>JAWWNF010000084.1:633013-1266027 GCA_034641395.1 Darevskia armeniaca
CCTATATTTTTAACAATGTTTAGTGCTGCCCTCCAAGTTCTTCAGTACCAAAAATTGTTCCAATAGGAGACAATGCCATGTTAATGTGGGCAGATGAGTCAAGGAAAGAGAAGGAATTCAAGTACCGTTTCCTTAAGCTGTTCTTGTAGTTTCACCACGGTGTCTTTTTCCTTAGCCAGCTGCTCTTGGGTGACTTGCAAAAGCTCTTTGAGTTTGGTAGCTGCACACCCCAAGTCCTTTGTTAACTTTTTCTCCTTCTCTAGTGTTTCCTTCAGTTGGCAAAACAAACAAACAAACAATTATTCTCAGGGCAACGAATGTGTGGTATTTCCAAGGAGGTGAAATTCAGTGATGAGCTCCCACATCTCTGCCTAGTTCAGTGGTGGCTAACCTTGGCACTCCAGATGTTTTGGGACTACAACTCCCATCATCCCTGACCACTGGTCCTGTTAGCTAGGGATGATGGGAGTTGTAGTTCCAAAACATCTGGAGTGCCAAGGTTAGCCACGACTGCCTAGTTCCTCTGCCTAAAGCAATCCAATGCCAGAAGCCTTACCTGGAGCCGCAAAACATCTTCCTTGGCAGCCTCATTTCCACCCAGTCTTAGCTTCTCCAGTTCAGCCTGCAAGCTGCACACCAAGTCCTGAGCCTTGAATTTCAAAAAAGTTGAAGTTTAAATCAGCTGCACTCTTGGAAGAGCCGAAATAATGGAACACTTTAATGAAAAAAGGAACTTATCAAGCTGGAAATTTCTCAGGACAGGCATTGTAAGGCTGATCATAAACACATAAAACTTCATCTAGAATATTTTCATTACACTAAGGATGCTAATAAAATGTGGTCAAATCTGGTGCGTTACACACTGGAAATTTTAGGTCCGTTTAAAGATCTAGTATTGAAACCATTGTCCAAAACCACTGTTGTAAGAATATCAAGGTCTCATAAATATATATAATAATTGTTCAAGGGTGTGCCAAGCAAAACAGGGCCACGTGTCTGAGGCAGCACAGGAGGACAGGCCTGTCTCCATTTTGACTCCCAAACTGACAAACTGTTTCTCTGCGAGGAAGGAGGGGGGAATTGTCTCAGGAAAATAAAATGATAATCCTGGCTTCCTGTTACCTGAGTGCCAGACAAAAGGGTGTGATTAACTTGGCTGGGAAACGGAAATGTAAATATCTTTTGTTTTACTTGATGGGTTTTTGGGTGGAGGGCATGATGAGGCATGGGGAGGGTCAAGGATGCTCAGATTACTGCTACCAGACCTCCCCGTTCATGATGTAGCTGTGATGTATCTGGGGGGTGGTCCTGGGTTACACCCCTTTTTGTGATGTATGTATGATGTATAGGGGGGGTGGTCTTGAGCGGGAGGGAGGGAATTTCAAAAGTCTATATAGGAGCTGGCAGACCATTGTTGGGGGTTCCTCCTCCCTCCTCCATTTTGGAAGTGAGGGCCTCTGTTGCAACAGATATAATAAAATTTTGCTTCTCAATTTTTCTCTGGTTGGCCTCTGTAATTTACTCCTTCCGATGGAGAACCTCAAAAGGCTCTTGTGTACCCCATAAGGGAATAAGAGCAGATTTCTGATTATTTCACCACATATAAACCTAAACTTCTAATACTGAGCTGAAAACCACCGGGGGGGGGGGGCACACAAAACAAAGCTACTCCAGTATGGTACAAGCAGTAATTGCTGGGTATTGATTAGACCCCATCCAAATAGCTGTGCTGATTTGGAAGCTGGAAATGTTAATGAAAAGTACATTGGGACAAGAACCTCTTTGTGATATAATGGAAATATAGTTTTTTTTTCAAGTATGGGGCACAATCCTCTATAATAAAGTGCAAGTGTCTCTGCGTCCAGTCCCTGGGATTGCGCTACTGCGCATGTGCCCCAACGGACAGCCGTTGGGACTTGGAGCGCAGAGACTTCGGGCGGCTGGGCTCAACTCTGCGCGTGTCTCCAATGTTGCTAGGGCAACAGGGACGCTATGCGCTGAGCTGGCTACGTCATGCGGCTCTCGCATTGTTAGGAAAAAAAACGAGATAAGCGAGAGCCACTCAGTCAGCTCTGCGCATAGCGTCCCTGTTGCCCTAGCGCCCGTTCTAGCGCCCGTTAATTTAACGGGCATAAGTTACTAGTATCTCATAATTGTGTTACTTATCTATTAGCTCCCCTCCTGCTACTGATTGTCCCCTAAATCGCACAGCCACAGTGTGTGTGTGTGAGTTAGAAACACACCAGAGAAAGCTCTTGGCGCAGACAAAGTCAGGAGAGGTTTTTGGCCTAATCCTGGCTGGTAAGGGAAGGGATGAATCTTCCTCTCAGTAATCTCAAGAAGAAATCGGGAGACTCTGTGCCAGTAATGAAAGGAAAAATCAAGATACTGCTGCATGCTATGCATAAAGCATAATGTGTGGTTTGGCTCAAAATGTCTACGTGAAGAGTTTGAGAATAAATTCACATACAGTGGTACCTCGGGTTACATACGCTTCAGGTTACATACGCTTCAGGTTACAGACTCTGCTAACCCACTTAAGTGCTAACCCACTTCAGGTTACTTAACTCTGCTAAGAACTTTGCTTCAGGATGAGAACAGAAATCGGGTAGCGGCGGCGCAAGGCCCCATTAGCTAAAGTGGTGCTTTCAAACGTTTTCAGGCTAAGAACGGACCTCCGGAACGAATTAAGTACGTAACCAGAGGTACCACTGTACTAGTTTCCTGTGGACAGGGTTTATTTTATTTTATTTTTTGTATGGAACCCAAACCAACTTGGCTGAGGCTTGTGTTTCTTTATAGGACTGTCCAACACACACCAGTGAAAACAAACTTGCTATTGTTAACACAATAACTTGTGGAAGTTGCAAGACCTCCAGATTAAGAGCCTCCAATCTTGGCATCAGTGGCGAAGTGACTTCAAATATTGTTATGTGGGCTTGAGGTTTACCAGTGGCCTGTGAGTTTTACTATCTTATTGACAACAACGAGGAAACTCTGTCATGATGTCATCATTTACCTGAGCCAGCTCCTGGGCTTTTTTGAGTGCTTCTGTTTTTCTTGAGTCCAGGTGTTCTTGGGATTCAGATAACAGTTGTCTCAGCTAAAACACACAGAGACACAATTGCATTACCTTCGTACAGGCATAGGCAAACTCGGCCCTCCAGATGTTTTGAGACTACAATTCCCATCATCCCTGACCACTGGTCCTGTTAGCTAGGGATGATGGGAGTTGTAGTTCCAAAACATCTGGAGGGCCAAGTTTGCCTATGCCTGCCTTAGTATATAAACAGAGTTTATTTGAAGATGAAGAGCCATAACCTTCTGCGACCATATAACTAAGGAAGGGGTCACTGCTTGTCTGTGTTCTTTCAGTGCTCATGGTTTTCACCATGCAGGTTCAGTTTGTGCTGAACCTTAGTCTGTTTTGTATTGATGTAAACCTCTAGAATGTATAGCTAACTATTTAGCTCTATCCTCAGTATATCTTATCTTATTGCTATGGATAGTGGCTAATGCAAATAAAGTTTCCATCTGCCTGATCAGGCTCAGCACAGAGCAAGTGTCTCAACAGTGAACTCAGCTCTGCCACTGAGCTGAAAAGTGTAGAAAATGTTGAGCTGTAGCTCAAAAATGTGACTGATGTTGACTCTAATGCAAACCGCCTGCCCTCAATTATGTTGCAGAAATATAGCAAGGCATGGAGCTCGACTCTTTTCTATCTTTAGTATTAATATAATACTTAGGCTTTTAAAAAACAAAAATGTACTAGTGGTTTACAGAAGCAGGTGCTCAATATAGGAGGCAGTCTGATACCAACAAAGCTTGATCGCATAAAATTCCATGCATAAATCCATTTACAACAGATTCCTCCTCCATCTAGTGTGCTAATTTATGGTATCCATCAGGGTTAAACTTAATGATTTATTTCTTTTAAACAACAACAATTTTTAATTAAATATTTTCTTGTATTTCTGAGGATTTCCTGACAGCAGAAGGTGCTTCCTATTTAAGTACCTAGTTCTGCACACTGTGCTTCAAACCTTCCCTCTTCCTTGTTCTTGGTTTTCCTAGAACAGACAACCTAAGAATATAATGAGAGCCTGCTGGATCAGGCCAATGGCCCATCTAGTCCAGCATCCTGTTCTCACAGTGGCCAGCCAGGTGCCTGTGGGAAACCAGAGAGCAGGATCCAAGCAGGGGCGTAGCGAGCCGCTTGGCTGCCGGGGGCGGCAAGCCAAGCGGCACCCCCGGGGGCGGGGCGTCGCTCCGTGCGCATGCGCCATGACATCACTTTCTGCTGAATCACAGAATAGTTCTCTGTAACTCAAAAGAATGCCTATTCCTTTACCATGAGCTTGAAAAGGTGCGTCTACTTTTCTTCGCTGGCACCACGTTTATTTTCTTAACCTTTTCAGCCACCAATTCTCCAAATCATGATCGATACACTTTCCCTAAGAACTCAAATGTTTCACAAACACTTACATGCTCAACTTCTTTCATGTAATTTTGACGTTCAGAGTTGGCTGTTGCCAAGTGATTTTCCAGCTGTGCTTCCAAAAGAGAGGTGTATTCTTTCAGCTGTTAAAAAAGTGGGGGGGGGGGCAGGGAGAACAACAGGAAGCTGTTAAGATGACATTTCCCCCTTATACCAGAAAATTTGCATTGGGATCATATTTATACATTCCTGGACACCACAACAAATCCTCCCTCCTCTTAAGGAAAGGCTGGGCTGGGATTCCACATCCCAGTCATGCTTTGGGCTTGCTCTGCGTTACCCAATTTCATGTCCCACAGTCTAAAGCAGGCATCCCCAAACTGCGGCCCTCCAGATGTTTTGGCCTACAACTCCCATGATCCCTAGCTAACAGGACCAGTGGTCTGGGATGATGGGAATTGTAGTCCAAAACATCTGAAGGGCCGAAGTTTGGGGATGCCTGGTCTAAAGGAAAGAGGTAAAATGCCCCATTTTCAAATTTTACATGTACTTTCCTTCTGGAGTCTTGGAAGGCTTCCATACCTTGTCTGTATTCTGAAGTTCCATCTTTAACTTCTCCACATCATCTTCAAGAGATTTCATTTGGTCCTGGGACTAAATGAAGCATTTCCCACACCCAAGGGACCAGAAATTAGAGCATTAGTGTATAGCATTTACCATTAATATTTTCACTTGAGAGATATCTTGGCACAAATATGCCATCTAGAGTTCTGCTTACATACCGTGGGCTCAAAGAAAACAAGACAAAACACCAAAGTGGAAGTGAAGTTGCAGGTAGAGAATTTCCAGCTGTGTATTATTATTATTAATTAAATAATTAAATTTGTATACTGCCCTTCACCCATAGATCTCAGGCAGTTCACAGCATAAAAGTACAGGAGGAGGAGGATGGTGATGATGATAATAATAATAATAAAAATAATAATTTTGTACACTACCCCCCTGACTGGGTTGCCTCAACGACTCTGGCTGGCTTCCAACATAATATACAGAAATGCAACAACAACACAACGGGAAGGAGGCAGAGGCCGTTCCGATGCCACATAGGCCCGGCGCAGCCTTTCCAGGGTGCTTCCGTACTGAGCACATCTGCTTTGGAGACCTCCTTAACACATAACTGAAAAAGCCACACATGTTCACCTCCATTATCTAAACCGCCTGAGGGGAGGTGCCTAATTTTTGGACATGGAATAATATCAGAGGCATAAGCCAACGAGATATTTCACCACAGGGGCGTAGCAAGGGGAAGCGGGGGGGCGGTACGCCCCGGGTGCCACCCTGGGGAGGGTGACAAATTGGGCGTTTTTAAAAAAAAGTTAATTTTTTTTTAAAGGCTATTTTCGGCACTGCCGGGGTGGAGCCGCAGGGGCGGCCAGCGAGGAGCGGTGTCACCCCCCTTCGCTGGTCGCACCTGCGGCTCTGCCCCAGCAGCGCCGAAAATAGCCTCCTCCCCGTCGCTGGCTGGCTTGCGGCGCCGCGGCATGCAGGAGAGGGGCGGGCCAGCAGCCAGGAGGGGTGTCACCCCCTCCTGGCTCTGGTCCGCCCCTCTCCTGCATGCCGTGGCTCCGAGCCTCTGCCCAGGGAGCCTAGCCAGCGGCGGGGAAAAACGCTGAAAGGGGAGGATAGGAAGACAAAGCAGGCGCTTGAAAGCGCCTGCTTTGTCTTCCTATCCTCCCCTTTCAGCGTTTTTTTCCACTGCTGGCTGGCGGCACCCCGGCATCCAGGAGAGGGGCGGACCAGAGCCCTCTCCTCCATGCCGTGGCTCCGCCCAGGGAGCCCAGCCAGCGGCGAAAAAAACCGCTGAAAGGGTTTTTTTCAGCGGCTTTTTTCGCCGCGGCATGGGGCAAAGGCGTCGCTCCGTGCACATGCACGTTGTGACGTCATGCGCATGGAGCGATGCCCCGCCCCCAGGGGGTGCCGCTTGGCTTGCCGCCCCCGGTAGCCAAGCGGTACGCTACGCCCGTTTCACCATCACCTCTGCGCTGCACAGTGGAAAGTGACAGCTGACCTGATCCAACGCCTTCCTTGCACAGTGAAGTGCTCATACTGGTTACAAGGAGAAAGTGGTTTCGGTAACAACTCTAAAGCATGCACACGAATACACACACTCCCCTTCGGCAAGTACCTTCTGAAGTGCTTCTTCAGATGCAATCAGCTTCGCTTCCCACACCTTCTCCTCCTCCTCCACACTCTTCTGCAAGTCCTTGAGCATCCTCTCCTAGTTTTGAGAAACAAAGCATGAAAGCACAACTGAGAACAGAAAGGACTTTGCATTTGAAGTTCAATCTCCTCATTAGACGAGTTGGTACTCTTGCCACTAGCTCTGCAAATCTTGAGCAAGAGACTACACAGTTCCAGGACTTGGAAAAACTAACAACTTAAAAACGGTTAAACATAGAAGAATTAAGCACATCCGTTGTTCCGAGAAAACTATCCCTGAACTCCTCTCTTCCCAGTTGTTTCTGCTGTTCTCGGAGTCATAGTCTGGGGAAGGCTCCCGGGGCTGGAGGGTGGGGCAAGACAGGTGGAAAAGCCATTGCCTGTAGAAAGTCTCTCTCTCCTCAGTTCTTCCTCTGGAGCAGAACAGGTCTCTTATAGAGGCTAGTAGAGTAGAATGTCCAAAAGTGGCATCTATCTCAGGACAAGCAAAGCACTGAAACAACGGCCCTTATGGGAAAACAACCTGCCTGAGCACTTCATCAGAGTGTACCCAGTCAACTCGACCCAATGTTCAGTTCAGTTCAGTTCAGTTCTTTATTCGACCATCAGTCAGAAAAGATACATTTCCATACACAATTTAAATGTCTAAAAGAACTTTGGAGTAGAATCATAGAATCATAGAGTTGGAAGAGACCACAAGGGCCATCCTGTCCAACCCCCTGCCAAGCAGGAAACACCATCAAAGCACTGTCAAGCCTCTGCTTAAAGACCCCCAAAGAAGGAGACTCCACCACACTCCTTGGCAGCAAATTCCACTGTCGAACAGCTCTTACTGTCAGGAAGTTCTTCCTAATGTTTAGGTGGAATCTTCTTTCTTGTAGTTTGAATCCATTGCTCCATGTCTGCTTCTCTGGAGCAGCAGAAAACAACCTTTCTCCCTCCTCTATATGACATCCTTTTATATATTTGAACATGGCTATCATATCACCCCTTAACCTTCTCTTCTCCAAGCTAAACATACCCAGCTCCCTAAGCCGTTCCTCATAAGGCATCGTTTCCAAGCCTTTGACCATTTTGGTTGCCCTCCTCTGGACACGTTCCAGCTTGTCAGTATCCTGACAACTATGGCTAAACATAGCCATATGGCTAAAACATGTGGCTAAAACATAGCCAACAATAAAATGAAGCTATACAGATAAACCCATGTCGATGCTGTCAATTTTAATCTTGCGACGCTTAAGAGCTAGAAAAAGAAATTTGGCCACCAGGGACCCAATGTAATATGTCTATCTGGTATAAACAATTTCACTTACTGTCTCTGCAAGAATGGTCCTATACTGATCACATTCTGCTTGCAGGGCACTCATTGCCTCATTTGCTTCTCTTAACGGAAGGGTCATCTCCTAAAAACACATTTCAGAGACAAGCTTTTTAAAGGAAACTGCACTGAGTAGATTCCATACCAGAGTTGAAAGCAGCCAAAAAGTCCATCAACCCCAACCCTAAAAATGCCACAAAATTCAGTGTGCCGAAAACAGAGTGGGGTATGATATACTACACAAATGCATTTATATAATAATTGCAGAGAATACACAAATAAATACTGAAAGGCAAAACTACTTGCTAGAGTTGGCCAATATGGCAACTAACTCATCCCAGCCATGCAAGGACTTTCTCTTCTGCAATGGGACTTTCCTCCCCTTTAATCTGCCTGTACATGCTGCAAATCTCCTCAAATCTGCTCCATGTGGGCAGGACAGAGGGGAATGCTGTACAAACAGAAATCTGTGTGCTGACAAAATGTTCACTTAGAGCAGGGGTCAGCAACCTTTTTCAGCCGTGGGCCGCTCCACCGTCCCTCAGACCATGTGGTGGGCCGGACTATATTTTTTGGGGGGGAGGAATGAATGAATTCCTATGCCCCACAAATAACCCAGAGATGCATTTTAAATAAAAGCACACATTCTACTCATGTAAAAACACACTGATTCCAGGACCGTACGCGGGCCGGATTGAGAAGGCGATTGGGCCGCATCCGGTCCACAGGCTTTAGGTTGCCTACCCCTGACTTAGAGCTATACTGGCTACAACTCATCATGATCGCTGGTGGTCTTCTCCAGCTTGAGGGAGGGTGCTTTTTTATTATAAAAAGTGAGTGAGAAACCCTCCCACACCCAGGACTCAAAATCCTCCCCTGAAGTGCCATTTTAAATCAGCTTGACCCACTTTACATCTGGGAAAATAAAACGTAGATTTAGACGCTGTTTGTTTTCTCCTCTAGACTGTGATTTAGGATTTGCGATCCTCTTTTAAGCAAAATATGTGCCCATGCAACCCGTTTTGCTTACTTAGATCTGTTACATTAAGGAGATTCAAGGCTTTCAAATTGTTGTGTGCAGACTGGGGTGGGGAGGGGCGGCATATGGGAGGAGGAAGCTTCTAGGACTTTGGAAGATATTTTGACTAAGAGCTGCAGGAGGAGTGAGCCCAAATATTTTATTTAACACCAAGTAATTAACCTTCCTCAAACACGGATATTGCCACTAGACAAATGACCAAACTACACAATATGTTACAATGTGTGCGATCGTATCTAATGTGTCTGGTTTGTGTGATTTTCGGTTTGTTTGTGAAATACAGTCATGCCTTAGAAGTCAAACAGAATCCGTTCCAGAAGACCATTCGACTTCCAAAACCTCCGAAAACCAAATTGCGGCTTCTGATTGGCTGCAAGAAGGTCCTGCAGCCAATCAGAAGCTGTGGAAGCCCCGTTGGACATTCGGGTTCCAAAAGAACGTTCACAAACCAGAATCATTTCTGGGTTTGTGGCGTTCGGGAGCCAAAACGTCCGAGTTCCAGGGTGTTCAGGATCCAAGGTACAACTTTAGTAGCCATGGACGGACCCAGTTGGGTTTCCTACCATTCTTTCCCTCTGCATTGCGTCCCTTCCATAGGATGGACGTTGCTATAGCTGCCTGTTCAGAGCTCTTCCGGTCGTGCCGCCCCCCCGCCCCCCGCCCCTAGTCAGCTGCTATTCAACAAAGAAAACCTCTGCCGCTATTGTGCGGCTCATTGCCAAGTTCTCCATGTGAGGCCTTATTAGTATGGTCCACCCACAATATTTGTTACTGTGTTGTATACCTACAGGTTCTGTTCTTGCACCCTGCGACTGAAGTGTTTCCAAAGCCTTTTCTTTGAATTGTTGCAACCATTCAGCATACGCCTGAGAAGGAAACAAATAATAATAATAATAATAATAATAATAATAATAATAATAATATATTACTTATACCCCACCTATCTGGCTGGGCCTCCCCAGCCACTCTGGGCTTATGAAGTACATAAGCATTGCTGAGTATTATATTCCTTTCCAGCTCATACTTTCAACATTCTGTCCATTTTAAGAGCTTGTACTTGTCTAAATCACTCTGTCTCAATTTCTTCTTTCTTAATTAATAATAATAATACCGGTAATAATATTTTTTTTATTTGTACCCTGCCCATCTGGCCGGGTCTCCCCAGCCACTCTGGGCGGCCAACAGATATTAAAATACATTAAAATGTCACAGATTAAAAACTTCCCTTAACAGGGCTGCCTTCAGGTATTTTCTGAATGTCAGATAGTTGTTTATCTCTTTGACCTCTGCTGGGAGGGCGTTCCACAGGGCGGGCGCCACAACCGAGAAGGCCTTCTGCCTGGTTCCCTGTAGCTTTGCTTCTCGCACTGAGGGAACCGCCAGAAGGCCCTTGGCGCTGGATCTCAGTGTCCGGGCTCCTTCAGGTATACAGGACGCTCCTTCAGGTATACAGGACCAAGGCCGTTTCTTACCTTCTCTTAATCTCCCTTTTCACGTTGTCTACTGCCTTCAAGCACTCCTTCTCTCCTTAACCAACTTAAGACTTTAACATCCCAGTCCAGTAAAAACCAGTTACCCAGCAGCCGAAAGCACAGAAACCATCTCTCCTGGGTTTGGGGTACCATTTTTTATTTTATTTATTTACATCTTTTATATATCCCTTAATATATTAAAAATATCTCTAAGGGATGTACAGTAGTTCCTCACCACTTTCTTGCGTGGAATGGTTTTAACCAACAAAACTCTCCTTTCAGGAGCACATTTGCTAATAGCGTTAAAGGAGCTTCGCACAAAGGGATTCCCACTGGACTTGGGTTCTTAGCATAAACTGTGTTGCTAGTATAAAGGTAAAGGGACCCCTGACCATTAGGTCCAGTCGCAGATGACTCTGGAGTTGTGGCGCTCATCTCGCATTATTGGCCGAGGGAGCCGGCGTACAGCTTCCGGGTCATGTGGCCAGCATGACTAAGCCGCTTCTGGCGAACCAGAGCAGCGCACGGAAACGCCGTTTACCTTCCCGCTGGAGCAGTACCTATTTATCTACTTGCACTTTGACGTGCTTTCGAACTGCTAGGTTGGCAGGAGCCAGGGACTGAGCAATGGGAGCTCACCCGTTATGATTTTTGTACAAGCCGAGCGGCAACAGCTGCAGCGAGGCCTGGTCTGACTTTTGCCTGTCTCACCAAGCCGTGAGAAAGCTGCCTTATCTTTCCCTACGTGGAATGTTTATGTTTTACTGTACTGTTGTAATCCTAGCCTTTGTGCTTTTTCTTCTTGCTAGACCTCGATGCCGGACAGACGGCTTTATGGCAGCTCTTTCTTTGAGCTGGCAGCAGAGATTCTCTCTGCACTATTCCTACAATAAATAGTTTAGATTTAATAATGGCTTGTGTGTGTTGTTCTTCATGCTGGGAACAATCACATATTACTGTGCCACCGGACTCTCTGTAGCCGGGGATGTGTGCACATGGTTTTGCTCTGGCTTTGGGGCAGTCTCACAAACTGCCCCAGGCGGGGTATTTCCTAACAACCCCATCACGGGGATTCGAACCGCCAACCTTCTGATTGGCAAGCCCTAGGCTCTGTGGTTTAACCCACAGTGCCACCCACGTCCCACGTTGCTAGTATAGTTGGCATTAAAAGATGTGCCAGTACAACTCCATTTGCTCACAGCCATTAGGTAACTCACTGTCTTAATTTCGCTTTCCTATATAAGTGATGAAGCTGAACACTGAACCATGGCGCCCCTGGACTGGTAGCAGCAATCCAAGTCCCAGTACCAGAGGCATTTGTTACTGGAAATGCAGAGGACTGCACCCAGAAACATGTGTGTATAGCATTCTTTCGCTGTGCATCTTTCCCTTTAGTTTTTTAAATGTTATTTCCATTTGAAACTGCCTGAATCACCATGCATTTTAGGTCTGGAGAGCATTAAGCAACAAATGCTGCTTACCTGTTGATCACCTAACTGGATCTGTGGGAAGAGGGACAAGAGAACCTTCATTGTTTGTCCCTGAATTATTCCAAGCTGTTGCTCCAATGCTTCCTGGAAGAACAAAGAAGGACTTTCAAAAACTGAAAAGGACCGTACACCTTTCTCTTGATTAACAGGAATCTTAAGACATCTTTGAGTATCTCTTGAGCTGATGTGTGTCAGTCTCAGAGCCTGTGTGTTAAACATATAAGTTTAATATGTATAAAATGTAATACAGTGGTACCATCCGGTTACGAACGGGATCCATTCCGGAGGCTCGGCTGTATCCCGAAAATTTCATAACCAGAGGACCGCTTCTGTGCATGCACGCAGTGCCACAGAGCACTTCTGCCATGCGCAAAGCGCGCAGAGTGCTTCTGCGCACGTGCGAGCGGCAAACCCACTTCCAGGTTTGCCGTGTTCGCAACCCAAAGGTAACATAACCCGAAGGTTCACTGTATTTATATGCATTAAAGTTTGAAAAAACTTAGGTAAAAGTTTGCATTTGCAAAGTAGGGAAGTCTGCACTAGGCAAGATGTTTCACTCTGGCAAATGCGGCAGAAAAGCTTAGGAGTTTACTGTTTCAGTCTTTGGGTTAAATGATGGCTCATCCCAGAACCCCAAGCTGCTGATCTCTCAAAGCAGGAAGGTGAAACCTGAGAAGCTCAGCTTCTTTGTCAGCAATAGATCCAGCAGTTTATTGAACAGTATTAAGGACTAAAAAGAAGACAAGACTGTGAGGTTTTGAGTTTAACAAGCTCAGTCTGTCGCCCTGCAGCCACAGGGATGACATCACACATCCGGGGGCTTATCTATGTACGGAAGTCTCTGATAATGTGATGTTTGTGTTTTTCCGTGTAATGTGATACTTGTGTGTGGACTGCTGTGTTCAGTCCGTTTCCGGCTATCAGCCAGGATGGAACTAACATCTCCTGGCTGGGAGCCCTTTTGCAATAAATCTTCTTAATGAAGCTGGAGGTGCTGTGTTTTTATTGCCGGACTAACTTCAGAGGCTACTTTCTCTAAGAATTTTTCCCGCTGTGGAATTCTCTGCTTTGAAGGTGAAAGGAAAAGGTTCAAGGAGCAGAAACACGCACAGAAGCGTGTGGGCACCTTGTGATGCAGCTGGTAAATAGTCTGTGGGTTTAAGTGTAATCTCCATTTACCCCAGCTGCTGCGTTGAATAACTGAGAGTTATTACTCAGGTTATTCCAATAAGGACCACATTGCTAACTGGTTAAACAGCAATGTGTTCCTTTGTATTTTTGTAATATTTCTTTGTAACTATTTGAAGACTGTTTTCAGTAAAGCTTTGAAACTCATTCTTGTGATGGAGAGCAAATTCTTTTCTACTCTACACAAAGTCCAGATCAGAGATTCCGTCGCAGCAACTCTAACACTGTCCACCGTCAAACAACCTTAAAGAATGAATGTGTGGCAGGCACGTATGCCAAACAGGTTCATTCACCAGGGAGACAGGCCTGACTGTACTTCTCTGTTGAATGCCCACTCTGTTGCCAGAGAGCATAGGCTTGCCTCAAATTTGTCCCCACATTCCAAGTTTTGTTTCTCCATATTCTTTCTTAAGTCAACAAAAAATAACAGGCTACCCAAGACATATGTGTTTGTAGGACCAGTGGCCACCATCTTACTGATATGAAAAAGGGGCCACTGAGGGATTACTTATGCCCTTGGGTTACCCAGTTACTCCTAAAACAGAAGAATGCAGACCCTCAGTCACCTCAAGATGATTGGTCTGAAAACCACCTTGCTTTCTTGTCTAGCCTGGAAGGGCATTAAGAGCAACACACATGGAGTGTGTTCTGTCTAGTTAGAAAATGAGAGTTCTTCATATATCCAGGTTGTGCTCTTTTCTTTCCTGTCTATGAACCAATTTTGAACAGTAGATGGGGATATTTTCCTGTGCCCCATGGGGTCCATGAAGGCCTTCATTAGCAGCCCCAGTCAGAAGTCAGAGACTGAGTTTGAATTTTTTTAAGTCTCTAGCTCTTCCAGGAAATAAAAGCTATGAAGCAAAAGGTGCAGGTACCCTTTAAGAGGCTTCATGTTGCTCTGCACTGCGGTTCTTCCACTTCAGTAGGTTGGGCAGCCAACTTTTCCCCTCCTCTGGGGGATAGATAAGGGGCAAGGATGGGTTCCAGCTCATCTCTTGACTTCCCACTTTTTCCAGCACCAGAAACAGGGAGTGGTGAAGCTCCCATACAACACATAGACAGATACTCTTATTTGGAAGTAAGAAAGAGGTCTTTACTTCGGCAACTATGTTCAAGTACAGGCTGGAAAGCAGACCTAGTGCTCAGGAGTCACAATACGGGAGTTCTGGAGCAGCGTAAGGAGTTTAGAACTGGGCAGAAGCAATGAAGATGTCCCAACAAGTTTCCCCAACCCTCTTTTAAAGATGAGGTGGGTTACTCTCACAAGACTTGTGGTAATGTCAAGATTGAAAATGTGTGCTCCTTGAAGCCTGGTGAGTCTGCTTCCATTCACAAACAGGTGTCCAGTTTTAGGGGGCAAGACTGCACCCTCCTGTTTGGGCTCTTGTTCAGTTGTGGTCATCTGCTCAAATTCCCTCACTGGCTGATCAAAGCCTTCCCTAGTCTTTAATGAGGCGTTTCACAGGAAAGTCTTAGGGGAGAGCCAGCATCCCAGGCCCTTTTCCAAAGCAAAGGAAGTAAGAGTGGGAAGGGGAGACATCCCCTCCTCCAACTCAGGTTCCCACTCTTTTCCTGGTTCCCTCCTCTTCCTACTCCTGCCAAACCTAGTCCAATCCTGGTGAAGCTGTGTGGCTCATCCTATATAATAATCTTGCTCTGTCCGTACGTACCACTTTCCGTGTGTCACAGGAATTCGCCAGTGCGCGTGCGTTCCTGTGACAGACGGATTGGTTAGTACGGACCAATAGGAGCGGGGGCAGCGGCGCAAGGCGCCGCTTCCCGCAGCCTCCTGCTGTCGGCCATCTTCAGCGGACCTTTCCACTGCGCCGCTGCCCCAAGCCTCCTCCTGCCGACGCTCCCTCCGCCCGGGACAGGGGTTGCTCCGCTGCCGCCGCCCGCCCGCCCCGCGATGCCGAAGCTGACGCAGCTGCAGCCGCCTCTCAGGCTGAGGCGGCAGCTGCTGCTGCGCGCAGACTGAGGCGATGCGCGGGAAGGGGTGCTTGGCCGGCGCGGCTGCTGCTGCGGCGACGGCGGCTGCTCCAAGACGCTCCCTCCGCCCGGGACAGGGGCTGCTCCGCCGCCGCCGCCCGCCCGCCTGCGATGGGAGGGAGACGCGAACTGCGGCAGCTGCTGCTGCGCGCAGACTGAGGCGACGCGCGGGAAGGGGCGCTTGGCCGGCGCTGTGTGTGTGGGAGGGGGAGGGAGAGGGAGGGAGACAGAGCCAAACTGTTTCTGGAGGTCTGGGAAGTGGGGGGGGGGAGGTGTGTGTGTGTGTTTGTGTGTGTGAGAGAGAGAGAGAGAGAGGGAGGGAGGGAGAGGGAGAGAGAGAGAGAGGCGAGCTGTGTGGGGAGGGTGGGGAGGAGGTGGGTGTGGGGGGGGAGGGGAAGGGAGGGAGACAGGCGAACTGTTTGTGCAGGTCTGGGAAGTGGGGGTGGCCGCCGCGCCCCCCATATACCCCGTCGCCGCCGCTAGCGCCCATTATTAATGGGCTTAATTCAACTAGTATATAATGATGTCACTGTATGGTACAAAATACTGCAGAGTTTACAGGAAAGCTAACCTTTGCCTTAGTTGAAGACAGCAGCTTTTCTTCACATGCCTTTTCCACAGAAGCCAGGGCTTCCATTGCTTCTAAATTCTTCTCTTGCAGGTCCTGTTGGAAACAAACACCAAAAACAAACCATTTATTTGTAGGAAGGCTGCCACAAAACTTTATGGACAGCAATTCAGCCATCCCTGTTAGGAAACTCAAGTTAGTTTTCAAAACTGCTGGAATCTTTATCTCAATTTTAAATGTGATTTATGTTGCTGCATAAACGCGGGTGGCGCTGTGGGTTAAACCACAGAGCCTAGGGCTTGCCGATCAGAAGGTTGGCGGTTCGAATCCCCGCGACGGGGTGAGCTCCCATTGCTCGGTCCCTGCTCCTGCCAACCTAGCAGTTCGAAAGCACGTCAAAGTGCAAGTAGATAAATAGGTACCGCTCCGGCGGGAAGGTAAACGCCGTTTCCGTGCACGGCTCTGGTTCGCCAGAAGTGGCTTAGTCATGCTGGCCACATGACCCGGAAGCTGTACCCCGGCTCCCTCGGCCAATAAAGCGAGGTGAGCGCCGCAACCCCAGAGTCGTCCGCGACTGGACCTAATGGTCAGGGGTCCCTTTACCTTTTTAACTTAAATCAAATACCTCTCTCTTGAGAACTACTTTTCTTCTTTATCGTCTTTTACATATATTCTCCTTTGCTTGCTTATCTCCCAAATGGTTTCTTCTGTGTTTCTTTATTTTCAAGCTGTTGCCTTGTTAAAATATTCTAACTACAAATTTACGCCAGTTCCATATTTGTGCCTGCAGATGCATGGAAAAATATATCTGCACAAGCACATGGACGGACGGACAGATGGACACCCACCCAAACAGCTGCCTCCGGCTCCTTGTCAATCCATTTCATGTATTTGATACAGTTGGCTCTTTAAAAAAACAAAACATACCAACATACACCAATTGGAACCCTGCAGTGCCTTTCAGGTTAAGTGTATTCAGTTTCCTATCTCATACTTGCTTTGAATGCTAAGATACCTTCACTATACTCCCTTCTTAATTCTTTCTAATTATATCATGGCTTTCATTATATAAGCAATCTTCACAGATACAAATCTGCAGGTGCCCAAAATGGAGGACAGCTCTCATAAAACCAGCCCAAAGTCCTCATTATATTAGGGAAATGATACAGTCGGCTTAACTCACATTGTTTTTCATTTTCAGCTGTTCAACTGCATTTTTCAGTTCAGCAACTTCATTCTCTAATGTGGTGACCTGTGTGGGTGAGCCTTGGACTCTAAAGCAGAAAAAAGATTTACAAATTAATTATCTGTAATATTCCACAATATACAGTTTTAACACACACACAATTATTTATTATTTTGAAGATACAGTGGTACCTCCGGTTGCGAACGGGATCCGTTCTGTAGGTCCGGCTGAATCCCAAGGAATTCGCAACCGGAGGACTGCTTCTATTCTGGATCTTGGCATCCAGGGAATTCTCCTTTTTATACCTATATTTCCCCCTTGAACTAACACTGCTGTCAAGCTATCCCATTTCTGCATCTGATTTTTCATACCTAAATGTAACATTCTGCTCTCATCTCGGTTCTTCATCCTGTCAAGTACATTTCTAATCCTGTTTCTGTCTAAGGTATTATCTCCTCCTCCTAGATTGGTGTCATCTGCAAATCTGATGAGCGATCCCTTCATGCAATTTTGTGTGGGTTGTTTTTTTTAAAAAAAGATGTTGACTGACACTGCACTCAGGCCAGATCACTGCAGCACTCTACTTGTCACGCCTGTGCAGGCTGATGAGGAGACATTAATTTGCATTCATTGGAAATACTCCGTCAACCATAATGATTTCATTATAGCAGAAAACGAGAAATACGTTGCTGCCCCGGCAGCGTATCTCTTCTTCCTGGAGTCCAGAAACTCAAGAAGAGCCTTTACGCTTGCCCGAAACTCGGCGCTGCCCTCGCCAGTTCTGCTAGGATCCTTTGGAAAGATCCCATACGACCAGAGACTCTGCTCCTGCTCACTGGGGGAAGTAGGTAGCCCCGAGCATCTATTTTTTAGATGCCCTTTGTACAACAAGGCCCGCAGAGACATCATTGCCCCCCTATTGGAGAGGTTAGCTGACCTTCCAGAAAAGACCAAACTAAATGCCCTTTTACTAGGCAAAGAGCAAAAGATAACTCGGATGGTAGCTAGATTCTGCATGCAGATCTGCAGGAACAGTCTACCCTCCCAGAACAAACCAGTCAGCGGAGTATCAAACTTGGTGTTGGGCTGTGGGTAGCAGCTCTTCTGTTCTGGAATAGAATGAAGACCTTGAGCAGAAGCTGGGAAAAGGCAAGCTGGACCCTCCTCCTGGATATTTTTAGCCCCTTTAAATTTTTAGACTTCTATATTCATTCTGAGTTTTAATTTCTTTTACCTCTGTAAAGCACTTTCCAGATTTTAAATGCTGGTCTATGACCATAATAAAATTTAATTTGATTTGATACTCCGTCAACCAGTTACAAATCCACCCAGAAGTAGCATCACTTACTAGCCCACATTTCCACAGCCTGTCAACAAGAACATTGTGAGGGACCTTGTTGAAATCCTTGCTGAAATAAATATATATTACAGGGACAGAATCCTCCTTATCTGCCGGACTAGTAGCTCTATAAACTATGCTTTTTTCTGGAGGGATGCAGGGGTACGCATACCCCTAAACATTTTGTGAATCTAAGTTTGGCCTCATTGAGGGGCAGTATTTCAATATGAGTAGGAAAATGAGAGTACCCCTAAACATTTTTAAAGGAAAAAAGCACCGTCTATAAATAAAAGATATAATAGTCTTGGGTGCTATTTTTAATCACAGTGTTCTTTTCTAAATGCTCACAGACCAACTATTTAGTGATCAGTGTCAAAAACACAGTATTTACCAGTCTTACCTTAACTGCACTTGGCTGACTTCCGTTTGGTTTGCTTCCTGAATATATGGGGGGAGAAGGAAATGAAATTACATTACTGTCTTCAAAGCAGTCCTTGTATCTAACAACATAGGAAGTAATAATGCCATGCTGCTTTAGTAGTGTGCCATAAAGCAGGGGGCGTAGGAAGTGGGGGGGTGGGTCACCCCAGGTTCCATCATGGAGGGGGTGACAAATTATCAAGGAACAATTACTGTCCTACTAGGGTGGTTCATAAAAAACTTTTTTAAAAAAATGCCTGCTCCAAAGGTCTTATCTTACTACACTAGGGATTATATAGCTATATATGGAATTTCATGCATATCAGTTAATATCTTGACCCTCCTCCACGAAAATAGCTGTTTACTTGGCCGTTTTCCTATGTCGTGAAGGCTGAAATTTCAATTCAGTGGAGCACTTACTGTTCCCAACCCTAACCCTGCGGAAAGCCATCTAATTAGACTTTAATTTGATTTTGACATGTTTTTTGGAGGTAATTTAATTATTGTTTGATTTTATATCAATGTTATGTATCTGATGTTAGCCGCCCTGAGCCCGACTTCGGCCGGGGAGGGCGGGATATAAATAAAAGGCTTTTATTTTTACTTATTATTATTCCTTTGTATGAAAATATGAAAATATGAAATAACCATTTTTGCAGCAAAAAAAAAAAAAAAATCAATGGGGGGGGGTGACAAGAAATTTTCTGTACCGGGTACCAACTGACCTTCCTACGCCTCTGCCATAAAGAGAGGAAACCCCTGAAAAAGAAGCAAAGTTATCGGAAGCAGAAGCTATCAGGGAAGGACATTGCAAGACCTGAACATCTTTGTTTTTCTCCATTTGTCCAGCCTCTAGGATGGCTTCGGTCGCTTGAATCCTCTCTGCAAGCTCTGCATTCTTGGAAGTGGCTTCTGACAACTTAATCTGCAAACTGTTTAGTTCTTCTGCCTTACTCTTCACCATCATTTCAGAGTGTAGGAGTTTAGACTGAAGTTCTGTTAAAGGTGGATAAAACGCTGGTCATAAAACATGCAATTGAAGCTGCACCCATCATTCCTCTTGCTTACATCACAGGGAGGCAGGGGAATCCAGTTCACCTTTCGGAGTCAGTCTACCCAGGCCACCCCCCTCGGGGCCCAAGCACGGATCAGAACACAGATGTGCGAATTAAGCAACGAGGTAGTTGCTTATGGGGTAGTCCCAGGGCAGCCAGAACAGCTAATATACTTCCAGTAGCACCTTAGAGACCAACTACGTAAGTTTGTTCTTGGTATGAGCTTTCATGTGCATGCACACTTCTTCAGATACACTGAAACAGAAGGTGGGGAGGGGTATTACTCAGAAGGGTGTATCTGAAGAAGGGTGCATGCACACGAAAGCTCATACCAAGACCAAACTTAGTTGGTCTCTAAGGTGCTACTGGAAGGAATTTTTTTATTTTTTATTTTGTTTCGACTACGGCAGACCAACACAGCTACCTACCTGTAGCTAATATACTTGTAAACTATTTAGAAGCCATCTTGGTAAATAAGCATTATATAAGTTAATAAATAATGGGCACACGGTAAAACAAAAACAAAAACAAACCCTCCTTTAACGTGTCATAAAATGCAGTCACTCTCTGGGAATTGTACAAAGAAACAGATGGCTGTGGAGGAGCGGGGAAGCGAACCTGGTTCACCAGATTATGAGTCCACTGCTCTGCCCCCATGTATTTATGGAGATAGCCTCCCTGCACCCTGTTCAACATCCCTAGCGGTCTTACAAGGACACTGAATGGGAAAAGATTACTGCCCTCCATGTACTCCACCAAACTGGATGTGCAGATTATTTATTTACTTACTGTGTGGAGGAGGTATTAGCTCCTTTGAGCAGCTGTAAAATGTTAAAGAAAGAGGCAGCCTTGGGACGACCACGTAAAGGGTGTGTAATAAGAGTGTGTGTAAAAGCTCGACAGATTTCTTAAAAGATTTTCCCTTAAAAATTCCACCCACAAATGGGACAAGAGATAAGCCAGCATGGGATAGAACTAGGGTGATCCAGACATCTTATTACACCATACAAAAATCATTAACAGTTTGGAACAGCTTTCCTGAGATGTAGTAACAGTGTGCTGAGCATCCAGCTTGGTGGAATAAATAAAAGATAAAAATAAACCGTGCTCATATAAACAGCACTGGCAATAAAGGCGGGTGCAATTTCAGTATTGCATACACATTCTTGGCTTTGCCTCTGGAAGCCCCTAGTCTATTTTCTTTCAGAATTAGGGCCAAATTAGATGAGCTGGTGGCACCGGCAGCCACATTTATTTAACTGTGACCAAACATTAAAAGAAGCCTGCTGGATGACAGCAAACGCCAATCTAGTCCATTATCCTTTTCTTCAGTGCCTAACTAGGTGTCTATAGAAGAAGAAGAAGAAGAAGAAGAAGAAGAAGAAGAAGAAGAAGAAGAAGAGGAGGAGTTTCGATTTGATATCCCGCTTTATCACTACCCAAAGGAGTCTCAAAGCGGCTCACATTCTCCTTTCCCTTCCTCCCCCACAACAAACACTCTGTGAGGTGAGTGGGGCTGAGAGACTTCAGAGAAGTGTGACTAGCCCAAGGTCACCCAGCAGCTGCGTGTGGAGGAGCATAACGCGAACCCGGTTCACCAGATTAGGAATCTACCGCTCTTAACCACTACACCACACTGGCTTAGGAAGCCCATAAGCACAATAGCATCCCTCTCAGCTGATGATCAGATGGTTACTGCCTCTGACACCAGAGGTGGTATATAGCCATCAATTCTAGTAGTCATTGATAGCCTCATCCTCCATGAATAATCCCCTTTTAAAGCTGTCCAGGTTTGGGGGGGCGGAATTATTGTGCAAATTCCAGAGTTTTAGCTATGTGCTGTGTGAAGAAGTCATTTCCTTTTTCTTGTCCTGAATCTTCCACTATTCAGCCTCACTAGGTGGTCCCAGGTGTTATGAGAGAGAGAGAGAGAACTATTCTCGATTCACTCTCTCTAATAATATTATAAACAGGTATCGTGTCCCTCCCTTATGTGACTTTTTTTTTTCAAAACTGAAAAGCTCCCAACCATTACTTGCTGGGGAGTTGTTTCAGTCCCTGGATCATTTTGGTTCCCCTTTTCTGAATCATGTCCAGGCATTTCATCTTCTTTTTGAGGTGCAGATACTGGTGGATTGCAACGCCCATCACCCCCAGGCAGAGCAGCCAAGAATCAGAGGGGAGGAGAGTCGCAACCCAACGACATCTGGAGGGCCACAGGTTACCTACCTACCTGTAGATGTTGAACGTGATGGAGGAAAAGTTGTTGTTGTTTTGTAAGAACTGTATAGCATAAATGTCACAAAGCCAAGGAACAGCCCTTAGCACCAACATCTGGAATCTGCTTGCCAGATAGAGCTGGAGCCACCAGAGGATGGTGCCAAGCTGTTTTTGCCCAAATTCAAGCTGGAAGTCAACTGAAATGGATGTTAAAAATCAGGATTACGTATCAGAGGCTGGAACTGGGCAACCACCATTCACAGAAGCACCATGACCCCAAACAGATTAGGCAAAGGTAAAGGGACCCCTGACCATTAGGTCCAGTCGTGTCCAACTCTGGGGTTGTAGCGCTCATCTTGCTTTATTGGCCGAGAGCCGGCATACAGCTTCCAGGTCATGTGGCCAGCATGACTAAGCCGCTTCTGGCGAACCAGAGCAGTGCACGGAAACGCCATTTACCTTCCCGCCGGAGCGGTACCTATTTATCTACTTGCACTTTGATGTGCTTTCGAACTGCTAGGTTGGCAGGAGCTGGGACCGAGCAACAGGAGCTCACACCATCACAGGGATTCGAACCGCCGACCTTCTGATCAGCAAGCCCTAGGCTCTGTGGTTTAACCCACAGCGCCACCTGGGTCCCCCAAACAGATTACTACTAGCTAATAGTTGGGGGATCATTATAGTGGGGGGGGGGCGATTTATTTTAGAGGGGTCTCACACCACCTCTTTCAAAACAGCTGGGGTACCTGGCCCTCTCACAAAACCTCTCGGATCCAGCGTCCTGACTCAGCTCCTGGGGGAAAACTGTGCCTGACGGAGGATTTTGTGATATCCTCCCTATAATGTGATCTCACCAACAAGACTGGTCTGCTGCTCTTTTGCTTTTCCCAGCTCTTTCTGCAAGCTTTGATAGCTGGCTTGGGATTTGCAGAGTTCTTCACCCATCTCTTCCAAGCTTTTCTGCAGGGGGGCCTCCTTTTCTTTTTGGGATATCTGCGTGAAGGAAGTGGGGTAAAAATTAAGATGGGAGACAAAAGCAGGCTTATAAGCACAAGGTTACTTTTTGAAAGCCATGTAACTTCTACATAGCTGTCAACTTTCGGATTTGAAAATAAGGGATTTCCCCCCAAACTTTTGGATTTGAAAATAAGGGATGCTGCGAGGGCGGGGCAATGGCACCAAGTAGCCTCGCCACCCTGCGCTCCAGAGGCTGCGCACGAACGGGTGAGCGAAAGAGCGAGCGCGTAGACAGCAGGCAGGCTGTCTGTCTGGTTGGGCGTGAGGGTCTGGCTGCACAAGGCATGCAAGCTCCGCCCCCCAGTCGGTCTCAGACTCCTTATTGGCAGCCGAGCAACGCAGCTGAGGAGCCTCCCTGGCCGGCAGGGAGGGAGAGGAGCTGCTTCCTTAGAAATCCGGGAAATTTAAGGGATATCAACAATCCGGGATAGCAGCGGGAAACGGCATTAGAATAAGGGAGTTTCCCGCCCAAAAAAGGGAGGGTTGACAGCTATGGACTTCTAGCATGTCGTACCAGGGCACTGTGACTATGAGCTACAGTGAGGCAGTTGCCTTGGGCAGTAGGCTCTGGGCGGCTGGGCGGCGCAGCAGATCCAGCCTCCATGGATTACCCTCCTGACTGCCTCCTCATCCACTGCACAACCAAAGCCCACCACCCGCTGCCAGAGGAGGAGGCAAAACATCCTGGGATGGCCCTGATTATTGCCGTGACAATTCCTGTCCTATACTTCCCAAAGCATGCATACAGATCAAGACAAGCAGGTGACAGCAAAGGTTGCAAGGTTTTTAGCTGGGGCAATTAGAATAAGATCCACTATTTGACTATTGATTCAAAACCCTAAAATGTCTTTTATATAATTGGCCTTTTTATTTCTATGCTTTGTATATCGTATTGTCGTTTTATTACTATGGCCCGTGGCTGACACAAATAAAAATTCATTCATTCATAAAGAAGAGAAGAAGGGTTTGGATTTGATATCCCGCTTTATCACTACCCGAAGGAGTCTCAAAGCGGCTCACATTCTCCTTTCCCTTCCTCCCTCACAACACTCACTCTGTGAGGTGAGTGGGGCTGAGAGACTTCAGAGAAGTGTGACTAGCCCAAGGTCACCCAGCAGCTGCATGTGGAGGAGCGGAGATGTGAACCCGGTTCCCCAGATTACGAGTCTGCCGCTCTTAACCACTACACCACACTGGCATACATACAGTCCTGAAGACAGCTTCACAGATGATTCCATGGATATCACCGCTATTCAGGAACTTTGTCACACATGAAGCACACATATTTATTTGTCACGAGTACCAGAAAGCAACAATTGCTGCAGTTTTCCAGTGCAGATACATTCAGGAAAGCAGGTATAAATAAATGAATTTGTGTCCAACATGGTTTCCCTAGAGTTGTTCATGAGCTTGTTCCATTTTATCACCATGAGAGGTGTGGGGGTGGGGTTGTTGTAATTGCAGAACAGTGAACAGCAGTTCCTGGATGGACACACACACACACACACACACACACACACACACACACACACACACCGTCTACTTGTCTTTAAAGCCTACCGTGCTTTCTGTTTGTTGCCCACTGGCCATAGAGCTGACACAAAGTATGACAAATTCCAGGATTAGAGGGATACAACAGTCTGCTTATCCTCCAATGTGTCACGCTTCCAGAACCCTAAACAGATCTGCTGAAAAAGCAATGGAAGACCCCCATCCACTGATTTCCTGAATGGGACGGTGCCTTAGATGCTATGCCAAAAGGGCCAGATCTTATGAGACCCTTTGTAATGGCCCCAGATGCATCTGATATAGATAAGAGACAGATTCATATCGGTCTTAAGATGAATACGCAGTATTGTACGTATATAAATGGAAAACTATTTCCTAGAGAATGTAATTCCTATGTATTTTGTTATTTTTATATTGTGAACCACCCTGAGATCTACAGATGAATGATGGTATACTAACTAACTACCGGTAACTAACTACGGTACATACATACATACATACATACATACATACATACATACTCACTCCACTGTGGGGAAAAGGCTGTATCCATGAAATGGATCATTTGAACCCAAATGATTATCTGTTGAGTAACACATTTTCCTTAATTACAGACTGTGCATCAGTCAGACAGCTGCATATGATAAGTCCATACAACATCAGGGTGAAGAGATGATTAATAGCCCTGCAACCATGTGAACTGAATGGTGACACACAAAGTAGAGGGCAGGGGCCACCCTATTGATTTCCTGTCCCATGAGTATCTGAAGGGCCTTTACAGTGAGATGCAGGAAGGGAGACTCTCTAAGTGAAAGTGTCTCTAAGTGAAGTCACCTTCCCTAGGTCACAAATGGAAATCTGCCATGACTAGGAACAGAACCCAAATCTTTCAGCCTCTAGCAATCTTTTCACCACAAGCACAGAATTATTGGTACCTGTCTGTTACTGACCTGGAGCTGACGGATTTGCTCTTCAGAGGCAGCAACCTTTATCTCCAAGACCCTTTTCTGTTCTTCTGCCTGTTGTAATGTGCCCAACTTTTCAGTCAACTCTTTGCCTAGTTTGCTACACTCCTGACGCAGTTTGGCCAGTTCAGCATTTTGTCTGAATTGCAAAAGTTGAAACAGTAAGGTGTGAATCAAGATTGCTTCAAAACAATTCTGATTTTAAAGAACTGTAAAATCTGCCTATATGCAACATTTGAAAAATGGAAATGTATCAGCATCTTGTTTCCTTACCATCCATATTTTCCTAGCAATATAGGTCACTAATTTTTTCTCTTGCCACCAGCATATATAAGGCACAGGAACAGGAAATAATGGAAATGGTTGTGGGCAAATGTTCCACCTAAATTGTTATCTGCTGATTTGAAGGAGAACTATTATAATATTCTTTGAGAATGATACTCCACATAAGTTAAATTTAATACTGTATACAGATTAGGGCATGATAACTGTTGGAGAGGCAGTTATTTAAAACAGATTTTATGCATATTTGGAAGGTATGCCCTCAAATGCAATTCTGGAATTCAATATCTGTGGTTATTTGGGATATGCTATATACCTTTCATGCCCAAGATTGTTATATTTGGTTATTTTAAAACGGTCATCTTAAAAAATGATCTAGAGGTGACAACTAAATTGATCACTGCTGCAAAATCAGTGATAGCAAGAGACTGGAAAAGAGAACAACCCCTACCTTTTTGGAGTGGGTTGGGAAAAAATGGTCTATCATGACAACAATCGGCTGCTCTGGATGTTGCCTACTAAGTGAATATTCTCAGAACAGAATTCACACAGTAAAGAAAATATTCAGTGTTAGCACCTAACTACCTGTAACTCAAATACTTCACACTAAAGCCACACCTATTGTCTGCACAGCCCACTACTATAAAATTCTTCCCTCTTTCATTACATTTTCACATTAACTAAAATACTGCTCATCTTACTTGCTCTCGGTCTGGCTTGTGGCTTGGTTTAAAGCATCTCTGAGAATGGAATTTTCTTGCTGCAAGCGAGCAAGTTGGGTGTTAGGGCCGTTCTCCAGTTGTTCTTGTAGAGTTCGAATCTGAAAAACATCAGAACAGCTCCCTGGTACCATTTACATCTAGATGCAGCAGCAGCAGCTCAGGGTTCAGCATGGAAAGCATATAGCTTTACCATGAAGATTCGAGGCCTCTCTTTACTAAACACTGTTTTTTTGTTTTGTTTTTTTAACTGAGAGTCAACTGGCATGTCAACCGGTATGTAGACTCGAACCCCAGCTCATGGGCCAGATGTCTCCACAGCCTAATGCAGGCCTCTGAGTCCCCTCCCAGCCAGCAGGGAGCAGCTGAGAAGGAAAAGGGCTTTGGGGCTGCCAGCGGCGTACCGAGCCGCTTGGCTGCCAGGGCGGCAAGCCAAGCAGAACCCTCCAGGGGCGGGGTGTCGCTCCATAGCGTATGCGTCGTGACGTCACGACGCATGCGCTATAGAGCGCAGTCTGGTCCTCGGCCGCCGCACGAGCGAGCAAAGCCAGCCACGGCGGCAAGAGAGGTTTTTGCCGGGTGGTGACCCACCGCACGGCAAAAACGTCTCTTGCCGCCACGGCTGGCTTCGCTCGCTCGGCCACCGCACGTTTTTTTTTCTCCCTTTCTCTCCCCTGGTTTGACGGAGCTGTGGCCAGCGAGGGGCGTCATGCCAGCCACAAGCGGGAAACCTCGCTGGCCCGCCCCTTGCCCCCGCGGCTCCGCCCAACCAGGGCACAGAAGGGAGGGAAAAAACCACGCTGCAGCCGAGCGAGCGAAGCCAGCCGCGGTGGCAAGCAAGGTTTTTGGGAGGTACCGGTCACGGGCACCCAGAGTGTTGCCCCCTAGAGGCTGGAACCCGGGGCATCCCGCCCCCATCGCCCCGCCCTTACTCCGCCCCTAGGTGCTGCTCCAAGTGTGCAATTGTAGCTCCTTCCTCTGCCACACAAAGGGAACAAGTATGCAGAGAAGCATACTTGGTTTCTGTTGCAAATACATGCAGTTTTTTATATGTCATTGCATTCTGAAGCGTGAGGCTTTGAATAGCTCCAAGGCAGGGTTTGCAATTCTGATGGGCACTGATTATTTGCAATCGTCTGATAGCATTAGAGAGTTATTTTCACCCTTTGCACTATCGGAATAGGTTAAAGAAGAGCTATTTAAACCAATTTCTTTTTAAAAGTCTATGGAGAAACCAGAAGGTGAAACTTTAAGAATTAACTATATGCTTCAGCTTCCATGGGAAACAGCTTTGGGGTGGGGGTTTTGTGGGTACGCTTGCCCCTGCTGAATCACGGAATGCAATTGCGGACAGTTTCCCACCACGGCCTCCCATCTGAGAAGTTTCCCTACCCTTGGTTTAGACTGAATATATTTGAGCCAAAGAGATATGGGCCAAATCTAGTTTATGAGAAAGTAGCTATGAATGCTTCATCACACAGCCAGTTGCTTATTTGTGCTTTGGATGAAGGAGATCCAAGCAGGACGAAGCTCTAATATTGCTCTTCTCATTCTTCCACTAGAAAAAGAATTCCAAGGAATCCTTGACAACAAATAAACCTGTGTTGAATAATATTAAGTCACTTATCCCACCTTTCCTTGCAGCTGTTGGGTCTCAGTCTCGCGATCCTGGTAACTGGCCTGCATACGGGCTTGTAGAGCAATCACCTCCTGCTCACGTGTCTGCAGTTGCTCCTTCAACTTATTCTCAACACTTAAGGCTTTTGCCTTCTCAGCTGTGAGTTCCTTCAAGAGAAGACATTTATAATGAGGTAGGAATAAAGCAATGACAAACCTAGACAGCATCTTAAAAAGCAGAGACATCACCTTGCCGACAAAGGTCCATATAGTTAAAGCTATGGTTTTCCCAGTAGTGATGTATGGAAGTGAGAGCTGGACCATAAAGAAGGCTGATCGCCGAAGAATTGATGCTTTTGAATTATGGTGCTGGAGGAGACTCTTGAGAGTCCCATGGACTGCAAGAAGATCAAACCTATCCATTCTGAAGGAAATCAGCCCTGAGTGCTCACTGGAAGGAAAGATCCTGAAGCTGAGGCTCCAATACTTTGGCCACCTCATGAGAAGACTCCCTGGAAAAGACCCTGATGTTGGGAAAGATTGATGGCACAAGGAGAAGGGGGACGACAGAGGATGAGATGGTTGGACAGTGTTCTCGAAGGTACCAACATGAGTGACCAAACTGCAGGAGGCAGTGGAAGACAGGAGTGCCTGGCGTGCTCTGGTCCATGGGGTCACTAAGAGTTGGACACAACTAAACGGCTAAACAACAGCAACAACAAATGCATAAAATGTGGAGTCAAGGTCTTGAACATACAGCAAAGGAGAAACTCAAGACAGTGCTGATTCTTGGGATTACTCAGTACTACAGTAGGCCTCAGTTTAACTAAAACACAGATTTAAACCAGTATTATTAACCCATTTGCTTATGGATGCCACTAGCATGCCATTCTGAACTATGCTCCTATGATTACCTAGGATATGACACACAAACTCACACATCCTAGTCACTGTTTCTTTATGACAGGCGGGTGCAGCAGCAGGCATGTGGTGGCAGCGCCAACCCTTCCAGCTGTCTGGAGCCTCTGCTGTGAGACCACCACCTCGTGTGCCCTGCAGTGAGAGGCGGGGTTTGTGGAAGAGACCCAAGAGTCGGACAAAGAGGCCTTCAAAGCCGTCTTCGGTCCTTGGCCTGAGATTCCCCACCCCTCGTAGCAGAGAACACAGCTCACACCTTGAACTTCAAGTGGGTTAATTTGCACTCTGTAGCTACCCGAGTACTGAGTAATCCCAACAAAGCTCCGTATAGTTAAAGCTATGGTTTTCCCAGTAGTAATGTACGGAAGTGAGAGCTGGACCATAAAGAAGGCTGATCGCCGAAGAATTGATGCTTTTGAATTATGGTGCTGGAGGAGACTCTTGAGAGTCCCATGGACTGCAAGAAGATCAAACCTATCCATTCTTAAAGAAATCAGCCCTGAGTGCTCACTAGAAGGACAGATCCTGAAGTTGAGGCTCCAGTACTTTGGCCACCTCATGAGAAGAGAAGACTCCCTAGAAAAGACCCTGATGTTGGGAAAGATGGAGGGCACAAGGAGAAGGGGACGGCAGAGGACGAGATGGTTGGACAGTGTTCTCGAAGCTACTAACATGAGTTTGGCCAAACTGCGAGAGGCAGTGAAGGATAGGCGTGCCTGGCGTGCTCTGGTCCATGGGGTCACGAAGAGTCGGACACGACTGAACGACTGAACAACAACAACAAAGCTACCCAATGCTATAGCCACTAAAAAGTGTTGAGGTCTCCTAGTTATAGGGTTGACCTGGAATGAAGTTACACATCCACCTCAAAAGTGTGGGTAGCTTCACATATTAGATTGAAGCAACACGAGATGGCTCCTACAAATCACTTTAGTATCTAAAGGCCTGGTCTGCAAAAAGGTGTTATTGGAGGGTCACTGAGAAAGGGTTGACGGCGTCAGGTAAAGCCCCTGTGGTGGAAAGTGTCTTCTTCGATATAAGCAATGTAATATTTGATAACACTCTGTCAGAAAAGGCATTGACACCCCCGAATGACAAACTTTTCAGTCTAGTGTTGAGCATTTTCATATGGTATTCATAATATTCACTTGAGCCCTGGGACTATTCTAAATATGCTAAAAAGAATATCAGACCACAGCTCTTCAGAAGGAGAAAATGATTGATTATATTCAGCAATACATTTATTTGTATGTTGTACCAGGTCACCCAGTAAGCACATCTTGTATGGACTGAAGCATGAAGCCCATGGGTGCAGAAAACCTGTTGCCAAGATTTGATATATAAATTTGCAAATCCATCCTAAAGTGGGCAACTTCAGAATGTTGTTGTTGAGACTATGCAATTCATAGCAAACATTTATCCATGATGATAAATAAATAAATGATTAAGAGCAGAATGAGAGAATGTTCCCATTGCCAGCAGGTGCCATAAGCTGGAACGAAAATATGAAACACACTCCGGACACAGATAAGGAGCTTGTATCCGGACAATGGGGCCCAAAATGTAGGTTCTGAATATTTGAAGCGCCACTTCTGAAGCCTGCGTAAGAACCTACCTTTGAGAGTTCTCTCAGTTTAGCTTTTGCGACAGTTACATTCTCTTGTTCCGTTGCAAGTTGCTTCTCTCTGTCCTCTAGCTGCCGTTTCAGAACGGCAACGGGGTCACCTTTCTGAGTTGCCTGCAACAAGAATCAATTCAATGCAGAATTAAGTGCTTCAGAACTACCACAGTATTCTCTTGTATGCCAGCCAGCTATCAGACCAACAAGTGATTGCTTGGTATCATAATGGCAATCCCTGGAAGGACAGAGTGTTATCCAACTTTTCTTTTCCTTCTTATTCATCAGAAAAAGTGGGTGCATAGAAAACCCATGCTCTCTTCCCCTCCATTTTGCTTGATCAAGGCAAGCACGGGCTCCAGCCAACTCCTGAATCCACAAAACCAGAACAGGTTCTGTCTGGCAGAAAGATGGAGAAATCCAGCGGCAATTTCCACCAGCGATAATCATCCTTCCCTGTGCCCTGGGGGCAACTACCATCTTCCCAACTCCTGGCAAGTTTCACACTAGTTACCTGACCTGTGCTCTGATTGGCTAAAAAATGCCATCTATCCCTGAGTCCAACATGAGTGGGAGAGCCAATAAAAATGGGCAGCCCCACCAGGGTCCATCTCCCTCACCTTCCATTCCAGGTGCCTGCACCACCCGTCAGAAAATTCTGCAAGTGAAAGCCTACACCAGGCACCCCCAAACTCAGCCCTCCAAATGTTTTGGGACTACAACTCCCATCATCCCTAGCTAACAGGACCAGTGGTCAGGGATGATGGGAATTGTAGTCCCAAAACATCTGAAGGGCCGAGTTTGAGGGTGTGTGGCCTACACTGTGTTGCACTTGAGGAGACCACAAGTCTCTTTGTAACCAGGTCAGGGAAAGGTAAGGTAAAGGGACCCCTGACCATTAGGTCCAGTCGTGTCCGACTCTGGGGTTGCGATGCTCATCTTGCATTACTGGCCAAGGGAGCCGGTGTACAGCTTCCGGGTCATGTGGCCAGCATGACAAAGCCACTTCTGGCGAACCAGAGCAGTGCACGGAAACGCCGTTTACCTTCCCGCCAGAGCGGTTCCTATTTATCTACTTCCACTTTGACGTGCTTTCGAACTGCTAGGTGGGCAGGAGCTGGGACCGAGCAATGAGAGCTCACCCCGTCGCAGGGATTCGAACTGCCGACCTTCTGATCAGCAAGCCCTAGGCTCTGTGGTTTAACCCACAGCGCCACCTGGGTCCCAGGGAAAGGTAGATCTCAGCTAAAAAGCTCTCTTTATTTTCAATAGGCTGCTTTTGCTCTTTTCTCCTCACCTCTTCTTTTGTATTCTTCATAAAACTTCATACAATTTGGCTGCAGTGGTCTGAAATGAGTCTATGCCACACTCTAGGATTCTGGCTAGCTGCTACTGGGGTGAAAAAGCAGGGTGCATTGAACCCCATGGTGCAGAAAGCAGTCGGATGCTTGCTCTGTTGTCCCTCATGAACTGAGGGGGATCTTAGCAGAGAAAAGCAACTTTCTTGAACCCCAGGAAAGATCAAGGAAACCGAATGCTATCTTGGGGTCCCGGTTTTTAGTACTTCCATGAGCGCCCCAGAATCCCCTCCTCTCTGCAGGCCATAAGTGTTGACAGATGGTGATTACTGAATAGTTCTAATATGTGACTGGCCTACTTGCAAGGTTGTTGTGGAAGGAAAGGCATAAGCAGGCTCTCCTACCGTGTTTCCCCTAAAATAAGACACCGTCTTATATATTTTTTTCCCTCAAAAAAACATAGTATGGCTTATTTTCAGGGGATGTCTTATTTTAACCGCTCCGAGTCGGTACGCTGCACAGCCACACCTATCCAGGCCGTCTTAAGGGAGGTGCAGCGTCACTATGGCTTATTTTCGGGGTATGGCTTATATTTCACAAATGCGTAGAAATCCTGCTACGGCTTATTTTATGGCTACATCTTATTTTAGGGGAAACACAGTAGCCTCCCGCTTCCATTACAGTGGATACTTCACAAAAGCTTATGCTATAACACATTTGTTAGCAAGCCCAGCCCTTCATTAACCTACCAGAAACCTTTGCTTTAAGCTCTACTTTTTTAAAATCACAGAACAAGTTGCAAAATATCCAAATATAGAAATTTCACATAGACAATCTGTAACTGCTTAAAAAAAATTCCATTCTAAGTAACATATATTTTATATTATGCAACTTTAATTTTATTTGGGGCTGATGAACCATAAAAAAAAAATATTTGGGTGGTTTCACGAACCAGAGATCCATTGGTTTATAAAATAAACTGAACCAAGTCAGAGGCTCTGAATTACACCCCCCTTGATATGAGCATAGCTGTCAACTTTCGGATTTGAAAATAAGGGGTGCCGTGAGGGCGGTGCAATGGCACCAAGTAGCCTCGCCACCCTGCGCTCCAGAGGCTGTGCGCGAACGGGTGAGCGAAAGAGCGAGCGCATAGACGGCAGGCTGTCTGTCTGTCTGGTTGGGCGTGAGGGTCTGGCTGCACAAGGCATGCAAGCTCCGCCCCCAGTCGGTCTCAGACTCCTTATTGGCAGCCGAGCAACACAGCTGAGGAGCCTCCCTGGCCGGCAGGGAGGGAGAGGAGCTGCTTCCTTTGAAATCCGGGAAATTTAAGGGATATCAACAATCCGGGATAGCAGCGGGAAACGGCATTGGAATAAGGGAGTTTCCCGCAAAAAAAGGGAGGGTTGACAGCTATGGATATGAGCCTACTGTCATGGCCATTTCAATGGGCAAGAACACTCTAATTGAGACCTGCTGCTTTCTCAGCTGTAGAAGAAACAACCAAATGGTCTGGCTCTTCCTTATTTTGTTGAGTAGAGTCAATGTCCTCAAGATGAACATAAGAAAATAATAACATAAGAGCAGCCTGCCGGTCCAGGCCAATGGCCCATCTAGTCCAGTATCCTGTTCTCACAGAGGTCAACCAGAGGCCTGTGGGAAACCAGAGAGCAGGAGCCTTCTGCCCTCCTGATGTTTCCAGCAACTGGGATTCAGAAGCATCACTGCCTCTGGCAGAGCACAGCCATCACGGCTTGTAGCCATTAATACCCTCATGAAGTTTATCCACAGCAGACCTTTGATGATCAAAAGATGTCCATACCATCAGCCATGGGTGCTGAGCCCCTCCTGCTTTCTCAGTCAAGATTTCAATCAGTTGCTGGGCCTCGCCTTCACCAAAAACCATGCTGCTAATTATGGAACATAAGGTCTTATAGGGAACGTAAAGCATATTTTCAACATCTGCAGTACCTAGAAACAGAAGTGTGAGGAGAGAAGTAAGCTGGGAATTAAAAAAACAACAACAACCTATCAACAACAGCAACAACAAAATTGATAGTCTACCCAAAAAATGAGGGACGCGGGTGGTGGTGTGGGTTAAACCACAGAGCCTAGGGCTTGCCGATCAGAAGGTTGGCGGTTTGAATCCCCACGATGGGGTGAGCTCCCATTGCTCTGTCCCTGCTCCTGCCAACCTAGCAGTTCAAAAGCGCATCAAAGTGCAAGTAGATAAATAGGTACCACTCCAGCGGGAAGGTAAACGGCGTTTCCGTGCGCTGCTCTGGTTCGCCAGAAGCGGCTTAGTCATGCTGGCCACATGACCCGGAAAAACTGTCTGCGGACAAACGCTGGCTCCCTTGGCCAGTAAAGCAAGATGAGCGCCTCAACCCCAGAGTCGTCCGCGACTGGACCTAATGGTTAGGGGTCCCTTTACCTTTACCCAAAAAATGTGAGAAATTTACCACTCCTTTTTTCTGCTTACAGTTACTGCTTACAGTTACATTTCCCCAGCCTTGCCAACAAGTCCATTCACTGAAGTTACAAACCCAGTAAATATGTAATAAGCTGCCTATTGCACAGGCACTGTTGTGAGGTTTGGGAGAAAATGAAAATCCTTTTGTAACTGCTGGTCTGCTGCCAAAAGTAACCAGGTGAGAGTAGCCTGTACTTAGAGGTGGAGAAGCAACCCATGCCTTTCAATGGATCAACACAGAAATGAGACAACCCATTTTCTAAGGGGGGGGGAATGTCTTGGGCCAAACATATAAAGTCTATGAAGGAAAGGACAGAAAAATCCATAAAAAATACCACCCACCCACCCTGAATTTTCAAATATAAGTTGGGGGATATTAAAAGCGAAGTCCTATGAAATATTTTCTTTTCTTGAGTAAGTGAAAAGCTTTTTAAGGCAACTTTTACTCACTCAAAGTGTGTAGTACCAATATTTTTCCGTAAGATAAACTAGCACACTACAGCATGATTTCTGGATATGCTGTAGACATATGCAACACTCAGAGCTCAGATACATTTTTCTACCTTGAGGGTGCTGCTTTCTTCATGAGAAAAGTATACAGGGCCTTCGCCTTTCTTGCGAATTTTGTTCTGCTGCCATAATTGGCTCCCTTCAATTATGGAATTTCTTTTCCTTGGAGATAATCGCCATCTATTATTTTCTACCTAGCACTATTCTGGCCATCAAAAGACTTAACAAAGATAAAGTGTGAGCATCTGGAAACTATGAAAAGTGTTTTTATTCAAGCTGGCTTTAGGTGGCCAGGAAAAGTAGGGAGAAGGAAAGATAAGGGTTTAATTTCTTCGGATTTTGTGAGTAGCTTACCCACCTTAAACCTTTGGGAACGGGTGAGATATTAATTAATTAATACACATATATACTGTAAGTACACATGTGTGATGTACAGCAATTGACTTACTTGGTTCCTTTTTCTTTGGGGCAATGGCTTTCTTGTTGGAAGCGCCATCGTGTCTTTGTTCCTCTCTGTTTCCAAGAGCTTGGGGTTTTTTGACACTCACAGAATTAGTTACGGGAGCATTCTGTTGAGTCCCAGCTAGTGGAGCAGCACCTACTGACACTTCCTTAGAAACCACATCAGAAACCAGATCTTTGGAAGCAGTTATTGGTGGAGAAGACGCTGCCAGGCTGGGAACCGGCTCTACCTTCCCCACTTTCTTCTCCTTCTTCTTCTTGTCTTTAGGAGACGGGGTTGGCTTTTCCTCAGGAGCTGGAAGAGACACAATGGGTGCCTCCACGACTAGTTCAGGGCTTCCATCCGAAGCATCCACAACTGCGTCTGGCTCCAGCAGTCCATTGGGTTTCTCCTCCTTTTTCTTTGCCCTTCCTTTCTTCTCAGCAGGCTTCTCTTTCTTCTTCTTCTCCACCTTGTGGTGGCTGGCTTTCTCTAGCTCCTTGCGCTGCTTTGCCAAAGCTTCTTCGAAAGACGTCTCCTTCATGGAAAAGGTGGACACCAGGAATATCCCAACTGCTGAGACCAGCATGAATCCTCCAAAGACCACGACGCCCAGGGTTTGAGGGTCATAAAAATCCATTCTTGCTCCGTAGCCTTAACCTGAAAAACAAAATGAGTAAGTTAATGCTGACCTAGAAGCATGTTTGCACATGCATGTTTACACAGCAGAATGGCCAGCTTGCACAGCTGACCTAGAGGCATTCTCAGAAGCAACCTAGGGAGAGTGTACTCAGAGTAGAATTCTACTCAAGACTAGCTTCTGGCGTTCCACACTATACAGTCGTACCTTGGAAGTCGAACGGAATCCATTCCGAAAGTCTGTTTGACTTCCAAAACATTCAAAAACCAAAGTGAGGCTTCTGATTGGCTGCAGGAAGCTCCTGCAGCCAATCGGAAGCTGTGGCAGCCCCATCGGACGTTCGGCTTCCAATAATAGTTCGCAAACCGGAACACTCACTTCTGGGTTTTGATCGTTCAGGAGCCAAAATGTTCAAGAACTAAGCTGTTCAAAAACCAAGGTACGACTGTATAACTAGAAGTTTTGAACAACGGCGACAAGGAGCTCCTACTAAAAAAATAATTAGAATTAAAGCAGCAATCACATTCGAGAAATTGCTGAATTGCATGATCTGGACAGGATTGTGCTCCCTCTGAAGGAGCAGGTACAAAGTATAGGGGTGCTTATAGATTCAATTTTGTTACTGGAGACCCAGGTGGCTTTGGTCGATAGGAGCATTTTTAAATCCGTTTCAGCTGATATAGCAGCATTGGCCATTACTGGACCAGGATAGCTTGACCACAATAGTTCAGGCATGACTGAAATGCTTTCAACGTGGGAGCTTCTCTTGCACTTTGCCTGTTAAACACAGTTAGTGCAGAGCAACTGGTGGCAGGAGCGAGACACATATTGGGCAACAGTTATAGCATGGATCAAGTTTTGCAGAAGCACAGGGAAGATAAATAGCTTCTCCAGCAGGGGTTAAAGGAACTCTCTCTTTCTCTAGAATTTAAACAAACATTCAGCAAGAGTCACTTCATTAACAACACAATATGGAATATGTAAAATATTTTTTAACCTTCTCACCCCTTGTTTTTTCCTGTAAGACTAATTGCAGTCGTTAACAGTCGTCAACAGGTTTACCACAGCTATCAGCCTATCACCCATTTCCACCACCCCTCTGAGTAATACCCCTCCCACCCTCACTATATATAAGGGTCTGGTGACTTCTGTCTCAGTGTATCTGAAGAAGTGTGCATGCACACAAAAGCTCATACCAAGAACAAACTTAGTTGGTCGGTCTCTAAGGTGCTACTGGAAGGAATTTTTTTATTTTGTTAACACAATATGGAAGTTAGTTTGTCCCTGAAGAGACCAACAAAGCATTTAACAGCTTAAATAGAAGTATCATAGAATCATAAAGTTGGAAGGAACCCAAGGATCCTCTAGTCCAGGGGTGGCCAACTCCCAAGAGACTGCGATCTACTTACAGAGTTAAAAACAGGCAGTGATCTACCCCATTTTGGGGGGTTCAGGTTGTTGAGCTTTTTTTAGCGAGGAAAGCCCGTTTTTAGGGGTTCGGATCAAAGTTGTTGAGCTTTTTTAGGGGAGTCAAAGTTGTTGAGCTTCTTTGAGGGGAGCCAGTGATCTACCAGTGATCTACCACAGACGTCCAGTGATCTACTGGTAGATCACGATCTACCTGTTGGAGGTGCCTGCGTCTAGTCCAACCCCCTGCGATGCAGGAATCCCAGCTAAAGCATCCCTGACAGATAGCCACCCAACTTCTGCTTAAAAACCTCCAAGGAAGAAGAGTCCGCCACCTCCAAAGGGAGTCTGTTCCACAAATAGGATGCCGCGCAACCCCGCGGGGGTAGCAGCCCGGTTGCCCTGCTGCCGCTGCCACACTGAAACAGCCACTGCGCTGCCCTGCAGACGGGGGTTGGGGTTGGGGGGAGGCAGTTCGTTTCAGCCAAAGGTTTGCAACAGTGCAAGCAAGCAGAGAGTCCAGGCCAGTCGGCGGAGAGGTGACAGCGAGGAGCAGGAGGGGAGCGGCTAAAGGAAAATCTGCAGCGTGGCGTGGAGGCCGCTGCACTCTAGCCGAGGGACACGAGCCAGCATGGCGTGCGCAAAACTGCGCGGCAGCACCAACCAGCAACCCCGGGCCACTGGCCACAAGATCAGCTTTGGTGAAGTAGAGGAGCCTGCTGCAGGACTGCAAGGGGGTCGCAGCGTGGGGTCTCCTTCCCCACAGACGCAGCCATCCCAGACAACCAGGCGATCTCCCTCTTGCGCGGCAGAGGAGAAGCGCCAGAGCCCTCGAAGTTGGGGCTGATCATCGGGCCGGGACTCTCCGTCCAGCGGGAAAGCGGCCGGCTGTGGCAGCTCGGGGAGGGGGAGCCCCCCGACGGCTGCGGAGAGGCAGCTGCAGGCGCTGCGGAGAGGGCAGCAGCGGGAGGAGCCCGAAGGACTCGGCGCCAGGCTCCTCCTCCCCGCCGGAGAGCGAGACACGTCGCCACTCGGGCCCGTCGGGGGGCGGCCCGGGGTCCAGCGTCCGGCCCCCGAGCAGAGCGGGCCGAGGGCCAAAGAGGGGCCCCCGCGCCTGTCGGGGCGGACCTCGCAGCCGAGTCCGGCGGGACTCGGTTGCAGCGAGGACGGCGCTTCGCCCGCGCCTTCCTTCCAGCTGAAACGCTCTTCAACGTCCACGCCGAGCCTCCTGCTCGACGCCCCGCTCGGGCGCTCCAGCCGGCAGCCGCCCCTTCTCCGCCGCCTTCTCCCTCTCGCGCTCTGCTCTCGGTGCCGTCGGGGGACGCATCATCCCCGCGGCCGCGGAGCCACCCGCCCCGCGAGGTCTCCCGTTCTTGCGCTGAATCCCTGGAGGGGCCGAGCGGGGCTCCGCGCGGGCGGCGACCGTGAGGAAGGGCCCCCTTTCCTCAGCCGCAACTCGGATCGCCGGCCGCCTGCTCGCAGCCGTCCGACGGGCGCCCGAGGCGGGAGTCCAGGCGCCGCTCCGGGGTGCCCGCGCTGCCCGACCCGGCGCTCCGCTCGCGGAGGCGGCTGCTGTCTCTCCTCGTCGCCCGAGGAAGGAGCGCGCTTCCCGTTCCCCGCGCTCACCTCGCGCCGCCGCCGCCGCTCCGCTCGCTCTCCCGCGCTCCGTTCGCGTGGCCCTCCTGCCGCGGGCGCGCTGAAGTCGTGGCACTTTCCTCGGAGAACCTCCCCAGCGCGGCCGCGAGGATCCCCGCCCCGTCGCCGGCGCCGAAGGAGGTTCCCGGGCTGCGGTTGGTGTCCGGCCCGCCAGTCAAAGGCGCTCCGGCCCAGTGGGGAGACCCGCGGCTCGGAAGTCCGCCCGAGGGGAGGGCAGCCGCTGCCAGGGCAGCCGAGCCGCCAGGCGGACGAGGCCCATCGCCAAGGAGGCGGCTGCCCGGGACGGAGAAAGAAAGGGGCGGGACGGACCCAAGCCATTAGCCGCCTCCGCCGACCTCGAAAGGGGCCTGGGTGCGGTCAGGCAGCGGCAGCGCCCCGACGTTCTCGTCTCCCGGTCCCGAGAAGCCGGCTCCCACGGTCGGACCCGCCGGCCGGCTGCCCCAGAAAGATGCTGGTCTTCGCTGCAGACCCCTTGGTCCCAGCACGCGTGTTGCTCTTGCGCGTTCACAGCGAGGCACGTTTCCCCAATTGCACGTGGGGATTGAAAACAGACTTGCGGGGGAGGCACAGGCTTTCGATTGTTCTCAGGATTCTTTAGTACGCGATGGGGGGCAACGTCCAGGCCCCAGGCCCCCCAACATATTGGTTGTTGTTGTTGTTCAGTCGTTCAGTCGTGTCCGACTCTTCGTGACCCCATGGACCAGAGCATGCCAGGCACGCCTATCCTTCACTGCCTCTCGCAGTTTGGCCAAACTCATGTTAGTAGCTTCGAGAACACTGTCCAACCTTTTCGTCCTCTGTCGTCCCCTTCTCCTTGTGCCCTCCATCTTTCCCAACATCAGGGTCTTTTCTAGGGAGTCTTCTCTTCTCATGAGGTGGCCAAAGTACTGGAGCCTCAACTTCAGGATCTGTCCTTCTAGTGAGCATTCAGGGCTGATTTCTTTAAGAATGGATAGGTTATTGCAGTCCATGGGACTCTCAAGAGTCTCCTCCAGCACCAGAATTCAAAAGCATCAATTCTTCGGCGATCAGCCTTCTTTATGGTCCAGCTCTCACTTCCGTACATTACTACTGGGAAAACCATAGCTTTAACTATACGGACCTTTGTCGGCAAGGTGATGTCTTTGCTTTTTAAGATGCTGTCTAGGTTTCAACATATTGGTACCTAGTGCCTAAGCTGAGTAGGCCAGCAAAGCCTCCCATCCCCAGCGCCTTAGTATATCGATAAACCTGCCCTGATGCTGGAAAAAGCTTCCCAGGTGGAAGCCTTTCAGGTCTAGTTGTGGCGCTGTGCCAGTGCAGTCGGGCCAAGGTTGGCATGATAGGCTCAAACTGTCGTACCCAGCCAGAACCTGGCTGCTACAGTCTACACCTGGGTTTCCCAAACTTGGGTCTCCAGCGGTTTTTGGATTTAAGCTCCCATCATCCCTATGTAGCAGGACCAGTGGTTGGGGATGATGGGAATTGTAGTCCCCCAACACCTGGAGTCCCAAGTTTGGGAAACCCTGGCACCTCTGCAGTTTCTGAACCATCTTCAAAGGCAGCAACAGAAGTTAGGCTGTCCCTGATCAGATCTAGGGGCACATGGAAGGCAATCCCCCGCTACTGAGGCTACCTGAGCCTCAAGCAACACCAATGGATCCAGAAGGATCCTCAAGCTACGTACCTGCTCTTTCAGAGGGAGTGCAGCCTTGACAGTTGTGTGGATTGAGCTTCAGTCCATTACCCAGGCAAGAATTTCTGAATCCATGCATGGGGCCATTCCTCTTGCAGAAGCAAAGGAGGAAGGAACTTTTCAGTGTTTTGTGGATTAATGTAAGTTTAATGTTCATGGTTTGTTAAACTTTTAAATATATAAACATAAAAGTTCATTTGTAAACGAATTCTCTTAAAAGGGAGAATTCCCAACTTCTCCCTGCTAACTTTACACAGAAAAGTGAAACCTATTCATACCAGTTGGTGCCGAGTAGGGAGGGGGAGAAATTCAATTCACATTTAAAGGTGAACTTAACAAATTTGCATTTTCTAAAACAATATGCAAACCAAAGCATAGCCATCCTTCAATTTTTGCACGTCTCCGAATTATGCGATGCAATTCTCCAGTCAAGTAATGTGTATAAAAATGCGTATGTTGGAATAAAGTGTGCTTCTATTTGTGAAAACATACCAAAATGCATAGTATTAGGGAAACTGCCTGAAAAAATGTGTCTGTTAGCCAAAACTGCATGCAGGACTCCTTTTTAAAATCTCCAAAATGCTGCATAAGCGTGGAATACTGAATTGCAGGTTGAAAACAGAAACTGGAGAACTGAAATGGGCAGATTTGTCCCTCCCTACACTTGAGAAACTGAAACGTGACTACTGTGCTCCATGTTTTGTGGCTCCTTTGCTGTGTTCTTGCATCTCTTTATGGGGGGAGTGTCCCATTTTTAAGCGTTTTTATTGAGTTTTAGATCTGTTAACCATTGCAATTTTTTTTTTAAATAAAAAGTTATATATAAATGATTTAAAATACCGGTAAATAAAGTCCCAGCTGGATAGATAAATGCTTAATTGGTTTAATAACATCATGACTGCAAGAAATCATTGGTTTCAGGTCTGTGAGGGGGAAGAGGTGGTTGTTTTGAGGTGTGTGTGTGTTTGGGGGTGTGGAGGATCCCTGTGATCCTACAGGAATGTGCAGCACCACTCCAAGAGACAGAGGGCACAGCGCTCAGCCTGGAAGCTGCTGGCTCCATAGGATAACTTCAGCCACTTTTGAAATGTAGCACAATCCTTCTTCAAGAGGAGGAACTGGCCCAGGAGGATGTATGCCTGGAAGGAAAACCAGGAAGCAGGATTAGTATTTTTCCCCAGTAGCAAGAAAAGCAGGCCTTCAATGAATGTTGAAATAAACAGAGGGGAAATGTGGCAAATCTGTGAATGTTGTCATTTGGAATTTGAGATTAAATGCTTTGGGCTCAAATTTCAATTTTCAACACTTATTTTTTGTTGTTGAACCCCCCCCCCCTCTAATGGGAGGTGGGGACAGTTTATTACCCATTTTCGGAATGGTTAGCTGAATAATGAAATCATTACAAAGTTTAACGATGGGCTTCCTAGTATGTTCAGTTCACCCCTCATGCTGGAAGCCAAAAGTGGATGAAACATTTGTCAGATATTCAATATCGGCACCCACAGTGGATAATTTTGAGGGAAATGTAAGGGCCAAACTAGTTTTAGCCCGAAAGCTAGACTGGGTTCACAGAGGAGGCAGTGCATGGTTGCAGTTTCAACACTGTCATCAAACTGAGAGCCAAGTCCAATTCAGATGTTCTGAACGGGGCTTAAGTAAACACGCAAGGAAGAGAGAGCGAGAGCGCTGGCACCGTCCTCGATCCTCATCGCCCTCCATGGGTTCAAAGGTGGCTGTGTGTAGCGGGAAGACTCCTGTACTCGCAGAGGCCCCTGTGCATTTTGAAATCCTGGAAAACGTGGCTTCGAAACGTGGAAACCTCTACAAGCACTGGAGTCTTTTCCCTTGGAGACAATCACCCTGGAACATGCAGAGGGTGACAGGGATGAGAGACAGAGCTAGCACACTTGTGCTTATTCTGTCTGCCGGTGTGCTTCCCTTTGGAACGCCTGGGCTCCAGTTGTTTTTGGCACCTGGCAGCTGGGGAGATAAACGCGGCCATGCTCCATGGATGCAGAAAACCTGGGATCTCTTAACTGCTTGGCCAGAGGTTACAAATATAAAATTTTCCATCTGGCAAGAAAGTCAGGTTGGCAATGTATGGAAAGTGGCCGTGCAGTTCCATCTCCCATCTTGTGTGATCACTGGTAGGACATGGCACAGGACACTGGTAGGACAAAAGACACTGCCTTCTAGACTCCCCCTGCTATCTGTCATAATGTCAGCTTTGAAACTGGTCAGGAATTATCCAGCAGAGCAGGGCTTAAAAAAGAGGTCTTTTGGGGCAGCATTTCATTGGACTGAGGATGATGTGTCTGATGTAACAAAAGTCCTAATAGTCACAGCCAGAGTGGAACGGGCTAGAAGATGGAAAGACACCACCTCGTTATGTTCCATCTGTGAAGGATTTGTTTTTGAAGTGTATTGAATTAGCCAAAATGGACACATTGACAGACCTGGTCTATAAAAGGACTGGTATCTTGTATAATACAAAATTTGTATAATACAAAAATCACACGCAGTCTGCAGTCCGCTGGCAGTAGGAGTACAATATGGGCATGCCTTTAAGTTAACATCTTATATTAAAAATCTGACAGTTCCAAATTACCGAAGGCTATTTACAAAAGCCAGACTTAACGTCTTTCCTTCTGCAGTGTTGGATGGCAGATTGAGAGGAGTTCCATACCAGGACAGACTAGGCTCATGTGCCCAAGACATTGACTCTATAAAACATATTTTGCTGCACTGTGTGAAATTCGAGCAAGCCAGGGCTGAACTGATATTACCCTTGCTAGTACCTTTCCCGCGAAAATCAGAGGCTTACTATGTCAGGTTCCTACTGGAAGACCGGACAAATGACAGAACATTAGCAGTGGCAAAGTTTCTATCGGTGGTTGCAAGAACCAATGATCCCTATTCCTAAGTCTGAACAAAATGCTTGTGTAACCTGAAGGCGGGCTGTCGAAATTTTGTATTGTTTTGTAATGAATTGTTGGGTCTCTGGACCGTAATAAAGATTTGATTGATTGATTGATTGATTGATTGATTGAAATTTGCCCAATGGTGGTCAGGCTTTGCAAACTATTGCGACACAAATGTCAGAAACACCAGGATTCAAAGACATTTCTTTATGTGAATATGATTTAGATATATCAAGAATTATGTGGGTTAATAAATAAAAAGTGCTGCGGGGCATAAAGCATTAAAAGAATTACCTTGTCAAAGCCCTTTGCCGCTAGTCTTGCTCCAAGCTCCTCATTTATGCCATCTACTACTATAATAGGTTTGTCACCCATAGGCTCAGATACAAAGTCCAGGAATTTCCTGCTTCTGATAGCCATTATCTAGAACAGTAGTACAAGAGGAGGAGGCAAGACAGAGGAGTTATAACAGAATATAAATGAAAATACAAAGAATAAGGAGCCCCAGAATTATTGAGTATACCTGCCCAGGGGTGGATATCTGCCAGTGAGGGAAGAGCTATGTGGGTGCCAGGTGTATGCTACCTTACTGTATGCTTGTGAAACATGGACCACTTATAAACGCCATCTCCAACTCCTCGATATATTCCATCAACGGTGTCTCCAAAAAATTTAACACATCACTTGGGAAAACAGGCGAATTGATGCCAGTGTACTGGAAGAAGCAAAAATCACCAGTGTCGAAGCAATGATTCTTACATCAACCTCGTTGGACTGGTCATGTTCGGATGCCTGATTATCATCTTCCAAAGCAACTACTCTATTCCCAACTTTAGAATGGAAAGCGAAATACCGGTGGACAACAAAAGAGGTTTAAAGACTCTCTCAAGGCCAGTCTAAAAAAAAATGTAGTATAAACACTGACAATTGGGAAACACTGGCCTGCGAGAGCTCCAATTGGAGAACAACCTTTACCAAAGGTGTCGTGGGCTTTGAAGATGCTCGAATTCAGGATGAAATGGAGAAACGTACTAAGGGGAAGGCACACTTGGCAAATCCACACCGTGATCAACTCCTGCCCGGAAACCAATGTCCCCACTGTGGAAGGACGTGTGGATCCAGAATTGGCCTCCACAGTCACTTATGGACTCACTGTTAAAACTGTGTTCATGGAAGACAATCTTACTTGGCTACGAGTGATCGCCAAAGAGGAAGAAAAAGTATCCCTAGATCATGGGTAGGCAAACTAAGGCCCGGGGGCCGGATCCGGCCCAATCGCCTTCTAAATCCGGCCTGCGGACAGTCCAGGAATCAGCGTGTTTTTACATGCATAGAATGTGTTCTTTTATTTAAAACGTATCTCTGGGTTATTTGTGGGGCCTGCCTGGTGTTTTTACTTGTGTAGAATGTGTGCTTTTATTTAAAATGCATCTCTGGGTTATTTGTGGGGCATAGGAATTCGTTCATTTCCCCCCAAAAATATAGTCCGGCCCCCCACAAGGTCTGAGGGACAATGGACCGGCCCCCTGCTGAAAAAGTTTGCTGACCCTTGAGATGGACAGCCAGGATGCCCATTAAGAAACAGAAGAATAGACCAGAGGGGTGGGATGCAAGTTTCTCAGAGGCCACGCCTTTCCAGGCTTCACCACCATTCAGGCACCAGCGCAGCCAGAAATAGTATGCCTGATCTGATTCTAGTCATGTTTTTTTTCTAGATGCAATATTTGCAGGTACTTGTGTGTACACACATATTCCCACACCCCTCATGACGCTTGCCAAGTTGCTGCCTGTGTGAGCACTGAACTGTATTTGTATTTATGGAGACAGAGTGTTTATTCTGCTGCAGCCAGCTGCCCAGTTCCCAAGAACTAGAGTTGTTATGGAGGAGGAGATGGAGAGATATCTGCTAAAGTGGACCATGGAGCCCTATGCACAGTACCAATTTTTGTACCAGCTAACTCTAATTCAGGAATATTTTTCTCTGCCATTTCCCCCTTCGCAGCCTCCCAACTCCCTATTTTTTTGGAGGTTTTGTGTTTCCATACAAAGGCTACAACTTCTGGTGCATTTGACAGCAAGCATATTGCACTTGGTAAAGCTTACAAATGACAGTCACTTTAGGCTAATATGTACAGTGTACCATCATATTTGTGCTAAATTCTGCACCTGGTGTGTATATAAAGATCTCATTTTCATGCTCACAACAGGACCTTCATTGGAGCTAAAGGGGGGGGGGGGAGAGAGAGAGACTGCCTCATGATGGCATATGACTTCTTGTAAAATGTGTAAGATTTTACATTTATGTTATGATTTGTAGTCTTTTGTCCTAATCTTTTTAGAAGTTTCACTGACAATTGACAAAAGGGTTCCTTGTGTTGTGCAATTGTGCTGTCACCATTACTGCTAGTCTGGATTGCAATGTCACAACAGAAATTGATTGCAAACAATAGTTCCTTGCATTCCTGGGGGAGAAAGGGACAAATGGAATGCACCCAGTGTTGTCCAACATCTTTAATAAACATATTGCACGAAGGACTAGATGGGATGCTCATCAAATTTGAAGGTGGCACCAAATTGGGAGGGGTACACCCAATACCTCAGAAGAAAGGAGATTCGAGATTGGAAAACTGGGCCAAAATTAAGAAAATGAATTTCAATAGGGGCAAATGTAGGCAGGAATAATCAGAAGAACAAATTTAAGATAAGGGACACCTATATATGAAAAGGATCTAGGGGTCTTAGTGGACCACAAATCAACAGTGTGATGCAGCAGCAAAAAAAGCTATTGCAATTCTAGGCTACATTAATAGAAGTCTAGTATCCAGATTGTTGGTGGCAAGAAAAAATAGGTATGAAAGGAGAATTCCTGAATGCCAAGATCCAAGTTCCCTTTGGAGCAAGTTCTCTTTGGTGAGAGAACCCCAGGAGAGACTATGCAGGAGAGACTATGAATATGCAGCAAAGCATGGAAATGTAAGCAGTTCGACCTCTATCATATGCCCTTGTAAGTTCCTTCCCCTAGTATAGAAAAATACCACACATTTGGTAAGTTAAAAATGGTTTACTTACAAACTCACCAAAGGTCTGGGTTCATGTGAGAGCCAGCTGCTCTCGGGATTCCAGACAAGAGTCTATCCCAGCTCCACCTGGAGATTCCAAGGACTGAATCTGGGGCTTTGCATGCAAAGCATGTGCTCTACACTGAGCCACAGTCCTTTCTCTGATTTGAAACCAGGTGTCATACTCTACCCACTATGCTTGAGACAGTCAAGACACTCTACAGTAAGTTTTTGCTCACCTGCTTCTTTGGGTTATGTTAACTTGGTAGGCGCTGAAGTTGACCATCTCTGTAGTTCATGCAGCCCTGTTCACAAATGGATGGAAATGTGTGATTAGGTATGTAGCAGTAGCCATGGTGCTTGTATCTAGGTGCTGATGAACAGACAATGGTGTCTGGCCAGGAGATAGGATGCCTCAGATCTTAACTCCCCCATCTTTCATGGGAGGGCATTACATTTTATTTACATTACAGAAAAATACAAAAACACACCCATTAAGTTAACGTATATAGAGAGACATGGGTTATCATATAGAGAAATGATGAAAATTATTAAGTTTATTGTTCCAAAATAATACAAACAGCAACCATTTACAGAAAAAACAAATTCTGCTTCAATGGAGTTTGATTAAATATCAAACATTGGCCCCAGAAACAGACTATCAGTTAGTGCAGATGACAGGTAACTGATGTAATATGCTCTGGAGGTTAGGACTCAAACCAATGGCTTCAAGTTACACGAAAGGAGATTTCCGACTAAACATCAGGGAAAACTTTCTGACGTTAAGAGCTGTTCGACATTAGAACAGTCTTCCTTGGGAAGTTGTGGACTCCCCTGGTGACATACCAATGTAGTTTCCAAGCCATCAGTTAATTCATTTTGCTGTTGTTGTGCAGTAAGGTTCCTTGTGATTAGGAAGTATCCTGGCAAAACTATGAATTACTATAATAATAATAATAATAATAATTCTTTTATTTGTACCCCGCCCATCTGGCCGGGTCCCCCCAGCCACTCTGGGCGGCCTCCAACAGATATAAAAATACATTAAAATCACAAGTTAAAAACTTCCCTAAATAGGGCTGCCTTGAGGTATCTTCTGAATGTCAGATAGTTGTTCATCTCCTTAACCTCTGCTGGGAGGGCGTTCCACAGGGCGGGCGCCACTACCGAGAAGGCCCTATGACTTTATTGAACAGTAATCACTGTTTCAATTTATTATTGTTGTGATTTCAATGTTTGTTTTTTAATGTTATTGTGAGCCACCTTTGTTGTTGGAAAAGTGGAATACAATTATGAAATCAAATCAAATAAACTCGTCTTTTTCTGTCGCAATACAAAGTCGCTTCAGCCAGTGGAACGAGAGTTACACTGCTCATTTCAATATGTAAAATAGCTGTGGAACATAGATGCCTATTACTGTTGCAAGAGCAAAGAAGACTCCAGATCAATTAAATGCTACATAAATCAAGAGTAGACATATTTATTTTGTATTCTTCAAAAGTACATACACAGTGAATCAAAAAATATTGCAGTAGAGGTTCATGAAATTTAATGTTAATGCATTTCCTTATAAAACTGCAAAGCATTAGCTATAGTCATTTGCACATGGAAATGGAGATATTTGGGTTATGGTATACATGCAATAGGCACCATGGCAGATTGTAATTTCAAATCTTCCACTGCACAAACTCATTTCCAGTGCTAAGGCATTTTTCCAGACCACCAGTTTCTTCCACAATAGTAATTTACCAGTTATCAAACTCATACACATATTGTTTGCTTACCCTGAGGATTAACACATCAGTGGAAATTCAAGCAAATCTATGTGTAATACAATGTTTTTTATCATTGAGATCAATGCATTAGTGTCAGCTTGGTTAAGTTTTTAGCCAGAAAAAGGTGATGAAGAGAAACCAAGCTAGAAACAGAGTCCCATGCGGCTTTTTGAGTGCAATTTCCAAGTGCCTTCCTCACTCCACCCCCCGCAGGTAAGTTGCCTTCAGTTCTTCTTTAACAATTCAATGCAGCTTTGTATGAGAGAAACATTATTCTGGAAGGCAAAAGAAGTAGTCCATTAGGTGGAGGAGACAGGAAGCAGAATAAGATAATCCAATGTATTTTCAAATAGTCTTATTCAGTGTGCTTTTCTTGTTATCTGAAATACTGAAGTCAGTTTGGTAGTTTACATACATAATCTCAACGCTGTAGCCCTATGTAGATGCAGTTACTATAACTGCCAGGTGAACTAAAGGTGGGTTAAATTCATTTTGGTGCAAAACTTTGAATGATTTCTAGTTCATCTTCACGTTCAATACCTCCCCCCCGCCAAACTCTTAGCTGTTACGGTTTTAAAAAAACCTTTAAAAAAAACCCTACTGAGCATCACTAAAGACAGTTAGGAAACAAAATGTGGAGGCAACATGGTATGACTTATTAGCCAGATAGAAATGCTGCTGTGGCTAATGTCTTAGTCACTGTTGCTAAGCAATCAGATGGAGGGGTTTTCTTTATCTTCCCTGCTGAAGCCGTTTGCTCTCATCCAACAGGAGCAGCTTGCAACAAGTAATACAGAGACAGGGACAAAGTGAATGATGCCTGATGCCTTTAACAGCTGTGTGGCTGAAACATATTAAACAGGGCAAGTCTTTTCTGGTATGGGGAATCAATTGGGGTGAAAGCTTCACCTGTTGGTGTGCTGTTTGTCAGACATCTTATTGTTTGTGACCTCTGTTTCACTGTTGGACCTTATACTTCGTCACAGCAGCTTATAAGATCTGAATGCTGATTTATTTATTTTTTTTGCAGAGGATGAACTTTTTATGGACTAAAGGTTCATTTGGATAAACCGGAACTAGTTCCTGTATAGACAGGATGAACCAGAACTAGATTCTTTTAAAAATGAACTTTCCAAGCACTGATAGAGCATGGGTGAGCATACTAAGCTTTCTTTGCCACTTTGTGGAGGTGTACGGTTGGGCACTGGGATTCTCCTGTACGAGGTCTCAAAATTGCAGGGGAAGCCTTGAGTACAGGAGGCTCCTCTCTTCAGACCTTCACCTTCCTGAGTTGAGGCTTGACATGAAAGAGCTTCATGCACTTGCGTGTAGGTTTTAAAATTAAGTAGAACACCTGAAGTAGGTCTTCTGTATAAGAATAAAAACAAAACATCCCACCCCCTGGATATGGCTACGCAGTGTGAATTCTCAACATCTTGGGAACCTTGCTCTTAATTATATGCTCCAGTAGTCCCTCCTCCTAAACAAACCATGCCATTTCATAGCTGACTCTTATTCATATAAAAGGCTCTATGAGAATGTCCTTAAAGGTCAGAGCTCAATTCAGACATATACAAGTCCTCCCTGTACCCAGAGAAAAGCAGTGGCACAGAAGTTCTTTGAAACTAATTTAAACAAGTTTTCTGTCCGTATTTGAAAAGTTTTACCATGTCAAAAAACGCTGAAGACTTCAGGGCTTATTTAGTGATATTGAAAGTTTTGATTGACAGCATAAAACACACTAATCTAAATCAAACTACTTAATTACCGGTAGCAATTCCCCCCCACCTGAACAGTCTTCATATTGCAAAAGGCTTGTTTGCTAGCCCTGAAAGGACAAATAAGCTGAACTGCCCCCAAATGCATACCGTGGAATATTTTCTACAGTTAAGGCAGACCCCAACCACAATCTTACTTTAGAACACATACCTTTGCATGCTTGATCTCGAGCTCAGACATTTCAATTAGATTTTTACGAAATGCTGCTATTCGCTTCTGTTTGAAGTTGATCAGTTCTGCCATTGGGAGAACAGAGACGTTAAATCACTTGGAGATGGAGTCCGGGTGTGTGTGTGTGTGTGTGTATTATTCACTACATTATTTTTGTATAACCTGAAAATTATTCTAATGGGGTGGGGAGAGAATTGTTTTCAGTTTCATTATTAGCCACAAATTGGGGGGGGGGGGGGGAGAGACACCAACAAGAGTCTACCCTGTACGTTATAGATGGGCTGGATAAGAGAAGAGTGCTGCCACTGCAGAAGGACGCCTGCATGCCAGAACCTAACACACATGGACTTCCATTAGTGTAGGATTCATTTGGGTAGAGTTAGTGCTCCAATAGTTTAAGCCACTTTCATTTTAATTGAGTAAAATGATAAACACATGAACAAATCATTAGCATAAAGAGGTTGAGTACTTGCCAACAGGAATGAGTAACTTTTACAGGCAGCAAAATATAAATAATAATAATAATAATAATAATTTATTATTTGTACCCCGCCCATCTGGCCGGGTCCCCCCAGCCACTCTGGGCGGCTTCCAACAAACACTAAAATACATTAAAATATTACACATTAAAAACACATAAAAAAATGTTTTATGTCTTTTGAGAAACTTGGTAACTGAATTAACCCATTTTGTCAAACTATCAATAAGTGACAAACATGCTGATCTATATCTATTCCAAATAATACCCAGTTTTTCTGAAAGATTTCTATAGCACTATGGAAAGGGAAATGCAGGCAGTGACCGATGAAAGATACATGATCATAGATGTATCCATGGTGCCAAACCTGGAAGTGACCTGAAAATGTTACTCAACACGTCGCTAAAAGGCCGTAATGGGGGCGGGGCATGCTCATACGTGCTCCTCCAATGCATGTGGGGGCCGTGAATGGAACCCTCGTGCAAAATGGTTGTCGACTGAATCAAAAGCCTGGGATGAAGGTAATGAATACTTGTCCCAAACTCTCAGTGTTAGCCCTAGTAATAAATTTAGCAGGATTTTGTAGAGGTAAAGAAAGGGAAATAGCAATCAAACCAGCAAACAAAATTCATTCATAGAAACAGCTCTTTAAATGCTGGCAGAGCATGTACATGTGGAATATACAGGGTGAAGCAGGTGGGGTTTTATTTTCAATTCTTGCTCAGTAGGGCAAACCTTTAGAGACCAGAAGAACAGAAATTATTATAGTTACCCTTATGTGTAATTCAAAACAAAAACAATACTAAACCATAAAATAACAAAGTTCTGATTTTCCCCATGACAGCTGGTTTGGGTTTTTTCTTTTTTTGGGGGGGGGGATATCAAATGTCATTTTGCTTCCAAAAAACCAAACAAACTCATTTTTTTTTTTTTTGCTTTGCTTGTACCTTAAACATAAGTCTGCCCATCGGATAATCCAGTACTCTTGGTCAGTGTTCAAATTACAAGGAAAGTGGTAGCGAGGCCATTAAAGAACTCATAAGCTTCCTGCCTCCTCACCTTTTAGACAAACCATACCCTTGTAATGCTTGACACAGTTACTGAGGGGACCAGACTCCATTTGCCATCCCCACAATTCAAATGCTGCTTGTCGAACTTGATGCAGAAAAATGAGATCCCATCCATCACTTCAGAGCAATTTCAATGTTTATCCCTATGCTGATTGCTACGGAATAAAGTCATGAACACCCTAGACTGCATATCACAAGCAGAAGTTACACCTTTCTACGAGGCAAGTAAACTCTAGACTGAAAAACTCTGGAAGAACATCTCAAGCACATCCACTGCAAAGTTTTGCCTGAATGTGGTGTTCTGAAGTGGTCTTACCTTGTTTCGCAGATTCAGAAAGTTTCTCAAATTTTTGACAGCATTCTTGCTGATGTGCTTCTGCCAACTGGACATCTTTGCTTTTCAACCTAGCTTTATCCAAAGCTTTATTTGAATTTTCATACTCCACAAGGGCCCGTGTACGTCTGTACAAGAGATCCTGAATAGGATGAGTGAAAGAAAAAACAGTTCTTGATCAGAGAATTTAACTCAAAGCTATACCCCATGTTATACAGATATGCAGCCTGAGCCATATCTCAAGAAGCATTACAAAATGCACAAAGAGCTTCTGAAGAAGTTTAAGATAAACCTTATTACAGTGGTACCTTGGTACTCGAATGGCTTGGCTCCCAAACAAATCGACTCCTGAACGCCGCAAACTCAGAACTCAGTGTTCCAGTTTGCGAACATTTTTCGAAGCCGAATGTCCGATACAGCTTCCGATAGAGTGCAGGAAGCTCCTGCAGCCAATCGGAAGCCGCGCCTTGCTTTTAGAACCGTTTCGGGAGTCGAAAGGACTCCTGGAACAGATTAAGTTAGAGAACCAAGGTACCACTGTACAATCAAGGTAGAAGGCAGTCTAGTATATATGGGGGTGGGGAGATGGAATGCGCAACAACTCAATGAATTCAGGAGATCCTGCATCTGGCGGAGGAAGCCCCATCTCATATTCAATCTTATCAGAGAGTGTGTGTGCATTATCAATGTGGTGAAAGTATACAGTTATGAATACAGTGGTACCTTGGTTTTCAAACAGCTTAGTCCCCGAACTTGGAACTTGAACACTGCAAACCCGGAAGTTAGTGTTCCGGTTTGCGAACTTTGCTTCGGAAGCCGAAAGTGCTTCTGAGCTTCTGTTTTCACTGTTGTGCTGCTAATTTGCGTTCTCTCCCATTGTAATCAAAGCCTTCCATTTCTGATTGCAGTGTTCTGAGATGATATTTGGAGCTTATATTTAGTGCATTTGTTTTTGCTATTTTTTGTGTTTTTGTTTGTGTGGCTTTTTCATTTTTGTGACGGTGGCTTGTTCTTTGCTTTATGATTATGTGACTGCGGAAATGGATAAAACAATGACTATCATCAGTGCAGGTAAGAAAAAAAAATAATGTTAATTTTTATCATCTACAATACTGTCTTATTTATTTTATAGTACAGTACATTGATTATTGCTTTCATTTTATGGATCAATGGTCTCATTAGACAGTAAAATTCATGTTAAATTGCTATTTTAGGGGTTGTTTTTAAAAGTCTGGAGCAGATTAATACGTTTTGCATTACTTTCTATGGGAAAGCGCACCTTGGTTTTGGAACAGAGTTCTGGAACGGATTAAGTTTGAGAACCAAGGTACCACTGTATTCAAAACCATTTGCCCACATTCACCAGTAAATACTGATCTATCATATGAGCTCTACTAACTGACATACCCTACTGTTTTCACTGGCAAAAAGCTTGATGCGTTAGTTGGAAAGTCCTACTGAAAGCTACCCTGAGCATGTTTGATTCCCATATTCATAATATTCTCCATAAACCTTTTGAATAGACTTATTTCTTTATACAATACTGTGTCACACTGAATGTAACTGATCTGTAGAAACGACTCTACAACCTGAAAAACAACACACGTACTTTTGTAACCTAAGAAAACCTTTAATTATATTATTATTTTACACTGACTTATTTATTGTCTCTAGCATGGAAAATTGTTCCAGCTGGCCATCGTAGGAGCTGTTTAGAAACTGGTGCCTGAGTTTGGATTTGATTTTCCTCTTCCATCCTTGTCAGTTTCCCTTTGTGTCTTGTTTAGTTTTGCTTTTAAGATTGTGAGCATGCATAGACCTTCACCTAAACAGCACAGGCCTCTTCTTACCAGACTATCCTCACAAACTCTTGAGTTACGAGTTAGGCTAAATGACAGACCTTAGTGATCTTTGTAGCCAAGCAGAGAGATGAAGCTTGCCTGCCAATTTAGGTCCATGGTACCCAATGTGGTGCCCTCCAAATGATGCTGGACTCCCATCGCCCATCAGTCCAAGCAAGCAGGGCCAAGGTTCAGGGATGCTGGAAGCTGGGATGCAATAGGTTGGGCCTTGAGCACTGCAACCTCCTGATTTTTTCATGATTAGTGATACAGTTGAATCAGAAAGGGCTGCAAGTTTCTCATCAGAAGCAGATGAATAAGGTCATGAACTCCAGGTGTGGCAATCGGTCTAGGAGTAGCCAAAGAAGTTCTGAACCTCAATGACAAAAAAATTTACCCAATCAACAATGAACATTGTCTCCTCATTATCTTGGTACCATTTCAACCTTCAGATTAAGATCACGTGGAACATGTTAATACATTGCTATCAGAACTGTGGCACAAAGTTCAGCCAAATTGTTCTCATAGTGTAAGTACTGGAGAAAATGTTCAGAGAGGACTCACTTTTGCTGCTTCTATATTGAGCATATAGTATCTTAGTAATTCTGTTAGTTTCAAATCTTCATCAGAAGAAACACGATTCTCTACTTTCTATGGAGAAGAAAACATAATTACTGAATATATAGACAAACAATTTAAAAAAATTGTGCATACTGACCGTAGCATCTTTAATGGAAAAAAAGTTAAATTCTGCAGAATAAATAGTTCCATTTCAATTTGGCCTTAGGCTATTTAGGAATGGAAACAACCTTGGCTGCCCTGCTGAATGACCCACACAAGGACACAGGAGAGTGACTTTGGAGGATATGATTCTAGACAGTAGTGCTGGGGAATTTCTATTTTACACCTTGGTCATTTGCTTATAGGGTGCCTAAAAGATCAACCTTGCTGAGATTCTGGATCAGTGCCTGGGGCCTCCATGGACTGCCTGTAGGCTAACAAATGAAGCTTAATCCAGGAATGGCTATGGTGCTCTGCGTCAGCAGGCAGGCAGGCAGGCATATTGAACTTTATGGCACTGTAGCTGCTAAGCCGTATCACACCACACATTTCCCCAATAAGCCAACATGTCAGGGACCCCAATGAAACTTGCAGATCAACAAAGTTATCCAGAACTGAGCATGCAGAAACACAATATGGTGTGCACACTAGTAGGGTTCAGTTCAGTAGGACTGCTGCTCTAGAAACAGGGATTCAAGCTGTGTAGCACTAAACACAGGTTATTATTTTGGAGTACCGGTACCCTTGGACCCAACTGACAAATTATGTTCAGGCGACAGCTGCGGCAGGTATTCCTTTGCCCGGCACAAGCTGGTTCGCCACCTACAGATCTGGCCATGAAAACATATGTCCTTGTCTGGACTACTCTTACTGGATGCACTCTAAGTGGGGCTTCCTTTGAAAAGTGTCTGGAAACTCGGTTTGGTCCAAAGTGCAATAATCTTTAACATCCATTATGGGGAGGAACTGAACGTTGCACTTTTCCAATGGTTCTGTCAGCGTAAGCACTTCAGCTTGCTGACAGAACATTCCCCCCTTTCCTCCCACCAGGCACTGTTCTGGGGGTTCTCCAGACCCCGACACATACACCTTGAGTCAGTTTGCTGTGCTGGCTCCTGCTTAAGCACCTTCTTAGTTGAACTGGCTTGTGGTTTTTAGGCTAATGATACCAAAGGGACTGTTTTCTACAGTATTAACTGGTCTGCCCACTAGGATCATGGTCAGATGCCCTCTTGTGTGTCCCAACTGACCAGCGCAGTCCGTCAGGCTGTGTCTAAGGAGAGGCTTTCTCATAGGAAGTTCTCCCTGATGAAGTGAATGCTGACCCCTCCCTTACAATAGTTTGTCAGATGGCAAATACCTTCCATTTAAGAAAGATATCTGGCTGATATGGTTTTATACTGATGACATGTGCCAATTGTAGTTTTTTGTTTTGTCTCCACCTGCTTTTTCTGTAGATTTCATTTTTATCTTGCTGCTTTACGCTACAGTGGACCCTCGACTTATGAAGGTAATCTGTTCCGACGGGACTGTCGGATGTCGAAAAAATCGTAAGTAGAGTCCCCATAGGAATGCATTGGAGAACGCATTCGTAGGTTGAAAATACCTTCGCAAGTCGAGGAAACCGCATTTAAAATGGCCGCGGCTTCCGATCGGAAGTCGAAAAAATTCGGAAGCGGCAGCCGCTTTGATCCCTCGCAACTCGAAAAACTCGTAAGTCGGGTCATTCGTAAGTCGAGGGATCACTGTACTTATGTTTTATAATACAATCTTAAATGTTTTGATTGATTTTAATAGGGATGTTACTGTCTTGGATTATTTTTTGGTGAAAGGTGGGATATAAATATTTTAAATAAAAAATAAAATAAAATAAAAGTTACCCGGAGTTTCTCAAAGAGCTCAGAAATTTTCACCAAGTACCTGGGGAGGAATAGGGTGAGAAGAGAATGTTAACTGTATCTCCCAAACCCTGAACTCACACCAATAGCTTTATTTTAGCAGCAAACCTCCTGCACTGGGGCAAGGAGTTGGGCCACATCAGCTATGGCTGCCAAGTTAGTGGTTAAATTCATAGGCGACCATGCAGGAGAGTAAGTGACCTAGCTCCACACCTCCTCTGCCAAACTATTTGGCTTCTGTGCTAACTGTAGAGGAAAGTCTTTCCTCCACAACCAGGATAGAAACCTCCAGGTTGGATCACCTCTACCAGTCTACCTGGAGGAAAGCAATATTTTTAGTCTGTGTTTCCATGCTGGCTGGGAAGGAGAGTGCTCCCCCTTTTATATGGCCAGCACAGTGACACAGGCTACTAGTCCCTTAGCAGGCATGTAAAAGAAATGGTACTGTAAGTAACTTTTGTGGGCTTATTTATATAAGGCTAGATTCTGATTCTACCTGCCTGAACAGATTGGCATGTTCCGTAAGACTCTAGAGTTATGATGACACAGAAGAACACAGGGCAAGGAAGGAGGTACTAAGAGTAGAGGTATGAAGCCGTACAAAAGACAAGATGTGCAGACATCCCTGACCAACAGAAGCTACCACGCCTCATTAACTGGATAATCTGGTGAATGTATTCATCCTGCAAGGCAGTAATGAAAATCACTATTAACAAGTCCAACAGAGAGGAGTGATAAATTATGCTTGAGGAAGATAATATAGTACTAGAAGACAACTTAGATCAGGGGTTGCCAATGCCAACATGGCACCCACAGGCATCAGTGTGCCCACCAACACTTCCAATGGCACCCCCAAAAAAGCCTCAAAAGTGCACAACACATGAGGGACTATTTGGTCTTCGTTCTCAGTCCCTGTTAGCACTGGTTTCCCCTCTCCTACACTGAACACTTTCCCCAAAACATGTCCACTTTTCATTGGATGCCAGGACTGGACACCCACCTTCTGTTCTGAACAGAGGAAAAATGTGGGGGTGCCAGATGTAGTGCCTCCCCCTAATTGATTGGAGTGGGGCAATGGGGCATGCCTGTGCCATTCTGTCTCTTGTTCTGCTCTTAGCTAAGGCAGCCAGTTTGGTTTAGGCAACAAACCCCACTGCAGCCATTTTGTGACTGGCGCCCACAGCACTCTCTCAAAATTCCAGATGTGCCCACTGGCCCCAAAAGGAGACCCCATAAAAAAAGAACGAGGGCTGGTGTTGTTCTGGTGCAAATAACTAGAAACATACATGGATCTGGAATAGAATGTCCAGCAATTGCACATTTGCAAAATTTTAAACCTGAGTTTCAGAACACTTTTTTATCAGTAGGTGACAGCACACTCAAGTGAATAGCACTGTACTGGCAGCAGGTGGTGCTGTGGTCTAAACCACTGAGCCTCTTGGGTTTGCTGATCAGAAGGCTGGCGGTTCGAATCCCCATGATGGGGTGAGCTCCCATTGCTCTGTCCCAGCTCCTGCCAACCTAGCAGTTCGAAAGCAGACCAGTGCAAGTAGATAAATAGGTACGGCTGTGGTGGGAAGGTAAATGGTGTTTCTGTGTGCTCTGGCACTTGTCATGGTGTCCCATTGCACCAGAAGCGGTTTAGTCATGCTGACTACATGACCCAGAAAACTGTCTGTGGACAAACGCCGGCTCCCTCGGCCTGAAAGTGAGTTGAGCACCGTGCCCCATAGTCACCTTTGACTGGACTTAACCGTCCAGGGGTCTTTTACCTTTACCTTTTACTGGCAGCAAAAAATACCATAAGGGGTTGCATTCAAAGTAGTGCTAAGGAGATTGTTCCATCAGTACAGGCATTTCTGCTTGCCCAATGGAATGTTCTCCCCTCTCCTCGTTCTGTGTGCTGTGCTAGGCGCTCTCAAGACCTTCCAGAGAAGATCAGGGTGTGGGTGGCAAGGAGAAGCAGGGGCAGTCCTCTTACCCTTGTGGGAATCATTGCACTGGTTTCTGCTAGTGCAACAATTTAGTTGAATACAGTCCAATGAATCCACAGGAGTCAATTGCTGTTACACGAGAGGGTAAGAACAGCAGAATGCAGGGAGCAGAAGCAGCTAGCTGCCAGTTGAGAAATCAATAGTATTAAGACAAAAACAAAGAACAGAGAAATTTACAGACACTAGGTGATATCAACATTCATCATTCTCAGAGAAAACTCACTGAAATCAATAGGTCTATGCTGAATACGAAATGGGACAGTATCCAACCGAACAGTTCCCCTAGTGTAAGGATTCTTAGTTGCGCAATGGAACTTCTTCACCCTCTCCTCACCCTGCACACCCTGTAAATCTGCTCCAGAGAGGTGAGGGAACCCCTGGAACAGATTCAAAGGTCAAGCTGGAAGGGGGCGGCAGCACAGGGAGAAGTGGGATGGTGCTCTTGAACAGCTGAAAGTTCTTGTCCTAGTGAAACAGTACAGTTGGATAACTCCCTAAGCTGGATATCACCTACTAGCAAAAAAGAATCAATAGGAAAGAAATACAGAAAGTGAAAATCAAAGGCAGAAAAATAAAAGGAAATAGCATGAAAACTAATCAAATTTACAGAAGGCACCAAAAGTTAATATTCTGAATTCTAACTTCCCTTTAATATTGTTTTCAGGTCTTTGATTTGGCTTAATTATACAGGAGATCTCAACTGTGTCACCCCTAACATGTCCTGCTGCCATTTAAATATAAAAAAAAAAGTTATCAGGATAGCAGATGGTGAATCTGACACATTACATCTACTTTGAACCTTAGTGGCATTTGTTGTCACTGTGACAAAGTTTGAGAATCTTTGCCAGAGCTATTTTTGAAGAGGAATGGCATGGACTTACTTTTTAATGGTAGTTGGTTCTTCTAGAGCCAGACTATTTAAGCAAGCCGAAGTATGAATATAGTCATCTGCAACATCTGTTGAGAAAGAACACAAAACACTTTCAGTCTTGTCTCTGAACTGAGCAGTATTTAGAAAATACTCTTAAGTGTCTCTATAGGTGAAAAAGTTACTTTTATGAGCTCTTGTCATCTTATCTGCCTTTGCACATGCATCCTTGATTCTGTTGTAGTAGTTTACAAGAAATGTCTTCTCTTGTCCAAAGAAATCATCTACTTCCTGGAAAGAGATTTTCAGATGATTAAGGTAGTGTTTTGACCAAGAAAATGTGAAAATTAGGCTAGAGATACTTTTGCACTAACCCTCTTTAGTAGGAATGCAATACGAGCTTGGTTTTTGAAATCATTTACGAAATATTTAGCTACTTTAAGTCTTCCCTGAAACAAGTGAACAAGTGACAGCCCCAACCTCCTTTTACCTGAAAGTTACTTAAATATTTTCAAAATAATCAGCCTTTAAAAAAATACACTTTAAAAGTCCTGCTCTGTGAGGTTCACTGCACAAGCCATCTCCATTCCCTCAGCTCTGTTCCCTACCCCATAAAAATAAAAAAAATCCTGGTAAGTTAGTTTTACTTCACAGTGGAAAGGAAAGGGTGCTGGAGAAGATAGGACTTTGCTCTCATCCAGCAGGGCTGTTGTTATGTCTATACAGTGGACCCTCGACTTACGAAGGTAATCCATTCCTACAGGAGCGTCGGACCTCGAAAAAACCCTATCTAAAACGGCCGCGGCTTCTGATCGGAAGTCGAAAAAATTCGGAAGCAGCGGCCGCTTTGATCCCTCGTAACTCGAAAAACTCGTAAGTTGGGTCTTTCGTAAGTTGAGGGATCACTGTACTTCCAAAAATAGGGCGGAGGAGCGCTCATGGTAGTACTGAATCCATGGTGTCCTGGAATCCCTGATTTCCCCCCCTCCAACCCACTCCATTGCTAAAGAATGAGCCTAAGTGTTTGTTCTTAGCAACACAATTTGCACAATTTCATGCCAGAAAGTCTTGAAGTGATTTACAATAAAACAGTTAACATTTAAAAAAGCAGTTAAAACAATTGCATATAGGAAGATTTTTTAAAAATAAATATAAAAACAGTTCAAAACAACAGCAGCATTTATATGAAATCAATTAAAATCCAAGAGAGCAACTGGAATAAAGGTTTTTTAATGCTAGTAATACAGTACCGGTATATGTAAGCAGGCATACAGATTTATGGAAAATAACGCAAGAGACAATCTAGCTTTAAGAACTCTTACTTTAACTCCAGAGAACAGAACTTCGTCAGCGCTCTTCACCACAATTTTGAAGAAGCCACCAAACATTTCTTTTGTGTTTTTCCTCCGAACACTTAGCTAAGAGAAATATGGCAAGAGACACATCAGGCAGCGATAAACTATCCATTATCATTATGCTGGAATTCAAACCTGCGATCTTGGTGCTATTGGCACCATACCCTAACCCATGCAATGCCAGCATTCTACCCAGAGCCCACTTTAGAATGGTAGCTATTAATGAGGACTACGTGTGACAAATTGGCACTACAGGAGCAGAGCCAGTTACATATATTACTGTATTTTAATGTTCTGTTGAAAGCCGCCCAGAGTGGCTGGGGAAACCCAGCCAGATGGGCGGGGTATAAATAATAAATTATTATTATTATTATTATTATTATTATTACTACTACAAAATTGTGGCAGATGGAGTTTGGCATATTCAATCAGCAACTACAGACATAATTCTATTATTTATAATCCGGTTTCAAAAATTGCTGAATTCTTTGCCACAGCACTTGCCTTGTGGCAAGGAGTTCCACAGTTCAGCTGTCCTCAAGTTAAATAGGTATTATTTATGGAAGCAATGTGAAGTTGTATATGGCTTAAATGCAGTCTTGCCTTCCCTTGACAGGATTTTCGGGGGCTTGATTCTCTCAGTGGTTCTTGTAATTGTCTGGATTGTTTTAAATGGAAGAATTTTGATTTTATATTTTAATGCTTTTCTTAGTTATGAATTTTGATGTTTTAATTTAATGATCTGTAAATCATCCTGGGATATTTTTGATGACGGCTGGTTTAGAAATAGTGTAAATAAATGAAAAGCAGATGTGACTTACATCCTGATCATACTCAAGGAAGACATGAAAGTTGTGATCTTGGCTGAGAAGAGGGTGGGCAGAAATTCGCTGAAGGAAGACTTCATGTGACGATACAGTTTTCTTGAAGACCGCAAGGTACTCCCTGGAAGAAAAATAATATTGGAATGGAAAAAATGTGCCCCACATTGTGCACACTTCGGCCTAAGGTGCACCTGCATCGTAGTGGGCTGTGTATACAAGCATTGCAGGTATCTTCTTGCATAGAATGGTAGAGATGGAAGGGACCCAAAGTGTCACCTGCCCCTCAGGAATCACAGCTAATTGCAGTCAATTACAGTTGTACCTTGGAAGTCAAACAGAATCTGTTCCGGAAGTCCATTCAACTTCCAAAACGTTCGGAAACCAAAGCACAGCTTCTGATTGGCTGTTAACTCCTTCCAGAACAGACTGAATACCAGCTAGTTGGACAGATGACATTCACACTAACAGCAACTCTGCCTTCAAACAGGCTCCCAAATTGATTTCCAGGCCTAATCCAAAGCACAGGTTCTTAACTTTAAAGCCCTCAACAACTTGGTTCTAGTAATCTCTGAGAATGTGCAAATTCTCCCAGCACTTGAGATCTTCTGAGGAGACCCTATTATGAAAAATGTCTTATGGGAAGCCTAGGTTACCCTCAAACAGTAGAGGAGCCTTCTTCGTAGCAGCTCTGATGCTCTGGAATAGTCTACCAAGACAGGTCTGTTCTCTTTTTGGAGACTGGAGAATTCTCCTACCCATTGGCACTTGGACTTTCACTGGGTGACCTTGAGCCAGTCACTACCTCAGAGCCAAACTTGCACACAAGTTTGAATTTACTTGTTAAAACAGCCTAGTAAGTTTTCTGAATTGTCTTCCCGCTCCTCTGCATGGTTTATTAGTTTAGTTTAGTTTGTTGCATTCATATCCCTCCCTTTATTCTAAGGACAATATATAGTAGAGACTTGACAGTTCAGAAGCCTCCTTTACACTTGTACTGGTATAGATTTGTCAGCAAGCAAACATTTACATGGGATATAGAGGGTCTTTTCGTTAAGTATAATCACACTCACGCTTCCAGCTCTTGCTTCATTTTGGCAAATTCCTCTTTTGTCATAGACAGTTCTCCTTCCCCAAGCTTATGCATCTTCTCTCTGGGGCCATCAAAGTCAGGCTTTGCAGGTGCTGGAGGAATCTTAGACAAAAATATATGTTGCTAGGAACCTCCTTGTCCAAAAAGAGAACTTTAGTAATTTCTACTCTCTAGCAATTTCTACAAGAACACTGCTAGTCAAACATCTAATTTTTATGGAAATCCCTTCCAGTTGAGGTCAGAAAGGCCACCTCTCTGTTGAGCTTCTAGTGCTTTCTGAAGACTTTTTTTATTACAGCTTTTTAATAGAATAGAATAGCTTTTAGTCATTTTTAGTTTCATTGTATTGTGTCTCCTACTATAATTAAGCAGAATATAAATGGTTGAAGTAAATAATTAATTAATAAATAGCTTAGGTACAGTATTGTATAACAGCATTTCCTTATAAAACAGCAGTGTAAATGCTGAAAAGATATGAAATGAGCTAAAAAAATGACTAATGTAGTCAGAGTGTTCTAAGGGCACATCTGTAGCCACAAATCTGGTGGGATGGAGTTTGAGGATAGACAGTGGTGGAGACGTAGCACATTGCAAGTAAATGCAAAACTGGAGCAATCTTTTAAAAAGTAGCTTTGTATGTCTAATTTAAATAAAATGATAAAATCTGAAGTGTGCGAAGTCCTGACAATAATCTCATTGCCTTTGTATGAACCCCATAGTACAAATTTGTTGAGGGGTGTCAAATGTCATGGAGCTAAAACTTTGAGAACAGCACTCTAGCACCCACAAGCATACACACACTCTTGCTGCTAAAGATATGTGTCATTTCTCAACTACTTCAGTCTTCAATAAAACCAACAAGCTAAAAAAAAAAATCCAAACCAACAATAGTACAATAAAATTTATTTTAAAAACTGGAGTAAACTCAGAAAACCACACAATTCAAAGATTAGCAAAATAAAGAAGAATTTAACTGCACTTCCGCACGATCCATATCTGGCTCTTCTCAGATCTCCTTTTCGAGGCAATTTCACAAAAGAATCCAACAATGAAGTATCACTACTTCATTAAATTATCATCTTGCTGCCCTCAATATTTGATAAACTCAAAATTAGTTATTGTAAAGAGTTGAAATGTGGTTACTTAATAGTGCAACCCTACCCATGTCTACTCAGAACTAAGTTTCACTGAACCCAATGGGGTTTAATCCCGGGTTAAGTGGGTACAGAACTGCAGCATAACTGAAATATCCATAGGAACCCCACTCATGCATTGAAATGGGTTTCAATACCAATATACACTGGAGATTAAGAATCAGTACTATGAAATTCTAAAACAAAAAATCAGAAACCACAGAATTACTTGTTTGCAATTTCCTTGATTAGCAAAGATGTCTGCATTTTAAATCAGATTCTGTAAGTACTTACAATTAGTCCTGCATACTCTTCTGTCTCAACAAATGTGTCGTGCAGCCACTCAAAATCTTCATGCTGTCTTGTAACTGAGAATTCTGTGCTCTGAAAAACTGGCAGTGTAGTCTGAAAGCAGAGATCAGTTAATCCTTTGGACCTCATTAATACAAAAAAATAAAAAATAAAAATAGTGTAGGCTTTTGAGCCTGTTAAGCTGGAACATGGATGGGAAGACTTCAGGTTTATAGGAACTTATTTTTAAACTAGAACCCTGAGAACCACCAACTGGAGCCGGGTGCAAAAGAAACATGTGTAAAATTAAAGGATTCCGAGACAAGAGATGAGAAATTTGTTCTGAATGCCAGAAATGGAGTTTACAGCCCTTCTACACAAAACTCCACTCCTAGCTTTCCTCACTTGCTGTTGCAACCATATCCCGTATTCAGATCCATGCAGGCAGCACAATTGCCATCAAAAACTGTTTAGAAGTCAAGATACAAACAAACAGAAAAAGACTGAAGTGATTTTAAATCTCCCCCCCCCACTTACTGAAATCAAATCGAATTACTACGTTATTAAAAGCAGTAATATAATGTGTGAATATAAAGTGAGATTAAACAAATGAACCAAAAACCAGTATCTTAAAATGACCCATGAGCAACATCATCCCTGAAACATTGCTTTTGTTCAATTTAAACAAATTCTCAGCTTATTTTGGCCATGGTTCATTTTGAATTTTATATAAATGGGTATTTTGGTTTGAAACGTGATATATGGATTTTCAGATGGTTTTCAATACATTGCTCAATCTTGATTAGTACAAGAGGTATTGAGATGTACCATATATGGAAGCAAGTGAAAATATATGCTGGTAATAATAAAAAAGTACAGTGGACCCTCTGGATACAATTTAATTCATTCTGGGGGTCCATGCGCACCCCAAAATTCTGTAACCAGGGGTGCTGCTTCTGTGCACATGCGCGGCACAATAGAGCACTTCTGCACATGCGTGAGCGGCGAAACCCGGAAAAATACTTCTGGGTTTGCCGCTTTCACAACCCGAAGATTACGTATCTAGAGAGGTACGTAACCCGAGGGCCCACTGTAGAGGGAAGATTTCCCAAGAGATAATTTTGGAGAGACAGAGCACGTCATCTTAAAAAAAATGGCATAAAAATGCTTTCATTTCAATTTATGTGAAGTAAGGCTATTTTCCAAGCCAAGTTCACTAATCTGTAACTTCACAGAAGTTAACTTGGTCACTAAACATGGCAAAGTTGTAGCTTTGTTCCAACTTTAATTATCCTTCATCCCTGCCATCTTACCTTAGTATGGACTGTGAATTTCACTTTGTCCTTTTCACTGAGAGCATCAGGGATATCAATCTGCAGTGAAGGGTCAATATTTAGATCCACAGACACAGACCTCATCTGAAATGAAAGCAGAAGGAATTTAGAGGGCTGGAGATCTCAGCAACAGCTTCCTACACCAACTCCATACCCGTCAACCTCAGCTAGGAGGATGGGATAGGAATAGCAATTCTTTGGAAGCAACCTTTGGGTCACCTGTTTACTTGGTGGCAGGCAACAGGGGTGTTGCTAACTGGGCACTTGAACAGGCGCTGCAACCTGTGATTGATGGGAAAGACCTACTTAAGTGAATAGGTGAACGCATCTCTGGGAGGAGATGGAATGGCTGTCTTTTCTTTAAAAAATTCTCCTTACCAGAGTTCAACCTCTATTTGTAACCATTAGCAGTAACAATACATGAAAAATATATGAGAGGATTATTATAAGATCAATTGAACCAAAACAGGATTTGGGGGGGCGGGGAAGATAAAACTACTTTTTTTTCTTTCCTTAGGAGCAGCATGACATTTAGGTAGTTTAGAATTATACTGCTATCTCAGAGAAGCCTATGCAGGACTGGCGGAAAGTTAATTTGAATTTTATTCCAAAATTTATTTCAAAAGAAGGGCTAGAATTAATTTCAACATCGTTTATCAAAACTGCTTGCCCCCATGTGTGATGATGACCTCCTCCCACACCACTCTTAGTGCATTAAGATCTTCAACCGAGGTCTCTTTCTGAGTTCCATCATATATATATGTGATGGAACTCAGACTCATAACTAGGGCTGTGTGATGTATCACTACATCGTCTGAAACCAGTCTGAAGTTCAGATCGCGATAACAGTTTCAGAATTTTTGAGCTTGCAAATGTGAAGATCTGTTGGGCGGTGATTGCTGGGAAGGACCACAGAGAGCGATTCATGTTGTGGTGGCCTCGGCAGAGGAAGCCCTAGAAGGTGCTCTTCTGCCTGCCTGCACCTTCCCTCCCTCTGCAGCCCAGCCGCCCCTCCTTATTTCAGACATTGTAATATATTGGTATATTGCAATGGTTAACTATGGAGATATCACAATGTGAAAAATCAGATGTTGTCCATCTAGGAGCAAGGAACTGAAAGCTGAGCCAAGTGGAAACGAAACAGAAACCAAACAGCGGAGCAAAGGCAGAGAGGGGCTGAGGGAGAGGTGAGGGTGGGCGAGCTGAAAAATCAGTTGCTACAGCCTTTGGAATCCTGGGTAGAGGGTGGGAATGGCCAGACCACAGAAGGACAGTTTGCTTTGGTCTTTAGTTGCTACCTGCAAAGTTAGCAACTAAAGACCAAACCATGTGAAAGAGTTTTGTTTACTTATACCAAGAGTACCAGAAGGGAGTCTCTTCAGCACAACAAAAGGCACAGTGCTATTTTTCCTAGAAAAAGAGGTGCCGGAACTCACCATGAACACCTCACTCTTTCTCTTAAAATGGCAATGGCGCTCACCTGAGAGGTGCTGAAACTGAGTTTCAGTGAGTTCAAGCTGAGAAAAAGCCCTGAAAAGGCTTCAGGGGAGCAGCGCTGAAAGGGAATGCCAAAAGCTCAATAGCTGGTGACAGCTTTTCAGCTGTTTGTCAGTCAGGAACACTACCCTTGCGCTCCTGTGGTGGTGATTTCTGTCAGGATATCTATCTCCACTTGCTCACAAAGGGGCACTCCTTAGTTCCAAAAGGCGACTGGCTCCCCGTTAGTTTCAAATGCTGATGCAGCATGCACATAAAATTGCATACAAGTGCCGCCTGTCTATATGTATGCATGTCTGTGGCCCGTGTGTACAAAAAGTGTACAAAAAGTGTGCACAAGTATGGTCATGTCCACGTCGTCACATTTGCTGCTGCTATGTGCCTTTACGAACTTGGACCAACAAGGAGCATGGCCAAAAATTCTTAGCCATGTCTGCACTAGACTTCTCAGTATTGTAGCAGGTCTAGGGTAAAGAAAAGCCTGCCTGCTGCCATTCAGCAAACAGACAAATTGCTAATTAATTAATATTTTGCATCCCCTTTCCCCTCCAAGTTCATCTGACTTTACACTTACAGCCTGGTATAACCATATATTGCATGTTGCCCTGCGTGAGGAACAGACCTATGAAGCTTGGTGCTCAACAGGCTCAAATGGACAGAATTTTCAACCAATTTGGTTCCCCTTCCTTATTAATGTAGCAGGTGGTCATATTAGCCTCCCTCTGAACTCAAAACTCATTTTGGGGGAAGCTGTTACATCATCTCAATCTTCTACCCTTTCCTCTTCCACCCTACCCATTATTTAATTTTCTTCTATTGCCTTTTGGAGTGTTTAACTGGCTACATTTTCTTTTTGTTTTGTGTTATATTCTTGCTTGTTTGATGTACTACATTGCCCCATGCTCTGAAACTCTAAGAAAAAATAGACCCTAACTTCTGTCACCTAGCTGAATCAGGGCTTCCTGCACTTCTGAAGTTACATGTATATACAGGCAACCCCCATTTTGTGCGGGGGTTACGTTGTAGGTCATTGTACGCGTCAGTAGAGTGCGCATAAGCCCACTTCCAGGTCCAAAACCAGCCCCAGCATTTACAGTTACACACTCTTTGAATGCACACAAAACAGCAGTTGCCTGTAGACTGTGTGCCATGTCAGCACATTCAATTGTCAAAAGGTTTATACAGCTATTCTGAAGTTACTTATCTTAACTGCCCAGGCAGATTCCGTTGTCAAAACAATATATATTGTGGAGTACATGGGGGTGGGGAAGGATACTGGACAAAAGAAACAGCTTCCGTTCAGATAGCACTCTATTCCAGAATAAGCAACAGATTATGCATGAAGTTCATAGTGCAATTTAGGATCACTTCACATTATGTGCAGATTGGTTTCCAGCATATCCACTGGTGGTACGCAATGCTACTCCTGCTGAGAGTTGATCTTGCCTGCAGGCTAATGATTAATGATCCCAGGCAAACGGTAGGAAAGCTGTAGCCCTCTAATGCTGTTGGACTCATAGTTCCATTAGCCTCAGCCAACACACTCAGCAGGCAGCGGTCAGAAACTATGATGGGAGTTGCAGTGCAGTTCAACACCATCTGGGGAACCACAGTATTGCAAGGATTTATTAAGCATTATTCTATTAAAAATATAAAAATATGGGTCACAAGTTGAGGGAGACTTGATGATAAGATGAAGGCATATTAAAAATGTGGGCACAGCATAATCTTAGCATTCAACAGCTTTGAGTGGGGGGTTGTGTTTTGTTTAACAATCAATGTTAAACAAAAACATACATTCTACAAAATTATGAAATAAATTTTAGGCTGCAATTCTATGCACACTTTCCTAAGAATAAGCCTTACTGAAAACACTGAAAGTTGCTTCCAAGTAAAATTGTAGAGAATTGCACAAGAAGCCCCACTGATCTAGGACTAAACTGAACATGATGGTAGTAGTTCTTTGCATTTATGGTAAGCACAGAACTACCTCATCACCTATACAGATTTTATAAGTAAAGTGACTGGAGATGGGCTGCAGTTCACTGGCATTGCTTATTTATTCTCCTCCTTTTTCTCTGACATGACTCAATCTGACTTACAGATAAAAACAAGAACCTCGACAAACACACAGAAAAAATCATTGAAAAACTATTGATAGAATTAAAACTATATACATATATAAAATATATTAAAACCATACTAATAATTACAATAAAAACAGCTTGGCACGAGTACTTTCATTAAAAACAGTCAGTTCCCCAAAGCCTGGTGTAACAGAAAAGTATTCACCTGCTGGTGGAAGGAAAGAAGGATGGACCTGATGTAGATTCCCTAGGGAGGGAGCCCCAAAGTTTGGGAACAGCCACCGAGAACGTCCCCACCCAGCCTGCCTGTGAGGGTGTAAGAGCAGAGAGAAGGGACTCCCCAAAAGACCTCCAAACCTGGGTAGGTATGTATGAGGGAATACGGTCTTCCAGGTCATAACCAGCCCTTTCAGTTGTGCCCGGAAACAGACTGTTAGCCAGTGTGGAGCTTTTTCTAGCAAGTCGCCTGTTTCCCTATACAGGCACCCCCAAACTGCGGCCCTCCAGATGTTTTGGCCCACAACTCCCATGATCCCTAGCTAACAGGACCAGTGGTCAGGGATGATGGGAATTGTAGTCCAAAACATCTGGAGGGCCGAAGTTTGGGAATGCCTGCCCTATAACATCCGGCTGCAGCTCTTTGAGGCAGCTAGAGTCCCTGAGCACTTTTCAAGTGCAGCCCCACACAGAGGACACAACTATGGCAGCGTGTCACTGTGGCCAAACCGGACACCGCCAGGAACAGGTGCCTATCTCTTTTGCATGCAGGAAGTTCGGTCCTCAGGGTCTCCCGGTGGGGCTGGGAGGGAACCTCGGCCAAATCCCTCAGCCAGCCCCTGCCAGCAGCCCCTACTGAGCTAGCAGACCAGAGGCCTAGCATGGTGGAAAGGCAGCTTCCTACGAGCGCATCGCCCAGTCTCTGGACTGCAGCCCGACCCACCTCCCCCCCCCCGCGCTGGAGGCGCAGCCTGAGAAGCGCCTCGCGGGGCTTTCCAAGGCAAACCTTGCCCCCTCCTCGCGGTGGGGCAGCTCCGCCCTTGAAGCAGAGGGCCCGCAGCCCTCGCTTCAGCTTCAGAGCAACAGAGTCGCTCCGGGGGCTTCGCCGGGAGAAAGGGAGCCTGACAGGGGGGGACGAAGCAGGCGCCGCATGAAGGAGCCAGACGGCGCGCAGAGCAGAGCAGGAGTAATAATAATAATAATAATAATAATAATAATAATAATAATAATTTATTATTTGTACCCCGCCCATCTGGCTGGGTCCCCCCAGCCACTCTGGGCGGCCTCCAACAGATATAAAAATACACTAAAATATCACAGGTTAAAAGCTTCCCTAAACAGGGCTGCCTTGAGGTATTTTCTGAATGTCAGATAGCTGTTTATCTTTGACCTCTGATGGGAGGGCGTTCCACAGGGCGGGCACCACTACCGAGAAGGCCCTCTGCCTGGTTCCCTGTAGCTTTGCTTCTCGCAGTGAGGGAACCGCCAGAAGTTCAGTGTCCGGGCTGAACAGTGGGGGTGGAGACGCTCCTTCAGGTATACAGGACCGAAGCCATTTAGGGCTTTAAAGGTCAGCACCAACACTTTGAATTGTGCTCGGAAACATACTGGGAGCCAGTGTAGGTCTTTCAAGACCGGTGTTATGTGGTCTCGGCGGCCGCTCCCAGTCACCAAAAATAAATAATAATAATTTATTATTTCCCCAGCCACTCTGGGCGGCTTTCAACAGAACATTAAAATACAACAATCTATTAAACATTAAAAGCCTCCCTAAACAGGGCTGCCTTCAGATGTCTTCTAAAGCAGTGTTTTTCACCCTCTTCTGGGCAACGGAACACCTGTCTTAGGAAAAAAATCTCGCGGCACAGCACCCACAGCGCGCGGCTTTTTCTCCATGGGGGGGGGCGGCACAGTTTTTTTTCGGGCCTCCGAGGCCCAGCGCGGCTTCTTCCCGCGCTGGGGAGGCCCGGCGGGGCTTTTCCCCGCGTCGGAGAGGCCCGGCGGAGCTTCGGCTTCGCTGGGGCTTTTCCCCGCGGCACAGCAGCCGGTGTCTCGCGGCACACTAGTGTGCCGCGGAACACCGGTTGGGAAACGCTGTTCTAAAGGTCTGGTAGTTGTTGTTCTCTTTGACATCTGAAGGGAGGGCGTTCCACAGGGCGGGCGCCACTACCGAGAAGGCCCTCTGCCTGGTTCCCTGTAGATTTGCTTCTCGCAGTGAGGGAACCGCCAGAAGGCCCTCGGCGCTGGATCTCAGTGTCCGGGCTGAACGGTGGGGGTGGAGACGCTCCTTCAGGTATACTGGACTGAGGCCGTTTAGGGCTTTAAAGGTCAGCACCAACACTTTGAATTGTGCTCGGAAACGTACTGGGGGCAGGGGCGGCCGCGTCCACACGAGCAGACAGCCCCCCTGCCCCCCCCCCAGGAAGCGGTGCCCGTCCACAAGCGCAGCGGGGCCGACTCAGCCCGGACTCCGGAGGCCTTTTTCTGCTCCGCGCCTTGGCCTCCGAGAAGGGGGGGGGGGTCAGTTGGGTAACAGTCGCGCGCATTCCCTCCCCCCACCCACCCACACTATGCGGGCGCCTGACAGAGCAGCGCTTCTCTGAGGGGAAAAGAGGCAGGTGGTGGGGGAGGGGACGGGAAGCGCTTCTCGGGCGGGGCTGTGGAGAGGCTTCCCTCCCCCTCCTCCCCCCCCCGGCCAAGCCCGGAGAGAGGGGCTCCCCTCGCGCGCCCCCCCCCCCTGCACCGCGCGCGACTCACCTTCTCCCGGCTCCCCTTCTCCTTCTCCTCCCGCGGCAGCTGCTCCTTCGCGGCCACAGACATGACAGCGCCTCGCCCCGGCGGCCCTCACTGCGCAGCCGCGGAGGCCCCCCCGCGCGCCGCCTTTTCTGCCGCTCGAGAGGCGGCGGCCCCGCCCCCACGCTCGCCCTAGAGATAAGAAAAGGGTAGATGAGCCCCGTTTGCAGCTGCCCGTGCATCTTAATCCTCCCCAAGCCGCCTTGAGTCCCGTGTCCGGGGATGGGGAGGAAAGGTGGGCAGCGCCGGCCCGCCCTGGAGGAGAGCTGAGGCGACTGTACCCACGGGGCGACAGGTCCCGATGTAAGCCTGGACAAACACGCAACACAACACACACACACCTCTGTGGCCCAAGGGCTGCATTAACCCTTGGTTAACCCCGCAGGAGTCACGTGGCAGCGGCGGGTGCGGCCTCCAAACGAGCACACCCAGGACAGGCTCCCTGCAGGTGAGCGGAGGGCCGGGGATGAACTCTGATTCTCAGGTGACTGACCTGATGGCTTGCGAAGGGGGCCACGTTGCATCTCCAGGGGAAGCCGGGGTGGGGAGGGCCATCCGTATCGTGCAGCGGCTACATGGCGGGGCATTGAAAGAGCTGTCCAGTGGAGAGGCCGTTTGGGGGCGCTTTGCCGAGGGCCCCCCTAAAACCTGGAACCCTGTCCCTTTGTGGTCAAACACAATAGGCTTGGGCGGATCCCTCCGGACTCCCAACACAGAAAGATTTAACTAAATCGCACTATGCAAAATGTATTTAAGCACACAAATAAAAAAATGCACACGAAGTAAGGACAGGAACTATGTTTCGCTTCTGGATTCCTCCCGTCGGTTGGGTGGGGAGAGGGAAGGGGAAGTTTATGGAAACCCGGAATATCCTTCCGCGCGTAGCATTCACCATGTTCTAGCTCTCGCCTTCTTTTCCTCCCGTCTGCCTTCGCTTCCGGCGGACAAGGCGAGCGGAAATGACGTCGTGCGTCGTGAGGTGAGTGGCTGAAGGAGGCTGGCGTCGCTCCCGTGGGACGTGGAGGTCGAGCCGGGCGACTCCCGCCTCTTATTCAGGTGGCTCTTAAGGAGTTGTCTTTCACTTCAGCTGCGAAAGCGACCCGGTGGTGACGGAAAAGCCTCCGGTTCGGATCCCAAACCAGCCGTTTCCCAAACTCGGGTCGCCGGCGGGTTTTTCGAACTACAACTCCCATCATTCCTAGCTAGCAGGACCCGTGGTCAGGGATGAAGGGACTTGTAGTCCGAAAACAGCTGGAGACCCAAGTTTGGGGGGGGGGGGGAAACGGGTTATCTCTGAGACTAATGGCGCTTCCTTCTGAGCATAGTTGTCAACTTTCGGATTTGAAAATAAGGGATCAGCAGCCTCTCCTGTCCCGGGGACAGTCCACGCCACGGTAATCCCCCCCAGGCTACAAATTAATTTACACCAGGCTACACACCATCATCTTTCCCCTCAGGGTCTCTTTTCCAGGGAGTCTTCTCTTCTCATGCGATGCTTCAGAATCTGTCCTTCCGGTGAGCAGCCAGGGCCGATGTCCTTCAGAATGGATCGGTTTGATCTTCTTGCAGTCCACGGGACTCCAGCACCACAATTCAAAAGCGTCAATTCTTCATGGGGGGATTGATCAGGTTCACTCTTTTGGCTCTCTGGCATCCATTAATGACTTATTACACAAACGTGTTGCAGACTTTGCATCCTTTAACACTCTTTTGGAAGGAGTGTATTTGTGGGCTGGGCCAGAGTGGTTGATTTTACATGCAAGCAAAGCACAAACAGTGCTGTTGTCTAATGACATCCTATTCTCTGTAACTATTGGTGAGCAACGCAGCCGAGCAACGCAGCTGAGGAGCCTCCCTGGCCGGCAGGGAGGGAGAGGAGCTGCTTCCTTTGAAATCCGGGAAATTTACGGGATATCTAACAATCCGGGATAGCAGCGGGAAACGGCGTTGGAATAAGGGAATTTCCCACAAAAAAAGGGAAACAGCGAAAAACGGCGTTGGAATAAGGGAATTTCCCACAAAAAAAGGGAAACAGCGAAAAACGGCGCTGGGATAAGGGAATTTCCCGCCAAAAAAGGGAAGGTTGACAGCTATGCTTCTGAGGAAATGTGCCTCAGAGAGAATGGTCACTGCAGCTAAGAAGACATAATAGTAGTTGGAGATCCCAATACATTTTAGGATTAAATTGTGCCCCTCTTGGTGGTAAAATGCAATTATTTCTTGAATATGTCATACTTTGCTGCACTTCACTGTTACCTCAAAATCTGCTATCTGAAGCATATTTGATGTATCACCCTGACAGTAGTAGTGGCAGACCTGATGACAGCACACAACAAATAACCAAAGCTTTTTCTATTTAACAGGAAAATTATGGGAAAGTAGAAGCATTTCTCAATGAAACATCTTCTGGAGTCAGCCTTCTGTAAATACTGTCTTTGCAGTATGATGTCATTTCTCTGCATCAACAGAAAATGTTGGAGAGTCCCAATGTTGTTGAAAGGAATGTTGAACCAGAAAGGGTTCAGGTTTAGATCACTTGCAGCTTCGTACTCTCTCTATGGGAAGAAGAAAACAACCATCCGGTATGAAAACATTGACCAAGAAAAGTACAGAGATTTGATCAACTACCTCACATCCTACAAAGACAGTTCTCAAAGACCTGAATTGGCATTTGAAGAAGGTAACATGCTAAATGGACCGGAAAGGAAATATAAGAACTCAGACCAGGAGGATGAACCAAAAGTTTGTAGGAACTGGAGTCCTCTAATGAATCCCAATAAGAGCTCTTTGCCTCAAGAAACTGCTCCGGGACAGCCTTTGCAAATCAGTTTGCAAAGGAAAAACTTGGCTAGTGTGACAGCTGTTCTACAACAGACCATGCCTGTGGAGCAAGCTTTTTATCTGGAGAAGTGGAAACAGCGGATGATTCTAGAACTTGGGATAGAGGGTTTTGCCGAATACACTAAAAGTAAGCAATGACTAAAAATTCAACTTAAAAGGTGAAACTAATATATGAGATAGACTCATGACATGCCAAGCGAGATATGTCAAGCCTTTGTTTGTTATAATTGTGATTATTATGGCGTACAGCTGATGAGAACCCCAACTTAACAATTTCAACTTTGAGGTTTTCATCAGCTGTACGCCATAATCATCACAATTATAACAAACAAAGGCTTGACATATCTCGCTTTGCATGTCATGAGTCTATCTCATATATTAAAGTCCAGTAGCTAATGAAAACAGTTGCTTACATAAATGGACTTTTCCACTATATTCTAATTTTTCGAGTTTCACCTGTATATATATGTGTGTGTGTGTGTGTGTGTGTGTGTGTGTGTGTGTGTGTGTGTGTGTATAAATATGGAACATCATAGGGTGGGTTGATTGAAATCACCAAGAAAAAAAATGGGTGAATCAATCAATGATTCCATGTTCTGAGTTTAGTAAGAATCAGCAATGTTAGAGCCACCCATTGCCTTTCCCCTACCCCTCTGCTGCTGGAGGCCTTGACTGATTTTACTAATGCACACATCAGTAAGTTTAATCTGTTAAATCAGTGTCAGAAATGGAACCTCATTTTGCTCAACACCCACTCTAGGTTTTCTTTCTGTGCTTTGCTATCAAAGCTGTGAGCTCTTCCTACCTGGATAAAGTGCATTTGTGTCACATAGGACAGATGCAGCTTAAAAACCTTTTCAGCAGCAGATACTGCATCAGATACAAGCTAAACAAGGGATGAAATTTAAGGGTCTCAGCACGCTCACAAATTTCGTTCATTCACCATCTAAAATCAGTCAAGCATGCAGCTGTCGCAAAGTGATTGTTCAAAGAAGTTTACATCTCCAGCTTAAGCTGCAGCTGTGACTCAAAGTGGGGAGTGGAGTTCAGTAGCAAAAGGAGTCCAGTTACTAGGCAGAGTTTCCAGCAGTCAGCTTCAGGAAAAGCACCAATGAGAGGAGCTGGGAACTGAGAGTGGCTTTATTTTTAAGCCACCCTTGTCTAGCACCTTTGACAAGTGATTTGGGTGGGGTGACACAGCAAACTACAGGTGCCTGTTTTCACTTGTAACACTAAGTCATAGTTAATGTCAGTTAGCCAGCAACAAACCATGGCTTATTTTCATGAACAAGCCATCATTAGCAAACCATAGTTAAGAACATAATGTGCAACCCAGGTAATTGGCACCCACTATAGACTTTGTTAGTTTTCAGCAGCTGACTGGCTCAATAGAAATTGGTGCAGGTTGAAACCATTATTGGTGAAGCCGCATCAAACTGGACCCTTAACATCAAAAATTGGCCAAAGTCATGCTAATGTCACATTTTGGACCACCATCTTGATTAAAAATGGTGGCCGGTGATCAACTTTGATGAAAACTGCTATGACCACTTTGGGAACCCTGTGCAGAGTTTGGCAATGATATCTTGAGTGCTGTCTAAACACACAGAGAACAAATGCTAAGGGAGTAGAAGGGACTTTTCTTCAGGAGTCTACTGTGTATCAGGTCATTCTTGGCACTAGAATGCTGTAGTTGCTTAGGCTGTTTACAGATTATTGAGGGTCAGGTGCCTTGGGTCTTGGGTTATGAAGCATTTTCCCTACGAGTCCTAATTTAACAAGATGTTAAGTGAGAGTTCTTGAATGTGCATTACTGCCCTTCTATTGACACCCCAAGTTGTCTTCCCCCATTTTTGTTTTTATTACTTTCATACTCTGTATAGTGGACAAACTCACAAGCCATCAAAATATATAGTAGATGAATATGAACACGCTACTGTTCAGTCAAAGCAGTTAATACATTGATCTGCAAGTCATCAAGTTCCGAGTAATCAGGTTATGAAATAAAGTAATGTTCAATATATGTGTGAAATGGTCCGCAGCATTAACCTTTCAAAGCCAAAGTTTGAGTAAGTACTCGGTATAATTAATTTTTCTTGTTTTGCAGATATCTTTCAACAAGGTAAATTCTTCCATGCAGCCATGGAAACTTTACTTTTAGCTGAAGAAATCTCTGTGGAGCAGGAAGAAGACACCAGTGTATCTGGCTACATAAGAAGTGTGCAGCATGTGCTGCAACATGTTACTGGAGTGAGAGTCCTTGAAAGTGCGGTACAGCATGAGACCCTTCATTACCAAGGCCTAGTGGATTGTGTGGCAGAATATCGGTGAGAGGCTAACTTTGCATAATACTGTACGTGAACGCTCCAAACAATGTTAAATGCTTTAAAGTTATGTTGTCTTAGGCGTATGCTTTGCTTTCCCATTGAAACCAACGGGACAAAAGTGTCTAACTTCAGGTGCCTTGTGCCCTAAATGTTTAAAACTATCTAGATTTATACCTGCCCTATGCTGCAAACTGTGACACAGGAGACCTCATCCCATTCATCCTCTCCCAAACTCTGGGAGTTGGGTCAAGAGTGAAGCAAAGAAAGAAAGTAGCGTGCTCAAAGTGACTCAATTAGCTCATCCTTTTCCCTAATAATTAATTGGGTGGCTTTGTGCTTACTAAACCAGCAAAATAGGCCACCCAGAGAAAAAGAGTAGGGGGATTCTGCATAGTCATTGCCACCTTGCTTTTGTACCACCTTTGCATAAATTTCTTTATTGCATAAATGTTTTGTGCTTTTTAAAAATGGTAAATTAGCCAACTAAAAGAAATAGAATTAAATACAGAACAAGATATCCCAATGATATGTGGAAAAACCTTGGTTCCCAACCCAAGGTGGCATCACCCCAGCAGTAGTCAGAGGGCTTTTGCAAAGGGACCCAGGTGGCGCTGTGGGTTAAACCATTGAGCCTAGGGCTTGCTGATCAGAAGGTCGGCGGTTCGAATCCCTGTGACAGGGTGAGCTCCCGTTGCTCGGTCCCAGCTCCTGCCAACCTAGCAGTTCGAAAGCACATCAAAGTGCAAGTAGATAAATAGGAACCGCTCTGGCGGGAAGGTAAACGGCGTTTCCGTGCGCTGCTCTGGTTCGCTAGAAGCAGCTTTGTCATGCTGGCCATATGACCCGGAAGCTGTACGCCGGCTCTCGGCCAATAAAGCGAGATGAGCGCCGCAACCCCAGAGTCGGACACGACTGGACCTAATGGTCAGGGGTTCCTTTACCTTTACCTTATGTTTTTGCACTGTGTTTCACAAAAAGGGGGGGGGGGGATGCTCATATCCTTTTGCAGTCTTGCTCACATTTGGAGCTTGACTGCAGAGCCAGCCATAACTTGAGTATCACAACTGTGCTACAGAAGCAGAGGGGTACCTTTCTATAAGCATGTATTTCCATTTTTTGCAAATGTTTGAGATGGTTCACGTATTTTGAGAACAAAACATTACCATTTCAACAATAACATTTAGAATTACAAATTAAAGGACATGCCATAGCTTACAAATAAATAAGACTCAGTGGCTCGGTAGAATAACTTCAGCCACCCCCGCCTTTCCAGTAGCAGCTATTTTACCCCCCACCCCACTCTCCCACCCAAACACTGATTTGCTTAGGTTGTTATGGATTATTGACGGTCAGGTGAAATATCCATTTTACCTAACTGCCTAAAATTTCTCTCATTCATCCCAAATCTTCACAAAGATGAAATTGGTAGAGAAAGTTATGCTTTCATTTGAACAGAATGTCCAAAATGCAATATATATAATGGCTGTGATTACAATACCATTGATAATGGGATCTGTTTTGGAGTTTAGCTTAGTTTTAACTTTATAGCCCAAGCTTGATGAGTTGCGACTATATTATGTATTTTTATGCTGTGAACCGCTCTGATATCTTCGGATGAAGGGCAGTATACAAAACAAACAAGCAAGCAAACTACAGTACAGTATATGAGAATAATCTTGTTGCCTCCCGCGTCTTACCTGTTCCATCAGTTGTGTAAGGGAATGCTTCCTAAGTGCTTTGCAAATTCCATATGGACACAACCTCCACCAGCAATATGCAAGGTATAATTTCCTAGTGCTCAGCTGATACACCAAGAGAGCTGAGCTGCTAACCAGGGTGCTTGTAGTTTGCAGGGGGCTGGCATATTTCTTTGAAGTATGATAGAAGGGTGGGTGTATCTGAAATTAAGATTTTGTTGGTGCTGACTTGTGTCAGTTTACACTTGTTTACATGGAATTGCCTTTGCCATTTACTGTCCCCTTAACTCGGACGCGGGTGGCGCTGTGGTCTAAACCACAGAGCCTAGGGCTTGCCGATCAGAAGGTTGGCGGTTCAAATCCCCGTGACGGGGTGAGCTCCCATTGCTCGGTCCCTGCTCCTGCCAACCTAGCAGTTCGAAAGCACATCAAAGTGCAAGTAGATAAATAGGTACTGCTCCGGCGGGAAGGTAAATGGCGTTTCCGTGTGCTGCTCTGGTTCGCCATGCTGGCTACATGACCCGGAAGCTGTACGCCGGCTCCCTTGGCCAGTAAAGCAAGATGAGCACCGCAACCCCAGAGTCAGTAGTCCCTTTACCTTTACCTTACTCAGTTTGGAGAGGTCCTTTTCGAGCTCTTCACGTTCTCTCTTTTAACTTCAGCAATCTCTCCTGAACAATTTAATATCACCAACAAACTTGGCCATCCCACTGCTCATCTCTTACTCTAAATTGCCTTTTCATGTGAGTCATGTGTGAAGGGGGCATAACACTTGGTCAGAAAGCAAGTCTAATTGTAATCCACAACCAAGATGGGGTCCTGCTGCACAAATAAGTTATCATAAATTAAGGAGAAAGGAGGAGCAGGGACAGCAAAGCATGCTTAAACCCATAGGATATTTTGTAGCTTATAGCAAATATTTATTTCTTTACCTGTCATAGTTCTTTGGGTTCCCTCTTTATGAAGAAGAGGTAGGTAGCAATGCAGGCAGCCGCACTCTTGCATGGCTCTGCAGTGGTGCCCATCACAGAATGTCTCATTCTCTGAAAGGGACCTTCCTCAGTTCAAGGCGTTCTGGATGAGGTGGCCTTGGAGATAGCTTAAGAGTAGTAGATTAATAGATTTTACATTTTCAAATTTTACTGCTGTAAAGCTACCTAGTATTTGCTGCCATGGCAGCAAAGCTGCAGTACAAGCACCTTTTTTAAAAATAAAAAAATTATTAAAACGCACACATAACAAATACATTAAATCTGATTTCTCTTCAGATTGTGTATAAGCACTCTTCAGGGATACCTTGTCCACAGTTCTTCACTCTTGAAGGACCCTACATTCCTTAGCCCCTTCATCGGATGAAGGAGCTATCAGGAGAGAGGCTCCAGAGAGCTTTGGCACATCTAAATGGGAGAAGGAGCTGCCTCTGCATCAGGCAGCTGAGTGGCTTCCACAAGCTCTGCAGCCTGACACCAGCACAAGTCCCCACTCTTCACCTGGGCCCTGGGATGGGCTCTCTCTTATGTTGTGCTGATTTTAGAAGCACTTGTGTCAGCAATGAGTAACTTGGCTGATGAATTTATACAACCGGAAGCAGCCTCATCTCACTGGGAGCTGGAGAAGAGGGGTGGACTTGTCCAACAGGGAGCCTCCTGCTCAGTGTGGTGATGGACAAGCCCTCACACACACACACACACACACACACACCCCTCAGCGAGGAGGGTCTGTAACAAGCACAAGCATTTTGGCTGGCTGATTCATAACTGTGTTTTCTTTTTACGCTTGGGCACACAGCGGGAAATTATGTGTAATTGAATGGAAGACATCAGGGAAAGCGAAACCATTTCTTCGGAATACGTTTGACAATCCACTCCAGGTTGCAGCATACATAGGAGCCATCAACCATGATGCCAATTACAACTTTCAGGTCAGTAATCTGGGCAGCTGCTGAGTGGCATGACAATTCAAATAAGTTTTTGCACTTGCCTCTTATTTCCACATGCTCATTCTGGAGGTGAATCTGTTTTATCCTATGGCATTCCAGAAAAATAAGGGCAGTGAAGGGTGGTGACAGGGATCTCCCTCCCCCTGCCAGTCCGGCCCTGAGTGTTTATAGAGAGCAGCCACCTGTTCTGACTACTGACTCATCTGCGAGTGAAACCAGCAGTTCCTCGGGGGAGAGACAGCTGGGAGCTGGGAGGGAAGGAGTGCCAGGGCTCGAGAGATATAGAGTCAGGCCTGGCACCAACCAGCCGTCAGGTCCGGCGCAGAGATTACGTAGGAGGAGAAGGCGTTTCCGGTTACCTAAACTGTACTGTTGGCGCCAAAATCGCAGAGGGCTACTTCCGGATTCTGCTAGTGAGTGATCAGACATGATATTATGCAGCTCTGCTTTGTACATAATGAGCACTGATTAAACTACTTAAAAAGGCAGATGCCTTGGCTCCCTTATTGAACGACTGGTGAGGGGGAGGACCTGACAGGTGGGGAGGGTAAAAAGGTATTGTTGCTATACCTTGGGTGAGCTGGGAGAAAGTAGTTTGTTTGCTTGGTTTCTGTGATGGGCATGGGGGGAAAGAGGCCTCTTCCTGCCCTTCTCCAGAAGGAAACCAGGTAAGTTAGGGACTGAGCTGGAAGAAAAAGCTTCCTCCACCCACAGACAGCTCTACCACTCACATGCCCAATCCACACTGCAGTGTTAGCTCTATGTGCATGTCTAGCAAATTCATTCTGTAGAAAGAATCGAAGACTAAGCCTAGAACAAAGAAGTCACTTTGCTGAGCATTTCGCTTGTGCAGTTTTTAGGAACTGAAATTGCATAACTTCTGCTGAACTTGCTTTGTTCCTCAGGTTGACTGTGGGCTCCTTGTGGTCGCCTACAAAGATGGTTCTCCTGCACATGCACATTACTTGGACTCTGAGCTATGCTGTCAATACTGGAACAAGTGGCTGCTTCGCCTGGAAGAATATAAAGAGAAAGACTTTGGAATTGTTTGACCCTTTTTAAATTTAAGTCCCTTTAAGGTAGACTGCTTTTTTTAAAACTTTGCAGCAAAAGGAGGAACTAAATGCTACCAGGAAAACATAGTGGGTGGTATTAAGCTAAGAGTTGCTCATTCTGGCAGCCGTGGTTGAACACAGAGTTTCCCTTCTGGTTAATTCTGCTTAGCTGAGGTACAATTGGCTGCCTGGGCCTCTGATGCAGGGAGCACAGCTATGCCTTCTCCCTCTGACCAGTCATCGTCATAGCACCCCCAGTCCCCTGGGGGTTCCCGTGGGGGGTTCCCCAGCTGGTGCCTCCCACCCTCTTTTGCATCCATGACAGGTGATTAACAACTCCCATCATGGTGAAAAGATCTTATGCTGGGTCTACTGTAAAAAAAAGGGAGGGTGGAATTATTCTTGAGACCAAAATCAGTCATCCCTGGGGTCAGGACTGCTCCTGCTGTAGAGGGATTCCACTGTAATTTTCATTGCGTGAAAAGTTTATAACGTGAATCATATTCCAAGCAGCAGATTAAATTTGAAATTGCACAAACACTGACTACCTTGCTCCAAACTGTTGAGGTGCCATTTTGAGGTGACTACAAACAATATACAGTCGTACCTCGTGTTGCGTTCGCTGCAGGTTGCGAACGACATGGGCTACGAACGCGGCAAACCCGGAAGTGGGATTTGCCGCGCGTGCGCAAAAGCGCGATATCGCCGCTTTTGTTACGTACTTTTCGGGGTGCGAACAGCACATCGGAACGGATCAGGTACGTAAACAGAGGTACCACTGTATTCTAGGAAGACATTGCTTGAATGAAAAATGGTTTGCATAGATGGATTACATTGTGTTCCCAGGACATAGCTCTGATTCAATAGCTGTGTGGAAATCCACACTTAAATCTATTGCTAATTTGGGTGCCATTCGAAAGCTAGCCAAGAGCCAACTGAGGAGCTGTGGATACAGTTGAGGTCCTGCCCTGCCAGCAGAGAGGGAAGTTTGGTGCAGGGAGGGGACTTACGCCACCCCAGTAAGCCTGCGGAAAGCTCCACAGCCATAGATGCCCTGCTGGTGTGGGAGCTGGGCATTGGACGTACACTGGATCCACAGGCACCTAAGCCCTTTTGTTCCCTGACCTACCCCCAGAAGCACCTGACACCAGCCCGCATAGCTCAGTTCTCTTCCCACTAAGCACAATGGGAGCAGGGTGGGCACCACAGAGGGAGCACCACCACAGGCTTGGACACAAAACAGGCTTTCGAATATAGTCATAAATAACTTTATTGGAATATTTCATAGCAGACTTTGGGTTTTTTTGGGGGGGAGGGAAATACAAATGATGGCTATTGTGTTATTGACAAAAGATATTTTATTTGAATTCTAGGCCAGTTACCTGTATTCAAATTAAATACAGTTATTTTGGTCAAATACGTTATAGCCGTAGGTAACTTTCTTTATCAAAGGCACATATTAGATGTCTGTACAAAGGCTGAGAGAGAACCAAGCACAATTCAGATTATGCTATGTACTGTACTATGTTCGCCCCATACTGGGGAGATTTATTCATGTTCAGAAATTAAGTACCGTATTTTTCGCTCCATAAGACGCACTTTTTTCCTCCTAAAAAGTAAGGGGAAATGTCTGTGCGTCTTATGGAGTGAATGTGTGGTCCCTGGAGCTGAACTGCCCAGGGGCAAAAGCAGATCATGCTTTTTTAAAAAAAAAAGAGAGAGGAGGGGGTGTTGAAAGGAAGCCCGCTGAAGATTATCTGTCTGGAAACTGTAGAAATGGCTTCCTGAAGCTGCAGAACTGTGAGTTAAACCCCATAAAACAGAGTTTTTTCCCTTTGCAAAGTAAGCTCAACAACTTTGAGCTGATCCTCAAAAAAATGGGGCTTTTCTCCTTTGCAAAAGAAGCTGCAGAAATTTGAGCTGATCCTCAAAAAAATGGGGCTTTCCCCCTCTAAAAACTAGGTGCGTCCTATGGTCAGGTGCGCCTTATAGAGTGAAAAATACGGTACCTAGACAGTTTGATCAGACCAGGTTGAGTGCTGTCTTCCTTTTGAATTCAGTTCTGGTCAGGGTTGCCATGTCTCCTAGAGTTCAGAGGGAGCTGCAAGGTTACGAGCAGAGTTTAGTGACATCAGATGTAGGCTGAAGGCAGCACCTGACAGGTCAAGGGAAGAATCTGATCTAATGGGCCTGTGTTTACTAACAGTGAGAATAGCTAAAAACTCTTATGCCAAACAGATGCTAGCTTGCCTGCCTGCCCAAGAGATTTCAGTCTTCCCTTCCCCTAGAGATTTCAACAGGGCCACTAAAACCCTGAAACGTTCTGTCAGATCATGGCACTTGGCAACCCGACTTCAGACAATTGTAAACTTCCAACTCATTTGGCCACTACAATGCAGTGCAGTATTACTGTTGCTCCTCAGTCTCTTCTGGGCTCATCTCCATTGGAGAGTTTGGTTTGGTTTGCAAAACAGCTGCAAGTTTTTTGGATGTTTTCTTCAGAAGAGCACTTCCAGGATGAATATTACTGATGTGCATGTACAAGTCCTCTTGAGTTGGGCCTGTGTAGCCACAATCTTCACAGACATACAGTTTATCTCTTCGTTGTTTGTAAGCGTATTGTTGCTGCACTCCGTGGATCTTTTTAAGGTGTGATTCCAGGGAACAACGCTGGGTAAAGGCTTTGTTGCAGATCTCACATTTGTATGGGCGGATTCCTGCAATGTAATTTTTAGGAACTTTAAGGAACATTCTAAAAATAATCCCCAGCATTTACCGTAACTTCGCTACATACATTTACAGATTTCATCATTGCAAACTGTAGCTGATTATGTTTCTCACTAGTAAATTAAGCCCGTTAGAAAAAAACGGGCGCTAGAAAGTATATGGGGGGAGCGGCGGCCACCCCCACTTCCCAGACCTCCACAAACAGTTTGCCTCTGTCTCCCTCCCTCCCCCCACCCTTCCCCCCCACCCATCACACACAGTTCGCCTCTCCCTCCCTCCCCCCACCTCCACACACAGCTCGCCTCTCTCTCTCCCTCTCTCTCTCTCTCACACACACACACCCCTCCCCCCCCCACTTCCCAGACCTCCACAAACAGTTTGGCTCGGTCTCCCTCCCTCTCCCTCCCACACACACAGACCCATCCCCCCCCCACAGTTCGCGTCTCCCTCCCATCGCGGGCGGGCGGGCTGCGGCGGCGGAATAGCCCGTGTCCCGGGCGGAGGGAGCGTCTTGGAGCAGCAGCCGCTGCCGCAGCAGCAGCCGCGCCGGCCAACCGCCCCTTCCCGCGCGTCGCCTCAGCCTGAGAGGCGGCTGCAGCTGCTGCCTCAGCCACGGCGTCCTCCTCGGGCCGCTATGTGGTCAAGCATTTGCACATTTCCAGAAATAGTTTGCCTCTCTCTCTCACACACACCTATCTCCCCCCACTCCCCAAGCACATTAACCCTTCCCTCCCCAGCCTCCTCTCCCTCCCATTAACCCTTACCCTCTCTCTCCTATCCCCCCCCCCCATCTTCAGCACCCATGCCATCTTCCACCGGCGGCCTGGGGGGGGGAGGCGGGCGGCCAGGCCAACTGGCGTGGGCAGCAGCAACAGCGGGGCAGGAAAGGAGGCCTCCTTTTCCTCCTCCTCCTCCACCCCTTTGCGGAGAGGCCTCAGGCCGGGCGAAGGAGGAGGAGGCCTGAACGGGAAAGGCGGCGAGGGAGCGCCTCAGCCCCGGGGGAGTCCTTTCACCTCCGAGGAAACGGCGCTGGCAGGAAGCGAGGACGCAGCGGAAGCCGACATCCTGCGCTTTCTCCCCTCCTCTCCTTACTCCCCGGGCGGCGACTGCCGCCGGGAGCCTCAGCAGCAGCAGCGCAGCACCACTCATGGTGCGGCGCAGAGAAGGAGGGCCGCCGGGCGCCGCCAGTCACCGCCAGGGATCCTCGCCCGGACTCTATCCTGAGGAGACCCCCCGCCCTCCTCCCCCCGCTTCCTGCCGGGCCTCCTCCTCTGCAGCCGCCGTCCCCGAGCGGGATCCCGGCTGGAGGAAACGTCGGAGGCAGGCAGAATCTGGGCGGCAGCTGAGCCTGCGCTTTGCCGCGATGGTAGGCGGCTGCAGCGGGAGGCTCGGCTGGAAACGGGCGAAATGGAGGCGGCGGGCGGCAGCAGGAGGCTCCGCTTCAGGTGTGGGGGTGCTTCGCGCCCCCGAGCTTTGCCGCGATGGTAGGCGGCTGCAGCGGGAGGCTCCACTCTAAAACGGGCGAAAAGGCGAAGAACGACGGGAAAAGGTGTGCGAGTAGGGAGGTAAGGGCAAGCGCGAACGACGGTGGCAACCTAGACAGCGGCAATGTAAGCTACTGCCAGGCAACACGGTCGCTCACACAACGAAAAGTCTCGGAGCTGCGGGGGTGGGGAGGGAGAGGCGTAACCGCCTTTGCCTATTGGTCTCTTCCCTCCAATCCCTGCGTCCGCCTCCGACATGCGCACTTAAAATTTCCACTGACACACGGACGGCGCCGCAGGGACATAGGGAATTATTATAGAGGATTGCTATGTGTATGTTGTAATTCTTTGGGGGAAAGGACTGAATGTGGTACAGGCCACAAAATTAATATTTCTGCAGAACTCAGAAATTTGCTTCTGTCCTTTATAGCTGAAAATATATGTTGAAAATACTTATAAGGGAGAAACTGGGTAATATTTATAATAGTTGCACCAGGCTTCAGTGTCTTGCATAGCTTCTTTTCCCTCCCCAAAGCTGTCAAAACTAGAGGGGAAATCTAGAAATTAATTTAAAAATGCATAATTAATTATATAAAATTGGAAAAAATATGAACATTTGTTGGGGAAAGTGTGCTGGAGAGCTCAAGGTTAACAGTGCAGTATTTGCATTAGCTGAACGCTGCCTTTTAATTTGAAACGAACACAAAACAGAGAATACACACAGCAGTGTTGGTATTTGCTGCTCCTTTTCAGAGGAATACAGGCGGCTTGTAACTTGTGCTAGGGTTACGTTCTGGGGGATTGCTTGTAAAGCCAAAATCGTGTATAGTCAGAACGATCCTGGAAAGCGCCCGGTGCAACCACCCCTACTTCCGTGAAGGCAGCAGGCCTTGCTCTCTCCACCTTGCTTACTGGGCTCTGGAGGCTCTTAGAACTCATGTGAAACCTTCCCAGAACCCAGAAGGGCTTTTCAGCACTCTGCCTTGTGTGTGTCTAATTGGTGCAATTTCAGCCACCTGGCCACCAGGCACATAAAGCTGTGATCACACAGCTTAAACATGTGCAAGCTGCAAATTGCCTGTAAGCAACCTTAGGGACCCAGGTGGCGCTGTGGGTTAAACCACTGAGCCTAGGGCTTGCTGATCAGAAGGTCGGCGGTTTGAATCCCTGCGACGGGGTGAGCTCCCGTTGCTCGGTCCAGCTCCTGCCAACCTAGCAGTTCGAAAGCACGTCAAAGTGCAAGTAGATAAATAGGAACCGCTCTGGCGGGAAGGTAAACGGCGTTTCCATGCGCTGCTCTGATTCGCCAGAAGCAGCTTTGTCATGCTGGCCACATGACCCGGAAGCTGTACGCCGGCTCTCGGCCAATAAAGCGAGATGAGCGCCGCAACCCCAGAGTCGGACACGACTGGACCTAATGGTCAGGGGTCCCTTTACCTAACCTTAGATGAGCAGGGGTGGGGAAAGAGGCCATGGCCAGATGTATTGCCACAGTCCAGTGGGGTAAAATCACTATAGAAGGGTACAGACCAGGGCCAGCAAGAGCGCGTGGCCTGGGCAGTTTTCCACAGTTTGACACTGAGGTCTGAGGGTATACATTTGCGCCCTGGCCCTGAAGTCCCTGATACGCGGGTGGCGCTGTGGGTTAAACCACAGAGCCTAGGGCTTGCCGATCAGAAGGTCAGCGGTTCGACCTTCTGCTCCTGCCAACCTAGCAGTTCAAAAGCACGTCAAAGTGCAAGTAGATAAATAGGTACCGCTGCAGCGGGAAGGTAAACGGCGTTTCCGTGCGCTGCTCTGGTTCGCCAGAAGCGGCTTTGTCATGCTGGCCACATGACCTGGAAGCTGTACGCCGGCTCCCTCGGCCAATAATACGAGATGAGCGCGCAACCCCAGAGTTGGTCACGACTGTCAGGGGTCCCTTTACCTTTACCTGAAGTCCCCCACTCCTGTTTTTAACCAGGAGCTACTCGGTGTGTTCATATGCAAAAAGCAAATGGGCTTATCTGTTTTATCACTGAGATTTCTAAGCTGCTCTGGGAACTTTTCTTTTCCCCCATGAAGAGTAGAAGAAAAATGCTTTAAATGAATACACAAACAGTCAATAGTGCAAACTTTCCTATGGACATTCCGAAGGAATGGAAAGTGCATCTCATTTCTTACCTGTATGTGTCCTTATATGTCTTTTCAGATCAAAAGTATCATTGAATCCTTTCCCACAGAAGGTGCACAAGTGCCTCTTCACTTGACTGTGACACTTGGTGTGGCGGTTCAGCATGCGCTGCAGGCGAAATCCTTTGCCGCATAGCTCACAATTGTACAAGGCCTCACCGCAAGTGCCAGTCGTGAACTAAGAGAGGAAAATAAAACAGGATTTTAGAGTCACAGGTCCTGACTGAGGAGCTGGTGAGGTCCCTCAGATCTTACCTAGCCTGCAAAACTTTAGGTCTGCCAATCTGCAACTGACAAACTATGTGCCTGCCAATTTCCTTGGGATAATGACATATAGATCTTTTAAAATATAACATTTAAATATAATTTCTTATCAGACAACTTTTGTGATCCCCTTCTGCTCCTCTCCTGGAATGTTAACTCACATGATTTATTATTTCTCACATTTTGGTGATTTCTCACAAGTTTGGGGTGGATGATAACATGGAGGTAGGGATATGGAGGCAAGATCCTTACTGCCAGGGGCATGAAAAGCAATATCCCAGTGTTACTCGCTGGACTCAGCAGCCATACAGTGCTCCCAATTCTTAATCCCAGGAAGACAATCCGAAAGGATACCATGGGGAACGGTATCAAAGGCTCCAAGATGAGGTCTTGCCCAACAGTAGCCTTGACTTGGTCAGAGGCCCTCAACCGCATTGATCTGAGTTTTGGCAAATGTCTGAGGTTTGTATTGATGCTCTACAAATCACATTCCAACTTTATGAAACCTGATGGAAGGACAGGGTGAGTAGCTGCTATACGCATTAATGGTAGGCAATGACTAGTGCTCCAAAACTGGAATCGGCTTCTAATCAAACAATAGTCATTGTATAAGAAAGTGACTTTCCACTAGCAGTGACAAGAGTAGACATTTTCTGTTAGTTAGTTATTTTCAAAATTGAAAGCTTCCATGAGCAATACTGACAGGTGAATTGATGTTTCGGCCTACAACTCCCATGATCCCTAGCTAACAGGACCAGTGGTCAGGGATGATGGGAATTGTAGTCCAAAACATCTGGAGGGCCGAAGTTTGGGGGTGCCTGCGCTAGACCAACCTGCTGTGCATCCCTCAACATGTGCCGCTTGTCTAAATGTTGCTTCTTTATAGGTGTCTAGAACATAGCTGTCAACCCTCCCTTTTTTTGTGGGAAACTCCCTTATTCCAATGCCGTTTCCCGCTGCTATCCCGGATTGTTGATATCCCTTAAATTTCCCGGATTTCAAAGGAAGCAGCTCCTCTCCCTCCCTGCCGCCCAGGGAGGCTCCTCAGCTGCGTTGCTCGGCTGCCAATAAGGAGTCTGAGACCGACTGGGGCAGAGCTTGCATGCCTTGTGCAGCCAGACCCTTACGCCCAACCAGACAGACAGCCTGCCTGCCGTCTATGCGCTCGCTCTTTCGCTCACCCGTTCGCGCACAGCCTCTGGAGCGCAGGGTGGTGAGGCTACTTGGTGCCATTGCACCGCCCTCGCGGCATCCCTTATTTTCAAATCCGAAAGTTGACAGCTATGGTCTAGAAGAAATGTTAAAACCATCTAATATTTTTTCAGATTTACCGCACAAGTCAGCCCCTAGTCATACAGAAGGAACATTCCCTGACCACCTGTGACCTTCATTCACAATGACAGTCTGTACCTTGATTTTGGATCTGACTGTGGGGCGGTTCACTGCCGAGTCCAGAAGTGCCTCCTCTGGTGCGGATTCAGGAGCCGAGGTGTTGGCAGCCTCTGTGTCCCTGGAGCTGCTGCTGCTGCTGCTCTCTAAGCTGCAGCTATCTTCATTGCGATAGTTGAGAAGGACATGCTTCACCTCTCCTGGAGATTGAGCACACGGTTAAATGACAGAAACAGGGAGCATTCATAATGCATAATGATTTTTGCAACGTACGCCTGGAATTATTCACTTATTTGATAGGGCCTGATCTGTTTCACAGACTTGGGATACAGAACAATAAGCTAATCATTATGCATCACACCTGACTTTAAAAAGCCAGTTTCAGTAAAAGAGTTGCCTGCGTGTTGGATTCCCAGAGTTTGAAGCAGGAGCTACTGTCCTCCTCCTGACATCGTTTTCCCACACCAGCCTCATCCTCTGATATCTGCACATTTAACACAGTCATCTGCAAAATAACTCCTAAGCAGCTGCTTGTCTGGGCTCCTTTATTTAAAAACAGCACCAGGAGACTGGATAACAACACTATAAGGTTGTCATAAGCTTCTGTAGATGTGTGCATGCACACGAAAGCTCATACCAAGAACAAACTTTGTTGGTACTACTGGAAGGAAATTTTTTATTTTTTACTTTGTTTTATACAGAATCAGGTTACAAAAAAGGAGATTCTGACTAAACACCAGGAAGAACTTTCTGAGGGTAAGAGCTGTTCAACAGTGCAACGGTCTCCCTTGGGAGGTGGTGGGCTCTCCTTCCTTGGAGGTTTTTCAGCAGAGGTTGGGTGGCCATCTGCCATGGACGCTTTAGCTGAGATCCCTGCATTGCAAGGGGTTGGACTAGAGGAAGAGTACCTTCCAACTCTACAATGCTATGATTTCCCCTGACAGAGGTCATCACCAGGGCCGTCTTACCCATAGGTGCTAGGGGTGCGGGGCACCCGGGCCCCGGGCTCTCAGGGGCGCCAGGCTGAGAGTCCGGGGCCTGAGAGTTGAATCTGGGGAAGAGCCCGCCCGTCGGTCGGAGCGCCACGGCGGGCTCTTCTGCTGCAGGCGGCTCTGCACCACAAGTTCGGGGGGCGACGGAGCCAGCGAGACACTGAGGCGGCTGGCCAGCTCTGCCCTCCTGGGACTGGGCAACCGGGGGGGGGGGCGCACTGGGTGGATCTTTGCACCCCAGCGCCGCATATGCTACCCTGTCATATGCTACCTTCATATGCTACCCTATCATATGATACCCACGAAGGCAGTTTATCCGGCCGACGAGCTGCCCCGTCACCGAGCCGCCCGCTCAGCAAGTCCCCCGTGCGCTGCACTAAACCGGCGCGGCTCGGGGACTCACCGAGTGGCGCTGGAGACCCCGAAAATCGCTTCTTCGCAGGCGTCTGGGCATGTGCAGAAGCGATTTCCGGCGCCAGGGACATGCGCAGACGCGATTTCCGGCATCGCGCTGCGCATGTCTGGCCCATGGACGAGCTCCGTGGGACGGATCCGGCCCATGGCCGGATAACCTTGCCGACGCCTGATATAGGATGACCAAAGCAGTGTCTGTGCCAAAACCAGGCCTAAACCCTGATTGAAATGGATATTGAAAATCAGTTTCTCCAAGAGTGCCTGGATCTGGTCTGCAACCACCCAATTAATAACCTTACCCAAGAAGGGGAAAATAGCAATTGTAGTTCCTTAGATGTTCTGAGTCTAGTGAGGGTTTCTTAAGGAGTGGCTTTACCACTGCTTCCTTCAAACAGGCAGAGACCACCCCCCTGTATCGTAGAGAGGCTCAGCAGGAATAGGTGTTTGCAGGCTCGGACTTTCCTGATAGCCTGTTCTACTTTCTTCTAGAACTGATCCTTGGTCTGTATGCCAATGCACACAGCGGCAGCTCAAGATGTTGACCAAACCAGAGGTGGTTGAGAGACGGAGGGAAAGCAAGTGTTCTGACCCCTCGCTGGGTGGTTCTGTCACAAACAGAAGGGAGTTCCTCACTGTGATGCTTAAGTGGGGGATATGTGGTTCTTCCGGATGCCCTCCTTGACAGAAAAACATGTCGTTCTTCTCTTGGAGGTGCCATTCGAAGCGAGTCTGGTCTCCTGTAAAACGTTGACGTTGAATGTTTTCAGCTCATGGTCAATGATGGCTGTCTTCCATGAGTCACTGACCTCCAGCAGGTCACTTGATACGCCAGGATGCTTGGTCCTGATGTTCCAGCTTACTAAGTGCAGGAGGGTTTGTTTCTTTCCTTTGTTGCCTGATACTGTAGTTCAGTCCACTTGCCGGGTGATACTCTGGGTTCCAAACATCTACTGAAGAAGGTGGACAGTGCCAGATTGGCACTTTATTGACTGAGGGCTGCCTGGCTTAAGGTGGGCAGTAGCTGACCAGTGCGACGGAATTATCTTTCTCACCAATGAAGGCAACCCATAGATCTTGTACCTTACACCAATCAGGTTGAGCTTATAACGTATAACTGCCTCCCATGTTGTTTTTGCTGCATTCGCAACACTAAAGTGACCTCTCCAGGGCGCAAACCTGGGCAGTGTATGTGAAGGTCCTGGGCTGCCCAGATGACAAGACCCCCCTCTCGCCCTCACTGATGTGGTCCAAAGGAAAGCAAAACATTTGGCACTAGCTTGGCTGCAGGAATTGCCAGAAGGAGACATATAAGGCGCCATCCAACTGCCTTAGGGACTCCACTACAGATTTGTGTAGGGCCTTTTCTTCTTTCAAATATGTCCTGCAAGGCAGTGGATACTAATTATTCCTCAGAACTTACTCTGAAGCCTTTCTCACGAATGAGTATAGCCGCAAGGCAGTAGAGGTTTAAGATCATAGTTTTCTTTCTCTTAGGTGGGCTACCTTTATAGGTTAATGAGCCCCATCTGCCCCTCATTTCCTCAACAGCAAGTGCAGAAACCTCGTTCTTGACTGTTGTCAAACGTGGAGGGTCCTTATCCAAGAGGTGTTGTTTGCAGATGATGCAGCCGTGACAGCACATTCAGAGGAAGATCTACAGAGACTCATCAACCATTTCGCCCCAAGCTTGCAGGGCGCTTGGTTGGCCTGACGAAACATCATGGGTCAAGATGTCACCAGCACTAAACACATCAGCACTGGTGACCACACACTTGAGGCGGTAGATGATTTTGTCTAGCTGGTTTCCACCATAACCAGAAACCTATCCATTGATGCTAAGCTGGACAAGCTTACTGGCAGGGCAGTTATGGCAATGGCCGTAAAGGTATGGGAGAATGGTATGCTAATGTCCAACAGCTTGCGCGTTGACCACGCTGCTTTATGGAAGTGAATTTTGGGTAACTAACAACCGTCAGGAGTGACACTTCAACGCCTTCCACATGCGCTGCATCGGGAAGATTCAGGGCATGGCACATGGCAGTTTCAAACGAAGATGTGCTCTTCCAAGACTCCATTCCCAGCATGTTTGCACTTCTGTCTCAGTGATGTCTATGCTGCCTTGGTCAAGAACATAGAATGGAAAGTGGCAGGATCCCCAAGCATATGCTGGCTTCAGGCACCAGGTCCATTGGCAAGGCTGGCAACATGATCAACCCCACCATGTGGGAATCCCTTGCAGGCAATCACAGTGCCGTCAGCCAGACAGGTCTGCATCCCCAGCAGTGACCACAGGTAGAATGACCGTTAAGAGCAGAGGTGCCGGGTTGCTTCCGAGATTGGCACGCATTGTGTACATGTGACATCAGGCACATGACACAGGAGGCGAGTGTTCGGGCACTGGACCTGCGTCGCTCAACGTGCACAGGGGCGCCTGAAGACTTGGAGGCCCAACCCGCTTAAAACAAATATTGAGGGGGCTGAGGAGCCTTTGGCCCCCTAGAGTTGGTAGGCCTGGCTAGGGAGAGAAACACCCTGGTACGTGCACCTGATGCCTTCATGCTTGCAAGTGAAATGGAGAATTCTCCTAATCTAGTTAATGGCAGTGCTCTGGAATGGGGGTGGGGTAACTTGAGATGAAAGTAACTGAAAGTGAAATAATGATCTTCCAAATGGGGGCTGATTAACTCGGGGCCATTCGCTTTCCTCTTCTCGTGATCACCACCGCCGGGCAGTCCGACCTGGAGCGTGGTGGGGCTGCCTTCAGGGGCCAGGAGCTCCCCGGCGGGGGCGGCGCGGCAAACAAAGGCGCTCCCTCCCGAGGCCTGTTTGATCTCAGGGCGGGTCCCGTGGCTGCTGCCCGGCGCCTCGCCCGCCTCGCCGCTGCAACCGGGAGCGCTCAGCGAGCGCAAAGGTCACCGCGCTCCGCCTCGAGCGCCCCCTCGCCGACGAGCCGCCCGCTCCCGACGACGAGGCTCCGCGAGGCGCAAGTGCGCCCCGGGCGAGGCGCTGCCGCAGCTCCCGCGTCGTCGCGACACGTGTTTCGTTTGCTGTTTTGGGGAAGGCAGCGCTAGAGTCGCGCGAGAGAGACTAGCAGCCCTCCCGCGCGGTCCTTCTCCGCGGCTCTTGTTAAAAGCCAGAGAGGGCCGCTCGCTCGGTCTCTCTCTCTGGTCGTGTGAAATGGTGACACGCGGCTCCTTCCCGGCCGAGAGTCGCCGCCGAAGCCCCGCCCCTGACCTCAGGACCCCTGAGACCGCAATCCGTCGAAAGGGCGACTAAAAGCTGGAGCCGAACCATGTTGGCTCGGAGTGAATTCACTTCCGAGTATACACGGTTAGGATGGGGCTGCAATCCGATTCGCGTTAACTTGGCCAGAAGGAAGCCTCGTGTAACTCGGCGGCGGGACAGCATTCCTGCTCCCGTTCCATCCCGCCTGCTCATAACAAGCGTGTCTACTCAGAAGTAACTCCTATTGACTTCAGTACGGCTCTCTCCCGGGTAAAGGAGGTTCGGGCTGCAGCCGAAAACGTTACAGTTCTCCTGCAGAAACCGATTTCAGATCCGCCAGGCTCTTGCCAGGGCTTAGCCGCAGAAACTTTTCAATGCCGGACTCGGCTCTAACATCTACGGAGTGATAGCAAAGGTGCATCGAAGCATACGCAGAGTTCCCCTTTCTTCACTGCCCGTTGCTTGGGTCCCCTGCAGCCAGGATTCAGAGCCTGTCTCAATCCGGCTTCCAAGCTGTTTGGGGCAACTGCTGCCTCCTGGAGAAGAGCCTAACCGGTTTGGGGGGGGCGGGAGGAGCCCGGCTCCCCTCCTTCGCCAGCAGCCAGGCTGAGGCCGAGGTGCGGTGGGGGGGGGGGGAGGCCAGGTGTGCTGCTTCCTCCGCCTTACCTGGGACATAAGTGTCGGCTCTCTCTTCGTCGGGCAGCTCGTCCCAGCTGCGACTGGCCGGCAGCGGGTTCCTCCTCTTCACCAGAAAGACTCTGGGCATGATGAGCTCCGCGATTTCACCTTTCCTCCTGGCCGTTCCGTTTTCTGGCAACTCCGCCCTTACCTGGGTTTCCAGGTGAGGCGCGCTGGCAATGGGTCTCGCCTTCTGCTGGCGCCCCCCGGCCCGGTACCCCTTGTCAAGGAGAGCAAGAGACCCCACGCCGGAGCCGGAGGTGCCCCCCTTCACCCCCACCCCCTTTCCTAAGGTGTATATGAGCAAAGGCACCACCAGGAAACTTGGAGGGAGCATGCGTGCTGCAAACATAACGGTGTCAACAAGCCTCCTTACCTGTCCGACCGGTTGGAGCAGCTCTGCTTTGTTCCAGCCCTTCCTTAGGCATGAATGTTTGCAAAGAATGTAACGTCTGAAAATGAGGAGGGGGGATTCCTGGGACCGTAGGCTTCCCTCCCCAGGTCATTTCTGTCATCACCAGCAAGAGCAAGGACCCCCTTTCCTGCCAGCAGCGAAGACCCCCCACCAACCCACATGGGGCCTTGGGGGTTGCATGCTTGTGTCTCCAAGGTCCTGGAAGCTGATTTGGGCGCTGAGCTGCTCTCCCCTTAGGGGGTTTAAATGTGTATCTGGTTGCCATGTACAAACACACAGGCTGATTTCATATTAATATAATGAATGCTTCTGCAGGACATGCAAGAATTTCCCTCTAGCTAGGTTGTGTGTGTGTGTGTGTGTGTGTGTGTGTGTGTGTGTGTGTGTGTACACGCAGTGCATCCATGGGAAGTAACTACAGGCTGACATTCAAAGCCAAGCAGCCCCAAGCACTTAAATTAAGTTTTTTTTTTTTTGCTGTCTGCTTTGCATGCAGTCATCTTCAGAGGCCTCTGTCTCTCTCTCCTCTGAGCCTGGTGATGGAGATGCCTCCGAGCACTGCAAGGGGTAGGGCAAGGGTGCTTCTCCAGCATGTAAGCGTGAGAATGTCTAGATGAAACACGAGAGCCTATGTTCTAATGTGTATTAAAAATAATAATGGATGGAGCTGCCTACTATGTACATCAAGGACTCTGCTGTGTGTTTTATGTAGAGTTTCAAATCAAAGCAAATACAGTGGTACCTTTGGGTTACATACGCTTCAGGTTACAGATGCTTCAGGTTAAGAACTCCGCTAACCCAGAAATAATGCTTCAGGTTAAGAACTTTGCTTCAGGATGAGAACAGAAATTGTGCTCTGGTGGCGCAGCGGGAGGCCCCATTAGCTAAAGTGGAGCTTCAGGTTAAGAACAGTTTCAGGTTAAGAACGAATTAAGTACGTAACCAGAGGTACCACTGTACTGTAGAGGATAGGCCGCTTCTCACTAGAATCAAAAGAAGGAAAAATGGCCCCTGATTAATAAGGCAACAGCATAAGATAAATAAATCGAGGGTAAGAAACTTAAATGAACTTGATAATCTATCTATATACGCAAAATCTAATGGCTGTGATGCCCATAAATAAATAAATAAATTACATAAAAAGAGTTGAATCTTATTATTAAAAAAGGCACAGAAAGGCAATAAAACAAAAATCCAAAAAAGTGAGTACCAAATCTATAAAACCTATAATACAATAACTGGGATGTATAAATCCATAACAGAATAAGAATATGTGTCAATCACTGAAAAAAGTGGCAGGAACTCTATATCCCTTTTCAGCAGAAGCCCCACCTTTTTATAGGAAAGGATATGAATTCAATATTAAATCATATGCTGTATATATATTCTTTCCTGTGCATCTGGTTCTTCCAAGGCTGCTGCTTCCAAGTCCCCACAATGTACAGGCTCATGCTTAAAATGCCGCCGTGCCTTTAGTGACTTCCATGGCCCTAGGGGTGGCCTTCCCCTCACCCAGCAACCAATACAGCATGGGATCAGACCCCGTTGTGGTGCCGAGGGGCCCATCTTGATCTCATGGCCACGATGGGCCTTCCCTCACCTACCACCCCTAGGTGTCTGGCCCCTGACCAACAAGAAATTTCAAAGTTCTGTTGGCCTACATTTTTCTTTGTATTTTGAAGTTATACCCATGTCACAGTTAAGAACGCAAAATGTGAAAGATGCTTCTAGACTTGCCTTGTCCTTAATCCTAAACACACCTGCTCTTATTTCCAGCTGTGGCATACAGACAGCTTTACTGACAAAGCCCCGTTCGTCCAAGTTTGTTGTTTAGAGTCTTCTGGTGGAGTTAGAAGGCAGCAAGAACAACATTTGATTTATTTGTTTTTCTTTTTAATATTTTTTTTTACTGTACAGCATCATGCACAAATGAAATAACACACCCCACTCTCATCCAGAAGCTGAAGTTTAGTCAATACATCAGAAACACAACCTAAATAACATAATTAAGTTCCTACCCCAGACAACTATCTATATAGGGGGCAATATACAGTTTATGCTAACCAAAAAGCCTCAGCAGCTGGAGAATTGACTAAGGCAACACTCTGAACGCCTCATCAGAGACTATATTTACAGCAGCATCAGGATCACCATGAAGGCGAGCCCTTCTGTCCTCAAAATGTCTAGCAATATTGTCACAGCAGGTCTTTGACAGTTCCAGCACCCCATCAGTCAGACAGCTTTGCTGTTCAGTCAGCTGCACTCTGCCACTTCCACGCTAGCCAGCTGGACATTGCCTGGCCTGCTTTAATTCACACAATTCTGAGGAAAACTAAGGAGCGCAATGAGCGGCGCAGTGTCCGAGTGGACACTCCCAAGAGAGTAAGTCAATAGCCCTCCTTATCTCCCTGGTCCACAGTGAGGTAAGGAGCTCAACGGGATTGCTGACATTGGAAAATCCCCATCAGATTCTATAAGTCGTCCAGTTGGGGCAACCCAGGATGTTTTGGCACTAGAGGCAAAACAGAATATTCTGTCCCCCTGCGGCGCCGGATTAAAGGTAGTGCGAGCAGTTCCCCAGCACAGGGCTCTAAACTAAAGAGAGGCAAAATTAAGAAGATCCATACTTGAGAAGATCCATTTTGGGGCACTGACTTTTGACCTCACACAGGGCGCATAGCTGTCAACCCTCCCTTTTTTTGGCGTGAAACTCCCTTATTCCAATGCTGTTCCCCGCTGCTATCCCGGATTGTTGATATCCCTTAAATTTCCCGGATTTCAAAGAAAGCAGCTCCTCTCCCTCCCTGCCGGCCAGGGAGGCTCCTCAGCTGCGTTGCTCGGCTGCCAATAAGGAGTCTGAGACCGACTGGGGGCGGAGCTTGCATGCCTCGTGCAGCCAGACCCTCACGCCCAACCAGACAGACAGCCTGCCTGCGGGTCTATGCGCTCGCTCTTTCGCTCACCCGTTCGCGCGCAGCCTCTGGAGCGCAGGGTGGCGAGGCTACTTGGTGCCATTGCACCGCCCTCGCGGCATCCCTTATTTTCAAATCCGAAAGTTTGAAAAAATCCCTTATTTTCAAATCCGAAAGTTGACAGCTATGCAGGGCACCATATTACAAATATTACCCAAGTCCACCCTTGCCTCCTCCTCTGCTGTGCACCTGCTGCCACCCACCCCCTGCTGTGCTCCCACCTAGCAGCAGGGACATGGGTGCATGGTGGCAGGGGGGGCATATTGCAGAGGAAGAGGCAGTGGCAACCCACAAGTGCAGGAGGTGGATCTGCTGCCCCTCCCAGTTGTCCGGAGGCTGCTGCCCTGCGGTTACTGCTGCCCATCGCCTCATGACTGGGCCAGCCCTGCGTCCAACACCATGCCTGAGAGATGCCTTCTGTAAGCTCAGGCAGGGAGGCTGGTGAGGGTGGACAATACACCAATAGCACCTCCAATCTGCCCCATGGACCTAATGAGATGTCTTTTAGACCACAGTGCACTGGTGGCTGCTACCCCCTGGACCAGCTGGGGTGACCAGTGGCCAGGGAGGAATCATAGAATTATAGAGATGGAAGGGACCAAAGGGTCATCTAGTCCAACCCCCTGCAATGGAGGATTATTTGCCCAATGTGGGGCTCGAACGCATTACCCTGAGATTAAGAGTCTCATGGAGAGCTCAGGTGGTTGAGCATGAGACTCTTAATCTCAGGGTTGTGGGTTCAAGTCCCACATTGGGCAAAAGCTTCCTGCATTTCAGGGGGTCAGATTAGAAGACCCTTGTGGTCCTTTCATCTCTACAATTCTATGATTCTATGCTCAACTGAGCTATCCCAGAAGTTACTTGTAGGGAAGGCCAATAAAGTCACATGCATAGGTCCAAGTTGTTTTGCTCCCCCCCCCTTCATCCTCCTCCCTTGCAAAGGTGTGGACACAAAAGCATTGCAGTTGCATAAAGTACATAAAGGTAAAGGTAAAGGGACCCCTGACCATTAGGTCCAGTCACGGATGACTCTGGGGTTGCGGCGCTCATCTCGTGTTGCTGAGGGAGCCGGAGTACAGCTTCCGGGTCATGTGGCCAGCATGACAAAGCTGCTTCTGGCGAACCAGAGCAGCCCATGGAAACGCCGTTTACCTTCCCGCCGAAGTGGTACCTATTTATCTACTTGCACTTTGACGTGCTTTCGAACTGCTATAGTACCTAATTAAAACGAAAAGTGTCTGACCTTGGTTTAGAAGGGGTCCCTGACTCCCTGCTGTCAAAATCTCTAATGTGAGTAGCTGTCACTATAGCCATACATTACTCTGAAATAAGCCCCACTAAATGCCATAGGGATTACTCCCAGTTAGGACTGGAGCCTGAATTGGTTAGTCTTAAAGGTGCCACACAGAACTTCAATAGATTTTACAACTCCCAGGAAGTAGGGTTCGGATTGCAGTTTATCCTGTAATTCTAAACCCATTTACCTGAGAGTAATCCTTTCCCTAGGGGACAAGGGTGGTGCTGTGCTCTAAACCACAGAGCCTAGGGCTTGCCAGTCAGAAGGTCGGCGGTTCGAGTGCAAGTAGATAAATAGGTATCATTCCGGCGGGTACGTGCGCTGGCTCCCTCGGCCAGTAAAGCGAGATGAGCGCCGCAACCCCAGAGTTGTCTGCGACTGGATTTAACAGTCAGGGGTCCCTTTACCTTTACCTTTAAATCCTGTCCCTATTGACATCAACGGACTTTACCTCTGAATAGAATCATGGTTAGGATTACGCAGTTAGTCTACCACTGGTGACCTGTTTAAAAGGGAATTCTACAGGCTGACAAAGCTTCTGTTATCTAGGGCTGAAACTGGATTAACGGTCCAATTCCTAGCACAAAGCACAATTCCTAACAGAGGGAAGATTTAATCCAGTTGGAGACCACTCACTTGAAGGTTGCTCTTGTGTTCATTAAGGCTGCAGTAATAACGGCTGCTGCCCCCATGGGCTGGAGTGGGTTTATCCCGCGGTTAAGTGCATAGGCCTACACATGTCTACTCAGAAGTAAGTTTAGTCCATGTTAAGTCTGTAGGCTGCTTGAAGCCTAACTTGGTTTCTTTTAAACGGCACACTGGACTGTTTTAAATAGTAAAATAAATGCCACTCCTCCCTTCTTCAGCCAGCGCCCCCCACATCACAATGCAAGCTTCTCCAGAATTAACTCTTGCTTTCTGTTGCCCCCCCCCTCCAGCAATAAGATAAAGAAAAACACCCATCCCTTCTCAGCCAGATCCCTTTGCCATAACAAGACTCTCACAAGGGAATCAACACTCCCCGCATAGCAATTACTGTAATGGATTTAAAAGCGATTGGTGACCTTTTCCTTCCAATTCATAGGAAGGACTTCGTATGGCAGCTTCACCGTTTCCTTCATTTGGTGCAGAGATTTTATTTTCCATATAAAAAGGACCATGAGCGTAGCCAGGATTTTTGGTTGGGGGGGGGCAGGCCTTTTGTTGTGGGGGAGAACCTCAGTTTGCTATGTATTTTATTGATTTTGATTGATGGGGGTAGCTGCCCCTCCCTGTCCCCGTTTGGCTACACCCACGAGCAGGACTCCCATTTTTGCACCTGCACACAGACACCGCTCCCCGAAACATGGAGGGGAGGAAAAAGGAAAACTTCCCCCCCTTTTCTCCTTCTCTGTCTTTCTTCTTCTTGTTACCTCCTGTGGGTGGTAGAGGCAGACGATTCCACATTCTATTTATTCTGTTTGCATATTTTGGGTAGCTGTTTTGGTTTGTTTTTTGCTTAGTCTTCTACTGTATATAATTGCGCCAAAGCAAACAAGATGAATTTTAACAGGGAGAAATGTAAAGTACTACACTTGGGCAAAAAAAATGAAAGGCACAAATACAGGATGGGTGACACCTGGCTTGAGAGCAGTACATGTGAAAAGGATCTAGGAGTCTTGGTAGACCACAAACTTGACATGAGTCAACAGTGTGATGCAGCAGCTAAAAAAGCCAATGCAATTCTGGGCTGCATCAATAGGAGTATAGCATCTAGATCAAGGGAAGTAATAGTACCACTGTATCAGAACTCTGGTCAGAACTCACCTGGAATACTGTGTCCAGTTCTGGGCACCACAGTTCAAGAAGGATACTGACAAGCTGGAATGTGTCCAGAGGAGGGCAACCAAAATGGTCAAAGGCCTGGAAACGATGCCTTATGAGGAACGGCTTAGGGGCTGGGTCTGTTTAGCCTGGAGAAGAGAAGGTTCAGGGGTGATATGATAGCCATGTTCAAATATATAAAAGGATGTCATATAGAGGAAGGAGAAAGGTTGTTTTCTGCTGCTTCAGAGAAGCGGACACGGAGCAATGGATTCAAACTACAAGAAAGAAGATTCCACCTAAACATTAGGAAGAACTTCCTGACAGTAAGAGCTGTTCGACAGTGGAATTTGCTGCCAAGGAGTGTGGTGGAGTCTCCTTCTTTGGAGGTCTTTAAGCAGAGGCTTGACAGCCACCTGTCAGGAATGCTTTGATGGTGTTTCCTGCTTGGCAGGGGGTTGGACTGGATGGCCCTTGTGGTCTCTTCCAACTCTATGATTCTATGATTCTATATTACTGTATTATGAAAAACGTCAATAAAAATCTTACACCGAACTGAAAAGCCCGTGTTTCTCCCTCCGACCACCCCAGGGGAGGCAAGCCTCGGGCCTGCAGCAAAAAACCACAACAGTTGACCCGGGTGCCTGAACCCGAACCCGAACTGTCAGAAGAGACGCGCTGCACGCTCTTTGCCCCTCTCGCGGCGTGGAACGGCGAGCTCCGAATGGAACCGGAAATCGCGGCCGTCAGGAGAACGTCAAGCGCCTTTGCCTCTTTAAGCCGCGGCCGAAAGAGCGCTCGGAAGGCGCCGAGCCGCTGGGCATGCGCAGGAGGCCGCGCATGCTCCTTGGGGTCCCAGCGGGCGCTGAGGGGAAGGCCGAGTCCGCCGGGCATGTCGGCGACGTCCAAGGCGGTTCTGGCGGCCTCCGTCGCGGTCTCGGGCGTCGTCGTCGCGGCCGTCCACCTCCAGCAGAGCCGCGTCAGGGAGGTAGGCCTCTCCCTCCCCCCACCCGCACTCTATATAAACGTGGCCTATGCAGGGGGGAGCATCGTGGGAGGGGCGATTTCGGCGGCCGAAATAGCCGTTGACTTTCCGGGGTGCCCCTATGCCAGGGGCTGCGTTATTATTAGGGTGACCCTTTTGCCGAGTAGGGACTGAACTGTGTGCGTGTAAAGTCCAGGCATAGGCAACCTTGGATCTCCAGGTGTTTTGGGACTACAATTCCCATCATCCCTGACCACTGGCCCTGTTAGCTAGGGATCATGGGAGTTGTAGTTCCAAAACATCTGGAGAGCCAAGGTTGCCTATGCCTAAACCAACGGGTAAGATGGCTGTGGGAGGGGCACAGGCAGCGGACACGCCTCCTCCCCCAAAATTTAGTTCAAATTTAGTTCAAAAGTCCCAAAAAAGTTCAGTGCTTTTTTTTCCTGAAAAAAATGTTTAGGGGTACTCTCATTTTGATTCAAGAAAATCACCATTGTGTAGTTCAAATCGGGGGAAGTAAATACAGTGAATGGACAAAAGTACAAAGAACATGCATTATTACCTCATATTACACAGCTGACAGCTCCCAGTAATTTTCCTCCTCCTGTTGAAATACTTACTGCCCCTCAATGAGGCCAAACTTCCATCAGTAAAACACCACACATCCGCATTCTACACTGCTTCACACATTAAACGCTCGCTTCCGCCTGAGACTCAGGAAATGAGGCTGCCGTCGGGGGTAGTAACAGATTCAGCTTGCTAGAGAAGATACTAAAAATTAAATTTTTTTTAGTTTCTTCTCCCGTTAGATTGACAAAATGTTTAGGGGTATGCTTACCCCAGCATCGCCCCAGAAAAAAGCACTGCATGGGTTCAGTATATACATGCACATCACAACGAACCCAGAAGGGACCCCGAAATGTTGTAAAGATGTCACTGGAACATCACTCAAAGGGTGGGACCGGGTGTCTGTGGTCTTTTCCAGTGGGTTTTCAATCGTGCACAATTTCACCCATGTGTGTGGTGCCTCGGAACCCATGCTATTTTCCCTAGAAAAAGAGGTGCCGGAACTCAACATGAACACCTCCCTCCTTCTTTTAGCATGGCAGTGGCACCCACTTGACAAAAAGCCCTGCTCCAAACGTAACCCCCACATAAACCGGGGGTGGGGGTGGGGGTTTGCTGCCTGGACTGCCAAGTAGTCATGAGAATCTTCCCTGGATTTCTGTCCAAAATCCTGGAGGGGTAGAAGTAGGAAATTCTCCTATACAGCCAGATGTTTTTCACACACACACACACACACACACACTTGCTATGAAGGCGTTTAATATGTTTCTTTTCAAAAAGGGGTATAGGAGCTGGACAGAAAAGGAAGCAAAAATGAACAGAGGTATTTGACACTTTGCATAGGAGGAGAAATTGCACCTGCTGTTGCTGCCCTTTTCCCCCAATTCAACCATTCCTTCTTCCATGTTATCTCTGCACTTTGTAACATAAATTTCCCCCAGCATTTTATGCCCCAGTGTTTCATATAGCCACAGAAGGCCTCTGATTATTGGTTTGCGATATAGCGATCTTCAGGTAATGACCCTTTTCTTTATGATTTGCAGATGGCTTAGTCCTGTACTGGAATGAGGATGTATACTTCCTACAGATAGCAAAATCTTTGAAGTTACTTTTGCAACAGTATGATTGCTTTGTAAGATTCACAGTTGGCCTTAATTTCCTGTAGCAGTACCTTTACACTTTCTCAAGTTTTTGAACAGTAGATTATTAAAAGATATATAGCATAATATGATGAGATGTCTCTTTCAGAGGCTACGTGAAGGAGTGCTGAGAGATTTTGAGAGGCAGAATCGTAAGCAAGAAAATCTTCGCCTTTTGGAGCAACAGATTGCCTTGACTGAGCAACTTGAAATGGAAAGAAGCAAAATGCTCATGGGAAAAGAATCCTCACAGTAAGGGCAGGGAAGAGTTGGGATCTCCCTTTTCATTTCAGTTATTTAAATGTCTTCATATTTGTTGGAACAGTTTTTGTTTTGCTGGGCTTCTTGCATAATAAAAGTGACTGTCAATTCACAATGGATACTAACGTGTACATGAGTGAGATGATGAGCCGTCATGATGATGAAGCTACAAGGACATCGCCTTCAGAAGGGCTGGAAGAAGGAGAAGTGGAAGGAGAAACTCTTCTCATAGTAGAGTCTGAAGATCAGGCATCCGTGGATTTAAGTCATGATCAGAGTGGAGACTCTATAAATAGTGATGAAGGGGACACATCCTGGACAGAAGAGATGTCTTATTACTGTGAAAGATGTCAGAAATGGATACCAGCAAGTAAGGCTTCCTAATTCTTGATTATTTTAAATATTAAAAATGTGTCCTTTGTTTTGCCCTTGTGACCTCAAGGCCTTGGTCAGGAAGACCTACAAGATTGTGACCCTTGCTGAGCTAGGCCTTCAGGAAGCAGATCAGACGAAAGCCAGTTGAAATCACATCCTTCCCAAGGCACAAACCTAGCAAAAGGGGATTCCTTTTTCCACATGACTTGTAGTCCACAATCATGAGTGAGTGGCAGACCTCAGAAGCTTCCTGGGCCTCCTGCTTGCTGGTAAATCAGCTATACCCCTTTCAGAAGAAAGAATGGGTGGATGTCCCATTCCCCCTTTTAAAACATGGGGAGGATTTCCCAAAGAACCCCATTGACAGGAAGGCAGAGATCATGCTGTGCAGGACCCACAAGCTCTCAGCCTTAGCCATCAGAGCCTCTATGGCTGCTTCCTTCATGGCGAGTGTATGCCTCCTCTAAGCTCGGCCTCTTCTGCTGGATGTTGCCCATAGCACCACCCATAAACACTAAGGACTATGAAAACTAGTTAAAGCCTGTGCCTACACAGAGATGCAACTGCATATGCTCTTCAATTTTCAGCCAGGGCCCTAGCAGAGTCCACTGGCATGTGGACTTCTAGGCCAAGGCTAGCCTCTCCAGTGATCACTTTAGAAGGGGCTAGACTAGCCTCTTTGGGGAGTGGCTGGATGGCGTTCACAAGAACTACATAAAACCTATAGATAAGATTTTTTTTCTGTTTGAGAAAAAAAATCTGCATGCACAATTCTTAAGATTTCAAAAGGAATTGCACTTATGATACATATATATGTGATATTTCCAAAATAGAGACAGATGTGCCCACCAATTGAGGTTACATGGATTTCTGTAAGAGGTGATTAACAAAGCAAAATGCAGAGTGGATGAATGCTGTTGGAATGAACCCCATTTGTGCTATTTTGGACCTTGCTCGTAATGTGTTGCTGTGTGGGTCCCATGTGTTGGGAAAGAATTAAGGCCTAAGGTTTTGTTTGCTTGTTTACAGATCAGGTGAGAGAACAGATCACCTATCTCAAAGGTGATAATTTTTTCAGATTTACTTGCTCTGATTGCTCAGAAGATGGGAAGGAACAGTTTGAACGGCTGAGGCTAACTTGGCAGCAGGTAAGTGACAAGCAGACCCTTAGTAATTGCACCAAAACTGGATTTCACATTTCTGTGTATTACAATAAGGTGCAAGGGGGAGGGGTTGTTAGCAAGCTTCTAAGTGTGAATCTAAGGTTTTTTTTATTTGCTTACCCTTAAAGGTACATGACTATTTTGGAGTCTAAAAAAGTCATTGCAAAAAGCCAGATTAATTTTTTTAAATTTGAGATTTATTTACTTTGTTATGTAAACACAGAAAGGAAATTATCTTTTGGCCATGGATTGTTAAAATAATTGTTCCAAATTTAATCAGTTGTGCTGCCTTTTTGGCATTGCAGTACACAACTGAGAAACATGGAATGTGCTCATAGAGCAGCCTTGACCCTCCAAAAAATCAGGAGGTTAGCAAGGTAGATAATACAACTTGTGCTGGTCCAACATCTCCTCTAGTACTCTGGTGGATAGATGGGGAACCACATTGACAGTAATGTGGACTGTGTGAAACTCAATGTGCTATATGTGCAGAGGGCCTTCTTGGTGGTGGCACCCTCCCTGTGGAATGCCCTCCCTTCAGATGTCAAGTAGATAAATAATTACACAACTTTTAGAGGACATCTGAAGGCAGCCCTGTATCGGGAAATTTTAACACTTGGTGATTTATGTTTTCAGATATGTTGTAAGCTGCCCAGAGTGGCTGGAGAAATAATAATAATAATAATAATAATAATAATAATAATAATAATAATAAATGTCTTATGACTAGCCAAGGAATGAGTCACAGCTCTGTAAATTGTTTCACGTATAGGAGGCCTGGTTTTCTAGCTGTGTCAACATAGGAAGATTTTATCTGGTGCTGAAGCTGGTACACTTTTCAGTCACCATGTTGGCTACTGGGAAGCAGTGTTTTTAACAATAAACATACTGTAACAGACATTACTTCCTCTACAGTCACCGCTAAGTTACATTTCCAAGGCTGCTTTGATTTCTACATGTGAATCAATTTGCAAATGTTTGAAACCACCTTAAGCCATGTACAAGGGTACCCTTATCAATAACCTAGATATTCTGTATACCGATGATATCACTATAAGTAAGAGATAACATTTAGCAATAGCACCAGACTCACCCCAGTGTCCAAGGCACCACAAATACAGTGTGCTTAGGATACACCCGCATAAGCAATATTGACGGAGAAATGCCTTTTTGATACTGCTGTACCTCACCACGCACAAATCGCAACCCCACAAACAGGTATACTGCGGGTGTTTCAACAATTTGAGTGCACTTCTGTGGTCTAAACCACTGAGCCTAGGGCTTGCTGATTACGATTTTTTCGACATCCGACGGTCCTGTCGGAACGCATTACCTTCGTAAATCGAGGGTCCACTGTAGTATCAAATTTCTAAGTAGTTACTGTAATTAGAAAGTCCCTCCATGGAATCAGATACTGTACCCTGTTGTTTTTCCCTTTGTAGTTCTATCCAAGTTGAAGCCCATCCATTCAGGCCTTGTGAAAAGCAATTTGTATCTGGAGATTGCATTGACTTCTGTAAAACAAATTTAGGAGTTTCCCAGATGAATTCATCCACGTACCAGTTAGTTTTAAATTGCTCTTGTATGATCTTAGCTCCTTGTATTTCCATTTGTACTTTTATTGCCCCAGCTAGGGTAATAAAGGACACATTTGTCGTGTTCCTCTTTTAGGATAAAACATATCTGAACATTTGTTAACTGAAATAAATGCACTTAGGATAATCTTAATCCAGGCAGATTAATCCCCCCCCAAAAAAACCCCTATATTGTCTAAGAGTTGATTATTTTATATAACCTGTTAGGAGAAGAGAATCATTTTATCCCAGAAAAAAATATTTCTTACCTATTGTAAATGAGAGGTTCCTATTTGTGTTTCAGGTTGTTATGTTGGCAATGTACAATCTATCCCTGGAAGGAACTGGCCGCCAAGGCTACTTCAGGTGGAAGGAAGACATTTGTTCTTTCATTGAAAAACACTGGAATTTTCTACTAGGAAACCGGTAATGCCATTATGTTGTCTTAAAACTGAAGGTAAAGAACAAAACGTCCACATATAATTAAAATGTAGGAAAACATTTTTTCTCCTCATTGAGAGTAAAAGAGAGAAGATATCCCTAGTGGGTGAAGGTCAATAGCTAGTTCACTTCTGTATAGTTCTGCATAGTATGACTTTCCTTAGCTTGTCTCCCTCCAGTTGGTTTCTGCAAGCAGTGAAGGCCAAAATATACGGCCATTTTATTTCAAAGTTTATTCTGGTCTCTCAAAATACTACAAGATTGCACCAGGTTGAGAGTGTCCCTTAACATCTACTAGCCCTCATTTGTAATTTGTCCTAAGATTTTGAGAATCCAGAATAAAATTTGAAATAATGCGTATACATTTCAGCTATAGTTGATTGCAGAAATTGATTCCTGCTTCCAGTCCTTGCTACTGTGCTCATCCCATTAATCACTTAAGATCTGAAGAGGAACTAGCAATCTACTACCAATGTAGTAAACAAAGCTCTCTTTCAGAGACATTTTCCCTTTCTTTGGTTTAGAAAGAAGACTTCTACTTGGTGGAGCACTGTTGCTGGTTGTCTTTCTGTGGGGAGCCCTTTATACTTCCGTTCAGGGGCTCAAGAGTTTGGAGAACCAGGATGGTGGAAACTTGTCCACAATAGGCCCCCTACAATGAAGCCGGAAGGAGAGAAGCTTTCTGCATCTGCCCTAAAAACAAAAGGTAATAATTTGTAAACTGCATATCATTTGCACATTTAAGGATGCAATAGTCTTAAAACTGCTGGTTTTGGCAGGGTGGGGGTACATTCTTCTGTACTATTGGCATTATGGATTTCAATCAAAATAAAAACAATAAATTTCAAATGTAGAAATTTGTGAAGGGTACGCCATCACGCAGACATCCTCAGTTTTTAAAGACCTGTGAACTTTCTGCAAAGTGTGGGTGGGTAGGTATTGTGTAGGTATAGCTCTTGCCCCTTGTACATCCCATTATATGTTTCTTGGTTGCTGCTTCTCCCTCTCAGCCACTCCTGTTTTCATTCCCTATCAGCTCCCAAGCTCACCACCCATTCAGCCTCTCTATTCACCCGTTTCTTCCCCAGCTTCTTTTACCACTTTGCAGTTCTCCTTTTCACTACTTCTTGCCTCTCTTCTTCCTCTTAAACATTTGGTGGAAAACGTTCAATGTATGTGACAAAAATATATTCCATTCCCACATTCTGTTATATGCAGTCTGGAATTAAAGAATGTTAGCGTCTGCTTGTCACGTTTTCCTGTATCAGGAAATGTGTATTTTTATTGTCTTTAAAAAGTTGTTTATGTTGGATACCTTCTGTAGAAATAGATGCTGCCTTTGCTTTGGAGTAATAATAATAATAATAATCAGGGTGGATTTGATTTAAATCATGATTTAAATCACTAGCAGGGTGGATAAAAATCAATGATTTTTTTATAAAAAAATAAAAAATCTGATTTAAATAAAAAAAATCCAATTTAAATAAAAAAAATCAGATTTTTTTTTAATCGTTGATTTTTTTATCAACCCTGCTAGTGATTTAAATCGTGATTTAAATCAGTTTGATTTAAATCATATCCACCCTGATAATAATAATAATAATAATAATTTATACCCCGCCCATCTGGCTGGGTTTCCCCAACCACTCTGGGCGGCTTCCAGCAAAATATTAAAATACAATAATTCATCAAATATTAAAAGCTTCCCTAACGTTCTAAAATTGGTATTCTCTCTGCATGTTGGAACAAACACACTACTTGTTCTCTGGCAGGTTCAAAACCATCATTAGACCCTATCATTACAGTGGAGGGACTTAGAAAGAGAGTGAGCCGCAATCCAGTAGAATCTGCCATGGAGCTGAAGGAGAAGAGATCTCGCACTCAGGAAGCCAAGGACATCAGGAGAGCTCAGAAGGAAGCAGCTGCCTTCCTGGACAGAAGCACATCCTCCACGCCAGTCAAATTCATCAGTCGAAGCCGGCGTCCTGACATTATACTTGAGAAGGGGGAAGTGGTTGACTTTTCTTCCCTGAGCTCCTCTGATCGAACTCCTTTGACAAGCCCATCTCCATCTCCATCTCCAGATTTCTCTGCTCCCGGAACACCAGCTTCTCACTCAGCTACACCGAGCCTGCTCTCAGAAGCAGACCTTATTCCAGATATAATGCCACCCCAGGCCCTGTTTCATGGTAAAAGCTACTTTAACATTTCCTTGTCTATTAACCTCTATTGGATCTCATTTCCACAACCATTTCTTGATCATAGTTCTATTGTTGGTGATATTTAACATCTACCAGGAACTGTGGTAAAGGTAAAGGTAAAGGGACCCCTGACCATTAGGTCCAGTCGCGAACAACTCTGGGGTTGCGGCGCTCATCTCGCTTTACTGGCCGAGAGCCGGCGTACAGCTTCCGGGTCACATGGCCAGCATGACTAAGCCGCTTCTGGCAAACCAGAGCAGTGCACGGAAACACCGTTTACCTTCCTGCCAGAGCGGTTCCTATTTATCTACTTGCATTTTGACTTACTTTCGAACTGCTAGGTGGGCAGGAGCTGGGACCGAGCAATGGGAGCTCACCCCGTCGCAGGGATTCGAACCGCTGACCTTCTGATAAGCAAGCCCTAGTCTCTGTGGTTTAACCCACAGCGATACTTATTCTCAATAATTATGTTCACTAACATACCAAGGAAAATGTTTTCTAATGTGAAAAATATTCAAGCACTTACCAGTAATATTATTCCTTGTCTAGTATTAATTCATATAGCAAATTGTGTACCCAACCAGTGCTTCTGACAATCACATATATGCCAGCTGTGTTGCTACCGGTAGATACTTGCTGGAATGTTAACTTTCTCTGATGTCCTCTTCTGGAAGCATATACATGGGCAAAAAAGAAGAAATGCTGCAAGTGCTATTTCCTTAATACTATGTGTACTTGGTCTTGTATAAAGGGCATTATTATAGTACTTCCATGCGAAAAAAATAAATTAACTTATTTTTTCAACTGTACCAAAACAAACAAACAAAATTAGCAATAATACTAGAACATAGAAAAATGCCTTTTTTGTTTGCTGCTGTTTTGGTTTTGGTTGACCTTCTAGGTTGCTAGTTCTGGAGATTCCACCCTCTCCTCCCTGTCAATACAGTTGCGTTTTAACTTTCCTGATGCTTTATTATTGCTTATTAAAATTTATGTTGCCTTTCCTTCAAACAGCTAATTTCAGGAGAGCTGAAAATAATGCTGAAAATATTTCACATCTGACAACCAATGCGCCCCTTGGGTTTCAGATACTACATGGGTAGACAAGTCAAAAAAGCCCGGGACACAAATTTTCACAACCCTCTAGCGCAGTTATGGCCAAACTCGGCCCTCCAGCTGTTTTGGGACTACAATTCCCATCATCCCTGACCACTGGTTCTGTTAGCTAGGGATCATGGGAGTTTGGCCATCACTTCTCTAGCGGCTATGGTTACTCATTTACCAGAAGCGCTATATTTAGCATTAATTCTGGGAGTGTATACTCAATTTTGACAAAACCAAGCCTCCTGATACATATTTTGCTGTAATGGAACCTTATAGTAAGCCTAATAGGGATGTGGGTGTTGCTGTGGTCTAAACCACTGAGCCTCTTGGGCTTGCCGATTGGAAGGTGGGCGGTTCGAATCCCCACAATGGAGTGAGCTCCCGTTGCTCTGTCCCAGCTCCTGCCAACCTAGCAGTTCGAAAGCACACCAGCGCAAGTAGATAAAGAGGTACTGCTGTGGCGGGAAGGTAAATGGTGTTTCCGTGCGCTGCTCTGGTTCACCAGAAGCGGCTTAGTCATGCTGGCCACATGACCTGGAAGCTGTACGCCGGCTCTCGGCCAATAAAGCGAGATGAGCGCCGCAACCCCAGAGTAGGTCACGACTGGTACTAATGGTCAGGGGTCCCTTTACCTTTACCTTTATAGTTATCTGTCTGTGGACAAACACCAGCTCCCTCGGCCTGAAAAAGAGATGAGCGCCACTGCCCCATAGTCACCTTAACTGTCTAGCGGTCCTTTACCTTTACCTTTAAATGAGTCTAGCATTTCATTCTGGCCAACTTGCCACAGTCTTTATACAGTGGTACCTTGGGTTAAGTACTGTACTTAATTCGTTCCGGAGGTCCGTTCTTAACCTGAAGCATACTTAACCTGAAGCACCACTTTAGCTAATGGGACCTCCTGCTGCTGCTGCACCGCCAGAGCACGATTTCTGTTCTTAGCGGAGTTCTTAACCTGAAGCATACTTAACCTGAAGCGTACTTAACCCGAGGTACCACTGTATACATCCATTGAGTTATTGTTCCTGGCTATTCTATCAGTATAGGGACCCAGGTGGCGCTGTGGGTTAAACCACAGAGCCTAGGGCTTGCTGATCAGAAGGTCGGTGGTTTGAATCCCGTTGCTCGGTCCCAGCTCCTGCCCACCAGCAGTTCGAAAGCATGTCAAAGTGCAAGTAGATAAATAGGAACCGCTCTGGTGGGAAGGTAAATGGCGTTTCCGTGCGCTGCTCTGGTTCGCCAGAAGCGGCTTTGTCATGCTGGCCACATGACCTGGAAGCTGTACGCCGGCTCTCGGCCAATAAAGCGAGATGAGCGCCGCAACCCCAGAGTCGGACACGACTGGACCTAATGGTCAGGGGTCCCTTTACCTTTTATTCTATCAGTATACTTTTAGATATATTTGTGCTACAGAAAGGCCTGTCTTTTCTACTGTCAGACTTTTGTGGTCCATCTTCCTTTCTGGATTACTGGTAAGCACCCTATTCAGAGCAACACTGGATCTACTAAAGTGGCCTGATTTTCACAAATCAAAACCTCTTTGAACTAGCAAATGTGGAGAATACTACTTTGGAAAGGGTAGTCTCAACTGAATATTAATGGGGAATTGCTGTGTAACCTTTCATATTAAAGCCACAGTCTCCTAGGAAGATCCACAGTTGTATTCTAGATTCAGGTAGGTAGCCATGTTGGTCTGACGCAGTCGAAATAAATAAAAAAATTGTCCAGTAGCACCTTAGAGACCAACTAAGTTTGTTCTGGGTATAAGCTTTTCGTGTGCATGCACACTTCTTCAGATAAGTTGTATTTGTTACATTGTCACAAAATTTATGGAATATTTTGTTTTGTTTATAGATGATGAAGAGATGGAAGGTGATAGTGTTATAGATCCTGGAATAGAGTATATCCCACCCCCGAGTGGGCCAGTGGGCATGATCAGAAAGAAGGTGAAGACACCAGAGCAGATTAAGCAAGAGATGGAGAGCGAGGAAGAAAAAGCAGAGAGACTTGAACGTGACATTGAAAACTCTGCTAATACTCGCACATCCCTTCAGGACCAGGGTCGAGACAAAAGGAGGATGCAGTTGGAACATAAGAATGCTAAGTTTGGCATGCCCAAGTATGCACCTGTTAGCATCTATGAAGAAAAGCTTCTCTTGAGGAACTTGGAGGGCTGCCCAAATGCTGCAGCCATGACTCCTGAAGCTCAGAGACTGCGGCGCAAGTTGATAATCCGGCAGGCCAAGCGCGAGAGAGGCCTGCCCCTCTTTGACTTGGACAGTATTGTGAATGCAGCTCTTCTCCTGGTTGATCGGATTTATGGACCCAAGGAAGGAATTGCTCCCTGTCCCTCAGCAAATTACGCAATGTACAGAACTACCAGCCAGGATTTCAGAATCTTGGATCGATACCAGGTTAATGTTTCCAATTCAACTGTTTTTTCGATAGCTCCCATACTCTGGATGGGGATAGTGGGCAAAGGGAACACAACTTGCTAGTCCATACACCACACGTCTAGGCACCCTTTCTTAGGTAATTATCTATGAATCACTGCCCATGATCACATCCATTGTGAAATTTCTCTTAATGGAATGGGGCAATGTTATTCCTTGGCACTGGCTGCACAATCCCTTCTCCTTTCCAGAGAGTGAGCGAGTGCTTTGCTGTTTTTATGGAAGTTACATGCGGCAATTTTCATGTACTTTATATCCATTTCTTCTAGGCATACTTAGGTGATGCTTTTATGTCCAGAAGGACCAAGGAAGTGTTTTCAAGGGCAACAAAAGAGCCTGCCACCACAAAGCCTAGTAGGGCGGGGCAGTATCTGGCTCTCATCATTGTGATATACCAGCAGTTAAATTCCGCAATATGCTGATATACCACAATGTCTGGTATATCGTCCAGCCCAAGCCCCCATAGCGCTCCAGCTTGTGTGAGCCGGAGGGGCATCGGGACTTCCTTAAACTGATTAGTTGGAGGATGGGAAGCCTTCCGCTGCTCAGATGAGCAAGCCCCCATACCTCTCTGGCTCAGGTGAGACGGAGGGATGGGGTGGGGGGGCTTTCTCAAAGGTGCAGGCAGGCAGAACTTGAGAAGGTGTTCACCCGGAACCTTTTCAGGCTCCATCTGCCTGCCTGCCTGCGCCTTTGCTGTCTGTATGCAATTTCAGCTGGCACGATGTATTGTCAGCTCAAAATGTCTGAAGCTGGTATTGCAATCTGAATGCCATCTCGGTTTCAGACAACTTAATAATAATAATAATAATTTATTATTTCTACCCCGCCCATCTGGCCGGGTCTCCCCAGCCACTCTGGGTGGCTTCCAGTAAGCATTAAAATACATCAACACATCACAGATTAAAAGCTTCCCTAAAGATGGCTGCCTTCAGGTATTTTCTAGCTCGGGGGTTGCATAACTAGTTTGGTGATTACCAATATATCACCCAGCTCTAAAGCCTAGATACGTGTTTCTTCAGCTTTAAAGGACCTTAGGAAGTTATGGAAGCTCTAATGAGCCCTCTAGTGAGGGATCTGTAGCTACACTCTTGACTAGATGGAGATCATCCAGAAACACCTCAGGTTGTTTCTCTACTGCCATAGACATCTGGAGCATTCTGTGACTCCTCGGTTCAATAGTTAACATTATCCAAATCCTGGGAATGACATTTTCTCTGTATATTCTTGGGTGTTAATTTACTGCTACAGAAGTTAATGGTTAACTGGAAAGCAAGTTATGTTTTTATTGAGCATATTATGGGTGGAATTCAACATTGTGCTAACAAAGGTTCCATCTGCGCAAACATTTCAGCTTGACACAAAAATATCCCACCTCTCCTCCCCCTGCATGCTTCACTGAGGGTTCTCCTGATCTCCCTAGAGCTAATTTCAAGGGGGTGGGGAGAAGAGGTAGGGAAAGCCCTGTTGCACAAGCCGAAGTCCTTGCTCTGCTTACGGGTTTGTAAAGTGAATCCCTCCCTGTGCCCTGAAACTGGGTGAGGGAGGCTTCTTCCACTGAAAGAAGACAAGTCACAAAGTCATTTGCATAGGTGGTGGGAAGCAAACAACAACTGGGTAACCTCCATCCATTAAAGAGATTACAGTGTCACAGTAACTTCATTTTTAAGAGCAGTAAACTAATGCTGTTTGAATTCCTAAGAGGGACTAGGTAATCTCAACGTCTTGCAGATAGGGTAACTTAGGTTGTGTTCAATGTGTAGTGCAAAGATTTCTCTTTGCACAATGGAACATTCTTCCCCTCTCCTCCCTTTGTGTGGCCCCTAAACCTGTTCTGGGTTTCCCCCCAACCCTCTGGTACACATTTGGGGATGGCATGTGGGGAGGAAAGGGAGGAAATCCCATTGCGCTAGTGCAGCTTTCTAGCTGAATACTGTCCGTTCTCCTTTTTCAAAACTGGACATGACAGTAGTAACAGCCACCTCATGGTTGGTGCAAATTACCATTTATAAAATAGCCAGTGGTACACTGTAGTTAACTTGCCATCGGCATTTTTTTTTACCAAGTTGCAAGGATCAGTTGCAGATGTTATTTGTATTCTATCAGCGATAGCTCTCTTGTTTATGCTCATTCTAGGCTGACTTCCTTGTTTTTTGGCTTTGCTTTACAGACTAAGCTGTCTGCTGTGAAGGGGTTTCGACAAATGCCAACAAAATTTCTGTGCCGACTCGTAGGCTCAGAGGATGCTTTGACTGACCACAGCATTATCAGTCCCTACACTTCCCGTGTTTTGAAACCCTACATTAGGTACAGATCACAGAGCTGTTTTCACTTACAAGCAGATGGCTCTTTCTCCTTCCGCCCTACAGATTTGTTCTCTTTCTGGGCAATTGTTGAACACTCAACTCTTAGGGCCTTGACTTGAGGCTGAAATATATGTTTAAAAGTTTGTAAAGACAGTCTGTTAAGTCTACACTGTGAAATAGATCAGGGGTGTACCCAGGATCAAAACTGGGGGGGGGGGGGGAAGCCATGGTCGTTCAGGTTTGCTTTGAACGGACGCTGATCATTTTTGCTTCTAGGGGGAGGGGGCAGCTTCCTTCTAGGGGGAGACAGCTGCCCCCCCGGGTACGCCCATGAAATAGATCACTCTTATCCCCATATTACAGCTGGAGAATGAAATTGGCAGAGGTGATTTTGCCACCAAGTCAGCCCATAGTCATGGGGAGATGTATAGGTTCTCAGTGTAGGTGGCCTTGCAGGGCAGATACTCAACTGCCCCCTTTGTATTTTATACTAAAAGCATGGAAACAGGAAGTATTACTTGCTCATCTTTCCTGTTTTGGTGGTACTTCATAAGATGCAAAATTCTTGTGCTAGGAGGATCTGTTCTCTCTGCAGCCCAGACTATTCTTCTTGTGAGTATGCTAGAGTTGGGACAGAAACAAATACATTTATCAAATGTACAGGAGCACAACATGCACAACTTTAGAAATTTTGTCTAGGTAGTGGAATACTCTCCACAAAAAGGAAGGTTTAATAAAGGCAATTTACAGCTTAATGAATTAATATGGAGCATCTTAAGGACTGAACAGATAGCAAAATATTTTCATCAATGGGGTCCCTGAATTGCTGTGAAAGAGATGATATGGTTACCTTTTTGGTAGCTGGATATGGTCCCAGATTGAAATATTTAGTGCATGGACAGAAAAGGAAAGGTGCCCTCTCCAGGTCGAGACACATGTGATATGATAGCCATGTTCAAATATATAAAAGGATGACATATGGAGGAAGGAGAAAAGTTGTTTTCTGCTGCTCCTGAGAAGAGGACACGGAGCAATGGATTCAAACTACAAGAAAGAAGATTCCACCTAAACATTAGAAAGAACTTCCTGACAGTAAGAGCTGTTCGACAGTGGAATTTGCTGCCAAGGAGTGTGGTGGAGTCTCCTTCTTTGGAGGTCTTTAAGCAGAGGCTTGACAGCCACCTGTCAGGAATGCTTTGATGGTGTTTCCTGCTTGGCAGGGGGTTGGACTGGATGGCCCTTGTGGTCTCTTCCAACTCTATGATTCTATGTTTTCCAGCATGGTATCACAATAAGACTTGAGAGACAACTGGAGAATGCTGCGCCCTTGAACTTAAACATGGCTGTTCTCCAACTTGTGACTGGCTTTGACAACTAGACTCTGGCAACAACAAATCTCTCCTGGTCTCTGTGCACCATACTCGTGTCTTAATTTCAGGCCCGACTGAGTCTGACTGCTGTTATACTCTGAAAATGACAAATATTGCTGTTGTGTCCCCTCCAGGCGTGATTATGAAACCAAGCCTCCAAAACTAAGGTTGCTGAATGAGATTCGAGCCCATTCGCACAAGAATGATCCCAGCTGGACTGCTGAGCCAGAGGCACCCATTGATTATTGCTATGTGCGCCCTAATCACATTCCCACTATTAACTCAATGTGCCATGAGTTCTTTTGGCCAGGTAGGATTTACTAGGTGGTCAAGGGAAGTAATGGGGTGACTAGTCATTCCATTCTGGTATATGTACTACAGCTCTAATACTGCCACTGCTTCTCTCTTTTCCCTTCCCAAAGAGAATTTCAGCTGCCCCCCACAAGGCATACATTAGTTTTGAATCCTGAGAAGACGGAAGAAGGATGGGTGGGACAGTTGGAAGAGAAACGTAGTGGGTAGTAAAAGCTATGAAGCTGCTTTTCTTGAAAAGGAAAGGAAAAGAAAGGGTTTGGGGATGTTAATTATTGAATTTGTGCCTAATGTGTACTTAGCCCAGTGCCATCATTTATCTGTGTTGAGGGGGTGGGCAAAAATACTTTTATTCTCACAGAATTTTGGCCCTTAATTTGGAGGCTACTTAGTATATGTTTGTGACGTCTTTTTAGTGGAGTGGGTTGAGTTGGCTATATATATTATGAATGAACATTGTGGGTTTTTATTTTATTACTGTTCTTATACTTAGTTTTAATGTTTGTTTTTGCACTGTATGTTGCTTACAGTCACTCTTGTGGAATAAAAAGAAATGTAATAGTAATATTAATAAAAAGCCTGTGTGCATGTATCAGTGCATTTTCTATTGGCTGAAGTGACCTGTTCCTAATAGAACCAGCACCTGTTTTTCTGATTGGTTCCCAATGGAAACCCATAACCTTATAAAACCGTTTTTAATTCTCTCTCATGACTGAATAAATGTAGCTTTTGAAAGTATATGTGGAAAAGTTGAATAACCTGCAGACATTTACTGTGATCTTGGGGTGTAATCCTGCACACACTTACTTCTGGTCAAAGACCCATTGAATTCAGTGGCACATACCTCCAAGTAAGCATGCATACAGGATTGAACTACTGGGTCATTTTGTTCACATAATTATAATATCTAACAGTATATATTATTCCTTTAACATGGAAATGTCCTTAACATTTCGTTGTAGGATTATTTATTACCAGTCCCATAATTAGATTTTGAGTCCTTTAGGACGTTATGAACTAGTCTCCATGCTAATGTCAAATTATGAAAATAGGAGAACCCCACATGAGCAAAGCTTTTTCATTTTTTTAAAAAAAACCTAAAATGATATTTTATATGACGTTCCTTTTCCATCAACAATCTGTGATCATTTGTGGTGTGCTTTTCTCTCCCACAGGAATCGACCTCTCAGAATGCTTACAGTATCCAGACTTCAGTGTTGTTGTCCTTTACAAAAAGGTCATTGTTGCGTTTGGTTTTATGGTACCAGATGTTAAATACAATGAAGCATATATCTCTTTTCTGTTTGTTCACCCTGAATGGAGAAGATCAGGAATTGCAACCTTTATGATCTATCATCTTATTCAGGTAGTTTTATGATTTATTCTCTTGAAAAGTATGACCTGTACCTTTTACTTTAAATACAAGTGCAAACAGGGCAGGTTTACTCAAGAAGATTTATATCCCTTTGATGACCTACTCGTCGTTCAGTTGTCACATCTATGTTGTGCAGATCAGTGGTGTAGCGTAGCATTGGGAGCTGCAGGGGCACTTGCCCCGGGTGCAAAATTCTTTTTAAAAAAAATCTATTTATTAAATCTTCCAATACAAATCACATTGGAATTATTCCAAATTACATTTCAAATTACAATCCAAATTAATTATACAATTCCCAATTAAAAAACAAAAACAAAAAACATTCCAATTATGCCTAATTATTATATATATATATATATTATATATGGACTCCCCATGCCTCGGACATCAGAGCTTCCTGATCACCTGCATCAATTGCTTTTAAATTTCTTTCCGATGTTTCCACAGCCACTGATATATGCCAGCAAGCAGGCTAAATTATAATAATGTCTCTGTGTGGATGAGATCAATCTTCTTAATTCCAAATGTCACATTCCTGCTGTCGCCATTTTCTCAAACTTCTTCACACTGCTATTCTCCCCCGCTTGCTTTGCTCATACCCCTTTCCAGGAGAGCCAGTGCAAAATTCTTAAGGGTGCAGCCCATATTATACCGATGGGCTGCAGTGGTCCAAAGGAGCTGTAAGACTGGGAGGGGGAGGTGGCTCCCTTCTCTAGTCTGGCAAAGGGTGCGGCACAAACTTTTCCTGGGTGGTTGGGTGGGCTGTGAGTGGGGAGTGGGTAGCTGGCCAGGCCTTCCTGTGCCAGGGCAGAACCCCTTCTTGCTCCCTGCCCCCTTTGGTGCCTCGGGTTCGTATCCTTAGCTTGCAGGTGTTGTGCACAACACACTTATGCCATGGCCTGTGCCGACAGTGTGCATGTTGGGTCGCTGCTGTGCTGGGTGGTCCCCTCATCTCCCTCCTGCCCTGGGGCCACCGCAGAGCCTCCAGCCCAGCCCTTGTATGGGAGCAGGCAGCCATAGGCACGGCAGGTGCCACTGGAGTGCCTGGTGTGAACGAAGAGGCAACCATGCGAGCCTCGGCTGGCAGCATGCTGGCTCCTTGGCTGGGCTGGTGGAGGTTTCTGTGGGTGCGCTACGAGCAGCTGAAGCGGCTGGTGCAGGGTAAGCTGCGGTGCCAGAGAGGCTCTGGTTGTGAGGTTGGAGTCCACGTCCAGCACCTCCCAGGAGAGCTCAGATCTCAGAGGTTGCACTAAAAAGGGGGAGGACCCAGGATGACATACTAGCCCCCTTCCCCATGGTGATGCTGCCACTCCTTTTGCGCCTTGGCCCAGGCAACCCACTCTACGCCACTGGTGCAGATTCATTAAGGACAGAACACTCTTGTAAAATTTGCGGCTTGCATTTGGCATTCAGGTACAGATGCCTAGTTGGTCCAATAGCAGCACAACCCTAAATTCCCAAAGGCAGTTTTGGCCAGGATGGAGAAAACTTATCTACTTTTTTTATGTGTTGTCTTGAGTTCTGTAGCTTTCATATCCAGATTGAATGACTCAACAAGCTCCTCATCACAAAACCTGTTAGTTCCTTGACCAAATGTATTATCTGCTGGGGCTAATTGTTTTACCCTGTTTGCAAGTAATGAGATACTTCCACTTTCCACCACTCTTCCAGCTCTTCTTTCTGGTACCTTTCTTAATTTATTCAGTGGAATTAAGGCTATGTCAGTGCTGCTGTAACTTTGCATCTTCTGAAGGTTGCTACTCCTTCTAGTTTACCACTTGTAAGTACTGAATGACTGAGGTCCTTATCAAGCAGAATTGAAGGACAGTCAAACTTGTAAGCTAGCAATTCTGAAAATTTAGTATCCTGAATTCAGTTCCCCAAGAGAAACTGGTATTAGATGTAACCTGTGCTTTACTATATCATCTGTTATCCATCTATGTATATTAATGCATGATACTTCTTGTAAGCTAGCAATTCTGAAAATTTAGTATCCTGAATTCAGTTCCCCAAGAGAAACTGGTATTAGATGTAACCTGTGCTTTACTATATCATCTGTTATCCATCTATGTATATTAATGCATGATACTTTTTTCTGCTTTTAGTATCTCTTCCTCCTTCAAAGTTGTCTTGCTTTGACGGCACAGTGCTCCCATAATTAGTTACCTCATTTCCTTCCTCACAGGTAACACAACTCCCTTTTTCTTTTCACAGACTTGTATGGGAAAAGATGCAACACTTCATGTATCTGCAAGTAATTCTGCAATGCTGCTGTACCAAAAGTTTGGATTTAAAACAGAGGAGTACATTTTAGATTTCTATGACAAATACTACCCTTTGGACAGTAAGGAATGCAAACATGCGTTCTTTCTGAGGTTGCGGCGATGATACTGCAAGGGAAATCTGGTCACTACAATAAAATATGGTTTAGCGCTCTTACTGAGGTGCCTTGTTGCCTTTATTGCTATTAAGTTATTTGTCTGTGGTCTTTACTGAGATTAGTATTTTTTTTTTTACTACAATAGTCTCTGACCAAGACAGAAATACAAAAACTCTTTTTTCTGTAAGGATGGAATTGGTCGTCCTGTTCTTCATGAAGAACCCTTTTGACAAACCAGTTGATGATTCCCAACAAGTTCTCATACTGAATGAAGACACAAATATTCCAACTATTCTTTGTAAAGGTAAAGGGACCCCTGACCATTAGGTCCAGTCGTGAACAACTCTGGGGTTGCGGCGCTCATCTCGCTTTACTGGCCGAGGGAGCCGGCGTACAGCTTCCGGGTCATGTGGCCAGCATGACTAAGCCGCTTCTGGCAAAGCAGAGCAACGCACGGAAACACCGTTTCTTTGTAGAAAGCAATGAAATGTTTGACTCAATCTCTCTAGACATGACATTAGGTGGAAAAATCTAACCTGTCAAAATTCAGATTGGATATATACATAATAAAAAGGCTGTGTGCAAATTCTTAGGAACTCACATAATGGCATGAAGTTTATAGGATCCCTAATGTAGTACAGTGGTACCTCGGGTTAAGTACTTAATTCGTTCCGGAGGTCCGTTCTTAACCTGAAGCTCCACTTTAGCTAATGGGTCCTCCTGCTGCTGCTGCGCCGCCAGAGCACGATTTCTGTTCTTAGCGGAGTTCTTAACCTGAAGCGTACTTAACCCGAGGTACCACTGTAATTCAATACTAATAAAGTGTTATGAGGTGTGCAATTAGCACATATGGCCGTCACCCTTTTTGAGGATATTTTGGCAATGAGATCTGAACGTGCTCCACACTTTAACACTCCAAGGGTTAACAAGGACAACCAAGAGAAATCAAATGCAATTTTATTGTATCAAAAAGAGAATTAGCATACATGCTACAGATGCTAAACAGGTATGTTGCAGGTATGTATCCAATTTATTATCTTGATATAGTCCATTATCAGGGATTTGTCTAGTACAGTGTTAATTCTCATTTGCATTTTCCTCCTGGAAGGAAGTAGGTTAGGCCTGCCTGTGGTCATTTCACATCTCCTGCAGTCATCCATAAGTGTGATGATGTTCAGGTGAGCAAGGCATGCTGACATCTATATGTTCAAGGTGACCTTAGTCCAGTGATGGCTAACCTTGACACTCCAGATGTTTTGGGACTACAACTCCCATCATCCCTGACCACTGGTCCTGTTAGCTAGGGATGATGGGAGTTGTAGTTCCAAAACATCTGGAGTGTCAAGGTTAGCCATCACTGCCTTAGTCTGATGTCATGGTTTGTGGGTTTAATGCTACTTAGGGATTTTGTCTATCGTGCAGGTGTGCAATTAGAACTTTATTTTTCCAAAGGCAAGGCAAAATGATTTGCAACCAACCAACACGCCCCCGGCACATTGATACATTAAAACCAATAGGGCGAAAATACATTAAAAGCATCCTGCCCTATTCTAAAAGGCCACAGATAAGTTACAAGACCAAAGGCCTGGTTATAGAGGAAAGGTTTTGCCTGGTGTCTAAATCTTTGCAATGAAAGGAATGTATGCAATGAATGAGCTTCCCTGGGGGAGAGCATTCCACAAACGGGAAGCTGCCACAGAAAAGGCCCATTCTCATGTTGCCACCCTCTGGACCTCTTGTGGAGGGGGCACATAAAGATGGGCTACAGATGATGATCGCAGGGTCCAGGTCGGTTCATATGGAAAGGCGGTCCTTGAGGTATTGCGGCCCTGAGCCATTAGGTGGACTCTGCCTGTGTTGTGGAAGTTTTGTCTAACATCCTCTCTCCTAGCTTTCCAGCAAACAATGAAACTATTTTGTCAATGCCACTCTTCAGTGCCAAATCACAGGCTGTCAGCCCTCTGGAATTCTCCTTCTTAATGTTTGCATTGCATCTGTGAAAAAAAAGACCTTTTGTCAGGGATACCTCTACCCAATGCAACTGCCTTTCTCTGGCTTGCCGGAAGGAGGGCCTAGACTGTTGTGCCAGGAAAATGAAGTCACAATTCTTGATTCAAACAGTGTGGATAGCTCTTATTTCAATCAGCAGTTATAACAAAACTACATAAAAATGTGTTAATACTAGGGTTGCTCCCAGGCAACAAAATTAACTTTGGAGCCCCATTTGCTGTTTCAGAAAACAACATGCCCATTGATTTGACTCATGGTCCATGGCAGGATCCTCTTCAGGAAAAATAAGGGTTTGTTCCCTCCCACTTCTTGCCACTGGGAAGTCAAAATTAGTTATACTTCTTTTCACAGCAGGCAGAGTTTCCCCCATCCCGGAGTAAACTATGCCTACCAAATTACAGTGAAATAAGGGGTTTTGTGGCTGTAGGTTGGTATGGTTGTTTTTTAAATTAAACTTTCAAAGCTCTCCAGCACAAAGTAAAAGCGTCTTTTTATTTTTAGGAAGAATTTCATTAAATCTGCAGGTATCAGCAAACTTCAGCAGGGGGGCGGTCCACTGTCTCTCAGACCTTGGGGGGACGACTATATTTTTTTGGGGGGGGGGAATGAACAAATTCCTATGCCCCACAAATAACCCAGAGGTGCATTTTAAATAAAAGCACACATTCTACTCATGTAAAAACACGCTGATTCCCGGACCGTCCGCGGGCTGGATTTAGAAGGCAATTGGGCCAGATCCGGCCCCTGGGCCTTAGTTTGCCTACCCATGTCATAGACCCATCCCAAGGGATGAATCCTGCCAAATTTCAGAAGGATAACTGCAGTGCTTTCCCCACATGGGCAACTTTTAGATCTGGGAGGTGAGGTAGGTAACAAAAGGGAAAAAATAATCTTCACTAGTATCTTGAGTGCAATTGGTCTAAAAACAACATACATTAAAGTGGCACCCATAGCATGCATGCTTCCAAATTTCAAACAAATTGGCCTAGCACTTTCATTCTAGGTGCCTTTAAATAATTTGGAGGTGGGATAGGGAGAAAAAACTAAAAGGGATTAGTTTCTTACCAGTAGTTTTGTTTGTGGGCACTGATTCAATGGTGTTGGCTGGTATTGGACACAGAGCAGCAAGATTTGAGGGGGTGGCTGGTCTGGGTGTTGGAAACTCATTTCCTGGACCATACTTCCTCTTCTCCAGTCACCTGCCCAAACTGCTGCTACTTTTCGGGGTGAGCAGAGTGGGCTTCTTTTTTCCTCTGTTTGGACACCTCTTTCTTGCCTTTCATGCCTGACATCTGTGCCTCTGCCTCTTATCTAAGCAAGAGGAACTACTACCGTATGTGCAGGTGTGCTTTAACCTTGGCATAGTCTCTGGAACTTTCCCCTGCTCTGCTTCTCCTTGCAGTGCAGGCAGATGGCACAGCTGGGATCCACCGCCAACTCAGGGGGGTCCCAGACTGCTGTGCCACTCGATCCCACTACTCATACTACCATTGTCAAAGAATAAAACCTGCAGCTGTAGCATATCACAATAACATGGCCTCATTGTGGGTGGACTGTGGACAACCAGTTAAAATTTCTTTTATAATGATGTATCTGTTAGAACATTTCCCAGTAGTAATGTACGGAAGTGAGAGCTGGACCATAAAGAAGGCTGATCGCCGAAGAATTGATGCTTTTGAATTATGGTGCTGGAGGAGACTCTTGAGAGTCCCATGGACTGCAAGAAGATCAAACCTATCCATTCTGAAGGAAATCAGCTCACTGGAAGGACAGATCCTGAAGCTGAGGCTCCAATACTTTGGCCACCTCATGAGAAGAGAAGACTCCCTGGAAAAGACCCTGATGTTGGGAAAGATGGAGGGCACAAGGAGAAAGGGACGACAGAGGACGAGATGGTTGGACAGTGTTCTCGAAGCTACCAACATGAGTCTGACCAAACTGCGGGAGGAAGTGGAAGACAGGAGTGCCTGGCATGCTCTGGTCCATGGGGTCACGAAGAGTCAGACACGACTAAGCAACAAAAATCTGTTAGAAGAACAGGGCCGAGTTACTAGAACTAACATCGCAGGGGGAACTAACATCACAGGGTCCCTTAATCCAGTGTTTCCCAACCTAATCTAGGCAACAGAACACCTGTCTTAGGAAAAAAATCTCGCGGCACAGCACCCACAGCGCGCGGCTTTTTCTCCATGGGGGGGGGGGCGGCACAGTTTTTTTTCGGGCCTCCGAGGCCCAGCGCGGCTTCTTCCTGCGCTGGGGAGGCCCGGCGGGGCTTTTCCCCGCGTCGGAGAGGCCCGGCGGAGCTTCTGCTCACGCCGGGAGGACCCCGGCACAACTTTTTTTTCCGGGCCTCCGAGGCCCAGCGCGGCTTCTTCCCGCGCTGGGGAGGCCCGGCGGGGCTTTCCCCCACGTCGGAGAGGCCCGGCGGAGCTTCTGCTCACGCCGGGAGGACCCCGGCACAACTTTTTTTTTCGGGCCTCCGAGGCCCAGCGCGGCTTCTTCCCGCGCTGGGGAGGCCCGGCGGGGCTTTCCCCCGCGTCGGAGAGGCCCGGCGGAGCTTCGACTTTCCCCCGCGGCACAGCAGCCGGTGTCTCGCGGCACACTAGTGTGCCGCGGAACACCGGTTGGGAAACGCTGCCTTAATCCAATGATAAAATGTCGACTCTCTACTTATCCTGAGAAGAAGTAGGTGCTGGATGCACTCAGCACCCCTTTTTAAGCCAAGGTTTTTCCATACTTACCCTAGCAATGCATCCATGCATTCCCATCCTTCCAATCCAAGCAAGATTGCTTCATGTAGAGCTGTATTGTTAAGTCTGTGTGAAAGCAGAGGGAGGAAAGGGGACGAGGCGTAAGAAACCTAGGCTGCCAACTGTAAGGTAATGCATACCAGAGAAGTTCATTTCCCCCCTGGTCAGATGGCTTGCAACTGACCTTTTGATCGTCCCGTGTCCCAGCTGCAGCATTCAGTGTGATTGTGCAGCTTCCATATTAAATACACATTTCCATGTGAAATTAAATGTTTAAAAGGGGGTGGGGGAACTGTGCATTGGGAGAACAGCTGCACATTGCCATGGCATATTTCAAACAACCTGTTGACGGCTTCAGACAGTAGTGCAAGCCGTGTGAACTATATAGGCATGTGAAAATGCCATTTAGATTTCCTCCTAGTATTCAGAGTTACTTCACAAAACCTTTATTAGGCATTACAAATATAGGCCATCATAAAACATCCATATACAGTGGACCCTCGACTTACGAAGATAATCCGTTCCGACGGAATCTTTGTAGGTCGAAATCATCGTAACTCGAGTCCCCATAGGAATGCATTGGGAGAACGCATTCGTAGGTCAAAAAAACCTTCGTAAGTCGAGGGAACCGCATCTAAAACACGAATGCGTTCTCCCAACCTGCACTTCCTTTCGGGACTCGAGATTCGATCGCCCTTTCGACCTACAAAGATTCGTGGAACGGGTTCTCTTCGTAAGTCGAGGGTCCACTGTATATAAAGTTTAAAATACAAATAAACAGCCATGTAAAAATATGTAACAACAAGGATTGTCATTGGAGTTTCTTCCCGCTAAAAAGTTTTCAGAGTTCATTCTGTACGTTAACAGCTTCCATTTCCAAATAAACATAAGCGATCAGACCAGTTAATCAGAATGAAGAAGGCTGACGTACGGTCTTGACTGATGGTCCACGTCGGCACCTTTCTGCACGAGAATGGGAATAACTTCATGATGCCTGTTCAGCACAGCCAGCGTTAAAGCAGGCTGGTCCTCGCTGTTGGTGCAGTTGGGGTCAGCTCCCTGGAGTGCATGGGAAAAGTAGAGAATCAAACATACCTCCCTTCCTTCCCTCTTTTAATGTATTGGACATTACACATTGTTCAAATGGTATTTGAATTGCAGGAAAATCTGGTTAATGTTAAGTAAAATTAAAATGTATCTGAAGAAGTGTGCATGCACACGAAAGCTCATATTGTGCTACTGGACAATTTTTTTATATAAAATTACAACAGTTAGAATATATATATACTAGGGTTGCCGTATTTTAAAAAGTGATTTTAAAACCGGACACAAAAGTTGTTGAGCTTTTTTTTTTTTTTTTTTTTGGCAAGATCTAAAAAAAGAACTTTTTAATATAATTTTTTCATTTTCTCATCAAACAATAATTTCACATTACATTACCAATCCAATCTTTCCACGTTCTGCCGAGCTCAAGACTTCCTTCCCCACCTTCAGCAAGCTTTTTATTACAACTCTATATCTCGCATTTATAACTTAAACTATAAAGTCCACGTCATAGGAATTATTTCAGTCCTGCTAGCGTCTTCAAAAGAGATAACTCACATATCCACACACGCTTACTAACTTGGAGGAAAGAGGATTGAGCATAAGTGGTGGCTATAAAAGCAGGACTTGCTGACGATTCACATGCAGGAAGCAGGGAGAGGAACAAGGCCAAGCTCACCAGCTCTCATCCCACATCCCCTTTACCACATGCAAATACTGTTAATTTGTTAACTTGTCGGGGCTGTCCCCCTTCGTCAGTCGTTCAATCAAGAGACCGAGTCATCTGGTTTTGAAGTTTTTATCTAAGCTAATTACTTTACAATGCAGAGCTAGTCATAAACATGTCTCATCAATCACTCGCAGTTTCCGAAAGTGGGGAACTACGATTTTCCCGCCAACAAGCCCATCGGGGGAAGCGGAAGCGTCGTTTCCTTTGCCTCCCCCTTTCCCCCGGACGTCCTCCCTGGAACCTCCCAGGTCTCTCCCTGCTTAACCCAAGCCCTGGCAACACCTCCTCCCCTGGCTCACTGCTGCTCCCAGAGGCAGAAGAGGAGTCTGTTGTTAGAATTGGCAGCTGCTCTCTATAAGCACTTAACGCTGGGCTGGAAGGGGGAAACAGATCCCTGACAGAACTGTTTGACTAACATATGCCAGGGAAACTTGTACATACAGAGGAAGAACTCTAAGTGGATCACCTATTCAAGCTTATACCTGTTAAGTGAGTAGCATAAAGAACTATGTATCAACAATTTAGGTACCTTTATGGTATACATCTACTGGATAGTTTGATTTTCTTTTGGGGAAATATTATTAAAGAAAAGAAACAAATGTATTCCTAATAGTTGAACAGAATGCTTCAGAATGCCACACTACTGAAACTTGCCTCGTCAATCAGTTGTTCTACTACGAAAGGTCGCCCTTGGCCTTTTGGACCCACTTCCTTCAGCAACTGCCTAGATTCAGTCTAGAAAAATGCAGAAACAAAATAGCCAATATAGAATTAACTACAGGATGGTTTTATATGCCTGCATATACAGCCTGCATATATGTTTGTTAAAAACAGCCATTTCTAGGCAACGGAGATGCAATCCTACAGCCAGGAAACTGTCTGCTCAGTGGCATCAGGAACCTGCAGGTGTGTCATTCTGCTCCTGGAGAGGGTGTTCCATGTGCAAGAGGTTCCTGGCTACACCACCGCCCTGGGCTACTGGCAGAAATGCTGTATTTCTCCCCCCCCCATATGATTTTTATTGATTTCTTATTACATTAACACTCAAATTTTCATCATATTATATTACATACAATACCGGTAGGTTTAAAGCTCCGCCGAGCTCTGACTTCCCTCCCTCCCTTCAACGGTTTTAAAACATTATATAGCCTTTAACGCTTTTGTTTTTATCTATCTCTGACCTTTTTTATCTTCCTCCTCTGATTTCAGTCAGAGATTAATCACATCTCACAACATAGGAATTACAACAGTCCTGTTAGTGTCTTTAAACTTGTACAATTTTCTTTTAGATATTCTATAAATTTACTCCAGTCATTCACGAACTTCCGGTCTTGGTTCCTAACCTTGCCCGTCATCTTCGCCAGTTCGGCGTAATCCATCATTTTTAGCTGCCAATCCTCTAATGTTGGTACCTCTTGCAATTTCCACCTTTGGGCAACCAAAATCCTTGTTGCAGTGGTCGTGTACATAAATAGTCTCTGGTCTTTTTTAGCGATTTCATCTCCCATCCACCCAAGCAAAAACGCTTCCGTCTTCTTGGGAAATGTATATTTTAATATCTTTTTTAGTTCATTGTAAATCATTTCCCAGAATGTTTTAATCCTATCGCAAGTCCACCACATATGGTAAAATTCACCATCTTTTGCCCAACATCTCCAACATAACTTGTTCCTCATTCTGTACATTTTTGCAAGCTTCACTGGCGTTATGTACCCAGAAATGCTGTATTTCAAAGAATACCACACTGACCAAACAATGGCTGAGTGCCTATGAAAGCAACATGCCACGGATGGGTCGTGGGCATGGCTGGTGCATGCCACATCCGAAGCTCCATCACTTACTCCATCCCTGAGGGCACAAAGTCTCATCTTGTCAAAGGCCAATATAAGTAATTGTCCTCCCACAGAGATCAATGAAAGAAAACTGCTCCCCACCTGCCAGACCGACCACTGAATAAGGGAGCTCAGGGTGTAGTCACTGCACACCCCCATCAGTAGATCAACCCTCTTCAAGGTGACCTTAACCCCAAGTCAGGTGACAGGGCACGGAGAATGGAGCTATATATTGATTTCCTGCTGGTGAGGACAGTTCTGAATAATAGATGTCAGGATGGGTTTGTGGTGCCAGAATTGTGACGTAAGTCAACCACACAAATCATCCCCTGGAACTCCTTTCGGTCAAGAGGAAAACGATGAGCTCGTTGGAGCAAAGCAGCTTTGCTCCTAACAGAGGCGAGACATCCCACTGAAAATCACCATTGGCTACATATTGGAGAGCCATCAGCCCCAGTTTCAGAACAGATTTGTTTCGCTTTGGAAGGCATCTTTCCCCAGAGCCATGGTGCCAAGAGTGTGCATATGACCTTGAGGGAAGCCCTGTTCAGAAGGGACATCTGCAGGCACACAACAACTGTGAGGAAAAGGGCCAAGGCACATGGTACTCTTGCTCAGAGTCTCCAGTGACCATACTTGACCTCTAAGTCAAGTATGCAAATTCCCGGGATTTGTATAAACAGTTCCGTTTGCACAAACAAAAGTGAGATTGGAAATGAGTGCACGGCAGGCCAGCTGATGACTCACTTGGGACAGGATGGAAGTGTGACCCAACAGCTCTTGTCCAATGTTTTCCGCACCCACCCACTTTGGTGCCAAGGCCAGGGATATACTGCATGGCCTTAACCAGGCAAGCACCTGCTGCTTGCTCTACATGCTCTCCCTGTGGGATTGCTCTGGCTACCAAGATAAAAAAGGGAATGTCCTGCATAGAGCAGAAGTAGGAGGAAGGGAAAAGGCAATGGAAGTAATAATATTTGCTGCGCTTTTCCCACCTCAAATAGTACTTTCCAGAAAAGAGTCATTTTTAAAACCAGCTTGGTACTAACATTGCTTATGTTGCAGCATGGTGTTAACCACCATACTAAGAGCATATACATACAGTGAGCTTGTCTTCTTTTTCTAGACATGTCCCTGTTTTCATCATCCTTTTGACTTTCTCGCTGGGGCTTGGCACTCTTTGACTCTCTTCTTGGGCTAAAATAGAGAAAGCTACAATGATATTCAAGTGATGTCCATAGTATAGCAAAATAACATAGGAGCCCCACATAACAGCAGCATGAGCTGATTAACAAAAGTTTTTTGTTTATTGCAATATTCATAACAAACCCTGAAGTCTTCTCCCCCAAGAATATGTCCCGGTATTTCCACTGAGATGCCTGGTACGTTTTTCTTCTTTTTAAAGATGTATGGCTTTCTGACTTTGCTGCTGAACAAATTCTTTTTTTCAGGTCAGTGAATACCTGAAGCTCTTGATGGAAGCACCTTTCCCCTCCACACCAAGAAACCTAGGCAAGAGGTGTGTGAGCCACCTCTTTTGGCTCTTGGTCTGTAGCTCACAGCCTGAGATATAGCAGCAGGCTAAATTTCCACTACCAAAGGGACCAACATCTGAGATGGAACCAGCAGGCATCAGGTGCATTACAAGGCAAAGCCCCATGGGGTCATTGTGTTGAGTTGCTATAATTGATAGCCAAAGGCCTAGGCGAAGAGGAATGTTTTTGCCTGGCGCTTAAATATATGCAACAAGGCATCAGGCCAGCCTCCCTTGTTCCATAAGCAGGGAGCCACTAAAAAAAGTGCCCGTTGTTCTGCTGCCGCCATCTTGGCAGTGCTCTGCACATGCCTTGAGACTCATCTGCTGTAACAATGGCGTCAAGATGCTGGTGGATGCAAGCAATTTTGTCCTCAAAATGCTATGCAAACAAGTCACCATTGGTTCCACCACCTCCTTTGGGCTAGACTTACACTACCTGGAAAAGCTCTGTTGGAGAGCACAACGAGGATGCAATGGAGGCAGCAAGTAAGCCGCCTTCTCTGCCACTAGGTAGGCTCCATGATGAGCCCTCACACGTGTTTGATTGCATTCAACTGCAGTTTTTCTCCACTCGCGTTCAAGCAGTCTCCTAGCTTCTTTCCTCATCCTAAGCTCTGAAGTATATCAGGAAGCCAAATTGGCTCCACAACGCAGGAGAGGGCACTCAGAGGAGATTGTGTCAATGGCCCAAGCCATATGGGTGTTCCAGAGGTTGGTGAGGGCTTCGACAGGAGCGGCAGTCATATTAGCTGGAAAAAACCCCGTCCCATCTGGAAACCCATCTGAGGGTGGACAATCCTCATAGGTCCCTGGCTCTGCATAGTGGAAAGGCGCTGAAAGCAGTGAAGGGTCCTTGGGAATACCATGCACTTGGGATCTACTTTAAGGTTTAATTTTCAGATGGTACATACTTTTCTGGGTACAAGTCACTTTTTGAAAATGACTTTTTTGAAAAGCAAGGATAGCATTCCTTTGAACCAAATCACACCAGAATGCTCACCCAGACCGGCTTGACTTTCATGTAATCCAGCTCTTCCTGCTTTGCTGGGGCTCAGTTCATGATAGCCAAATGTCAGTGGTTTATTGGTCAAAATATCCTGGAGAAGCATAAACAGTATATTATATGACAACCTTTGCCATACCAACATAAGCTATAATTCAACACAGTGGTTGTAAACTGTATTGCAAACTTTCTTGGTGAGAAGATCTGATATGGCAGCTAAGCTTCTCTGAAAGACAACCTGCATACCACTGCTTATTCTTTCCTATGATGTGTAGCTACAGCAGGTGTTGGGAATAATCTTAGGTGCAGTTTGCATTTTGCATAAAAATTTAAATAATAGTTTAAAGACAAACAATGGTTTAATTTGAATGTTCTGCAACACTCAATAGTTTTGGCTTGTTGAGTTATCTGGGCCTGTGGTTTGTTTCCTTTGAACAAACCAAAAGTGGTAAGCCAAGAGCAAATCTTGGTTACAACTCATGGTGTGCAAGGAAGAAAACAGAATACAAGCCCACTCATGGCTATGAGGAAACAAACCAGGAGCCTAGGTTCAGACTACATGACAAACCAGTCTCTGGTTTGTTCTATTCACAGCACAGGGGCAAGGGAAGAATGAACAAACTTTTGAGGAGCATCCACAAGTACAACACCTGCTCATATTAATCTGTGTGGACTAACCCTTAATCAAACTCTCAATTCAAGCATGGCAACAATCAATGTATGGGTTGTTACTGGAAGCTACAAAAATAAAAAGAACCATTGGAAGTAGATAAAACAAGTTATATGAATAGCAGTAGAATCCCTAAGACCACAAGACAACAGTGATATAGATTAGATGTTTCTATTTTAAGTGAAAAAGACCAAGGAATAAAAAAAGGACCAATGTCCAGATTGGCATAAGTGGAGAATTCTTCCAGGAATTTAATGGATTAATGGCACTTAGATTGACCAAAAAAATTCAGTGAAGTAATAGTAATGCAGAGTGCCTAATGTTGGGGAAAGTGCATATAGTGATTATACAGTAATCTGGGAACAATCCTGAAAAGCATGAACCATTCTAGACCTATCCCACTCCTGGATACAGACTATGATTTTGGTGGTAATATAAGCAGGAAGGATAAAGTGCTATTTTGGAAGAATATACTGTATAAAGGAAGATCAGATGGGCATTACATTAGAAAGCACATTTGTTAGGAGAATCTGCTTACCCAGACTGTATTAAGAATGTGTCAAGAATGTTTGTGTAGGAAAAACTCACCCTCAGATTAAACAGAAAGTAGAAACTAATCCTCCAGAGTCAGTAATCTAGCTCTGATAATACAGGCATGCTTTTTCTCTGAGAATGTGACCTCATTTCTGCACATGTGTAAAGCTAAGGCAAGGGAATAAGCCTGTCTAACATATACAGTAGTTACAAAAATGGTGGGAGGACAGATGGATAGATAAAGACCACCTCTAGAGGGTCACCCCTAATGTAAAATGCTCCAAGGCAGCTGCACACAGATTCTTCAATGTTGAAGAAAGATTTCCCTAAAGGTAGATATTTGGAATACCACTGGTTTAAAATAACTGCAATGAGCCTTTATTAGCCCAGTTGTAATTTACTGACTCCTGACTACCAATGATTCTCATCATAGCACTGCAACCTTCCCACCTTTATCAGCTTTGATTTCCACACTGACCTTATTTATAGCAAGTGCATAATTTATCTGGAGACTGACTTGATAGCTATCCTTGTGGACTGTAGCAGAAATAAGCTATAGAAGGAAAAAAATGTGATTGAGTTTTATTTTCTTCCTTTAAAAAGAAAAATAGCTATGATCTTTATACACACACACACACACACACACACACACACACACGGACATATATTACTTTCAAAGAAGATTTTTCAAATCAGTGTACAATACAGCTAGGTTATATATAAAACCAGTTAAAATCTTAGTTGAAAAGAAAAGCAGAATAGCAGTAAGAAAAATAAATCAGCAGTACAAAGCATTTTGAGATGAGTATTGACCAGCTGGCAAGAAGATACCAAGGAGGGGACCAAAACGCCACCGGCAGAAAGGTATTCCACAATGTCAGAGCTGTAATGGAAAAGGCCCTCCTTCTTGCAGAGGCTACTGTGGTCTCAACACAAGATGGAATCTGAAGGGCTCTACTTCTAGTTCTTTTTAAAGTGGAGGTTCAAATGGCTGACAGACAGGGAAGAAAAGGGTACTTCAAAGAACTTATCAGGACCTGGTCATTTATGGTTTGGAAGGTCAAAACCAGCACCTTGTATTGAGTGCAGAAACTGGCTGCCAAAAATAGGTGATATACGATTATGCTGACTCAAGCCCATCAAGAGGCAAGCAGGAACATTTTGCACCTGCCAAAGTTCCTGAACTATTTTAAAAAACAGCTCCAAGTGGAGTGCCCTGCAGTAATAAAGGTAAAGGTAAAGGGACCCCTGGCCATTAGGTCCAGTCGCAGACGACTCTGGGGTTGCGGCGCTCATCTCGCTTTATTGGCCGAGGGAGCCGGCATACAGCTTCCAGGTCATGTGGCCAGCATGACTTAAGCTGCTTCTGGGAAACCAGAGCAGCACACAGAAACGCTGTTTACCTTCCCGCCGGAGCGGTACCTATTTATCTACTTGCACTTTGACGTGCTTTCGAACTGCTAGGTTGGCAGGAGCTGGGACCGAGCAATAGGAGCTCACCCCGTCGTGGGGATTCAAACCGCCGACCTTCTGATCGGTAAGCCCTAGGCTCTGTGGTTTAACCCACAGCGCCACCCGCGTCCCTGCACTGCAGTAATATCCTCTGGTAAAACCAAGGCATCTAGGGTCTATCTTTCAGTAGCAGTGCAGTTGTTGAATCAGCCAAACCTAAAACAAAGGCATCCAGGAGCAGCACCAGGCTCAGGAGTATGTTCTAATGGCAAACCCAACCCTCACAGGAGAATGGAGAATGTGATTCCAACCAAAAAAGGCATGATCCCAGCCAAGTGGACCACTGAGCCCCCTTTATCATCAACCCGTTTATCATTAACTCTTACAACTGGCTTGATTATTAACCTCCTCCATCTCAAGGTATCCCTGATCATTTTGATCAGGGAGATGACAGCATGCTCCCAATAGTAACATACTCTTGGGGTCCAGTATTATCACCCACAATGATTCTGTGGATGAGTCTGCCTCTTTGGGGATTTCTAGCTTGCTGGACTCAATGCTCTCTTTGGCACACAGAGACACCACCTCCAATACGTCCTTCCCATCAAGTTGATACCCAGAGACCAAATTGTGCCCCACTGGTTCTTCCCATTCCATCAGGTTCCCATTATGTCCCATCTAGGCTTGGAGGCTTCTAGCATTAGTGTAGAAACATTAGTAAACGGTCTCTCTCTCTTCAAGCATCTTTTGCACCTTCAGAGATTTGGCCTCTCTTCAGTCTGATGAAAAGAATACTACATAATGCAGACTGCTTGAGTCAGTAAGAGACTTAAATTTGACCAGCTAATTTATAAATCTGAAGACTCATGGAATTTATAAATCTATGAAAAGCAATAGAAAATATTACCAGAGAAAAGGATATCCACCCTAACATCGACCTCCTCATTCTCACTGAGAAAGCGATATAAAACAAATCCAGATACCAACTTCTCTCACCAGTTGCATGGAAAAAAGGACTGTCTCCCTTCTTCTCAGCAAGCCTCTATTTTTTTTAAAAAAGCAAAGAGTCATCTCACCTTTTGCCTGAAATCACTACCCTAATTCCCTTTATGCATCAGCATCACAGGAGAAAGATTAGAGCCATAAAAGGTCCCTTCTTCCTCTTACCTTCCCCATTTGAGGTTCTCCAATCAAAGTCCTGAACTCCAGATTGTTTTGTGTGTAGCTTCTGAGGTGTGCACAAACATGATCTAGTTGCTTCCTCCAGTAACCTGAATGAAGGAAATTAGACTGAACATATCAAGCTGACTGGTGTTACAGAGTAGCTCAAGAAAGAGGGTCCTTGTAGACTGGTGGCTCTTGCAGGTGATTTCTAAAATTTGTCATAAACACAACAGTAGTACATTCGTAGTGGATCCACATTGTTGTTAAGGCAGCAGAGAGCATTGTTGGCTGCACGCTCTCCACCTTAGAGTAGATTTATGCCATGAGGTGCCACAGAAAGGCACTGGACATAGTAAAAGATCCATCGCATCCTGGTCACCGTCTCTTTGAGCTCTTGCCATCGGGACGGAGATACAGGACGATGATGACAAGAGCAAGCCGTCTTAGGAACAGCTTCTTCTCCAGAGCGATCTCGACCTTGAATGGGAAGCCTGGACTTTGAAAGTCATCTAATCTTACCTGTTATGTTGTATCATACTGTATGGTTTTAATCAGTGTTTTTGTAGTTGTTTTGTTTTTGCGTGGAGTGCCCTATCTGGGTGGATGGAGCAGCCAAGTAATTTCGTTGTCCCCAAAGGGGACAATGACATTGTATTGTATTGTATTGTATTGTATTGTATTGTATTGTATTCTTATTCTATTCTATTCTATTCTATTCTATTCTATTCTATTCTATTCTATTCTATATTGGACCATCCACAAATTTCATTTTATTAGTTGTTCTGCGTTGCTTCCCCAATGTTATTACACTATTGCTTGGTTGGGTGGGCAACGAAAACGAGACAAAGGAACAAAAGAATTTCAGCAGGAAGGCTGCGGGACATGCACTGATTGGAAACGAAGCCTGGCTGTCCTGAAACCTTTGCAGGCACAAACAGTATTGAAAGTGGGACTGAATATAATGGTCCTGATGAGCACAAACAACAGAGAGGGGGATCCTGTCTCCATTTTCCAGGAACTTATTGGGCCAAATCTCCCCTCCCTCCCTACTTTCCCTAAGCAGCCAGATTGAAAACCTTGGCATTTGTTATTTATTTTATGTTTAAACATTTATTTTTCCTTCATTAAAAATATTTTCTCCAAGGTGGGTAACAAAATAAATTGTGAATCCTCCAGCGGGTATGGTTAATTGGGCAGTATACGATAATTAAAATCCCCCAATCAAAATCAATCACATATCAAAAATACAGTAGAACATACCAGCATCAAAATCTAAGAACCTGCATAAAGAAACTGAACCTACTATAAAAAGGTAGCCGAAAGTTGCTGTAAGCACGATGACTCAAGTTCTTCATCTGCAAAGGAGTCTAGGAGTGAAGAGGTTGACAGAAGGCAGAAAATGGAGAAACCCAAGGACTGTTTTATGAAGGATTCATTCTGAATAACATCTTTTTACCTCTTCCAGGACTGATGGCTGTGAGCAGAGGTTTGTGATGATTTGTCTCATTCGATTTTTCCTTTTGAGAAAGGAGCTCACTTTCTTTCTTCTCTAGAAATTTGATGGATGGGTAGAACAAGCCAATGGTTTGAGTTCCTTGCTCTTTTTTCTCTAGTAAATTAGGTATTGATGGCGGCAATGAAATGACTGATTGCTGCCTGGTCTGCAAGCTGTTGCTCTGTTAAAGATAGGTTGTATTGTAAGTAAAAAGGCTGACACAGCTTATCAGATATACACATAAAATCCCACCAATATATTTTCCCTAAATAAAATTAAAATGTTTTCTGAAGAAACTCTGACATTCTCTATCTGATCCAGTGGTCTGAACATACATTTGCACTCACCATTTTGAGGGTTCAAAACGCAGGAGTGCCTCCTGCAGATACTGTCTCATCAGTATCATAGTCTAGATAGATGTGCATCATAAATGGCTTATATTTGTTCACTGTTATTTATTTTAGTCATAGGCTATAACAAAGTGCAATATACTGGCTTATTTTAAAGCAGGCTCATTTTCATTTTCAGCCTAAGGCACATAGTAAATTCCTCTTCAGTCTTTATTACATGCTGGTCCCACTATCAGAACACTCGTTCTCCGAAAACTTAGTTACTTGAATCCAAAAAAGTATATCCAACCCTTGCTACACAAGTGGCTGATTCAGATATCTGAACAGCCAGAGTTTGCCCACTTTCTTATTTGTTTGGATTTTGCTGGTCAGCAGCAGCCATTTCAGGCAGAAAGCCCCACTGAACCCAGTGGAACTTAGATATGTATAGGATTGTGCAGTTGTCTGCATGACTTTCCTTGAGCTACTGATAAGGGATACAATCCACTAGAAATGAAATGCAGTTCTGCGTACTAGCAGTCTTATTTATGAAGCAGACCTGGTTTTGATACTAAGGCTTTCATTCTATTATGCAAATTATACAGGAAGTAATCTGTAAAATATTTAATGGCCTCTCATTTGAACCACATGACTGAGAAACTTGTCAAGTGGTCCCGGGCCTCTCAGATTGCTTGTGTGTGATTATTTTGTGCGGAAATCTCCTTACCATTTGCGCTTCTGGAAATTGGATCCCACAGACCACACACTGCGTAATGCAAATTGGATTTCCTGCTCCACACACACAGTAGACGACTTTGCCCTTTGTATTAAAGAACAAGCACTTTTCAGTAAATGTAAGTGTCAAGCAATGTAGGAATATATCAGGTATTATGTTCTCACTGCTACAGCAGGACCGCCCCCCCCCCCGCAATAAACTGTTTCTATACAGAAATATTTTATTTTTACATCAGCTCTGATCTACCTTTTGGCGGATGCTGCCTTGTTCTTGCAGCCGTGGAGTCATCAGAGCATCACATACGATACATGTTGGTGAGTTCCTTGGCACCATAGTCTGGCATTTGTTGCACAAGTCCATCTGTAGGAAAATAACAGACACATTTGTACCCAACTTCTTGCCAACCCAGGACATAAATCCTAAAACTTTGAAAGGGGAGAACCGTCAAATCTGTGGAATGAATTAAAAGTAAAAAAAGAAATTTCACATGCATAGCAACAGGACAAAAAAGGCAACAGCAGCCAACCACAGTCAAGACTTTACTGTTTCAGCACATCTGTCTATGAAAATACTAGGAAATTAATTCCTGGTGAGGTAGTGACACTGGTGGCAAGAACTGACACTGGTGGCAATGGAAACACTGGAGCCCTGGTTGGGGCAAATCTGTGTGTTCACTAAGAAAAAGTCGAGATCTGCAAATCCTTTCTAACACTACTTCTTTATACAAGCCAGTGCAAATACTTAACATGCATTTGACCCAGCTAACCACTTTCATTACCTGAGATCGAGGCATCCATGTGGCAGAATTAGACTTTTCTCCATCACTTGAGGTATTCAAGTAATTTTTCAACAGATGTGTTCCAATGATTTGTGAGGGCACAAACGGTTTTTCTTTTGACAAGCCTAAAATTACGCACACTTTTCATTTTATTACTTTTCAATATCACACTTCAAAAGAATGTTAACCTTGACTAACTGTGTAAAACGTATCTAAAGCATGTTCTGGAATGAAATAAATTAGGTTCAAGAAAAGAGTTAAATCAATGACAAATTCACATATACCAAAATACATACATGGAAATAATAACGTATAGATGCTGCCCTGTAGTTTAGACTATTGTTGTTTTAATCCCTATTTATATTATTATCTTGATAGTCTGTTCAATGCTTCAAAAAGTGTACCAGGCGTATAATAATGAATTGGTCCACTAGTGTTATTCCATATGGACCACGTTTGCCTGCAATACAAAACACCAAGGAGGCAGTTGTATGCTTTGGGCAAGTATGCTAATCAGTTGTATATGGTAAACTGGTAGCCTAAAGCTTACTAAAAACTAGAGTGATAAAGTTGCACAAAGTCAAATTTACAGCACTGCCTATTTCACTGGTAATTTTGATACAAAATTAAAGTGGCAATATCCAAGGGAGTAACTTAAAAAAATGGGTTCAGGAAGTTATCCACAAAGCTCATGTGCTACCAGTTCAAATTCTTTGAACCAGTGACCTTTTTGGAGTTCTCTCGATTCTGGATTTAACACACAGTACCAGGTGGCGCTGTGGGTTAAACCACAGGCTTGCTGATCAGAAGGTCAGCGGTTCGAATCCCTGCGACGGGGTGAGCTCCCGTTGTTCGGTCCCAGCTCCTGCCAACCTAGCAGTTCGAAAGCACGTTAAAGTGCAAGTAGATAAATAGGGACCGCTCCAGCGGGAAGGTAAACGGCGTTTCCGTGCGCTGCTCTGGTTCGCCAGAAGCAGCTTTGTCATGCTGGCCACATGACCCGGAGGCTGTCTTCGGACAAACGCCGGCTCCCTCGGCCTATAGAGCGAGATGAGCACGCAACCCCAGAGTCGGACACGACTGGACCTGATGGTCAGGGGTCCCTTTACCTTTACCTTTACCTTTTACCTTGTAATTCCAGTGCGACATCATGCAAATGGAGCCTGCTTTCGCCACTTGCTTCTTTCTTTCTTAGTTTCACATGAGACAATTCATCTTCCATCTCCTAAGAACAAAGATTCTGATCTATAATCCCATATATATATATTGGTCTGTTGCACATGCTCTAGCCATTCTGAAAGGACTCTTTATCAGCATGCTTTTGTAACAGGCCTTGTGGTTGGAATGAAGGAGGGAATTAGGAATGGGGCAAGGCAGCAAGTGACAAGATATGCCTGCATCTGTGGACACCCCACACATTCTGCTATCTATAAACAACACAATCCCTGCATCTGTTGGCATAAATTGCTACAACATCTCATGTATGCAATGAAATGTTCCACTTAATCTTTGTATTATCTAGGTACAATCTACAATCCAGGGACATTTCAGGATTCCATCCATTTTTTATTTCAGAGTCATAATTTGATTAGGGATGGAGATAAACCAGAGGCCAATACAAATGTATAGTTTACATTCAGCAGGCCAGAATAATTCTTTCTTTTTTCTTTTATTTTCCCTTTGGAGCCTCCAGGTCTCTTTCATGCAGAAATTCTCTTTGGAGTCTTGTTTCCCCTTTTCTCTATGCATCTCCTGGCCCCTGCTATTCCCGAAGCTTTTGAGCTCTTGGCTGATTACGGTATCTACCTTAGATCCTTGCCCAATTCTCTTGTGTCCAAAAAGGGGCAATAATTCTCTCTCTTCTTATATCTCCTATCCATTTTTCTAAGTCTTACTACAAATCCTTCTTCCCCCTTTCCACCTCATCTTCAACCATTAGTTGATTCCTCCATTGCAGGGGATTAGACTACATGATCCTTGGGATCCCTTCTATCTCTACAATTCTATGATTCTATGATACCCATGGCCATATGAGCCCGTTGGTGCTGACAATACTAAGCTAAATGAACCAATGATTCTTATTTGATGTAAGGCAGCTTTCTATATTCCTTTGTAGGGTGACACGGGTGGCGCTGTGGACTAAACCACTGAGGCTCTTGGGTTTGCTGATCGGAAGGTCGGCGGTTCGAATCTCCGTGACGGGGTGAGCTCCTGTTTCTCTGTCCCAACTTTTGCCAACCTAACAGTTCAAAAGCACACCAGTGCAAGTAGATAAATAGGTACCGCTACGGCGGGAAGGTAAATGGCGTTTCTGTGCACTCTAGTACTCGTCAGAAAGCTGTCTGTGGACAAACGCTGGCTCCCTTGGCCTGAAGCAAGATGAGCGCCACACCCCATAGTCACTTTTGACTGGAATTAACCCTCTGGGGGTCCCTTACCTTTTACCTATCTTCCTTTGTACATTATAACAGGCTTGCATAACTTGTGACCCCTCCAATATGAATGGAGACCACCAGGCATGCATGAGTAGGGGTTGGGAGTGGAGGACATAACTTCTGCAGATGCTCAATATCTCTCCCCCTTTTGTAACACCCCAGGCAGACAGGAAGAACATGGATTATGAAGCCACTGTTGTTCCCTTAGTTGCAGCAGGAATGGAAGAAGCCTAATTTGACCGTGAACTTGCTCCATGAGGGTTCTGATGACTTACTTGAATAGATGCTTCCCCTGTACAATCCTGAGTTACTTTGAGTTAGATCCAACTAACCCAGTGCACTAGTGGAAGCCAATGGAAGAACTCCTGCTGGTACAGTGGGGCTTTCTTTCTCTCTTCTCCCACAAATCCACTCTGGAGGGTCAGGAGAACCCCCAGAACAGCACTTGAGAGAAGGAGAGGGAAGATTGTTCCATCTGGCAAACAAAAATGGCCGTGCTGATGGAACAACTGTGTTAGTGTGACATTGAATTCTACTTTTTGTTTCCAGTACCTCAATGTTGTCTGAAACTCCCCTCATGGATCTCTCCAGCAACAAGAAGTGGAGTTTAAAAAAATATATTATGCTGCAAGACCTTCTTATTTAACACCATTAATTATTCGTAACACTTTTCAGTAGATTTAACATTTTTATAACTTGCCTGACTGACGAGATCTTCCAGGAAATTCTCGTGATCATCTTCATCAGGTACATGTACGTTGGGAGTTACATATTCCACTATAAATACTTTTGTTACAACGGTACTCTCTCTGCCGTCTCTGTAAGTTAAGAATCAAGAAACTCTAGACCAGACCTGCATAATTTGTGTCGTATATAAGGGATTCTCTTCTTTTTGCTGCCTCTGGTAAATGTATAAGAATTTGGCTTTGCGGGTCACATGTTGTCTGTGTTCTAACACAGTAGAAAAATAATAGGTGAATAAGGATTAAATGCGTTTCAACTTTATTACTTAATTTTAAAAAAAAATTATATCTTGCCTTTAAGTCCTCAAAGAGACTCCTCAATCCAGCTAACACTAATCAAAGTTAAACTAAACCAAAACCAATCCATAAAATAAACAATAACACAAAATAACATCCAACCAATATGGAACAGAAACAGCAGTAGACATTTCCACATTCTCGCATTGATGGAGGTTGGACTAGATGATTCCCAGGGTCCCTTCTAGCTCTACAATTCTACAGTTCTATGATTCTATGCTTCAATCTCATAAAACTTTACCTCTTTTGATCTCTGTCATGGTCCTAACAGAAATCTATTTGCTGAAGCTGCTCTTTGCATTTGGCACAGTCACAAAGCCTCTGTATAATTCCACCTTGTGGATGGCACCCTCAAGTGCAACTCACGACCCCAACCTTTCACTAGTACTTTAGTCTCTTATTCTGGAGATAGGGAAACTTACAGACTTTCTCCAGTCACTATGGGGAGGAAGAGCCAGCCCAACTTCTCCTGGTTCCCTGTTTGCCCAAATCTTGGGCGTGTATTGTTGGAGCAACCTCATGGGAGATAAACATTAGAGTGACCTACAGTAACAGGTAAACCTTCAGCATCACAGTGTTGGACTAGGTCTGGAAAGACTTTGGGCCAGTCACTATCGCTCAGCCTAACTACAGGGCTGTTGTGAGGATAAAATAGAAGGCAGGAGAACCAACTAATGGAGTGGAGACCTGGAGCAGCATGAGGCAGGAAACCTTCAGAGATTTGTGCTTGGGGAAATAATGTGTTTGTCTAGATAGGGAAGAGGTGTGAGTTGGAGGGATCTTGTTTTGGGCTCTTCTTAACCAAAGAGAAAACACAATTGTGTATCGGGGAGGAGTGATACTTGGTATTTGCCTATCTAGACTTCAAGAAAGGGAGTCTTTGGGCCACAAAAATTCTAAAAGGGCAGGCAGGGTTACAGTGTCAGCGAAGAACTGCTTTAAAATGTACATACCCTGTTTCTCCTAAAATAAGATGTAGCCATAAAATAAGCCATAGCAGGATTTCTACGCATGTGTGAAATAAAAGCCATACCCCGAAAATAAGACATAGTGACGCAGCGCCTCTCCCTTAAGGCGGCCTGGATAGGCGTGGCTATGCAGCGTACCAACGCGGAGCAGTTAAAATAAGACATTCCCTGAAAATAAGCCATACTGGGGTTTTTAGGGGGGAAATATAAGACGGTGTCTTATTTTAGGAGAAACACGGTACCAGCTTTTGAGACAGGATTTGTGTTGAGACAGTGGGAAAAAAAGTTAAATTTCCTTTACCCCCAGACTGCTCAGGCTTCCCCTTGGTTGCTATTTACATAATAAAAAAATGTATACTTCAATGGTGTTAATGCAATTAAAGTCATATCTAGTTTAGCTTTAAATTATAACACAGAGTAGTATTTCACCTATATTTGTTATATATCAAAGAGGATACCATCAAATTAATTGCCATCAGTACACACACACACACACAGTCTAAATATGCCTTTGTTTAAAAGATGGATTACATGGTGATAATACTTACTTTGTAACCGCCAGTGCCTTAATTGTTATTTTCCCATCTGGTAATGTGATTGGTCCATTATACTTAAAAGTATTATGATCTCTGTAATTAAGTTTCCTAAAGAGTTGTGGTTTACTTCCATCAATAGTATAATATATGGTGACATCAGGGGTATCTGAAAGATGAAAAAAGGATGTTATCCCTTCTCCCGACAAACAATAATTTCTATATGAAAATATTCCTTAAAAAAAAAAAACACCCACAAATTTAAATCACAATAGACTTCCTGCGAGCAGATGTCTATCTCCCCCTTAAAGACCATGAATACATTTTTCTCTGTACATAAAAATGCACACAGTGTTCAGCTGCAATCTATACAGTGTATCTATTTTGTACAGCCTGGAAGCAAACTTTCCCAAAGATTAGGGCTTTAAAGGTCAGCACCAACACTTTGAATTGTGCTCAGAAACGTACTGGGAGCCAATGTAGGTCTTTCACAACTGATGTTATATGGTCTCAGCAGCCACTCCCAGTCACCAGTCTAGCTGCTGCATTCTGGATTAGTTGCAGTTTCTGGTTCACCTTCAAAGGTAGCCCCACATAGAGCATGTTGCAGTAGTCCAAGCGGGAGATAACCAGAGCATGCACCACTCTGGCGAGACAGTCCGCAGGCAGATAGGGTCTCAACCTGCGTACCAGATGGAGCTGGTAGACAACTGCCCTAGACACAGAATTGACCTGCACCTCCATGGACAGCTGTGAGTCCAAAATGACTCCCAGGTTGCACACCTGCTCCTTCAGGGACGCAGTTTCCCCATTCAGTACCAGTGAGTCCGCCAAACCTGCCTGTGCCTTGTCCCCCCAAAACAGTACCTCTAACCACTGTTTTTATGCTGTCCCAGATAAATGCCTGTAGTGGGTTGGACAAGAGCCAACAGGTGTGATTCTTACCTTTGTACAGTAGGCTACATTCATTTATTCATTCATTCATTCACACTCCTATGCACACGTCTCTCCATCCAGGACAAACAAGAGGCATTATCACAGTTCAAGAACATGCAACCCTCTCACCCAGAAGGGTTTGGGGCAGAGCTGGAATGAAGTGTGATCTAGGAAGAAGTGTGGCGTTGGTAGCACCCTAAGGTCCATTTAGAGAGGCTTGAAGGGCTGTGTTTCGTCTCTGGGCCTGAGGTTCCCCACCAGCAGTGTGTGTGTTGCACATATAAAATGAAACATATAGCATGCATTCTGAGCTGTTGCAAATACCTGATTTGATCTCTATAAGTGTATTTGTATCTATTTCATGTTTAGCTTTGCCTGGTGTTGAGAATCGTAGTGGTATAATTTGAGGCACTAAGATGGATCCAGCAGTCATTTTTTCTCAAGGTCTATTGGAACAAAGCAAAATATTATTATTTTAAACACAACAATGCAGTAAGTAATACATATGTACATTCACTCCAAGACTGAGGCTGCAATCCTATTCATACTTACCCGACAGCAAGCCCACTGTAGCCAGTGGGATTTGCAGTAATTCTAAATAGAAATGGTTATGATCTCAATTGTGCATGCTATGAATTGCAGAAGGATTGCTGTACACTTCTCCTCTTGGGATCCTTGAAAGGCTGTTTGCATGCCAATATCTTCCAGGGAAGCTCAGTGGCACTGTCTGAGGTGCACTTGCTGAGTCAATGAGATAGGTCATCTGGATCTCTAGGCTCTGCAACACGTGCTAAGGAACCTTTCGGGCCTCCAGATTCTAATGAACTACAATTCCCATCACCCCCAGCAAGCATGCTCAATGGCCAGGGTTGGTGGGAGTTGTAGTTCAGTAACGTCTGGAGGGCCAGAAGTTCTCCACACCTGCTCTAGGAATCTCTCATTCAGGGGGCTCGCTTGGCCCCCTTTAGTTTCAGTCTTCAAAAATATCGCTGGAACCATTTTATGCTGTCTGAGCCTCAGAATTTGATCGTGATTATCCTGTTTTCAGTAAGCCTTTTTAAAAACAAAAAAAACCAAACCAATTTCATCATTGTTTTGTTATGTTCTGAGCAGCTTCCCTGGAGGAAACTGGGGGATAGAAAACCAAGCATCACCCTTCGTCCTGTATCTATTACGGTCCTCGTCACCGGGGAGAACCACCAGGTGCAACGGAAGAGCCCCGGAGCCACCGCCCTCCCCCCTCCGGCGAACGAGGCAGCCCCGGCAGCCCCTCAGGAGACACTCACCGGCGGCCTCGCTCCGGGCCCAAGGCTCGTCCGTCGCCACGGCAACCGCAGCCTCTCTTTCCCGCCAGCCCCGCCTCCCCGACGGGCGCCTTCTGTTGACGTCACCGACCCCGTCTCCACGGCAACCACAGCCACTCTTTCACGCCAGCCCCGCCTCCCCGACGGGCGCCTCCTGTTGACGTCACCGCCCCCCCCCCACCGCGACGGAGTTTTCCGCGATGGCGGAAGCGAAGGCCCCGGAGCCTCTGGAAATAGAGAGCAGGTAAAAGCCGAGCCCGAGTAAAAACCGACGCCTGCACCCAGGGGATCCGGGTGCCGAAGGGCTCTGTCCTCATCCACGTCCCCTTTTAGCCTTTTACTCCCTGGTGTAGAGTAAATGGCTTGCGTGTTAGTTCTTGATTATTTTTCTTCTTGCTATAGGTGTTTGTTTTTACATCTTTTTTCTGCTGCTGTTTTCTTAGTGATAGTTCTTGGGTTTTTAAATTGCAATTTATATTTTTCTTATTAGTTATTTGGGACTTAAGAAAAGAGTAGATATAGATGCTTTATGTTATGTTAGTTGTGGATTTGTTCTACTTTACTTGCTATTTCTACTTTTGCCAGGATCATTGAGCTGTGCCATCAGTTTCCCCAGGGCATCACAGACCAGGTGATTCAGAATGACATGCCTCACATGGAGGCTCAGCAACGGGCAGTGGCCATTAACAGGCTGCTCTCAATGGTAAGACCTTCCCTAGTTCTGTTGTTGGTTGTCTCAAAAGACAATAGAGTGCCCCTAGTTCTTTGACAGTATTTAAACTGGATTATATATCGGGATAATGCACGTTAAGCGGTTAACGTGCGTAACAACCAGCTATTGTGCATATTCATGAAAACTCATGGAGAATGTGCACATAATCTGCTCATCAAGAAGAATTGCATGTAAGGTGGGGAGCATGCTTCTGGGAGACTTTACATACTTATTAGAGAATGTGCATATTTAAGCCTTCTCTTGAAGGCCGCTAATCTAGCTCATCTCATAATCTTCATCCATTTGTCTAGCTTTGCTGCTTAGAACCATTTCACATATTGTACAACAGCAAATCAAGGTTTACTATAGAACATATGCTCAACAGAGAACTGCAGCCAAATTTCCCTGACAAATATATCTGTTAGCCACACATGTCCATAAACATGTGCACACATTACAACTTGTAGAGTATGCCTAAAAATGTAATCCATTTAGGTGTCCTTTAGAGTCATGAAAATGAAATGTATAACATCTTAAGGGGAAAATATTTTTTTCTGATCCACTAAAAATGAATATTAATTATATAAGGGAATATGCAGTATTAAATTAATACAGTCTAAGTTTCTTAATGAGTGTCTTTCATATTGCGTCCTAATGTTAAATCATTATTTTAGAAATATTACAATAATGTATATTCTCTTAGGGACAACTGGATCTGTTGAGGAGCAGCACTGGCCTCCTCTACAGGATCAAGGAATCTCAGAATGCTGGGTAAGCTGTGCTGTCAAAGCATCAACACTTTTTCTGCTTCTGTCACTGAGAAATTGATGGACATAATTGTAATTACCATGATACTGTAGCTTGTAGGTGAAGGAACATTTCTGAATAAATAGTAGAAAGCTCACTCATCTGTGGCCAAATTCTAGTTTCTTTTTGACATCTCAAAGTATGTATAGTATTTCTTTATTTCATAAAATGTATATGCCGCTTGATTGTCTGGGGGTGGGGAAACCTCAAAGTTGTTTAGTATTTAATTTCACATCGATCAAATCCACTGAGGTTTTCAAAAACTAAACACTATTCACTTCTTGTTTTGTCTTTCTGCAGTAAAATGAAGGGATCTGACAATCAGGAGAAGCTGGTGTATCAGATTATAGAGGATGCAGGAAACAAAGGTAGTGTGTTTGTCGCTTTGTGTTTTCCACTTTATGGTCTTCTTTACTGTAGCTGTTTAATTCCTGAATGCCGTGGAGTTAGAAAGGTTTTATTTTACTTGGAGAAATGGCATTCAGTACAGGAAAATGATGTGGGGATTGTATTATGAGAACCTGGATACATGTTATATGTAAAAATATGATTCATGCTCAAGATGAATTAATTTTCCTTTTTTTCAACAACCAAAACAGGTATTTGGAGCAGGGATATTAGATACAAAAGTAATCTTCCATTAACTGAGATCAACAAGATCCTGAAGAACTTGGAAAGCAAGAAACTCATTAAAGCTGTGAAGTCTGTAGCGGTGAGTAGCTCATAATTTTGAACTAGCTAAACAGTCTGTAATGCCTGGCCGTTGTGTGGGGGTAAAGCATTTCTATCGTGTAACAGAAGAAATAGCTCTTAAGAGTCGTCGTCTAATTGTGGTTTCACCTGTTAAATGGTAGAAATAATGGGTTTGTCTCTAATGAGCGCCCTTGAAGAAGGATACTGACAAGCTGGAACGTGTCCAGAGGAGGGCAACCAAAATGGTCAAAGGCCTGGAAATGATGCCTTATGAGGAACGGCTTAGGGAGCTCGGTATGTTTAGCCTGGAGAAGAGAAGGTTAAGGGGTGATATGATAGCCATGTTCAAATATATAAAAGGATGTCATATAGAGGAGGGAGAAAGGTTGTTTCTGCTGCTCCAGAGAAGCGGACACTGAGCAATGGATTCAAACTACAAGAAAGAAGATTCCACCTAAACATTAGAAAGAACTTCCTGACAGTAAGAGCTGTTCGACAGTGGAATTTGCTGCCAAGGAGTGTGGTGGAGTCTCCTTCTTTGGAGGTCTTTAAGCAGAGGCTTGACAGCCACCTGTCAGGAATGCTTTGATGGTGTTTCCTGCTTGGCAGACGGTTGGACTGGATGGAACTTGTGGTCTCTTCCAACTCTATGATTCTATGACTGGGAGCTGCAGCCATTCCTGGTTCCTGGAGGTGGTGGTTGTGGTTGGATGGGCCATCTGTCCTGGATGCTTTAGTTGAGATTCCTGCATTGCAGGGGGTTGGACTAGATGACCCTTGGGGGTACCTTCCAACTCTAAAAGTTCTATGATACTGTGCACACAGGTCCTGCTTGCTGGTTTCCCACAGGCCTCTGGTTGGCCCCTGTGAGAACAGACTGCTGGCCTAGATGGCCCACTGGCCTGATCCAGCAGGCTCTTCTTACACCAGTGTGGTGTAGTGGTTAAGAGCAGTGGACTCATAATCTGGTGAACCAGGTTCGCGTCCCCGCTCCTCCACATGCAGCTGCTGGATGACCTTGGGCTAGTCACACTTCTCTGAAGTCTCTCAGCCCCACTCACCTCACAGAGTGTTTGTTGTGGGGGAGGAAGGGAAAGGAGATTATTAGCCGCTTTGAGACTCCTTCGGGTAGTGATAAAGCGGGATATCAAATCCAAACTCTTCTTCTACTTCTTCTCTTAAAGAAATGAGCAGTGCTGCCGCCGCCCAAACTTCTGTCACAGACACTGCCACCAGAGCCACCAATAGCCCCACACCATGGCTGTGCCAGTGTCTCATGAGACTCAGAAATCGAGAAGATACCGACTTTAAAAAAGAATGGGGAAAATTTATAAGTTACATAGAAGAGCATTGTAAACAAATAAAATCATTAGCTGGACTATAAAAATAACTTGTAAAGAAACCAAAAATATGGATAATTTAGAGAAATGAAAACAGCAGAGAATGTAATGATATGGGGAAACCCAGCCAGATGGGTGGGGTATAAATAAAATAATAATAATAATAATAATAATATGTAGTTTTAGAAAAATTATTTTAAGGACCCATGCAGGGGATGGGAGCAGGTCGCGAGATTCAGAGAATCTCATATATGGATATGGTGAAAGTTTTTTTTCTTTATTATTTTGAATTTGTTTTTGTAAAAACCAATGAAAAGTATTTTTAAAATAAAAAACAAAATGAGCACACACAATGTAGGGCAGGTAGAGGTGAATATACAATTGTGCTTAAGCAATTCACTTTGGCAGAGTCAGAGAGATGCATGCACACAACTCCTAATGGCGTTTTCCAGAATACACACATTTTCATAGAAATCATAGAATTGTAGAGTTGGAAAGGACCCTAAGTCCAACCCCTGACCCCCTGCAGTGCAGGAATATGCAGCACTGCCATTCTCGGTACCATGCTCTAACAAACTCAGCAATCCAGGCTTAATTTCTCTCTCTTTATGAAAGAGAACATGTGAACAAAACCTGTACCATTAATTCATTAGGCTTCCAAGAAGAAAGTGTATATGTTATACAACCTTCAACCAGATCGCTCTGTGACAGGAGGAGCTTGGTATAGCGACCAAGACTTTGAATCTGAATTTGTAGAGGTGCTTAACCAACAGTGTTTTAAGTTCTTACAGACCAAGGTGAGTGAACTATCTTTGTCCTTGTTTTGTGCAGGATTCTTTGTGCCATGTCAGACTGCAACCCCAATAATGTGCCAAAGAGATCTTTGCTTTGCAGTTTTCACTGATAGCAAATCTCGGCTGGCCAGCTGTGAAGCAGGAGGGAGCAGCTGCTGAGGAACGTTCTGCAGGAATAAACTCATAAAGTCCTTTAACTGTCTCCAGTTTTCCTTATTCCTAAAAGGCAATCCCAAATACTGTAGAAGAAATATATCGTTATATTATTTGTCACCAGTGCTTTTTGGTAGTGCTGTTGGTGATGAGCCCTGATATTGTTAGTTTGAGTGTTACCCAGAAACAGAATATAGGATCAGGCTCTTCAAATATCTCAGACACTAAATGCCTTCCATATGGTTGCAAGGGACAAAGTAAACTCAGTGATTTTTAAAAAACCTGGCAGTTTAAGGGTGTCTCATGTTGATTCAAGCACCACAAAGCTGGCTGGTTTTAGTTAATTAATTTAGGTTACAGGTAGGTAGCCGTGTTGGTCTGCCGTAGTCAAAACAAAATAAAAAATAAAAAAATTCCTTCCAGTAGCACCTTAGAGACCAACTAAGTTTGTTAGTTGGTCTCTAAGGTGCTACTGGAAGGAATTTTTTTAATTTTTATTTTGTTTTAATTAATTTAGTTACATTTGTTCTGAATTTTACTTATTTTTATTATATGTGTATAATTATTTTATGTATATTTGTTTTATTAATATTTTTGTGGGTTTTGTGTGTGTGTTTTTCTACATTTTTGTTATGTACAGTGCTTAGACACCTCTTTGATTAAGCTGCATATAAATCTTCCTAAATTAATTTATTAATACAGTTATACTTTATGTTGTGAACGCTGCGGGTTACGTGTTTTCGGTTTGCGCTCTGCGCCGAACCTGGAAGTACTGGAACAGGTTACTTCTGGGTTTCGGCGCTTGCGCATGCAAAGCACTAAATCGCGCTTTGTGCATGGGCAGAAGCGCCGAATCGCAACCTGCGCGTGCGCAGATGCAACGCGGCGTGTTGCAGACGCTGTGGGTTGCGAACATGCCTCCTGCATGGATCGCGTTCGCAACCCGAGCGTCCACTGTAAACCTAAAACAGTGCCTTAACATGCATGCCCCACGATCAGCAATGATGCACAATTGTGATGCAAGTTTTTCTTCCTAACACATTCCATGCACCCACAGGTTCCCTTGGCCTTTCAGCCCCAGATGCAGTGGGGAAGGTGGGTACTGCCCTCCAGATTGCCTGCCCGCTTTCTCTCCTTCTGAAGGGAATGCAACTAGCCCTGTAGTCAAACCACTACACTACACTTCCCCTCCATTGTGGACAGGAGCACTGTGGTGCTAACAGTGCAGTCTTGGCAGGCAGTGTTGCCTAGTGGTTTGACTATTGGACTGGCTAAAGACATGCCATATGGTTCACAGGAATGCATTGCTATATTTCCCACATAATTAACCTCACTATGTCCCAGAATGTGAGATTAAATACTGGAAGAGTTTAAAAAGCTTTCTGAAGTCCATTTTCCTGTATTGCACTGTTTTGTAATTTTTAACATTTTTGCTCTTCTTTACATTTATGGGTCTCCTTTTGTAAAGGTTAGCTCTGCGAGTTCTCTTAGCCTTCCTTAATGATCTGATTTTGGGGATAGAAGGAGAAAGAATATTATTGCTTTCCATTTCTGCCGTCCCCATGTCAAATTTTCTCCAAAGGGTTTTGCAAATGTCTCTGTCATGGTGGTAAGGGTTTTGTGCAAATGGCCAAATAGGATTTTATATGTTCGATGTCCTCAGTTAGAAGCATAAGCCATTTAATGACTGATAAGTCCTCCTCGATTCTCTCAACAGAATTGGGAATAAAATCTTTTAGTATTTTAGTATTCCCGAGGATAGTTCTAGGATTTGTTTTAACATTAGTTCCTCCATTTTTTGCCTTTCCGTCTACTGTGTTTTCCGGAAGACTCAGAGGCATCCCTTACCAGGACAGACTCTGCCCTTGTGGCCAGAATGTGCCGGACTCTATGGACCATATGATCCTGGATTGCCCCTTCTCTAATATCTTCCGAATTGGTCCTTCAATGTCCTCATTGTGGCCTAGTGCCCTTTTCAATAACCAACTTACGATCCAGTACCTTCTGAGGGATGATTCCTCTGCCCTCACTAGAGCCATGGCTCAATATCTGACTAGGGTTTTTGAAATTAAGGCCAGTATATCTAGCCTGTTCAATAGTGACTAATGAGGATCCTTTTATCTTTTTCTATTTATTGCATGCTTTCAGAAATATTATATTATATAGAAATATATAAATAGATGGTTTGTATGTCTCCTTTTTATGTATGCCAATAAAGGTGTTGAGTTGAGTTGAGTTGAAATACTGGAAGAGTATTTAATACCTCTATGCTAGTGATCTTTTGGGGGGAAGGGGTGGGATCCGGAACCTGATGCATGTGCTTTACCGCCATGTGCTTTGCCACTGAAACCCCATGTGCCTTTCTGGGTGCCATGTCCAATAATCTCTCTAAAATTTTGTTAAACTAGGAATGTATCCTCCTTTACTGATGCTGAATGGCTCCGCCACACACGTGCTTCTCTCTGTATTTTATAGGCCGAAGCAGCTCGAGAAAGCAAGCAGAACCCCATGATCCAGAGAAACAGCTCGTTTGCATCCTCTCACGAGGTGTGGAAATACATCAGTGAGTTAGGTGTCAGTAAGGTGAAGCAGTCGTTCTATTTCCTTCCTTGCATTTTCTGCACAATGATCAATACTGCATGCTTTGGAAACAATGGCCGCAGTGTAGCTATGGATAATTGGATTATTATTTTTTAGTTTCAACTCAACTTCAGCTACATATGTCTCTGATGAACCTATATTTTAGAAATATCCTCCCCAGGGAAATACTTACTTCTTTGTTGGTGTATAAAGGTAAAGGGACCCCTGACCATTAGGTCCAGTCGTGGTCCGACTCTGGGGTTGCGGCGCTCATCTCGCTTTATTGGCCGAGGGAGCCGGTGTACAGCTTCCGGGTCATGTGGCCAGCATGACTAAGCCACTTCTGGCGAACCAGAGCAGCGCACAGAAACGCCGTTTACCTTCCCGCCAGAGTGATACCTATTTATTTACTTGCACTTTGATGTGCTTTCGAACTGCTAGGTTGGCAGGAGCAGGACCGAGCAACGGGAGCTCACCCTGTCGCGGGGATTCGAACCGCCGACCTTCTGATCGGCAAGCCCTAGGCTCTGTGGTTTAACCCACAGCGTCACCCGTGTCCCTTGTTGATGTATAGGAGAGCATTAAAAGCTTTTTATCGTTATTACAGTCTGCATTTGCGTAATCTTATTTTATCGGGTTTTCATTTCCCCCTTAAAAATTTCATCTCCTGTGGTTATTTGCTAAAGTTTTTAAAAACAATGCTCAATTAAAAAAATAAAGAACAAATATTCATGCGTGGGCTTGGAAAGCGATAAAATAAACCTTATGGCCTCACAGTGGGGGTAATTATGGGAGCAGTCAGTAAAACATTCTTTTTACTGTTTGTTTTCCTTTGTGAAATAAAAGTGCTGCAGGTAAAGGCATTCAGCTGATTGTTGGCGCTGGCCTTGCAAGCACCGCCATGATCCCTGTGTCTCCACTCCCAGTGGGCTTCTCTGTCTGGGCTGATCAGTGAGCCCCACTTTTGAAAGGAATAATCAGGATGAAATAATCATTTCATTGCTCCTGTAGAACCGCATCCTTACCTGCTCCACACCTGGTGTCACATATAATGTCAGGACAGGTGTAGGGCAGGTGGCCATGGCTTGGTAAAAAGAGCCCCTTGTAGGTCAAATGGAGACCTGCACTGGTCCTAATTAGGCCTGTGGGTGGTCTAGGTCCAGCAGAAGATGCTGTTGTTGCACTACCAGCCCCTCGTTCCGTCTTTGGCTCCCAAGAAGGTGTAGTTAAGCGGTATATAAATTGTTTCTACCGAACATATCCTTCTGTCTTGTCCTCTCTATGCAGAACATAGGCAAAATCTTATAACTCCACTTTTACGTCAATCTAGCTTTCTACCCAGAGAAAGACATGTTTTATATTTACTGAATAATATTACTAGAAATACAGCCTCCCTGGTGGCTAAATTTCTCTTTTTTAGCTTCTAAGCGTCGCAAGATTTTAATTGATTGTATCGATATGGGGCTATTTGTTTAGTTCCATTCTATTGTGGATTATGTTTCCTTTTTTCAAAGTTCTCTCAGATGCTTTTAATTCTGTACAAATGTATTCTTCTGACTGACGGTCGAATAAAAGAATGATGATGATAAATTGTTTTTAACAATACCGGGTAATAGATGAGGTTTTTTCTATGCTACCTTAAGTTCCTGCTTGATAAGCCTTTGATTTTCTTACTGTAATTTCCTAGCACCTCTAATTTCTGCTGCATTACTTTCAAATATTTGCAGTGTTAGATGCAGTCTAGAAGGATCGATAGGTATCTCCTCCTTTGTTTGAAAAAGCTGCTTCTGTTGTTTCATTTTTACAAATCCTTTGTTTTAGGTGGAATTGTCAATGGAAGATATTGAAACCATTCTCAACACACTAATCTATGATGGAAAGGTAGAAATGACCGTTGTTGCTGCAAAAGAAGCAGCTGCCGGCAGCGTGGATGGGCACATGAAACTGTACAGAGCCGTCAATCCCATCATCCAGCCTACAGGCTTAGTTCGGACGCCTTGTGGACTCTGTCCGGTGAGTTACTTCTCAGGAATAACATGATGATATTTAGCTAATCTAACATATTTACCGTATTTTTCGCTCCATAAGACGCACTTTTTTCCTCCTAAAAAGTAAGGGGAAATGTCTGTGCGTCTTATGGAGCGAATGTGTGGTCCCTGGAGCTGAACTGCGCAGGGGCAAAAGCAGATCGTGCTTTTTTTAAAAAAAAAAGAGAGAAGGGGGTGTTGAAAGGAAGCCCGCTGAGCAGCTGCTCAGCAAATGATAGGGGAGAGAGATAATGGAGAGAGATTCCAGCCCCGCCCCCTTGCAGAGGGAGGCTGTTTCCCCAGCGACATGTGACTGGCTGATTAGATTATCTGGAAACTGTAGAAATGGCTTCCTGAAGCTGCAGAACTGTGAGTTAAACCCCATAAAACAAGGTTCTTTCCCTTTGCAAAGTAAGCTCAACAACTTTGAGCTGATCCTCAAAAATGGGGCTTTTCTCCTTTGCAAAAGAAGCTGCAGAAATTTGAGCTGATCCACAAAAAAATGGGGCTTTTCCCCTCTAAAAACTAGGTGCATCGTATAGTCAGGTGCGCCTTATAGAGCGAAAAATACGGTAAGCTTATTTCTCATTTAGACAGCCGTTCAGGCAGGACTGCAGAGAACATGCATAACAAATCCTATAAGCTGCAAAATGTTTAAGCAGGAATAGAATAAGTCAATGACACATCTAGTCCAGGATCCGGTTCTCACAGTGGCCAACCAGAGGAAATCGCAAGCAGGGTTTGACAACAAGAGCAACACTCTCCTCCTGTGACTATCCGGGATTTGCTCTTGTGTTTGTAGCTTCTATTTTAATATAATTATTGGGGGGGGGGAGAACCAACAACAGCTGTGTTTTAAAAAAAATCAGAAACATAATAAGGGTAAAAGGGTAAAGGACCCTTGGATGGTTACATCCCGTTAAAGGCGACTATGGGGTTGTGGCACTCATCTAGCTTTCAGGCCGAGGGAGCCGGCGTTTGTCCACAGACAGCTTTCCCGGTCACGTGACCAGCAGGACTAAACCGCTTCTGGCACGACGGGACACTGTGACGAGTGCCAGAGCGCACAGAAACGGCGTTTACCTTTCCGCCGCAGCGGTACCTATTTATCTACTTGCGCTGGTGTGCTTTCGAACTGCTAGGTTGGCAGGAGCAGGGACAGAGCAACGGGAACTAAAACGATAGATACACAGAACACAGTAGCTGAAGGTAGCTTTAAAGCAACTTATCAGAAATTGTAAACATAGGTGATCAGAAGCCTCAGAAAATAAAAATGTCTTCATGAGGTACGTAAAGGATGCAAGCAAACTATTTGGAGGATGGAATTCTACAACTAGTACAGCACAAGCTAGCGCCGCCCCATCTTCAGCCACTGCCTACGTCTCCTCAGGTGGTAGAGGCACCAAGGGAAGAACCTCTGAAGATCTAAGTAAATGGCTATGCTCATGTGGGAGAAGTCGCTCCACCAGCCATCTGCATCCCAGGCTGTAGGCCAGAGCATGTTTCATTTTTAATTGTGCTTGGAAACAGCTGAGAAGCTGTAAGCACTTGGTGAAACATGTCCAGCAGCTGGCCTCAGATTGTACCATAGCGGCTATAATTTGAAATAGCTACTGTTTCTGACCAGTATTCAGAAGGTGGCCCTACATACAAAACAGCAAACTCTTCTGGAGTTTACCAGGAGTACCTTGTCAGAACTGAGCTTCAGCTTGTTGGCCCTCGATCGCTTCATTCCTAGTTCCAGACAAAGCACTTCGGTGGAGGAAATGGAGAAGAAGAAGAGTTTGGATTTGATATCCCGCTTTATCACTACCAGAAGGAGTCTCAAAGCGGCTCACATTCTCCATTCCCTTCCTCCCCCACAACAAACACCCTGTGAGGTGAGTGGGGCTGAGAGACTTCAGAGAAGTGTGACTAGCCCAAGGTCACCCAGCAACTGCATGTGGAGGTGCGGGGAAGCGAACCCGGTTCACCAGATTACATGCCTGCATGTTGTTGGCATCCAACTTCCAAGTCCCAATATCACCTTGTGCAGGGGCATATATAGTTATTAAAGAATATGGAGGACAGGATGAGATTCTGTAGTGTCAAATAAATGTAATAAATAAAAATAAAGAATGATGATGCAGAATAAGCAGCTAATGCATACCCTCCAACATTTCTCCGATGAAAATAGGGATGACCTGAGGCAGTGATGGCTAACCTTGGCACTCCAGATGTTTTGGAACTACAACTCCCATCATCCCTAGCTAACAGGACCAGTGGCCAGGGATGATGAGAGTTGTAGTCCCAAAACATCTGGAGTGTCAAGGTTAGCCATCACTGACCTGAGGAAAAGCAGGACATTCTGGGATTAAATCAGAAAATTGGAATGGCTTCTGTAAATCCAGGACTGTCCCTGGAAAATAGGGACACTTGGAGGGTCTGGATAATGCATATATTTCCCCTGGTGAGAGCAAGTGTTTTCTGCAAGTTGCAGCAGTGAAAACGGATTTTATCAGCAATCAGTTGCCTAGGCGAGGAGCGTTATTAAATCCATATGACCCCACCCTGCTCGCATGCCCCAAGGAGATGATTGAGAAACTAACATGCAGTCCTTGGGGCTGAATGGGGCTGTACTGTATGCATATACAGTGGTACCTCAGGTTACATACACTTCAGGTTAAGAAGAAGAGTTTGGTTTTGAAATAATAATAATAATAATAATAATTTATTATTTGTACCCCGCCCATCTGGCTGGGTCCCCCCAGCCACTCTGGGCTGCCTCCAACAGATATTAAAATACATTAAAATATCACAGGTTAAAAACTTCCCTAAACAGGGCTGCCTTCAGGTATTTTCTGAATGTCAGATAGTTGTTTATCTCTTTGACCTCTGCTGGGAGGGCGTTCCACAGGGCGGGCGCCACTACCGAGAAGGCCCTCTGCCTGGTTCCCTGTAGCTTTGCTTCTCGCAGTGAGGGAACTGCCAGAAGGCCCTTGGCCCTGGACCTCAGTGTCCGGGCTGAATAATGGGAGTGGATATCCTGCTTTATCACTACCCTAAGGAGTCTCAAAGCGGCTAACATTCTCCTTTCCCTTCCTCCCCCACAACAAACACTCTGTGAGGTGAGTGGGGCTGAGAGACTTCAAAGAAGTGTGACTAGCCCAAGGTCACCCAGCAGCTGCATGTGGAGGAGCGGAGACGCGAACCCGGTTCCCCAGATTACGAGTCTACCGCTCTTAACCACTACACCACACTGGCTAACTCCAGTTAACCCAGAAATAATGCTTCAGGTTAAGAACTTTGCTTCAGGATAAGAACAAAAATTGTGCTCTGGCGGCGCAGCAGCAGCGGGAGGCTCCATTAGCTAAAGTGGTGCTTCAGGTTAAGAACAGTTTCAGGTTAAGAACGAACCTCCGGAACGAATTAAGTTCACAACCAGAGGTATCACTGTATAACTGAATTGATCTAGTAAATAGCATAAACTAATTGTATGTATATTTAATTCTCTTCCTAGGTTTTTGATGACTGCCATGAAGGTGGTGAGATATCTCCATCAAATTGTATTTATATGGTAGAGTGGTTAGAATTTTAGCAGTAAGTGGAGAGAGCTTATTGCAACCTAGGTTGATCAACCTTTTAATTATGGACACTGCTTTTCTTGAAGAAGAATGCAAAAATCCTTGACAGTTTCTTTGCTGTGGCAAAGACTCTGATCTCTCTTCGGACACTGACTGCACACATGGAAAGAAAGGGGCCAAGACTCTAAAATTGCTTCCTGTATAAACTGTATGCAGGCACAGAGGTCTGCACATTCTTTAGAGACGCAAGTTATATTTTGACCTTTTGGGAGATTTGTTGATTCCTGTGCTAAATAAAATAATTTAAATTGCCCTTGAGTCCCACAGTGTGCCTTTTGGATCATAATGTGGTAGTGAGCAGCTGAACAAGAAGCAGCCCTGTTTTCTGGTACTGGGTGGGCACAATCCACCCAAACGTTCTCTTGTTGAAGCCTTATCCAAGTAACTGGGAGGTGCATCAGAGCACAAGCCGGGGCAGCGCCGAAACGGAGATATTCTTGTAAGTTCTACATCTTCGGTTCTGGCAAATCTTTCCCAGGTGTTTGTCTTAAATTGTAAAATCCAATCCAGCGAAAACAATGGATTCTAAGTTGAGTGTGAGTGATGTCCAAGTGGATTCTACTGCCTCCTGGTTGGAAGGCAGGAAATTAGATCAGCAATTTTCTTTGCTTGTAGCTTCTCTCTGTTGACGGACTTTGAGCTTCATTTCCTGTCCTGCTTGGAGCATTGCCCATTTCTCTGTGTTATGTTCTCTTACCTTTAAGCTCTGCTGCCGCCTTTTCCTGCCGCCTTTTGCCATTCTGACTCCTTAGATTTGCCTCTCTTCTCTATTTATTTACCTTTGGCTCCCTTAGCCCCGGCTTCAGCAAGGAAAATGAAGGTCTCTTTGCCTTCCCAGCACATTCATGTGGTTATAAACTTGCACACACCTTCCAAAGCCCTGGCCAAATTACTGTTTTGTTTTTTTTGTTTTTATTGCATATTTTTATATTAAACAAAAAGAAAAGACAGTTACATAGATTGTCATATCACAATTTTTACAAAATAAAATTAAGTACAGTTGAATAAAGACAATTTGCTTACCACAAAATTTGTCTATTTGTGTTATTTTCTTTCTTCCTTCCTTCAAAAAAAAAGAAGGAAGGACAACAACCCAGATTTACTCCCTCACCCCTACCCACCCACCACACACACACACAAAGAAGAGGAAGTGTGCATCTGAAGAAGTGTGCATGCACACGAAAGCTCATACCACCCCTACCCACCCACCACACACACACACACACACACACACACACACACACAAAGAAGAGGAAGTGTGCATCTGAAGAAGTGTGCATGCACACGAAAGCTCATACCACCCCTACCCACCCACCCCCCCCCCACACACACAGAGAAGAAGTGTGTATCTGAAGAAGTGTGTATCTGAAGAAGTGTGCATGCACATGAAAGCTCATACCAAGAACAAACTTAGTTGGTCTCTAAGGTGCTACTGGAAGGAATTTTTTTATTTTATTTTGCAAAGAAAACATACAACATTGAATACACAGACTTCCTGTCTAACCCAAAAGCATAGTCAAGTACTAATAGTGAATGTCTTCCTTGTTATTATTCCTCTTTTAACCTCCTTTCTAATACATTCTTTTATCTTTCTGCACCCTTGCCACTTATATCCAGCTTATACGTCTTATAAGGTCACTCGAAAGCTGTCATGGTTATCATACCCTTGCTATAATTTTGAACATATATTTTGTATTTACTCCATTTATCTTAGTGTTGCCAAAAATTGCTTAGTGTTGCCAAAAACTAAGCCAAATTACTGTTAAGCATTCAAACTTTAGTTTACAGGATGTTTCATAACTTGTTTTGCCTTGGCGTATTTATCTGACCAACTTACATTTTTATATCAGTCGAACAGCCATGACTTCCTCCTCAATATACTGGGTTTTGTAGTTTCCGGAGGGCAATACTCTGTTGGTGATCCCTTGTCCCTCTTTCCTCATATACAGAGAAATATTCATTTACTTCATGAAATTTATATTCCGCTTGATTGTCAAAACCTCAAAATGGTTTACCAAGAGAAGAAAACAAAATCAGTAAAAACTTTTAAAACTATTTGAAACAATCAATAAAATGTTGTTTTTTTAAAAAAAGAAACATTCAAAAAAGATAAACTGAAGACAAAACACATATCAACATCCTGCTTATCTGGGTAGGCTTATAAAAAAAAAAAAAAGTACAGTGGTACCTCAGTTTTCGAACGTAATCCGTTCTGGTAGACCATTCGACTTCCGAAACATTTGAAAACCGAAGCATGCACTTTTGGAAGAATTTACTTATGGAAAACTCAAAATGGAAGCTGCGTAGCATGTTTGGCTTCCAAAAAGCGTTCAAAAACCGAAGCAGTTACTTCCGGGTTTTTGGCGTTTGAAAACAGAAACATTTGACTTTCAAGACGTTCGAGAACTGAGGTACCACTGTACAGTTAAGGTGACTGTCTAATGTCAGTAGGCAGGGAATTCCAAAGTGTAGGTGCTGTCACTATAATACATTTTTTTTTTACAAATGTGCTGTGGTCTAAACCACTGAGCCTAGGGCTTGCCGACCGGAGGGTGAGCTCCTGTTGCTCGGTCCCAGCTCTTGCCAACCTAACAGTTTGAAAGCACGTCAAAGTGCAAGTAGATAAATAGGTATCGCTCCGGCCAGAAGCAGCTTAGTCATGCTAGCCACATGACCCGGAAAAACTGTCTGTGGACAAACGTCGGCTCCCTCGGCCTGTAAAGCAAGATGAGCGCCGCAACCCCAGAGTCGTTTGCGACTGGACTTAACTGTCAGGGGTCCTAATCTGGTCCAAGTTTTTAAGGACTTTATATACTGTACTAATAGTAACACCTTAATCTTGACCTTTTGGCAAACTCGCAACCAGTGCAAATCTCTGAGCGCAGGTACTATATGCTGACATTCCTGTCAGCAATTGTGCTGCAGCATTCTGCACCAACTGCAGCTTCCAGATCTAGCATGAGGGATGCCCCACATAGAGCACATTGCAGTAATCCTGATGTATATTTTGCTCAAGAGTCTTTGTCAGAATCTAGTATACACTCCCAGAGTTAACACTAAATGCATTGCTTCTGGTACATGAGCTGCTAGATGACCGTGAAAATTTTGTGTCCTGGGTTTTTTAGACTCGTCTACCCATCTGAAAAGGGATGCGGGTGGTGCTGTGGGTTAAACCACAGAGCCTAGGGCTTGCAGATCAGAAGGTCGGCGGTTCGAATCCCTGCGACGGAGTTAGCTCCCGTTGCTTGGTCCCTGCTCCTGCCCACCTAGCAGTTCGAAAGCACATCAAAGTGCAAGTAGATAAATAGGAACCGCTCTGGCGGGAAGGCAAACGGCATTTCTATGTGCTGCTCTGGTTCGCCAGAAGTGGCTTTGTCATGCTGGCCACATGACCTGGAAGCTGTATGCCTGCTCTCGGCCAATAAAGCGAGATGAGCGCCGCAACCCCAGAGTCGGACACGACTGGACCTAATGGTCAGGGGTCCCTTTACCTTTACCTTTACCCATCTGAAACTAAAGTGGCACATTGGGTGCCAGATGTGACCCCCCCCCAGCTCTCCTACCCCACTGTAGGAGCTTTGGAGGGGATTGTGTATTTAAGTGGGAAGGTAAATGTGAGGGGCTATGGGTTACAATCTTGGATACCCTGACAAAGCAATCCTGAGACAATATATCTGGGAACTTGTATCTTCAGATGTGCTAAATAAGCGTTTCTTGGTTTCCCCAACCCTCCTCAAGAACCCTTTTGCTGGCAGTCTTTTCAGCAAGATCTTCTAAGAGAGAGCCACAGTCAGTAATTTATTTTAGTGATGTTAGTGCTCCCTCTGCTGCACAATCTTTATTAAGAACTGGATTCTTTAATCCAGACAAAATAATACTTGGTGGATAATGTTAACATGGTAACTGTGTTTGCTTGCATGATTCACAATGTCTCTCCCTTTTGTTGACACTATCCCCCCCCCCCACTGGCCCGGTGCATAGGAACAGGCATATTTCCTTTTCTTGTTCCATATTTTCTCTGTAAAATGACACGCAGTGTGATAGTCCTCTTTAAACAAATAACAAAAACGGGAAGTATGGACAACGCTGTTGCTTCCTCATGTGAAATTCCTTCTTTCCTCATCTCTTTCATAATCACGAACAGCTGTAGTTGCTCATATTGACGGATCTTGTGTATTTTTAAAGGGTTTATATTTTGCAGGTTGTAACATCCGTTTTCAGTTTAAACAGTGTGCAGGAGGGTTAAGACCCGATGGGGCAGTCAGAGTGGTAGACAGTGTTCTAGAGCAGGGGTGGCCAACTCCCAAGAGACTGCGATCTACTCACAAAGTTAAAAACTGGCAGCGATCTACCCCCTTTTGGGGGGTAAGTTGTTAAGCTTTTTTTTAGGGAGGAGGAAGGCCCGTTTTTGGGGGTTCAGGTCAAAGTTGCAGAGCTTTTTTTAAGGGAGCCAAACTTGTTGAGCTTCTTTGGGGCAAGCCAGTGATCTACCACAGACGTCCAGTGATCTACCGGTGGATCACGATCTACCTGTTCGACAGGCCTGTTATAGAGAGAATAGGAGCAGGGGCAGCTGTAATCAGGGTACATATGGGGAGTGGAAGTAGGGTTGTCCTTGCTGTCACATTTAGCAGGTGATGATAGTGATCTCCGTGCCACGAAACACTTCATCCTGTTGATTTTGGCAGGTCAGCCCACTGTTCACACTACACAAGAACACCTTGGGGAAAAGGGGGGCAGAGCCCTGGAATCTGATCCAAGCAGATCCATGTGAGTTGTTTGCTTTGGCATATCTAGGTTAGGTATAGGCTCATCATCACCACGCCCTCGATTTGTGCATTACCTCTACTCTGGGATGTAGGCGACACCACTTGCGTCCCCAGCTTCCTTGCAAATCCCATCTAGAGCCGGCCATTGTGCAGCTGGCCTACCTCCCCTTTCCTGTAGGTGGAGTTTCCCTAGGAAATGGCCTTGGCAGGAAGCTGCAGGGCGAAGTCTGCATTTCTAGGGGGGGCAGAACACACGCTCTCTGCTCTTTCCAAGCCCCCAGCTCAGGGGGAGGGGGGGTTGAGCGCTAGCCAGAGAAGCAGTTGTACAATCGCTGGCATTATCTGGAGAGTCTGATTTTCCCGCAGCAAGAAAGGTAGAAATGGATCTTGCCACTAAGGAAGGCTTTGTGTTCTTTTGGAGTCTTTAGGATAGTCAACTTTCAGACCAACCCCACGTACAGAGGGGCTGAAATTTGCAATGCCACTATTCAGAAGAATGTCCTTGGCGTTATGTGTTCCTATATTTTGCTCTCTCTTTCTGCTGATGGATTGTCAGGAAGTTTCTACATTCACCATGCAGTATCAAATTCTGGAGGAAGTACAGCCTGGGACTGTTCTGGGAAGGCTGTCGGAAGAAATTGGCCAGACAGAGGGCAGTTGGGGAACCTTTCAGCTGCTTCAGTCTTCTGCAGTGTTTCCCATACAGATGGACTCTCGAGACGGTTTGCTGAGCACCGCAGGGAGGCTGAACAGGGAGCAGCTCTGCCACCATAGAGACCCGTGTGTCCTCTCATTCAGCGTTCTAGCAGCCCAATACTTCACCCTGATCCATGTGGAGATCCATGTCTTGGACATCAACGATAATGGGCCTCGGTTTCCTCAAGCGGCACTGGAACTGGAGATATCTGAAAGTGTATCCTTACAGACCCGAATCCCTTTGGGCCGTGCTCTGGACCCAGATGCTGGATCTAATGCTTTCTGTTCCTACTTCTTGTCACCCAGTGAGCACTTTGCCTTGGAGGTTACAGCCGGTTCTGACGGAACTCAGCAGCCAGAGCTGGTGGTCATTAAAGAAGTGGACCGGGAGCTCTACTCCTCGTTTGAGTTGCTCTTGACTGCAGTTGATCACGGAGTGCCCCCTAGATCTGGGACCACTATTGTGACTGTGGATGTGCTTGACTCCAATGATAACAGCCCCATGTTTGCCCAGAGTTCTGTGTCCGTGGAGATCAGGGAAGATGCTTTAGCCGGGACTCTTCTGATCAACCTCACTGCCACTGATCCTGATCAAGGACCTAACGGAGAGATTGAATACTCCTTCAGCAAACATGTTTCTGAGGAGGTGCTAAGAACGTTTGCTGTGGAGGGGCACACAGGCAGTGTCCTTTTGCAGCAGTCACTGGATTATGAGAAGAACTCAGCCTATGAGTTGGAGGTGCAAGCCAGAGACCAGGGTGCCAATTCCATTCCAGCTCACTGCAAGCTCTTCATACGTGTTCTGGATGTCAATGACAATACGCCTGAGATCCAAGTCGTCTGGGCGAAACAAGCAGCCGTACTATCAGAAGCTCAACCCCAGGGCAGCTTTGTTGCTCTAGTGACAGCATTTGACCCTGATTCAGGCCGTAATGGGCAGGTGGATTGTTACATCAGGCAAGGTGAAGAACACTTTGCCTTGAAAAGGTTCTCGCCTGGCAGCTACATGTTGCTAACAAATGCCCCCTTGGACAGGGAGAGCTGGACACAGCACCACCTCACCTTGCTGGTCCAGGACCGAGGGACCCCGTTGCTGGCCATAACTAGACATTTCACTGTTCATGTCAGTGATGTCAATGACAACATGCCCTGCTTTGAAACAAACCTTTATCATGTTTCTATTGCAGAGAACAGTGAGCCGCCTTCTGTTTTAGTTATGGTCAGGGCCCAAGACGCAGACTCAGGCCTTAATGGGGAAGTCGTGTACAGAATCCCAGATCCTCTAGTTCTAGAGTGGCTCACTATTGATGCCAGCACTGGGGAAATCAGGGCCCATGCGGCTTTTGATGCCGAGAAGATTACCAGCCTTGACTTCCTTGTAATAGCAGAAGATATGGGCCAGCCTCCACTATCGGCCAACGTTTCCGTGACAGTCACTGTGCTTGATGTGAACGACAATTCCCCAGTGGTAATAAAGCCAGAGCTGGAAGGTGGCCGGGCAAGTGTCACTGCCCTTGTGGATCCTGACACTGGACATGTGCTGGTCCCCAAGGAAGAAGGGAGCTCCGAACTAGTTGCCTCGATTAATGCTCCCCTGCTGCTCACTATACTAGCAACCGATGCAGACTCTGGTCTGAATGGGATATTGCTCTACAGCATCCTGAGTGGCAATGAAGCCGGCATCTGTATCCTTGACCCCCAGTCCGGGCAGCTTTATCTGAATGGGAGCAATGCTGGCAGCCTTGTGGGCAGGGAATGGGACCTGGTGATATCTGTGAGTGACCGGGGCTCGGTGCCACTCTCCACCAGATTTCTGGTGAAGTTAACATTCAAGAGGCATTGTGAGCGCATGCCTGATTCTTTCCCGGTGTCCCAGCCCCTCAGCCCCTCTGTGGTGATGGGAATCTGCCTCGTAGGGTTGCTTGCCATCTCTTTGGTAGGCTTGGGGTTGGTTATGTCCCTGTGTAGAAAGGAGAAGCATGGCAGCATGGCTTATAACTGTCGGGAAGCAGAGCAGGCTTACAGCCAACAGCAACCGAAGAAACCCCCCAAACCCATCCAGAAAGCAGACATCCATGTGGTGCCTGTGCTGCGGCAGGAGGATGCCCAGCAGCCTCAGGCCGAGATAGAGAATCCATCGGAAGCTGCCTGGCTTAAGGCCTTGGGGGTGCCATGCCACATGACACCCACTCTGTACAGGACCCTCAGGAACCAGAGCAATTCCAGCAGCCTTGCTGAGCAGGCGCCTTTCTGTGCACAAAGGTTCAGAAGCCCCACCGCTCGGGATGTGCAGCCCACGGATAAAAAACTACTGGATTCCATCTTCTGGCCTAAAGACCACTTGTCGGAAAAGGCTAAGGCAGGTCCAGAGGAGGCTCCGAGTCGCCAGCACATCCTGAGAAGCCTTGTGAGGCTATCTCTGGCAGCTCTTGCTGAGCAAGGCCCCGGAGGACAACTAGCCATGGAATCTGCCCCCGTCCAGGTAAGAGAATAGGGTGGGTTGTGGGAAAGGGGTAGGTACAACAGAATAGGGATATATATATATAGTAATCAACCTCTTATGGGTGGTGATGCATAGTTGGCTATTGAAATAAATAGAAATTAGATTATGCTTCCTTTTCAGATTCAAGTGATTTTGTTTTCAAAGTGGTAGACAAAGCTCCAGATGCCAACAAACGGATAGGCTTACTTCTACTCTTTTTGCCTAACCTTGTAAAACAGGTTCATCTATTAAATATGGCTGATGGGGTGAGGAAAGAATACGTCCTTCTGTTCTAGAAAGCCATGACGACTAGTCAGTAGGATCTGGCAGAATTTTATTTTTGCGCCAGTTTCTGTGTTTTCTTTATCTGAGCAGTAAACACTTGTAACAGAAGTAGCAGGATGTATTTCTACCCCTTTTACTTCAGCATTGCTCCTGTGCAGGAGGTTTCCTTGGAAGTTATGTCCCATGGTGTGTAATGGGGATTACTCTGTATTATGTGTCTAGGATTTCAGCCTCAAACACGTCGCTCAGGTTTTACAAATCTCTTTCTGCAGAAGTCAGTCCAGGGGCAGCTTCTGTTTTGTAACTTCCTGCCACTTCACCTATCATCTTTTTAATTTGTATAGTGACAGATCCCAGAGAGACGAGGGACGAAAGGAATTGGGAGCCCAGGCTTCAAAACACTTAGCTGTGGCACTGCATGGCTACATCTTTTGAGCTGCCAGTGGTGGGCAAGATTTAGTTCCTCCACTGTTCTATTCAGGGTTGCTAGATTTATAAGCCGCACCAACCTATGTAGGCTTGCAACTACAGGTGAAACTCGAAAAATTAGAATATCGTGGAAAGGGTCATTTCTTTCAGTAATTCAACTTAAAAGGTGAAACTAATATATGAGATAGACTCATGACATGCCAAGCGAGATATGTCAAGGTTTTATTTGTTATGATTGTGATTATTATGGCGTACAGCTGATGAGAACCCCAACTTAACAATTTCAACTTAGGGGTTTTCATCAGCTGTACGCCATAATCATCACAATTATAACAAACAAAGGCTTGACATAGCTCGCTTTGCATGTCATGAGTCTATCTCATATATTAAACTCCAGTAGCTAATGAAAACAGTTGCTTACATAAATGGACTTTTCCACGATATTCTAATTTTTCGAGTTTCACCTGTAGAGTGTGCATTATAAATTACTCAGAGGAAACTGTCCAACTTGGCAAGTTCAGCATCATTCAAACCACTGGAACGCTGAAGACCACAAACTTGACATGGTAGACCACAAACTTGACATGAGTCAACAGTGTGATGCAGCAGCTAAAAAAGCCAATGCAATTCTGGGCTGCATCAATAGGAGTATAGCATCTAGATCAAGGGAAGTAATAGTACCACTGTATTCCGCTCTGGTCAGACCTCACCTGGAATACTGTGTCCAGTTCTGGGCACCACAGTTCAAGAAGGATACTGACAAGCTGGAACGTGTCCAGAGGAGGGCAACCAAAATGGTCAAAGGCCTGGAAACGATGCCTTATGAGGAACGGCTTAGGGAGCTGGGTATGTTTAGCCCGGAGAAGAGAAGGTTAAGGGGTGATATGATAGCCATGTTCAAATATATAAAAGGATGTCATATAGAGGAGGGAGAAAGGTTGTTTTCTGCTGCTCCAGAGAAGCGGACACGGAGCAATGGATTCAAACTACAAGAAAGAAGATTCCACCTAAACATTAGAAAGAACTTCCTGACAGTAAGAGCTGTTTGACAGTGGAATTTGCTGCCAAGGAGTGTGGTGGAGTCTCCTTCTTTGGAGGTCTTTAAGCAGAGGCTTGACAGTCAGGAATGCTTTGATGGTGTTTCCTGCTTGGCAGGGGGTTGGACTGGATGGCCCTTGTGGTCTCTTCCAACTCTATGATTCTATGATTCTATGAAGCGGTCGCCAACTCCACAGCTTTGTATGATGGGTGGCAGCTGCTGTGAGTAAACAGAGATGCAGATAGACACAAATGGCTTGTTTTCTTCCTGAGGTGGATGTTGCAGAGAGGGGAAGAGCACTAGACATTATAAATAGCTCAAGCGGCGCATAGGGGAGTGGGGATATCCTGTTAGGAAACAGCTCTGGTCAGGATTGTATGCGGATACCGGCTCTTCCTGTCTTTCAGCAAATCTCGCAGTTGCTGTCTCTACTGCATCAGGGCCAAGTGCAGCCAAAGCCCAACCACAGAGGGAACAAGTACACTGCCAAGAATGCTTGTTGCAGGTGAGTTTTGTGCAGCTTATATGCCCAGCCTTGTAAAGCAGCTTTTCTCCTTCACTGGAAATGACTGGCCTATCCCTCATGCCCTCTAGAAACTTGTCTCCCTATCACAGCTGTTAGGTTTGCCAACTGTTTAATAGGTCCTGTACATTTAAAGAGCCAGGCACTTTGCTGAGAGGAAGTCTTGAGCAGAGGTGTAGCCAGTTCCTACGTTTTTTTTTAAAGAGTTGACTGATAATCATAGCTGTCAACTTTCGGATTTGAAAATAAGGGATGCCGCGAGGGTGGTGCAATGGCACCAAGTAGCCTCGCCACCCTGCGCTCCAGAGGCTGCGCGCGAACGGGTGAGCAAAAGAGCGAGCGCGTAGACGGCAGGCAGGCTGTCTGTCTGGTTGGGTGTGAGGGTCTGGCTGCACAAGGCATGCAAGCTCCGCCCTCAGTCGGTCTCAGACTCCTTATTGGCAGCCCAGCAACGCAGCTGAGGAGCCTCCCTGGCCAGCAGGGAGGGAGAGGAGCTGCTTCCTCTGAAATCTGGGAAATTTAAGGGATATCAACAATCTGGGATAGCAGCGGGAAACAGCATTGGAATAAGGGAGTTTCCCGCAAAAAAAGGGAGGGTTGACAGCTATGCTGATAATGTGCTGAATGTATAAAGAACTGAATGTCTAACGCTTCTCTTATAATGAAGGTTGTATAAGGCATAGTACTGTGGTTTTGTTTATTAACAGATAATGCAAGTTCTCTTTTATCCACTGCTGCTGTTGGGCATATACACTTTAGGCTTGTCGCTGTGGGATCTCTGCAAAGCGCAGACTGAGCAGGACAATGGAAGGGGCAGTTTCTCCTGTGTTGGGTGAAGGCCCAATCACCTAAGATGCTTCTCCTTTTCCACAGGAACCCCAATTCAAATGCTGAGGATCTCATCACCAAGGAGGGCAGCGGCTGTGAACATCATGACTGGGAGCTGCTGGGAAAGGAGCTTGGGAACCTACTGGACTGCCCATCTGGTGAGATACCACCACTCATGTCTCCTCCATCTCAGTGGTGCAGCCTCTGAAGCTGTATCCTAGCTGATCTTATCCTTTCAGGGGCCCATCACGTAATGGGAGCAGAGTGGCTGACTAGGCACCCTTAGAGACACATTTCTGCCTCTAATCCCTGTTCTGTGATATGCTACCTATGCTACCTAGGAAAAGACACAGGAAGAGTAGTGCATTGCTGGGATCCTCTTCCTAGTGATCAAGGTAGAATAATAGAATTGTATAGAGTTGGAAGGATCCCCTGAGGGTCATCCAGCCCAATCTCCTGCAATGCAGGAATCCCAACTAAAGCATCCATGACAGAGGGCCATCCAGCCTCCAAGGAAGGAGGTTGTTGTTGTTTAGTCGTTTAGTCGTGTCCGACTCTTAGTGACCCCATGGACCAGACCACGCCAGGCACATATGCCTGTTGTCTTTGTCCATGGGGTTTTCTTGGCAGGGGTACTGGAGTGGCTTGCCAGTTCCTGCTCCAGGTGGATCACGTTTAGTCAAAACTCTCCACTATGACTTGTCCATCTTGGGTGGCCCTGCACGGCATAGCTCATAGCTTTTCTGAGTTATTCAAGCCCCTTCGCCACGACAAGGTTCTCATCCTCTTCATTTAATCTCCACAACAAGCCTGTGAGGTAGGTTCAGCTGAGAGGCAGTGAATCGTTCAAGGTCACCCAGTGAGCTTCAGGGATTTGAACTCTGGTCTCCCAAGTCTCTGTCCATCACTCTAACCCAGGCATAGGCAAACCCCGGCCCTCCAGATGTTTGGGACTGCAATTCCCATCATCCCTAGCTAACAGGACCAGTGGTCAGGGATGATGGGAATTGTAGTCCCAAACATCTGGAGGGCCAGAGTTTGCCTATGCCTGCTCTAGCCACTATACCACACTGGCTCTCTTTGTAAAATCCTGAGTACATAATTCATTCTGCTTCTGCTAGAAATGGAGAAATGGAGCAGTTAGGACAACTGCTGATGAACAACAAAAATCTTATTGTGGTGTGTCCCCCAACCCACAAAGCATTGGAAACATTAAGGGGTAGAAATTTGCTTTTGATTTTAAAATGAGTAATGAGATTAACATGATGCAGAGTTCTGAAATCAGTACTCACATGGAATTACCTGACTCCTGTAGCCCCGAGTCTATCCTTATCAATGAAGCCTAATTTATTCTTTCCCCCACCCCGTAGGGCTGGATATTGATCAGCTGAACGTCGAAGACCCAGCATGGATGGCGAGGCTGTCCTTTCCCATCTCGACTGACTACAAGGACAATATTGTCTCACCAGGGGCAGTACCGTCTCCACTGAGCGAGGAAACCACAGGCAGAGATGAACCTCACACTTTTGCAACCTTTGGCAAAGCAGCTGGGCACAAGCCAAACTCAGCAGAGCCCAGGCTCTCCAGTACCTTCCTCTCAGAGATGAATACACTTTTTGAGAAGATCTTGGCTCAGAAAGTCAGTCCCCAGGTCGATTCATGATTGGGGCTCTTGAGCAACTCTCAGACTAGAGATGATGTTGGGGCAACAGAACTGGCAATTGCAGTCGCAAGGAGACCTTCACCTCTTCCATACCAGCTACTAGCAGCCAGTCCCCTTTGTTCTTACCACATCCCTGCTGCAGGAAATCGGCATACCTCTATGGGACAATGAAAGGCAAACTGGAACATAAGCCCCCCCCCCGGCCACTATTTAATTATTTTGAATGGATTGAGTGGGAGCAGGAGCTAAGGTGAGGAAATGCTGCTTCTTGGTCAGGCACTGAGTCTCCAGCAGGTGCTGCTTACCTATTACCAAGCTGTTATACAACAATGAAATTTAGAAGCTGCTGCTTGAGTCCGTTATTTATTTATAATAAAGATAAAACTCTCAGGAACCAAATTCTGTTCTTTGAATTATACAGTCTACTTCCCAAACTCCACTTCCTGTTTTTATTCTATTGCATTAAAAGTCCCTTCCCTTTAGAGAGAAGGTCCTTTCGCTCCCTTAAGATTCTGAAATGTGGCTAAAAATCTCATTTCCTTTCTGAGATACAGGGCATAACCAGCAGAATTCCTTGTGCAATTAACAAATTCAGTAAGCTCAAATCTGTTAGAGAAAGAAGACTAGGGCAGACGCCTTCCCCAATTTCTGTAAGAAATTTCTGACTACAGTGTGAAATTAATTGCCTGCCTGATTTTCAGAAACCATTTATGATTGTATCCCCTTTTTACATGGGATGTGCAAGTCCACATCTGCTTAACTTCAGCACCAAGTGCTTCAAGACTTGGCCCTCAAAACTGCAGTCTATAGGCTCCCCATGTTCATTTTGCGGATGCAACATTTGCTTCCATGGTGGTGCAAGTGTCACTCAGCAGGGGCCCCGTATCCTGACTCCATTCACAATCAGATGCTGCCTAGATGGATAGCCTCCATTGTATCATTCTTTATGCTGCGGGGAAACTGCCAAATAAGAAGTTATACATTTAGGAAGAGATGGAAACAGGTGCCGGCTATTGCTCATGTGATTTGTCTCTTAAAAGGAGCACTGTGCCAGCCAGTAACGCAGCCACCATCTAGAGCAGGAAGTTTCTCATTAGCCATGTTATCCAACTGCTACTCCTGAAGACCACGCTAAGGACTGTAGCTTGAGGTTATCCGGGAAAGCTGTAGTAGGCATGCAGCTTGCAGAGCTATTTGCTGCATCCCTAAGGCTTCCTGTGCTCCAGGAGTGAAGCAGGCCAAAAGCTGGCTGTCCAAAGTGAGAAGCCGGCAGCTGATCCAGGAGCTGAAGGCAAGGGCTGGATGAAGAGGCTTTTGCTGCCAGTGGTGACTGGTCCCGGATCTGCGTAGCTGAGTGAGAGAAAATGTCACATAATTATCCTAACTGCAGTAGCCAACATTTCATTCATTCTCCAGTAAGCACCATTTCCACACCATTCCACACCCCCCCCACAACTCAGTACCTGCTATCTCCTCCTGTGCCATTACTTTGATTCTCTCCTGTGCAGCCTTGGAGCCGGCAGCTGCTGCTTCCTGGCAATGCTGTCTTGCTGTGGGTGAGTTCTGGGAGACTCCAGTGCCCTTTTCATAGCAAACACACAAATGAAAGCTGCTTGAGAAATCCTACATGCAAGTACATGTGTATAAAGGGCATTAATCATCCACTCCAATGCACCTGAAATGCAGTATATTATTATTTTAGAACCATCCAATTCAAGGCAAAAGACCATGCTTAAGCTGTAAACACTGCCCTGGGCCTTTCCACATGCACTGCCTTTAAAAAACCCCCTGCAAATTCTCCAAAGCCAGATCTATCACTATGCATAATTAAAAAGAAAAGCCCAGCTGCCGAGGCTTATGTTCACTTTAAAAATACCTAGATTGTGGCAGATGCTGGGCTGCCATTTGTTTTAGTGAACTGAAGAATAGTTATCAAGGAACAAACAAAGCCCATGAAAAACAGGCACATAGCAGCTCATGGATCTTGTGCATGTGGCCAAATGGAAAGCAAGAGGAGTGGTTAGTTGCACAGCCTGCAGTAGAATGCCTTGACTGAGCCAGGTGAGCACCACTTCACCTAAGCATGGCAAAGAGCTAAGCTGTAAAGAGCAAAGGGAGGGATTCTCATGTCACCCATGAACAGCCTACTTCTACTTCGGAACAGTACGCCATAACTCTCCAAGCTGATGTTCACCTCTGTCAGCCCAGCAGCGGCGCCTTCGTCCAACAAACCCACGGCTTCCTGCACACTTCCCTTGTTGTCTGCTCTGGGGCAGTGGCGGAGGAGACATTGAGTGTAGCGGTGCTGGGCCATGGGGTGTCCCTGGCGAGCTGCCCGCTGATAGTAGAAGGCTGCCTAGAACAGAGAACAGGGACACTGCTACACATCCTATAATACAGCGCTCCTGCCAGACAAGCAAGTGTTCCTCCTTGCCAGCTTCAGTCCCACACATGATTGGCAGGAAAGTGGCCTGGCATGTTAGCCCCAACCCCACTGCAAGGAAGTACTACTGCAAACAGGAAAACCTGCCTGGGGGAGGTGGGGGCAGGAGCTGGAGACTCCTTCGGACAGCCCTGACATCTTTCTCTCTCTTGTTGAATGTTTTAGCTCTCTTGAGTGAAATCATAGGCCCATTACAGGGTAGCTTTTGACTAAACTGCAGGCACAAGTTGCATAATGCAACTGGAGGCTCTTCTATAATGTGGACATGAAGTACCTCTAGTGAGGTTCTTTTTGAGCTTCTTCATAACTGAATAAACTGAGTTTCTCTTGTACTGGAACACTTGGAAACGGCGCAACTTGCAGGACCGATATTTCCTGTAGGAGCCTGACCTCCCGTTGAGCAAGGACACAAACAAAGGAAGCTCAGGCAGCCTGGAGCAAGAGATGAACTGGGTCACTGCTGCAATTGGAATGGCTGTCCCCTACCCCCACCTCCATCCTTATGGCAAATGCTCTGCTCTAGCCTGCTGTTGCACATAAAGCTGTTTTGTTGCTAGTTTCTTATGACAGTGAGTATTACAGGGATAGCCATGTTCTCTTGGGATCAGCTGGGAAGACTATCTGGGAAAATCTGATAAAGGGACACAGGAAGCTGCCTTATATGAAGTCAGACCATCCACCTGAGCATTACCAGCAATGACCAGAGGCTGCATTCAGGGGTTTCAGGCCGGGGACATTCCCAGCGTGAAGATGCTGGGAATTGACTCTGGGAACTCTCACATACAAATCCAATGTGTGTGATGAACTGCAGCAAGTATCCCACTGCGGGACTCAGAAAGAGAAACAAATTATGTCTCCCAGCACATATGGCATACACTGAAGTTGCCCAATACTCTCCTTCCCACACATTTTGTGCACAGCAGCAACACACAGGCCAAGAAACAAATAGAGGACCTTGGCCACGTTCTTCTTGGTGCCTCTTCCGTGTTCGTAGCACAATCCCACATTAAACTGGGCTTTGCTGTGGTTCTGATCTGCAGCCAGCTTGAAGCAGGAAAAGGCCGTTTCCCACTGCTTCTCATGCATGTTCTCAAGCCCTGGGAAAATAAGGTAAAAACAGTGGTCCAAATTCTAACCTGAGAAGGTGGTTGCACCTTTTATCAAAGAGAGAATACCCTCGGGGGACACTTACGCTTCGGACCATTCGCTAATTCAGAGGCTATCCTGCAGTGAAGATGAGGCAGGCAGTGGCAATTCAATATAAAATGTACTGATTCCAGTACCTCCTGTTAAAGGTAAAGGTAAAGGGACCCCTGACCATTAGGTCCAGTCGTGTCCGACTCTGGGGTTGCGGAGCTCATCTCGCTTTATTGGCCGAGAGCCGGCGTACAGCTTCCAGGTCATGTGGCCAGCATGACTAAGACGCTTCTGGCGAAACCAGAGCAGTGCATGGAAACGCCGTTTACCTTCCCGTCAGAGCGGTTCCTATTTATCTACTTGCACTTTGAAGTGCTTTCGAACTGCTAGGTGGGCAGGAGCTGGGACCAAGCAACGGGAGCTCACCCCGTCGCAGGGATTCGAACCGCTGACCTTCTGATCAGCAAGCCCTAGGCTCTGTGGTTAAACCCACAGCGCCACCTGGGTACCTCCTGTTATACACCTTCAAATTCATTTTTAGACAAATTCGCACTGCACTACACTACACTCAGCAAGTCCTACTTATCTCTTGTTTTACAGCTAAAAACACACAGAGAACAGTACTCAGGTACTGTACTTAAGGTGGCACGGAGCAAAAAATTGGACACAGTTACGCAGCAAGCAGCTGATCATGTAACCTCTGTGAATTCTTCCTTTAATCTATTTAACTAGGCAGGACATGACAATGGTGAAATAGGATGCTGTTGCAAAAAAGCACTCTGGTGAAAAAATGTTCAAATGCACCACACTCTCACCTACTTATCTAGTCATCACGGGATGAATGCTTTTTTCTTACTTAAATGGGAAATATTTCACATGTCATTTCATGTACCCAGGCATACACTGAAAGAAACTCCCTTAAAGCACAGCTCCTATGAAGCTCTTTCGTATGAAGTCACACCTTTGGTACATCTAGGCTCGGCATCTACTCTCAACAGCAGTTTTCTTTGGGAACCCCCCCACCAATGCCTTCTAACTTCAGACCCTTTGAAAACGCAGGTTGCTGGAGAATGAACCTGGGACTTTCAGGATTCAACACATGCTCTCTATCATTGCCACAAACCATTGAGATGTGATGGTGAACCTTTTTCCCAGGCCTTCCCTACCCCCCCCCCAATGGCTACCCCCCCCCGGCACGGCACACAAAAACGGCCATGACTGAATCCAAAGTGCACAAATTATTCCCCCCAGACAGTGTGCGAAAATTATTAATTATTATTTCTACTCTTATAAATCAATTTCTCCCTCAAGATAGTGCAATTAATTCATTTCATCCAATTAATTCATTTCCCCCCTCAAGACAGTGCAAATCACATTATTAATTCTTCCATCTCCTCTTCCCCCCGCAAAAGAAAAAACTCTATAAAGGTTTATAAATCATGGTTTTAATGAATTCATTCCCTCCCCAGCCCAGACCAGCATGTTAACTGTCTTTGTTATTATTTCAAGCTTCCACAGTATTTTAAGGCTCATCGGATTTTTGAATTTCTCCCTGCTGCTGTTATGCTCAGGGATCATTCACACTTCTTTCTGTGACAAAGGTCTGTGCTTTAAAGTGCCAGGTCTGAGCACTCCCCCTCCCTCCAGTGCTTTTCCTGCGGAAACCTGCTCTTTTAACGCTGAAGCGGAACAAATGGCAATTTTGAGTTTTCTGCGGATTGCCATTTGCTCTGATTCAGAGGTTAAGAGTTTCACGGGGAAAATACTGGGGCAGCGGGGGGGGGGGGAGAGTACTTGAACACAGCACTTTAAAGTGCAGACCTGTGCCTAGAAAGTGTGGCACAAAAGCAAGTCTGGATGAGCCCTTCATCTGCTGGTTCTAAAGTGCAGCAATCAGCTGCAACAAACGGCTGCCAAAAGGAGATGATCCAGGAGAACAGGCACTTCAGTTATTACTGAGAACAGTAGTGGAAGTCTCTCTTGGGCAGCCATCAGTAGGAAGGGGTTTCTGAAAGCTAACCAAGACTACTGTGCACTGTGGAAACGCTCAGCATATGGAGCCAGCTATTCTATGGAAGGACTGCAGAAGCAATATGGAGACCAAATATAATTTTGGGAATTCCATGAACACAGCAGACAGTTCAGGAACAGTTCAGAGGACAGTTCGGATCAGTTTAATTAAAAACCAAAAACCTTTGGGGTGGGGAGTCTTTAGGGGCCACAGAAAACCTTTTAGGGAGGGCTGTGTATGATGATCTGCAGGCTGCAGGCTAGCCACCTCTGCCACAGAGGCATCCCCCTTCCTTCAGCACTCAGAAGTAGTCATGGCTGAAACGGAGGCTAGGAATCCTTTATTCCATCCCCACTGAGTGGCAAAGACCAAAGGATGATCCCTGAGACACTACTCCTCTCTCCTTATAACTCAAATGTCCAAGCATATCAATGGTAGCATATGATACAGCAGACGTTCTTCCAAATATACAAGATAACTGGCTTATACAAAGTTAGACTGGGTCATCCAAGAGAATGGAGCGAGCCAAGGTGATTTAATCAAAGACCAGGGAAAGGTTTAGCCATATAAAAAGGGGGCAAAGAGGGAGTTAATGCTGCATCCCAGAACAAACCGCTCTGCTCTCCCAGCAAATGTTACAAGATAAACCTACAGTATGCAGAATACTTAGGGGACTGAGTGAACTGCATAAAACTGAAAGGAAAGGGACCTACAGAATGCTGTGCTAGAGTAGTCCTTTCTCTGGGCCTGAGTTACTGTCCCTTTTAATGTAAGTGAGTGCTTAAACCTCTAGTATCTCTGTGAGGTCTATGACACAGTAGAAGACAGAAGCCCCTGCCTGAAGAAGACTGGATAAGGAACTCTATAAGCTGTTACCAAGGATGTTTGATGCCATGGAAATGCTGGCTTGAAACACCTGCTGCACTTGAGAAGCAGCTTCACCAACAGACGACTCCTCTTCCAGATTGCCCTGCACATAAGAGGCAAAAATGAAAAACTGTGTATAGGTTACCCATCTGTGGACAATCCTCTCCTTGCACTAGCTTCCACATTACAGGCATCTTCCCCACCTTACATACGTTTGTGTATGCATATGGCACCAGGAAATCAATCCATCAATTTAAATTGTAAAAGGCACAAAAACAGCCTGAAGAGAGTGGGGAAACTACAAAAAAAAAATGCCATCAAATGAGTGAGAAAATGGTTAGTAATCGCATAAGTCTTTGCATCTGCAATCCCAGGAGCCTTTGTACTAGTTTGAGAAAGGAGGTTTGGAAGAAATGATTGTGATGGAGTTTGGTGGATTTGGGGCAGAGTTTGGCTTTTTAGATGGTGCTCCCCACTATATGCAATTTCACGTATAGGAAATCCGCATTTTGTGCGGGGATACGCTCCAAACCTGCAAGCTCCACCCCTTTTGTGACAACTTTATGATGTTTTGGGGCTACTTCCAGGTTTAGCGTCTGCACATATGCGCAATCCACACATCATTTGGACAATCCTATATTAGTTGTTGTCTGTATATGCGAAGTACCCGAGAATAACCCCCATTTAAGTGGGGAGATGCAAAGGTAGAGTAGGAATCTTTCAGCCCCTCCTCGCAACCCAGGTTCTTTGTCCCAGGAAAACTTGCTCAGAAACAGTTGCTTCTTCAGAATTTCTAAAGGTGCCCACAATTACTGTTCTGTTCTGTACCAAAGAAATGCTCATACTGTGTGGCAATCCTACAGTCACCAGACATTTGGAGTGAGAATTAAAAGACTGTCCTTTCCTAATGGCTCTTAACCTAAGGATCACGAAAATAAGAGAGGAAGAAGTGGATGGTTTTCTGGAGCAACCGCGGCAATTTGCAAGTGGACAGATAAAAACTATTTCATTCTCCCACTTGTGTTGAACACAAAGTCTGATTTCCTACCACTGCTGAAAATATAAGGATTAATATAATGACAATCATATCCTCCAGCAGGAGACTGGACAGGTGGAGTCATTTCCTTAGGTGTAGACTTGTCACTGGGCTTTGGGAAACTGCTGGTCAGAACGTTGCCATAGCAGTGACCCTGCAGTTCAGAGGTGCGAACTGACAAATGTCACAAGTGACTGTCCTGGCATTTTCACACTGCTTTTGACTGCAGACCTTGGTGACATGAAATATGCTATCCTGGCTGTGAATTAGGTACTCTTTACAAACAATCTAATATACCAACTCCATGTGAATAGGCCCCAGCTGGAAAGAGGGAACTCAAAACAGACAACAGAAAGATAGGGTAAGAGATCAGTTCAAAATATCCAAAACTGCCATTATCCTTTCTTTCAACTGGAAATTTAGATACATTCAGATGTATCTCATGACATATGGCCACACTTTTAATGGCTACATCCCAAAGCCCAAAATGGTGCATTTTAAATCATATTCTCCATCTCTTCAGAACAGATTCCCTCTTTATCATGTTACATGTTTGTTGCACAATTGTAGAACAGAACTGTATTGCTTACACATATAAACTGTACTACTTTTCTAGAATGCATGCTAAATTTGCAGTAGTAGAAGAAAATGCTCTTGGAGTTTGCTTCAGAACTGAATTGTGGTGCTATTCACACACAATTGCGTGAGTTGCATGTCTGTGCGTTAACTGGCCTACATTTAAACAAATGTCCCTTTCTTGTAAGTCTCGATCAAACTAATTTTGCATCTGGGGTGTTTAGTCAAGATTCCCTGGAGGGATTTCCCTCCAAGATTCTTGGGAACTATAGTTCATTAAGGGTGCTGAGAGCTGTTAGGAGACTTCTATTCCCCTCATGGTGGTTCACCAATCAATCCCTCTTCCCAGGGGTGTCCTAACAACTCTTAAGTCACTGATTATAATTTGTCCACTGAGTATACTACGTCCATGCCCTGGATCTACTAAGAGGAGACTTGGAACATGTCACAGAAATCAGGCGGCAGGTTGGGGAATGGGGCAGGGAAACCTCTTCTCAAGCCCTGGAAAACCACATTAGTGGGGAGATGGTCCAGGCAGTTCCACCTTTAACACTATTCCCTTCTTTTTCAGTCTAACAGCTGTGGCACTTATGACTTACTGACACTCAAGACTTTACATGCAGCTATAGCAAGAGCAGCTCTGCTTGATCACAGGGTTCACTGAGTCCAGCCTCTCTCAACCTGGTGCTAGCAATGCACATCTGGAGACTCTCTTATCATCAGATACAACATAGCCATTTGAGGTACATTTCACTTCCTGTCAGGTGTTTAGAGGGCTTTTTTAGGTGAAGTATACACAATGATTTTTTGTCCTCTTAACTCTTCAGTATATCCCTTATTTCTTGACATTGAAGTCAACACTTTAAAATAAGATTTCAGAAAGTTCAGAAAGTTAGCACATGCTAATTTTACTGAAGCCAAGTAAGTGTTTTATTTTTTCAGTGAATCTTCAGCAAATCTACGGAGTCAGCAATTTCAGTTCGGGAATGATTTGGTGCCATCAGATGGCAGAAGTATATATTACAGGATACTCTTCATCTTGTCAGGATTAAGAGGCAGGAAGGACTGTTGCCAGAAAGCAAGATGGGTTAGTCCTTCCTTATGGAAAATTAAAAATGCTTTTGTATCAGAAGCTATAAAGCCTTGCTTGATAATAATAGAAGTACAAAAGATGTGAATGCAGCTCTCTGGCATGAAAAGTGTGCTTCCAGATTTGGACCCAGAAATTACCCACCTGTCCCTGGCCCCTGTGAGCGCCGGTGGAGTGTGGGTAAGCGCCCCCCTGTTCCACCCTGCCCTGCCCCCATTCCGCCCTTTTAGTGAAGTGTTTAGAGACTTTTAGGGTCACTTCCAGGTTTGGCGTCGTTCACATGTGCATGATTGTGCATCAATCAGACGCGTGTTAATCGGCCATTGCCCGTGTTTTCCCTTTGTATGGTATTTTGAGTGCAACATGTTGCAGGAAATAATAATAATAATAATAATAATAATAATAATAATGACAACAACCTGAATTCAAGAGTACATAGCCACAGCACTGTGTGAGCTCTTGCTCCAGCCTTTCTTTCTTTGCCTCTTTCATCAATCCAAACTTCTACAGTCATGATTAAAATGCATCTTGCATCTTTAAACATGATTTTAGTAAAACTGGAAATCCTAGTAAATATAGGCACTAGGCGAAAAAATCCCAAACCATGTGTCTCAGGCCTGAACAACCTGGCAGACACAGCAAGGCTGTTGTTTAAAGTTCACTATCCAGTTCCATCCCCAATCTGGGTCGTGACACTATCATTTCCCCAAGTCTCTGTTTTTCAGCCCACATCTACTTGATACCACTTAGCTGAGACACCACCACTCTCTGTTAGCTATTCTCCTTACCTGGACAAACCTACTTCTTGTTATTACCATATAGCTTCTTCTATCTGTACTGCCATGTGAGCTTTCCACCTTCTTATCAGATACCACTTGGTCTTCTCTGTCCTGCTTTTTTAAAGGCTTGTGTTTCTTTCACCTATCCTTCCCTTGGGTTCCTATATCTCATCACACTAACTCAGGCTTCCTCAAACTCGGCCCTCCAGATTTTGGCCTACAACTCCCATGATCCCTAGCTAGCAGGACCAGTGGTCAGGGATGATGGGACTTGTAGTCTCAAAACATCTGGAGGGCCAAGTTTGAGGAAGCCTGCACTAACTACTCTGCCTCCTTCTGGGGCTCTGCTCCATTCTGAACCTCTCCTCACTGTTCCTGGGGCAGCCTTCCCCAATGTGGTGCCCTTCACAGGTTTTAGACTAAAACTTCCATAATCTTTGACCATGGGCTGATGGACACTGAAGTCCCAACCATCTGGAGAGTGCCAGGTTGGGGAAGGCATAGGAATTTTAATCCCAGCCAAAACTGGTATTTTCTTCTTCTTTCACAGAAGCTGGAAGACATTCTGTTGCTAGCAGCTTTATCCCCTGAACAGTTGGAACATGCACATTTTGGGACTGCACATCAACCAACTGTTGTCAGATAAGTCAACCCAAAATCTTTAAACGCTTTTTGTATGTCAATGTATACAGTTTGCAATAAGTGAGCTGTCTTGCTAGAACCTCAATGTTTGGCCGATTTCAAGAGACAACATATATCTGCAAATTCTGGGTAACAGAAGGAAACATGGGACGATACCGCTTCAGTAAACAAACCAAGATTCTTCACCTGGGATAGTGCTAGTGATCATCATGGCCCAAGACTGTGGTGCCTTATAGCTCAATCTATGTAGGTGTATCCATTTCTTACTCTCATTGTGCAATCATGTCAAGGTAGGAGTTCCAAAGCAAACATTAAGATACGCGCCTTTGCTTCCACCCTGAATTTAGTTGGTCTCAAAGCTATCACGGATGTCCCTGAAGTGTACCTATATGCACATGAAATCCACATGATACTAATACGGCAAGTGGTATCAAGGTTATGCAGAGAGTGTGTTCATGCTTTCGAAAAATTAAAGACCCTTCCCTAGCTCATTATCTCATACTTCAGAAACTCTGAGCTAAATTCATGCTAACAGCCAAGTCCCATAAAAAGAAAAGAGGCATTACCTGCAAGCGTAATAGGCACGAGTCTGGTTCAGAACCTGTGCTGGATAGGAAGAGGATGTCTTCTGCAAAAGAAAAAAAAAAGGTAAGGCAATGACAGTCTGGGCCTCAACACAGAGTTGCCTTCCCTGCCATAGTCCTGGTTGCACAGATCTGGAAGTTGCAGCTTCCTCTCCTACTCTTCTGTTAAATCAGCAATATTTTGTGTTATGCCTTACAGCGGACTGCTCTCTTCTACGTCCCTTCATCTAAGTTTTACTCAGAGTTAACCCACTGAAATTAACAGGTTTAACTCAACCATATCTATTAATTTAAATGGGTCTATTCTGACTCAATAGTCATCCTGCTCATCTTTGAGAACTCAGTCAAATAAATAATTTGGCCAGAGCCGTTCTTTGCACCTGGTAGCAACCTGTGGCACAGATCACGAAAGTGGAATAAGGACCAAAAATCTGTGACACATCTGGACAGAAGCAGGAGAGCCCAGTTAGGTACAGAACTATACTTAGTCCTATACTGCTGCCTGTCTCCACAAAAACTCACCAGACTGGGATGAAACCTTATTAGCAGTTGTGTGATTAGATGGGCACGCTCCTGTGCCTCCACATTACCTTAGTGTAAGAACATGTGCTTTGCATATAGCCGTCCCAGGTTCAACCCCTGGATCTTAGAGGAGGGCTGGGAATTGCTATTGCAGAAACCTTGGAAAACAGTTGCCACCTGGAGAAGACAGTACTGGGCTAAATGGCTTGAATCAGTAAGGAAACTTCACTGGTTCATGGAAAAAAGACTTCTCTCACATTAGCCACAAGGCTACTGTACAGATATACCCACTGGATTGTAGAGATTCTGTAATGACCCAAATACCTGTTGATTACAAGAACCCCAAATATATTTTAATATTCCTATTCACCTATGGCCAGAAGGTAATTAATGGAAACAATTTTTCTTCTTAAATTGCAGCTATATGGGTTACTAATAGTTTATTGATGACTATATTGCTCATCAATTTGTTTCCACAAGACTTTAAACTTCCTCTTTTTGTAGACATTTTTAAGTCCCACTTTCTCCTTTCATTAAAAGTATGAAAATAAGGGTGGTATATTCATTCAAACCTGTCTTCTCCATTATTTAACAACCCAAATAAATCAAATGCTTTTGAAACACAAGGTACTTGACTGGAAAGTTCCATAAAGCAGCTACTGATTGGAAAGCCCACAAGTGAATCTCCTGTTTAACCAGAGACGTCTCAGGCAGCCATGTCCCACAAAGCAAGCCAAGCCAAATTCTCTCCAGGCTTCTGCCTCAGAACAGGCTGCTTGCATGACCTGCTGATTTCCCTGTCCTCTTTTGCAACTGGCCACTACCCCATGCCTTCTGACATGTCTTTGCTTTCCAAAATCAAGATCTGTACCTGTTTCTGAAACATATTGATATTGTTTTGGCTGTGAAGTTTTGCTAGATGGATTCTTTGGTGCATAGCTGGAGTCGTCTCCCACAAAGAAATGTTGTTCCTCTTTCCCACTGGAGCAAGCAGAAGGGACTGTGGGAGGGACTGAAGGAGAGGAAACATATTAAAAGTACATAGGATGCTGTCTCAATCCCTATTTTACAAAGACAGATCTTCAAACATCTAAGAGTCTTTACAATTCTGATACAATTTTACTGCTGGAGTTTCAAGCAGGGTGGATTTGATTTAAATCAAATTGATTTAAATCACGATTTAAATCACTAGTCAGTAAGGCTTGATTTAAATCACTAGTCAGTAAGGCTTGATTTAAATATTTTTTTTACAGAAAGACTCATTCTTGTTGGTATAATCTTAATATTTACAACCATATGAAGGTTTCATTTTTGGAATAATAAATTTTCAGAGTAGTTTTTACAGTTATATCAAAAATTACTGATTTGGTTATACTACTAGAAATACATAGACAGATAATTATGAAATTATGGTGAGGTTTAATAAGTTAACTGTTTATATTTGGACAACTTTTCTGCTGTACTTTATTGGAAGGAGAAAAATAATCATTTCCTTCGTAACCATTTAAACAATTTATTTAACTAAAACAATAACATGATAGCATATGTATCCATGTTTGTTAACTGATGTGGTTAACAAAAGTTTAAAAAAAACTTAGACTGAGTTTTAGCACACTTGATAAACTTAAAACAAATCCTTATTTCCTGATGGACTACAATGTAACTTAAATAGAAGACTATATTTAGAAAGATTTTTCCTCCAAAAGCATTTTATTTTAAAAATCCGATTTAAATAAAAAAAATCCTTTTTAAATAAAAAAAATCCGATTTTTTTTTAAAATCATTGATTTTTATCCACCCTGGTTTCAAGTGCAGTACATATAGCTGAAGTGTGTGTGTGCGTGCGTGCGCACAGTGTATTCTTCCCAGCACATGATGCTCTAGACTGAGTTGTGCCATTCCCTAGAAAGCTTACCTGAATGTTGACTTTGGGGCAAAACAGCAAGATGACCCTCCAATTGGCAAAACGCAACATCTCCTCCACCTGGTTGCACAGAGCTCAGCCTTCGAACATGATTCACCAACTCCACAGCAAGAACAGCCAATGCACTCTAACAAAGGAGAGCAAGGATTAGGGACTATCAGAACAGCTTTGTTAAACGCTATATACAACTCTGTTCCTATTATAAAGACACCCTGGCTTCTGCCCCCAAAGCGACCATTCTCTTCTACCATGCAATAGTCCCAGGCCTACTTACCAAGGTGAAGGATGTGCAGTGATGCAAGAGGTTCTCACACCCGCAACTTCTGTGCTGATGGTGCCTACCATGCCGGCTTCAGAAAGAAGGACAAGAAGAGAAAATGGATATGGAAACCAGAAAATAAGCTTGCGTTTAATTCAGCCAGCACCAAGCTTTGGAGAAAAGGCTATGTGTGACCTACTCTATAATCTACACTCAGACACCACCTTTTCTTGCAGATGGGGTTACCTGTCACTCAGTTTTCATATTAATATTCATCTGTGTTTTTCCTGTATGTAAGCAGGGTTGGAAAAGTTAACTGAACAATTTTCTTTTTCCCCTATGAACTATTCACCCCAAACGTATTTAGCTTGAATTTGGTGTTAGGTGGATCCAGAACTGTTTGAGTCAAGGACATGGTTCCATCTGTGAACCATGTAAGGCTGATGCTGGTTGTGTTCTGCCTCTCCCAGCATGGATGTAATTCAAGCTGGAGCAAAATGCAGATTTCTAGAGAATGATGAAAAATCTTTTGGATTTTAGATTGCAATTCTGCACTCATGATCTGCTGGATATGGTAGAAACCCCTTCCTGTCCTCCTGCTGCTGCGGCAGCAGAAGATGAGATACACTTTAAATAAATAATTTATTTTAAAAAACTCGGTGGAGAGAAAAACAAGATAAAAAAACTCTGCCCGCCCCTACACCTCAAGCCACCCTCATGATGCAGTAAAATATGTTGCAAACCAGCACCCAGTTACAACATACCACCAGCAGCAAATGAAGCCCACAGAGGGAGATAACGCAAATGCTGGAGCTATTACTTTCTTGCCTCAGGTTGTGCACACTTAGAACACACAAGGGTGGTGGTATGTAGGGAGAAAGGGCACTCTGCACAAAGCAGCCTGTCAGAGCACATAGCTAACACTCCTTTAACTAGAACCCAGACTTGTACCTTGCCTTGGAACTCTAGACACAGATATTCAACAGCAACTCCCACTCCACCTCCACAACTGGAAGAAAGCACCCCACAGAGGTAAACAAAGAAAGGCAGCAACCATGCTACAAGGTATTGTTTCTGCAGCTGCCCCCGTGAGCAGTTGCACGTGCCCTGAACACCTGTAAATGGGGAATTGCCTATACACACACACAGAGGCATGTACTTGTGAGTGTGAGTGTGGGCGCACACATGCGTGCACACCCACCCACCCACCCACCCACCACTTACCTTTTCAACACTGTGCTATATGTGAATACTGTGTCTTGGCAGAAATGTATTGCTTTAACACTCTGCTCTACCAACAGCTGGGAGCAGTGTCTCCCACAGACACTAACACACATAGGACAGTATCCCACTGGTGAGACAGGAAGGCATGGACTCAAGCGCAGGCCTGGAAAAACTGTCCCTACATGTGCAATGTTCCACTTGAAGCCGCGAAGAAGAAGAAGAAGAAGAGTTTGGATTTGATATCCCGCTTTATCACTACCCTAAGGAGTCTCAAAGCGGCTAACATTCTCCTTTCCCTTCCTCCCCCACAACAAACACTCTGTGAGGTGAGTGGGGCTGAGAGACTTCAGAGAAGTGTGACTAGCCCAAGGTCACCCAGCAGCTGCATGTGGAGGAGCGGGGATGCGAACCCGGTTCACCAGATTACGAGTCCACCGCTCTTAGAATCATAGAATCATAGAATCATAGAGTTGGAAGAGACCACAAGGGCCATCCAGTCCAACCCCCTGCCAAGCAGGAAACACCATCAAAGCATTCCTGACAGGTGGCTGTCAAGCTTCTGCTTAAAGACCTCCAAAGAAGGAGACTCCACCACACTCCTTGGCAGCAAATTCCACTGTCGAACAGCTCTTACTGTCAAGAAATTCTTCCTAATGTTTAGGTGGAATCTTCTTTCTTGTAGTTTGAATCCATTGCTCCGTGTCCGCTTCTCTGGAGCAGCAGAAAACAACCTTTCTCCCTCCTCTATATGGCATCCTTTTATATATTTGAACATGGCTATCATATCACCCCTTAACTTTCTCTTCTCCAGGCTAAACATACCCAGCTCCCTAAGCCGTTCCTCATAAGGCATCGTTTCCAGGCCTTTGACCATTTTGGTTGCCCTCCTCTGGACACGTTCCAGCTTGTCAATATCCTTCTTGAACTGTGGTGCCCAGAACTGGACACAGTATTCCAGGTGAGGTCTGACCAGAGTGGAATACAGTGGTACTATTACTTCCCTTGATCTAGATGCTATACTCCTATTGATGCAGCCCAGAATTGCATTGGCTTTTTTAGCTGCTGCATCACACTGTTGACTCATGTCAAGTTTGTGGTCTACCAAGACTCCTAGATCCTTTTCACTTGTACTGCTCTCAAGCCAGGTATCACCCATCCTGTATTTGTGCCTTTCATTTTTTTTCCCCAAGTGTAGTACTTTACATTTCTCCCTGTTAAAATACATCCTGTTTGCCTTGGCCCAGTTCTCTAATCCACTACACCACACTGGCTCTCGGTGGTGTAGTAGTTAAAGGGGAAGTTCTGTTTAACTGAGAAATCCAAGAACAGTAATCCTTCCTCATACATGCATTTGATTCGTGCGATCTCAGCAATACGCAGTTGAAGGCAGACTGGTTTAAACCACACAGGTAAAGTTCAAAGGAAGACAGGTAGCTTAAAAGATCTCTTTGAGCTGGGTCCACTTGGCACACCAACTTTGGAATACTCTCACAAGATCTCATGGGACAATCTGACTTTTGAGGGGATCTCATGCCAGCACACCAAGCAGTCCTTGCTCCCCAAGCAAGGCGGAGAGCTTAAAAGCTATTTTTGCACCAGGTCTGCTTTGGCTACCCAGTGTGAAAAAGGCTTTTAAGCTCTATGCTTTGCTTGCTGAGCAAGGTCTACTCAGCGTTCCAGATCCGGGAGTGCTGGGGATGCTCTCAACCCACCTCCTTACTTGCCAGCCATGGGGCGGCTCCAAGGGCTTGATGTAACCTGGGCTTTATTTCAGCCAGAACTCACCGGAACTCAGTTTCGTCACCTCTCAGGTGGGCAGCACTGCTATTATAGGAGAACAAGGGAGGCATTCATGAGTTACAGCACCCTTTTTTCTACAAAAATAGCACTGCGTGAAACCCTTGGATCCGAGTCCTATGTAAGATGAAGGAATATTGTATTACAGCTTATTTTATGGTTTACATCTATCATTTGGAGCACTATTAAAGTCTTGAAATCTAATTCCTCAGTCTTCTCTGTTTAAGAACCTGTGACCCTGTAATGAACTGCAGTGTTATTAGATCTGTATCAGTAATGGCTGTCACAAGTGCCTCAGGGATTCAGGGAGGCAGTGGGACTTAGGCTATGCTTGGAGCATGGGGTGCTAATCTGAGAACATGCTCCAGCGTCCACATCAAAGCAATATCCTTATAGGGTCAGATTCTAGGGCAAAACACTGACACAAACCACTTTCACAACTCATCACTTTAAAAAAGAAAAGGAAATGCCCATCTAAAAATATAAAGCATTAATGGGGAGCTGCTTGAAAACAGATATATAATGCAGGTACACTCATCAGAGCCAGGACTGGCCACAGCTCCTTGCTGAGTGTACGTGTAAAGGTAGCAATAGAAAAAGAACTGGAATGACATGACCAGCTCCTCTGGCTACAAAAGAATTGTGTGGTGGCAGTGGGCACTGTTTTCCAAGGAAAGCTGGGAGGCTTAGCTCTTTTTTTTTATTTATTAAGTTTCAAAACTAATATTCTGCATATACATTAACAGAAAAACAAACATGAGGCATAGGGCAATAAGAATTGTTCATAATATTGCTATATTATTATATAAAGGATCAGTACGGTTAAGCTGACAACTAAGAAGTTGAGGGTCAAAGGATTATGTTGAGGAGGATTATGGTTGCGTTTCTTCCAGCCAAGGTGAGTATGGAGTGAGTTACTTGACCCAGAGGTCCGTAACTGCTGAAGGAACAGGTGGATAGATTTGATGGGTTTTAACAAAGTTTAAAAATTCCCCACCAGACTGTCATGAAGGAGCCTGGTTCTGCCTTTCCCTCTAGGAATCTGAAATGCCGTCTCAGCTTTTTAAAAAATGTTTAACATTTTTTGTTTTTATATGTGATGGAAGCCACCCAGAGTGGCTGGGAAAACCCAGCCAGATGGGTTTTTAAATTATTATTATTTTCCTGAAGAGCAAAGTTCCAAATCTTATTCTACTAGTTTGTAATATTGAAATCAAAAGTGTCTTCCAGAATTTAGACAGTCTTGCTGCAAGAAATCAGGAAGGTAAGCAGTTCTTTGGATTTAATGTCCTCCTTTATTCCTTCAAATATCCAGAGTAAAGCAAGTTTTGGAGAAAACTGAATATGGTCTTTAATAATTTTTAAAATGTCTACTTACATCTCAAACCATATTTGTTGTTTTGGACATTCCCACCACATATGTGCCCTGTTGATCACATTCTCTCCAGCACAAATGGTAGGACTCCGAAGAGATACCGGAAAAGTTGGCCAGTGTAAAATACCATCTATGAGCTATTTTTTAATGCCTGTTCCCTTGTAAGAACAGTGTTAAAGGGGCTCCCCCCCCACATTCCTGACCAGGTAGCTTCATCTTTGGTTTCCCTCAGGTTCATCTCCCAAGTTAATAAAAATTCAGTAAGCTCTTAAACATTGCTACCACAAATACCTTTCCATTAGGAGAACAGATGAGTGGCATGAGAGTGGACTATAGGGTCTTGCAATAGAACTAAAAGTTGATAAACGTGAAGCCATCTTACAGGTAAGGTTCCTTAACGCCAAGGTTAATTGCTTTCTTGAGATTGGGTATGAATTTTGGTAAAAATATTTCAAACAATAACCCTTTGGTTGTCAAAATAATTTTTTTTAAATAGAGAGGTCATTAGCTTTAGAATAGTACTTCATTGGCATTAGTGGTGAATATACGAACAGTATTTTTTCTGCCATTTTTTCCAAATGTCAATAGACCATTGTGTGTATGTGTTTAATATTATTACAAAGGCATGTGAAATTGGATTGAACAAAAATTGAGGAAAAGGTACGTTTCCTATTTGAGAGTTTCCTAATTGGACCCATGTCTTGTTGGGGCAGACTATCATGCTTGCAGGCACAATTATATGAGCTTAAAACTGATAACAAGGTGGAGAATTGAAATAAGAGAAAGAAGATACTTGGCCCTCTTCCAAGGCAAATTAGCTCCCCCAACCCACCCTTAATTATGCCCAATTCATCTTCGAAACACCTGTAATGTGGAGCTGGGCAGACCAGAAGTCATAAAAGCAGAGGCGACAAGAAGCTCAGAACAGCTCCTTCAATAAGGCAAGAGTGTTAAAGCTTTATTTCCATATGACTCCCAAAGATGACACAATCCTTGCTACAGCTATATTGATAATCTATGTGTCTGCAGTGAGCAATATTTCCTGATCACTTTACAGTTGCCAAAGTTTGGCTACACTAAGGTGAAGGTAGCAAATGCTCTGTTGAAGAGCCCTCATGTGAAAAGTCCTCCATCTGAAATAGCTAAGGTTTCCCCGCTCTGCACCCCATACAAAAAAACCCAGGGTGAATAAACTTTGCCGTTTTTAAAGCCCTTTATTTGAACAGTTTTGCAACCAAAGCCAATGAGCTCTGAAAAATGAGCATTAGCTTGAAAGTCTTGTTCCAGAGAAAAAAATGGCTTTGATCATTACAATCACACGCTGAGAATATAAATTGCACATATTTCCCTTTAAGCACACTGGAAATCTGCTTTAAAGAATGTAGCCTCAGGCAAACAAGAACTCTTCTTCTGGACAACTGCTTGAGCGGCCACCCATCATGAATATCGCAGGACAGAACTAATGCTGAAAAGAGCCCAGGTTAGGGCTGGGATGGAGAACCTGTTTTCAGCCTGAGAAATGAATTCTTTTTTAGGTAGCATTCTGGGGGGAAATGCCAGCGCAAAATTAGAGCAACAAATATTAACTTAAAGGTTGTTCAGTAGACTTATATTTACATACACTCAGACATCCCTCTTTATCCTCCATCCAAGAAGCATGATCAAAATCCAAGGACACATTCTAGCCAGGGGGTGTGGTGTGGGGAGAGTCCCAAGGGCCAGAGAGAGCCTGTGGCTCCCCATTTCTGCCTTATGGCCTGGTTTTGCCCAGATTCTGGGCTTGCTGGGAGGACGTGTCAGTTTAGGCCAGGGTGAGAAACTTCTGGCCTGTGGGTCAATCTTGGTCAGTGAGGTCTCCTTCAACGAACGAACGAACAAACGAAAATTATACATTTCTTACTAATCTCCTCACTATTGCAAATCACAATTTTATGCCATCATTTCTAGCCAATTTGTTTTTATTAAGGCCACAGCTGTGATACTATTTAAAAAGAAAATTTGCAAAAATACAGTGATACCTTGGTTTACAAACATAATCTGTTCCGGAGGTCCGTTTATAAACCAAAACAGGTTGTAACTCAAGGCACGCTTTTACCAATGGGACCTCCAAAATTTTTTTGTACGTAATCCAAAAAAAAAAAAAAAAAAAAAAAAAGGGTTGTAATAAAAAAAAGGTTGCAAACCGGGACATGCACTTCCGGGTTTGACGTGTTTGTAATCCAAAACGTATGCAAACCAAGACATATGCAAACCAAGATACCACTGTATGGATTTCCATCATTTCTTTTGCACTTAGAATAGTAACAGTTGTTCTTACCAATCCAAATGTAGTCTAAAGTTATACAGCACAAAATTCATGCCTTATAACTTTATTTCAGCCATGAATGGTTACTGTTCAGTACTAAATGATTGCCAGTTATGTAGTCCAATTTCAGAAGGTTTTTGTTTTAATATTGTTTTTTTATATATATTGTTGGAGAAATAAACAAGAAAATTGTTGCTGTTGTTTATTTCTCCTTTTGCCCCACTGACTATATAGGAAATTGGTTCTCTTTCTGTCAGTGATTGTTTTAGGTTCCCACAAGCGATCCAACCCAAAACATGTTTCAGATTGCAAGCAAGGATAAATCTCGTTAACTTTCTACATTCACTGCCTTTTCAAAATCCACCCACACAGGAGCAAAGTTTGATAAAAAGGAAACGACAGCACTTCACTTCTTCCCACACAGGCAGGCCTGCTGTGTTTCTGATGATGCGTCTCTATCTGAAGTCTCTCTGTATTGGTTGGTTCCCAAACTTTTTTGGAGCCCCTCTTTGGTTCCACAAACCAGTGCCATCCAAAACCTGTGGCTTGCGTGGCCCACTAAGAAAGACGGTAACCCAATAAAACTCAAAAGAGCGGCCAATTACTTGCACGTTTAATCAAAATCCAATTACAAGTTATTCTCGTTGAATTAACATAACGGACGAAGCTGATCCAGCAGCTTTTCAAGGCCTTGGGTGTGTGTGTGTGTTTGTGTGTGTGTGTGTGTGTGTGTGTGTGTGTGTGTCATTTACACCTGCGCAGGTAACCCAGGGAGGCTGACCTGGCGCCACCGTTTCCCCTTTTCAGAAGCAGGTGGGCCTTCTTCCTGTCAGCCCTGCTTGATGCTTTATTGTGTCTGCCTCTGCTTGCGGGCAAGATGAAAGTCCCAATAAATAACAGTGATAATGGCAATGACAGGGCCCCCTCCCACCCACCCTACGGAGAGCGCGGCTGCAGGTGCGGCAGGGCCTCGGCGCCTCACCTGTCCTCGGTCGGCGGGGGGTCTCCGTCACAGGGCCAGGCCGGGCCCACAGGCCGGTGGCGGCAGAGGGCGGCGGTGCCTCCTCCTCCTCCTCCTCCGGGGAGCCTCACTGCGCACGAGAGAGAAAGAGACAGAGGTGAGGAGAGGGGCGAGAGGCCCCCGACGAGGCCTCCCTCCGCCCCCGAGACGGGACGCACCTCCCCGGCCGAGGCTCCACAGCAGCCGCCACAGCATCGTCCCGGCGACCATAGAGAGGGGCCTCGTCGTCCCCGCCAGAGCGCCCGGCTTGCGTCAGGCTCGCGCCACGAGCCTCTCCGTCGAGCTCCGGATGCCCCTCCCTCTCCTTCCTCTGGGAGGCCCGGGGGCGGGAGGGAGGGGAAACAACGGAAGGAGCCTGCGCGTGCGCCCTGGAGCAAACGGTTTCAGGACAGCAAACGGTTTCAGGACGCGGATGCGCCTGCGCGCGGCAACGAGGCTTATCCTCGTGCTTTGCCATATCCCCCCAAAGTGAAAATCCGGACAGATATGTTGAGCTTTTCTGGGGGGGAACAGCTCCCCCCACCCCCCAATAAAAGTTTTGGGGCCTTTTCGGATTTTTAAAGGGTTTTTTTTTCCAAAAGAAAAGAAAATCAACCCCCTTGCCCCATACCTCCGGGTTTTGCCGATTCCGTAAAAAGCGCCCCATTTCCCTGTCCGATTTGCGGGTGTGACAGGAAAACCCCGACGAATGGCAGCCCAGCTGCTGCGCCTTGCTCCTTAAAGTGCCTTGGCTGGAGTTTTCTGGAAGAGAGAGATGAATTATTATGATTGCGTGGCTTATTGAATTTATACAACGCCACCCTTCACCCAAACTTGGCAGGGGGCGGTTTACAGCGCAGGAAAGTAGGAGAAGCACAGAATACGGAGAGGAGAAATGCGTCTGTAAAGCCAGCTCTGGATCTTTTCTAAATAAATTGAATAAAACCCACTGGAAGATATATTTGAAAAATGCCTGTTAAGGGGAACAATGCCAATTGTTAAGTATGATAGCTATGGTAACAGGGTCATGTCCTCCATTGTGACATCTCCCCCTGCTGAGTGACTTTGCTGAGAATTTGGGAAGAGCAACTATTTAAAGATAGTTCAAAGAAAAGAGGTTGTTTACATGAATTGTGTCTTCTGAAAAACAAAAATTTTCTTTATTCTTTCCGCATTCTTTCCGCATTCTGCTTCTTTTGCTATCCCTTAAGATTTAGAAACATAGGGAATCAGGTCATGGTTAGATTTATTTTTGAAGATGGTCCTCAGGGCCACCTTAGATGCTTTGAGGGAAATGGCTTGCCTTCCCCCTTGTGGGCGTCATCACAAGAAGGACATCTCCTGGTTTTGGAGGGTCCTTTGACAAGATGCTTTCCTCTGTGGGTTCAACTGCTTGCTGTACTCTCCAATAGAGGTTTCAGAAAGTAGGTTTAGTTGCCAGGTGCCCCAAATTCAGCACAGAGATATAGAGTATCGAGGAAGTATCTAGAACCCATTTCCTGATTATTTCCCCTCTTCCCCAGGTTTCAAAGGCTGCTGGTCTCTTGCTGTCGCATGCCAAAGATCAATCCCCTGGTCTGTGAGGAGGAGGAGGTAGAAACATCGCCACATCAATGGGATGATGAAGTAAATGTAATTAAAAATGAGAAGGAGGAGTTAATGCAGATAAGAACCATATATGTAAGACTGTACGGCCAGGGAATGGATGCCACTGATGCCAACATGGATGGTGAGTGTTGATCTTTGTTCATAAGGAACAGGGGGGCCAGAGAGAATCTGACTCGCTGTGGGGGCAGGGGGCGGGGAGGAGGCAGCTCCCTGATTCAAGAAGAGTTCAGGGATGGGATGAGGACTTTGGGAAGAGCAACTACAGCCGTGGACAGAAAGTCCCTACAGAGGGTGGTGAAGACAGCACAAGACATCATGGGCTGTCCCCTGAGTCCGCTAGATGTTATCGCAGAAAACCGTTGCCTCAGAAGAGTGAGGAACATTCTCAGGGATGACTCACACCCTGGCCAGCACCTTTTTAATCTCCTGCCCTCGGGCAGGAGATATAGTAGCATGATAAGCCGAACCAACAGGTTAAAGAACAGTTTCTACCCGTGGGCCGTGAGGCTGCTGAATGGAAGACAGCAACATTGCAGCTGACGTTCAGGGTCGGTGGTTGTATGACAGCACATAGAGTGTAACAAGGACTAAAAGATTGTGGGGGGGGAGGGGGGCTCGTTTAATCTCACTGTAAACATGTGGTACAGTGACAATAAAGTATTTCTATTCTGTTTCTATTTGAGCAACTATTTGCTCTCCAATAGAGGTTTCTGAAAGTAAGTTTAGCTGTTAGATAGAGAGTATCAAGGAAATATCTAGAACCCATTTCCTGATTATTTTCCCTCTTCCCAAGGTTTTAAAGGCTACATGGGCCGCTGGTCTCTTGCTGTCGCATGCCAAAGATTAACCCCCTGGTCTGTGAGGAGGAGGAGGAGGAGGAGGAGGAGGAGGAGGAGGAGGAGGAGGTAGAAATATCGCCACATCAATGGGATGATGAAGTAAATGTAATTAAAAATGAAAAGGAGGAGTTAATGAAGATAAGAACCATATATGTAAGACTGTACGACGAGGGAATGGATGCCACTGATGCCAATATGGATGGTGAGTGTTGATCTTTGTTCATGAGGAACAGGGAGGCCAGAGAGAATCTGGCTGCTGGGGGGTGGGAGGCAGCTCCCTGATTCAAGAAGAGTTTAGGGATGGTATGAGGAAGGGAGAAAGGTAGAATAATGTAAGCCACCTTGAGATCGTTGCAGAAAGATGGGTTATCAACATAATAATAAATGAAAATATTAAGAATAGTTTCTCTTCTCTTCCAGGCAGCGACAGCAGTGAGGTCAGAAGCTCCAATACAGCTCTCCTCCCACCAAGACCCAGTTCCCCCAATTATATAAATAAATAGATATATATTTAAAAAGCACCATGAGTCTCCAGTGTGGTCTCTTCGGTTACTTGTCCAATAATGGAAAGAATAAGTCCCAAGAAAAGAAGCATGCGTACCAAATCTTACGGAATATGCAGAAATGGTGAAACTTACCGGAAAAACAAGAAATCAAGATAACCAACTGCTTACAAAAGAATGGAAATGGTTTATTGAATATTTACAAATAAACTGTGAACAGATAAGAACATTGTAATAACCTGCAGTTTTATAAGTGTATATATATTTAAAGTAGATGAATAAATGTGCAAATTAAGTTAATTTGGATATGCAGAAAATATAAAAATAAATAAATTTAAGGAACAGCAGAAAGAGGGACAGAAGTTGAATTTTGAAATGTTAAAATGATTGTAAAATTATTGAAATGTATAAAATTGAAAATAATAAATAATAAAAAGGGAATGTCCTGGACATTTTTGTCCTCCCGGAAAAAAGCCACAAGTGGGGTGCCGCAGGGTTCTCTACTGGGCCCCCATCGCTGTTCAATTGTTTTATAAATGACTTGGATGAAGGAGTTGAGGGGATGCTCATCAAATTTTCAGATGACACCAAACTGGGAGGGGTATCTATTGCTGCAGAAGACAGAATCAGAATTCAAAATGACCCTAACAGATTGGAGAACAGATTTTAAGATTGGAGAACAAGCTAACAAAATGACTTTCAATAGGGACAAATGTAAGGTTTTGCATTTAGGCAGGAAGAACCAGATTCACAAATATAGGATGGGGGACACTTGGCTTACTAGCAGTAAAAGTGAAAAGGGTCTAAGGGTCTTGATGGAGCACAAGCTGAACATGAGTCAATGGTGTGATGCAGCAGCAAAAAAAGCTAATGCTATTCTAGGCTGCATCAACAGAAGTATATAGTGTCCTGATCAAGGGAAGTAAATGTACCACTCTCTTCTGCCTTGGTCAGACCACACCTGGAGTACTGTGTCCTGTTTTGGGCAAAACAGTTTAAGAAGAATATTGACCAGCTGAAACACGTGCAGAGGAGGGTGACCAAAATGTTCAAGGGTCTGGAAACCAAACCTTATTATGAATGGTTGACGGAGTTGGGAAAAGAGGAGGCAGAGAGGGGATATGATAGCCATCTTCAAGTATCTAAATGGCCATCTCATGGAAGACAGAGCAAGCTTGTTTTCTCTTGCTCTGGAGGGTAGGACTAAAACCCATGGCTTCAAGTTACAAGAAAGAAGATTCCAACTAAACATCAGGAAGAACTTTCTGGCATTAAGAGCTGCTCGACAGTGGAACGGTCTCCCTCGGGAGGTTGTGGACTCTCCTTCCTTGGAGGTTTTTATGCAGAGGTTGGATGACCATCTGTCAGAGATGCTTTAGCTGCGATTCCTGCGCTGCAGGGGGTTGGACTAGATGACTCCTGGGACCTTGCCAACTCTACAATTCTATGCCATGAAGAATCCAGAATAGAACTATATGGATAGAAAAAGCTTATGGTAATTCTCAGTGACTGAGTAGCAAGGAGGTTTAGCCTCCAATGATTTGTCTTAATGTATCTCTTTGCTGTGAAGGATAGGCGTGCCTGGCGTGCTCTGGTCCATGGGGTCATGAAGAGTCGGACACGACTGAACAACAACATCTCTTTGCTTTCCCCTATTCAAGTGAACGTTTACCATTCTTGTTTTGCCTTCTGTCCCTATACAGGCATCTCCCTCACAGGGATCTAGAGGCAGGAACCACTCTTGCTACACACATACACACACACAATCCTAATGATGGGTGTTTGGCTAATAGATGGACAGACAGACAACAGGCGGCAGCAGCTTACGGTAGCTCCAAAGCCTGAAGACTTCATCTTCTGTGCAACGTTGGAGACCAAGAACCTGCTTCCATACCACTCTGTAACAGCAGGGTTTGATCTCCCCTAAATTGGTTATAGAGACATTGGATTAGCAATTTTGAGGTAGTAAGGATGGAAGATAAAACAAAGTGTGACAGGCTAAGCAGCCTCTGTCACTGGGATTGATCATAGAGCTAATATCCAGTGACAAAAGCGCATAAATAACACAATAACCCAGCTTTGGATATTGGCACTATCACAGCCCTTTAACCTAGCAATAACTCATTGGGAAAGCGTAATCGTATCAGAGGCACTGCACAATGGCTCTTCTCCCATCTGCCATTTCTGCAAGGTGCTGAGGCTAGACCGCTGGCAGGTGTAGAAGTAACTGCATTAGCTCCTTTGGGGAATTTTTAAAAGAGGTTCCGGTGAGCTGAAAGTACAATGCCTAACTGAAAGCACTGCACTAAGGAATGCAAGCATGGGGTGTGAGCTCTCTCAGAGACATAGCTGTCAACCCTCCCTTTTTTTGCGGGAAACTCCCTTATTCCAATGCCGTTTCCCACTGCTATCCCAGATTGTTGATATCCCTTAAATTTCCCGGATTTCCAAGGAAGTAGCTCCTCTCCCTCCCTGCCGGCCAGGGAGGCTCCTCAGCTGCGTTGCTCGGCTGCCAATAAGGAGTCTCAGACCGACTGGGGGCGGAGCTTGCATGCCTTGTGCAGCCAGACCCTCACGCTCAACCAGACAGACAGCCTGCCTGCCGTCTACGCGCTCGCTCTTTCGCTCACCCGTTCGCACGCAGCCTCTGGAGCGCAGGGTGGAGAGGCTACTTGGTGCCATTGCACCGCCCTCGTGGCATCCCTTATTTTCAAATCCGAAAGTTTGAAAAAATCCCTTATTTTCAAATCCGAAAGTTGACAGCTATGCTCAGAGAGCCCATGTCAGAATATCTATGTCTCCTGTCAATGCTTGCCATTTCACAGCGGAAGCTCCTCTGTTGGGCAAAGTAGCCCTCCCAGCACCTCCAGAGCCATAACCCAATCTTTCTCCTATCACAGTCATTAATATATTTTAATGACTACAACTCCCATCATCCCTAGCTAACAGGACCAGTGGTCAGGGATGATGGGAATTGTAGTCCCAAAACATCTGGAGGGCCAAGTTTGGGGATGAATGCTCTATAAGAAGGGTGGGATAGGGCACTGTTAGCCATCCCTGTCAGACAATCCATACTAAGCTTAGTTTATAAATTTTTGACCAGTGTCTGGTGACTTGTATATTTAAAAATATTTAGGGGGGAAACTGAATTTGACAATTTTGTGTAATTTAGACTGAGTTGCAGGAGGAAAGTTCAAGCACAGTGTTTCAGATTCTGAGTGATTGTCAGTCCAGGCACTCATTCACCCTAACGTCGTCTGACATCAAGGTCTCCAAATCGGAGAAAACCAGAGTGATGTCATCAGCAAACTTACTAAGTGTACGGGCCATGCCATTTATTTTGATACCTTTAATACGATAATTTGCCTAACACTGTTTTACCACCCGTTTGATTGCTGAAATGAAAAGCTGGGATGATAAAGTGTGCCCCCCCTTTGTTCCTCTATGGACCTGAAATCTGGTCAAAGGGAAAGGGAAAGGATTAAAAGGGAAAGGATTAAAGGTAAAGGTAAAGGGAACCCTGACCATTAGGTCCAGTCGTGTCCGACTCTGGGGTTGCGGCGCTCATCTCGCTTTATTGGCCGAGAGCCGGCGTACAGCTTCCAGGTCATGTGGCCAGCATGACGAAGCCGCTTCTGGCGAACCAGAGCAGCGCACAGAAACGCCGTTTACCTTCCTGCCGGAGCGGTACCTATTTATCTACTTGCACTTTGACGTGCTTTTGAACTGCTAGGTTGGCAGGAGCTGGGACCGAGCAACGGGAGTTCACCCCGTCACAGGGATTCGAACCGCCGACCTTCTGATCAGCTGTGGGTTTAACCCACAGCGCCACCTGGGTCCCATGGTACCTCCTTAAGGTACCATGAATCTAAGCTTCAGTGAATGTGTGTGGCTGTTGGAGAAAGGGAGGGGTCAGCTCGTTCTGTTTTACTGTAATGAAGCTGTGAACTTAATAGGCATTAATTGGCAGGGATTGTGAGGGAGAGTCTGCTGGCTGGAAGCATATGGAAGCAGCAAACTGGAACTGGTGACTGACAGTTAGAACCTGTGGTGCTCTCATAATTCCAACAGCAGATCTGTGATGGATGTGTCGGCTCCCCACTGCTCTGCCTTTCAGGCAGATAGACCTGCATCACTTCTGTTACCAGCTGCATTGTGAAAGGGAGAAAGATAAAATAGAAGGAAAGGAATGGAAGAGGAGGAGCTACTCTCTAAACTACCATGCATAATTCCCCCCCCCAAAATGTGTTAAATCTCTATGCCCTTGGTCCATATTATTAAAGTGTTCAACTGGTATCAATACAACCCCCCGAAACTCTTATTTTTTGCATTAGTTTTCCATGTATCTCTCAGTATGGGTTGTGTATTTATGTAGTAATCCTTCTTCAGTGCATCTGTGTTTATGTTCCTATCATTTTGATAGAAGTCTGGATATCTGTGGATCGGTGTCAGAGAGGAGATTCCTGGCAATAAACTATCTTTCCTATGATGCCAAACCTTCAGTGCAGTATTGATGGTATAGTGGATTCTTTTATTTGCTATGTTTTCCTTTAAAGCCTTTTTATTAAAATGAATGCCATCTGTATCTTCCTGTGCCAATAAAGTTTTTTTTTCCAACTTGTGCCCATTGCTTTTTTCCTGTGTCATTCATGAGGGTAATTAGGTATCTAAATTGGGATGCTTTGTTATAAAGTAAAGGTTGTGGGATCCACATCCACCTTCTAAAGGGGATTTGTATCTCATGGTTTTTGCTATTCTGGGTTTTGTGCTTTTGAAGGTGAAAAATTCTATTTGTGATGCCATCTCTAGAGATGATGGTATTTCCCAAGATAGTGTATAGAATAAGTACGTAAATGTATGTGAATCAAGGTAAGAGCATCATTTTTATGGTAGCTCTTCTACTGAAAAGTGAAAGATTTCAATGAGACAATGTCTATCTCTGGCTTCATTCTGGACCACAATCGACCAAAAATGCGGCAGCTAGACTGGTGACTGGGAGTGGCTGCCGGGACCACATAACACCGGTCCTGAGAGAACTACATTGGCTCCCAGTACGTTTCCGAGCACAATTCAAAGTGTTGGTGCTGACCTTTAAAGCCCTAAATGACCTCGGTCCTGTATACCTGAAGGAGCGTCTCCACCCCCATTATTCAGCCCAGACACTGAGATCCAGCGCTGAGGGCCTTCTGGCGGTTCCCTCACTGTGAGAAGCAAAGCTACAGGGAACTAGGCAGAGGGCCTTCTCGGTAGTGGCGCCCGCCCTGTGGAACACCCTCCCAGCAGAGGTTAAAGGGATCAACAACTATCCTACATTCAGAAAATACCTGAAGGCAGCCCTGTTTAGGGAAGTTTTTAACCTGTGATTTTGATGTATTTTAATATTTGTTGGAGGCCGCCCAGAGTGGCTGGGGAGTCCCAGCCAGATGGGCGGGGTACAAATAAAAAATTATTATTATTATTATTATTATTATTATTATTATTATTATTACGGCAATATAGTTTATTTTTGAAGACCTGCACACTTAAACATCTAAATGAGGATACCACTAATAGTATTTGTAACATTTGTGCAAATTTAAGTTGTAATTTGGGTAGTATATTGTTGCAGAGCAAGTCTGATCTTTGATAGTTCACTTTTGGGTCCCAAACCCATGGAAAAGTTGCTGAATAGACTGGATCTAATCTAGACTTTGATCTAATCTAAGATTTTGCCTACATTCTTAAGTTTATACCTACACTGTCTTTCTGCATGTTCAGCTGTACCTCTGGCTAGACCTTACAATGTGCATATCCCCATGCTCTTTGTGCAGCGTTCAGAGTACTGATGCAGATCACAAAGAACTCCACACATAGTCTCTGCTTAGAGGTTTGGCTAAATTTACAGAGATCTGGAAGAGGTCTATAGGTGTAATGCATATTCATCATGCGAATAGGGCTCAAGTGTAGAGTAACAAGTATAGACACGTCAAATGATATACATGTAATACATGTCGATGTGAAGCAATTCCTGTATTTAAGGATGTGTTATGATTGTGACAACTTTCGCTTTTGCTGTACTTCCTTGGTTCTTGTTCTGATATTTAAATAACATCTTCAAGGCAATGACTTTTAGGTCAAGGATCTATTAAGCAGAATCACCATATGACTGGAGATTTCTTACATTTTCAGGTATAGGGATGCAGATGGCGCTGTGGCCTAAACCACTGATCCTCTTGGGCTTGCCGTCAGAAGGTTGGCGGTTCGAATCTGTATGATGGGCTGAGCTCCCATTGCTCTGTCCCAGCTCCTGCCAACCTAGCAGTTTGAAAGCACAGCAGTGCAAGTAGATAAATAGGTACTGCTGCGGCGGGAAGGTAAACGGCGTTTCCATGCACTCTGGCTTCTGCCTGAAAAGTGAGATGAGCGCCACACCCCATAGTTGCCTTTGACTGGTGTAACGGTTTTACACTGTGTGTTACAAAATAACCCATCAAGGGGTTAACTCAGACTCTAGGCTTGACTGACTGAACATTCCATGAGGGGGGGCGGCTGACTGTTGGAGGAGATTGGGCAGTCGTTTATTCAGTTGAGAAGGGGTTTGGAAGAGGGAGTGTGGGGTGGTGTAGGAGAAGAAGCTGAGGGAGTAGGATTAGGTTAGGGAGATGGATTGTTATTGGTTATATGTATAAAAACTGAGAGGGCTAAAAAGGGAGAAACGACCCAGGTTGTCACTAAGTTACCTCAGGGAAGAGGCAAGCTTGTCAGTAGGGGTTCTATAGAGGTTAGACCCCCGGTACTGGACACAAGGGGGAGTTTCTCATATAGCTCAGGAATAAAAGCGTACCCGGTCACGGTTAAAGGCTGGAAAGGGACCTCTCTCTTGTGTTAGAAGACAAACAAGAGTTAGAGGGTTTACAGGAAGGGTCTGGGTTGCCAAGGCCCTTGTCGTTACATTTTTGGTGGCAGCGTCGTGATCCGAATTCTTAACCCACACGCCTGTTTAGTTGGGAATCAGACGACTATATTTATTTTGTTTTGACAGAAAGATGGCACATTTAAGGAAAGCCAAGGAAGCGAGAGGAGATGAGAGAACTGAAGAGAGGGAAACAGGAGAGAACCCTAGTACAGAATTAGAGATCATGAAGATTAAATTAGAAATGGCCAGAGTTGAGGCAGAGAGGGAGCGAATTGCTTCTGAAGAGAGAATGCAGGCTGAGAAATATAAAGTAGAGCAGGAGAGAATAATTATGGAAAAGGAAGTACAGCTAGGCAGACTGAGGATTGAGGAAATTCAAGTGAGATCAGAATTGCCTCAGAGTCAAACCAATAGTGATAGTACCTCGGTTAATCTCAAACTGTTTCCTAAATTTGTGAAGGGAGACGATGTAGAAGCATTCTTTTGTAGTTATGAAAGATGCTGTAAGGAATATAAAATTGACGAAAACAACTGGATGATGTATCTGAGACCACAAATATGTGGGATACTGAGTGAGATCTACTCAGATCTGAGAGAGGAAGAGCTATCTAGCTATGATATATTTAAACAGAAGGTTAAAGTGAGATGTGGTTTAACTTCGGAGCAGAGTAGGAGATCGTTCCGTGAGGTTAAACGCAATCATAATGAAACCTTTTCACAATTGGCCAGCCGGTTAGATAGATTGCTGGATAGATGGATCCAGGGAAGTGGAGTACAAAATTTTGATGAACTCAAGCAGTTAATTTGCTTAGAGCAATTCTTTAAGCATGTTCCCTCCAATTTGCGTTGGTTTTTGAGAGACAAAAGGTTACGCTCTGTATCTCAGGCGGCAGAAGTTTTGGATGAACTGGAGATTGATTTTAATGAAGGACCATTTATTAAATCTCCACAGAAATATAAACCTTGGAAATCTGGTGAGAAGAAAGATAAACCAGAAAATTTTCCTGTCAGGGAAGCAGGCTATGACAGGACAGGGACAAGAAAGATCACGTGCTACAACTGCAATAAAGAAGGACATATTAGGTCCAGATGTCCCCTACTGGCCAAAGCGCAAATTACATCAACTGCAGCTAAGCCCATTAAGCTGCTGAAGCAAACAGAGCCTGGTAATTTTACACAAACACCAGAATCAAACGAAGCAAGTAGCCCCTCAGAATCAATTTCCAAGATAATGCAGGTCTGGAGGGCGGAACAAACTAATACTCAAGATTATATGGAGGTTATTCAGTTAAATGGGAGAGAGGTGCTTGGTTTAAGAGATACGGGTGCAGAGGTCACTCTAGTTAAATCTCAGTTTGTACAACCAAAGCAGTACCTCCCAGAGCAAGCTTATAGTTTAAAAGGAATATGGGGACCCGAGTTCGAGGTACCCATTGCAGAAGTTTTCATACAGTATAAGAATTATCAGGGAAAGTGGAGAGTGGGTGTATGGGATAGCTTGGATATTCCTATCCTTATAGGTAATGACCTAGCTAAGCCTAGACAACAAGTTAATGTCATTACCCGTGCACAAGCTCAGGATATTGGGAGTCACCCACCTGCCAGTAACGATACACCTTTAGTTACTGAGGAAAATGCCATGCTGTATGATATGCCCAATGCTCAAGAACACAGTACTCAGTTCTTAGAGGAGCAAAAGGAAGATGTGACATTAAGAGAGCTTTGGGGGAAAGCCTTAAGTTCAGACACAGAAGTATCTTTAGAGAACCCCTGTGTATTTAAAATTATCGATGAGAGACTTTATAGAGTAGCCAAAAGAAGAAAAGGCCCAGAAAAAGTGTTGAGAGCCCATGTGAAGCACAGGAAAAGGGCTATACAAGACCTTCAGAGGGAACACTTATTCGAAATCTTCGTGGAGAAAGAGGCGGATCCAAGAGAGCTTTTGACCATGAGAAGCAAGGACTATACACAGTTTGAAATCAACGATATGTACAGACGCCTCGAATGCAGAGAGCGGAGCGGGACGATGTCATCCGGTCGAGGAAAGCTGCTTGCATCTCATCGAGTATGTTGGAAGAAAAAAGAAAATTGTGTTTGTGATGAATCAAATGTTTGTTCTGATTACATTGATGTATGTTTAGGTATATAGTATGTCGCTGATGTCGTTTATAGTTTTGGTTTTAAAGGGAAGGTTCCGTGACCCATTGCTCCGGCATTACTAAACATAAGTAAGTAAATGCCTATGCAATTTTTCAGGGGTAGGGAGATTTGTAACGGTTTTACACTGTGTGTTACAAAATAACCCATCAAGGGGTTAACTCAGACTCTAGGCTTGACTGACTGAACATTCCATGAGGGGGGGCGGCTGACTGTTGGAGGAGATTGGGCAGTCGTTTATTCAGTTGAGAAGGGGTTTGGAAGAGGGAGTGTGGGGTGGTGTAGGAGAAGAAGCTGAGGGAGTAGGATTAGGTTAGGGAGATGGATTGTTATTGGTTATATGTATAAAAACTGAGAGGGCTAAAAAGGGAGAAACGACCCAGGTTGTCACTAAGTTACCTCAGGGAAGAGGCAAGCTTGTCAGTAGGGGTTCTATAGAGGTTAGACCCCCGGTACTGGACACAAGGGGGAGTTTCTCATATAGCTCAGGAATAAAAGCGTACCCGGTCACGGTTAAAGGCTGGAAAGGGACCTCTCTCTTGTGTTAGAAGACAAACAAGAGTTAGAGGGTTTACAGGAAGGGTCTGGGTTGCCAAGGCCCTTGTCGTTACAAGGTTCGAATCTGTATGATGGGCTGAGCTCCCATTGCTCTGTCCCAGCTCCTGCCAACCTAGCAGTTTGAAAGCACAGCAGTGCAAGTAGATAAATAGGTACTGCTGCGGCGGGAAGGTAAACGGCGTTTCCATGCACTCTGGCTTCTGCCTGAAAAGTGAGATGAGCGCCACACCCCATAGTTGCCTTTGACTGGACTTAACCGTCCAGGGGTCCTTTACCTTTACTTTTACCTTTTACATTTTCAGGTAAGATATGACTGGACAAAGATGTAGAGAAATTACATTTAAGAAGTGAGGTGGGGCAATGGGAGTGCAGTAAGTAAAATTCAAGCTTTTAAATCAGCTTAGAGTGCATTAATTGCTGCACTGTAAACCTTTTGAACAGTTTAAGACTAAGCTGATCTTTGGGGCAATTTAAGCAGTTTAAAATCCTCAAAGGACTTAACATTCTACCCAGGTTAACTAAACTCAAGTAGCTTAAAGCGGTAAAGTAAACAAGGTCTCTCATAAGTTTAATTCCCACAGGGTGCTCCAAAGGAACAGTTCCATTTTGGTATGTTTCTTTGCAAAAATATTTGTGTCACATTATTGATGTGTAAACATTACTGCTGGTATTTGAAGCTGAGTACAGGCAGTGACCATTTTAGGCACATCTCATATCATCATCATCGTTCTTTTATTCGTCAGAAGAATACATTTGTACAGAATTAAAAGCATCTGAGAGAACTTTGAAAAAAGGAAACATAATCCACAATAGAATGGAACTAAACAAATAGCCCCATATCAATACAATCAATTAAAATATTGCGACACTTAGAAGCTAAAAAAAGAAATTTAGCCACCAGGGAGGCTGTATTTCTAGTAATATTATTCAGTAAATATAAAACCTGTCTTTCTCTGGGTAGAAAGCTAGATTGACGTAAAAGTGGAGTTATAAGATTTTGCCTAAGTTCTACATAGAGAGGACAAGACAGAAGGATATGTTTGGTAGACTCAACCACGCCCATAGTACAATGACAGGTTCTCTGGGGGTATGGAATATCCCTTGTACCTTCCCCACAATACCGCAGAATCAAGGGCGCATCTCATATATGTGCGACCAGTCACGTGAACCTGGGAGTGACCCGAAAACATCACTAAAATGTTGTGCCTGCAATGTGGAGCAGGGACAGCAAAGACCAGAAATGAGAAGAACTGGCCACATGTCAGAAGCGGGAGTCAGGTGAAGGTCAGCAACAACAACAAAACTGGTGTCAGTGAAGTTAACTCTTTATTCAAATAAATCAAAACAGCACAGGCCTAGCGATTCCAGCTCTTCCCAGTAGGTCTTACCTGAATGAGGCAGTTGTGAGGAATGAAGGTCCCTGCTTCCCACAGCTGCCTAAGTCCAGGGTTTTCCCCTCAAGCAGTCATAGACTGCACCTGTGCACAACCAACCTCTCCTCTGCCCTTTTCATTTCTCTCTGTGTTCTAGGAGACCAGGGGAGAAGGGAGCTGGTTCCAGTCTCCTCCACATCCTCTCCGGCCTTTGAGTCTGGACTGCTCTCTGCTACAGCCTCTTCTTGCTCACTAAAACCCAGCTTCCAAAACCTCCTCCTCTTCCCAGTTTGCTCCTCCTCCGCCCTCTGACCACTCATCATGGATCTGCCCCCACTACTTTTTCCTGAGCGTTCCCCCTCCAGGAACTGATGTTGCCACAGCTGGTGGGCTGGGACTGAGCCCCACAGCCCTGGGCAGTGGCCAAAGCTGCTCCCTCCTGCTCACAACTGTTTGGGAAAGGAGGCAGCCCCCAAGGAGGGTTATAGGAAGTGTGAGCGCTGGGTGGGTGTCTGCTCAAGGTGCAAGCGGCAAGGTGGGTCTTCCTTCCACCACCACCCCTGCAGAGGAAGAAGAAGAAGAAGAGGTTGGATTTGATATCCCGCTTTATCACTACCCTAAGGAGTCTCAAAGCGGCTAACAATCTCCTTTCCCTTCCTCCCCCACAACAAACACCCTGTGAGGTGAGTGGGGCTGAGAGACTTCAGAGAAGTGTGACTAGCTCAAGGTCACCCAGCAGCTGCATGTGGAGGAGTGGAGACACGAACCCGGTTCACCAGATTACGAGTCCACTGCTCTTAACCACTACACCACACCAGGCTTCACAAAGGAGCCTGAGTGTCTGTGTACAGAGGACCCACACAGAGACAAGGTCTCTCTCTCTCTCTCTCTCTCTCTCTCACACACACACACACTGACTCCGTCAAACCAAAGGAGGCAAAAATTCACAACCTGCGTCCTGCAGTCATCATAAATTAATGCCAATGAAGCATTTTGCACTCAAAAGCGTGACTTGTCCGCAGAGCTGGATTCTCCTTTCATCAGGAGAGAGAGAGAGAGAGAGAGAGAGAGAGAGAGAGAGAGAGAGAGAGAGAGAGAGAAGAGGGATCCTTAGGAAAGGAACTGGAAATAGAACTGGCAGAAACATGGTGCTGTTATACAAATCCATGGTGTGGTCACTAGTCACCTCAGCTCAAAAAGGATATTGTGGAGATGGGGAAAGGTTCTCAAAATGGCCACCAAAGTGATCGAGGGGATTGGGCAACTCTCCTGTGGAGTAAGGTTGCAGCATCTGGGGCTTAGCGGCTTAGAGAAGGGGTAAGTAAGAGGCGACATGTTGAGATTCGTGCATTGTAGGGGGTTGGACTAGATGACCCTCAGGACCCCTTCTTCCAACTCTATGATTCTATGGTTCTGCGTAGCAGCAGCAGCCGCCATGCACCTTTCCTCTCATGTGATGTAGGAGTCAGTAAGGACAGAGGAAAAACTAGAACAGTGTCTAATAGGAGAGATACGGAATGATGCCACAAAGGGAAGGCCACACTCTTAATCATTGGCACCAGGTCATTAGAAGGTCAGCCAGATAGATCTAAAATCAGGATTATAACAAGGAGATTATCCCACCTGAAGAAGTCTCTCTGAAGTTCAAAGAGCCAATCCTTCAAATATGTTAAACATCTCCCAAGTAATTAACCAAAGCAACTCTGAGGGAGGAAAATCTTTGCATATTTAAGGTACTTCAATGTGGACTTTCCTGCCTGCTTGCTGGGAAATACTAGCCTTTTGTGTGTGTGTGTGGGGGGGGGAAATCCATATAAGTCCTCTCTCTGTTTCAGGCAGTGTCACAAAGAAGTCTCACAACTGATGCATCAAAGCCACAAGACCTGTTTAGGATCCCCACTGGCTCATGAGTAGACAGTAAAAACAAACAAGCCAGGAGTAGCTGGAGCAACCTTTATGTTATGGATTTGTCTGATGAGCAAATGGCATAGCGAGGTGGTGGGGAGAAAGAAGAAGTCTGCCATATCAGATATAATCTAGCGCCCGTTATCTTAACGGGCTTAATTTACTAGTATTTGATATTTGTTTATTTCATTTCAGGTTTTCATTGCCTAGGGCCGGCCATGAGTAGGCAAACTAAGGCCTGGGGGCCAGATCCGGCCCTATTGCCTTCTAAATCCGGCCCGCGGATGGTCCAGGAATCAGCGTGTTTTTACATGAGTAGAATGTGTCCTTTTATTTAAAATGCATCTCTGGGTTATTTGTGGGGCCTGCCTGGTGTTTTTACATGAGTAGAATGTGTCCTTTTATTAAAAATGCATCTCTGGGTTATTTGTGGGGCCTGTCTGGTGTTTTTACATGAGTAGAATGTGTCCTTTTATTTAAAATGCATCTCTGGGTTATTTGTGGGGCCTGCCTGGTGATTTTACATGAGTAGAATGTGTCCTTTTATTTAAAATGCATCTCTGGGTTATTTGTGGGGCCTGCCTGGTATTTTTACATGAGTAGAATGTGTCCTTTTATTTAAAATGCATCTCTGGGTTATTTGTGGGGCCCGTCTGGTGTTTTTACATGAGTAGAATGTGTGCTTTTAATTAAAATGCATCTCTGGGTTATTTGTGGGGCATAGGAAAAAGTTTGCTCACCCCTGGCCTAGGCTTTCTGTGATTTAAATGAAACTCTTCCAATTTGCAGATATGGTAGGTGTTTTGGTTCCTATTGATCCCTGCTGGGGAGTTAGTGATTTTGCCTGTAAAAGCCAGTATGTGGATTGCCCTGCATCATTTTTTGTGTGTGTGGTGCAGTGGCGACAACTAGTAAGGGAGATTGTTGGCTGCCTTGAGTTAGACTCTGCCATTCATCCCCCCCCCCCGCTAAATCCTGCCCAGGAGCTCAAGGCCACCCCCCCCCCCGTTGTCAAATGTATGTTAGACCAAGAGACTGTGTGGGGCCCTGAGTTTTAGGGCTGCAAGCAGACCCTTGGAGCTGGGCTGCCCTGGTCCTATTCTGATACTTTAACCACTGTACTATGTTATAATAATTTTTAAGGTCTCAAATATAGAATAAATATTCATAAATGCACACATATCTAAATATATAAACCATGTATCTGAAATGGTAAAAGGTAAAGGTAAAGGGACCCCTGACCATTAGGTCCAGCTGCGGACGACTCTGGGGTTGCAGCGCTCATCTCGCTTTATTGGCCGAGGGAGCAGCGCACGGAAACGCCGTTTACCTTCCTGCCGGAGTGGTACCTATTTATCTACTTGCACTTTGATGTGCTTTTGAACTGCTAGGTTGGCAGGAGCAGGGACCGAGCAACGGGAGCTCACCCCGTTGCGGGGATTTGAACCGCCGACCTTCTGATTGGCAAGCCCTAGGCTCTGTGGTTTAACCACAGCGCCACCCACGTCCTTATCTGAAATAGTACAGGAGAGCAATCCTGAAGCCGTTTTGACTCTCCCAATGACTTCAATTATTCCTCTGCAGTATGGGTGGCAAATTGGGAAAGCCTTCCCATTGCCTTTTTGCTTACAAATCCTGTCTTAAGGACGTGTTTGTGTATGAATAGGGTAAGCCTGTGACCAGGAACTAAAGTATTTACCATCACAAAAGAATGGCCAGGCTGCCCAGGTAATGCAATCAGTGACCATTATCTGGTATCCTGGCAGACAGGATTTCTGCTGTAGACCACCTCCTGTGATGTATGTATGATGATTTTGGGGTGGTCTTTGGCTAAGGGGGTTGGGAAAGGTCAAAAGTCTTTAAAGGTCCCTGTGCACTTTTGTTCAGGGTCTCTCCCTCCTCGGAAGGAGGGGCGGGGACTTTGTTGCAACAGAAAAATAAATATCTGCCTTGCTCTCCACTGGATCCTGCCTCCATCCATTCTTCTCTGACCAATCATGGTCTTAGGGGACTCAGAGTCCCTGGGGAGTTGGGCAGCAAAAGCCAAACCCCAGTTTTTACAGGTAGGTAGCCGTGTTGGTCTGCCGTAGTCAAAACAATATAAAAAATAAAAAAATTCCTTCCAGTAGCACCTTAGAGACCAACTAAGCATGCACACGAAAGCTCATACCAAGAACAAACTTAGTTGGTCTCTAAGGTGCTACTGGAAGGAATTTTTTAATTTTTTCTTTTGTTTTCCACAATTTTTACATCAGCTATAAATGAGGGGATTCGTGTGTGTGTGTGTGTGTGTGTGTGTGTGTGTGTGTGTGTGTGGAGGTTATACCTCACAAGCTCCCTAAATTTCCCACAGCATCTTGGGGGAACATTGCTTTCAAAGCCCTTCGGATAGCAAATGCTTAAACGGCCAAGGACACAGAAGGCTGCTTTATATTTGTGAATCCAGAAATATTTTTCCCTTCTCTGCCTAATGTTTTGTACTCTCACAGGTGCATCTCATTGCATGCATTGTCCCATCGGCTCGCATACGCGCGGGTGTGTTGCCATGGCAACTCCTCTGCCAGGAACCCGGCTTGGAGGCGGTTGCCGTGTCACTCTAATGGTGCCTGCCTGAAGTGTCGATGATTGTCTATCACATTGTCAGTCAGTGGTTGATTGAAACTGGTGAGCTTACCTGTGTTTGTTGATGCTGTAAGTGAGATATGCTGCAACAGAGTTTATTTCCTTGGTTAACCCCCAGCGAAGTCAGAGAACAGTAGAAACCAAATAGTAATGGCTCTATTGTGTTTCATATGTACAATTTCTGTTTCACCCGTGCAAATCCCACCCTGTGATAACTGCACTGGTAGCTTGCATATTTTTAACAGGCCAATCTGTTGCGCTCTTGTGTGACCCTCATTCCTCTCAGTGAAACATGTGCAGGAGAACATCCAGAAGAATTTTGTTGCTAGACTGCTCCCCACGTCGTGTGGCAGGAACATTTTCTCTTCATTCCGCCCTTGATTGATGAGATAGATTGTCGGAGGCGGCATTTCATATAACTAGAAGTATCACACCGGTCATAGGTAAGGAAAAAAGTAGCCTTTGTGATCACATATTTTCTGCATCATTGCGAGTGCACAGCATGGGGGATGCAGAAATGGGACTATCCCATCCAGTCTCATGCAGAGCTTGCCTGACGCCCGGGAAGAAGTCTTGTTAGAACAAAGTTATAAACAGGGGCGTAGCAACGGGGAGGCGGGGGGGGGGCGAGCCGCCCCGGGTTCCACCCCAGAGGGGGGTGACACTTTTTTAAAAAAAGTTTTTTAATTTTTTTTTAATTTTTTTTTTAATTTTAACTTCATTGAAAAAAGAGATAATAGACACACACACACAACCCCCCACACCTCACAAAGTGGCACCATCAGAGGGGGGTGACACTTTTTAATTTTTTAATTTTTTTTATTTTTATCATTTTTTAATCATTTTTTTATTTTAACTTTATTGAAAAAAAAAGAGATCACTCACACACACACACACACACACACACACACACACACACACACACACCTCACAAAGTGGCACCATCAGAGGGGGGTGGCACTTTTTAATTTTTTTTGATTTTTTTAAAATTTTTTAAATTTTTTTTATTTTTATATTTTTTATTTAACTTTATTGGGGAAAAAAGAGATAATAGACACACACACACAAAACCCCCACACCTCACAAAGTGGCATCATCAGAGGGGGGTGACACTTTTTATTTTTATTTTTTTATTTTTTTACATTATTATTATTATTTTTTATTTTATTTTTATTTTAACTTTATTGGGGGGAAAAGAGATAATAGACACACACACACACAAAACCCCCACACCTCGCAAAGTGGCACCCTCAGAGGGGGGTGACACTTTTTAATTTTTTAAAAATTTTTTTAAAATTAAAGTGTGGGGGGGGGGGGGACAAAAATAATTCCGCCCCGGGTACCACCTGGGCTTGCTACGCCTCTGGTTATAAACTCAAGCAAAAAAGCAACCAGCCCCTGGCGGACCCCTGGCCCAAGGCCTGACCCCCGCACAGGCCTGATCCCACCCACAATTTTCTCCCCCTAACTATGACCCCTTTTCCCTCTCCAATTTCCCTTTCCCTCTCCAATATTTAATTGTTACGTTAGCATTTCGCAAATATAAATCTCCCCTCAGGGTCTCTTACTACTTCTTTACATTGGAAGGGAAGGGGGGGTGCAGTGGCATAGCAAGGTCAGGTGGTGCCCGGTGCAGGGAATTTCTTGTCAGCACCCCCCACATTTAAATCATTAAAAGAAGGAAAAATAAGATACTTGCAAGTGTTATTTTCTGGTTTATTTACTTAACATTGTGAGCATAAGCACTTAAAACCTTTTTTCGCGATGGGGATTTCTTATTTTAAAAACACATATTTTTGCCGTTTTGTCACCCCCTCAGTGATGACACCTGGGGCGGCCCGCACCCACCGCACCCCTCTTCCTACGCCACTGGTGTGTGTGCATAATACAGTTGTCACTACCTTGGAGTTGGACAAGCCTGGGGCAGAAAAATGTTTCCCTCCATCTTTTAACACTTGCTTTTAGTGAGATGCCTCTCTTGCAACAAGCCTATGCATTTTTCCAACACAATTCTGCTTGGTACCAAAACCTCTCAGATATTTTATCCAGATATACCCTTCCCGAGTTCAATACTCTTAAACTCTGGAGCCCTGATAAAATTCGAGAATGGATTTTTGATAGGGATGCCTCTTTAGACATCATGAAGACAAAAAACTCTGGTTTTCTTACTGGTTCCCCAATTAAAAGCAGTTAAAGTTTGTGCCAGTTATCTGGTGGACATCACTGACCCTACTCTTCGGAGAGCTTTTACTATGGCTCTGTTCCAAACAATACCTACAGCATACCTGGCCGGCAGATTTGCCAGAACCCCATTATAGAGCACCGTTTGTGTCCTTGCTCCATGAGAACCAAAGAGGACCTTATACACTACTTTCTTCATTGTCCTCTTTATTCGAGCTTTAGAGGTGGAATTCTGCAAATTATACCCAACTCAATAAGCAACCCTGAAGATCGTGTAAAATTTTTATTAGCTGATGCCAATCCTCAGATTTCTCATGGGGCAGCGGTTTACGTGATGAACGCTATGAAGAAAGATTTTTGGTTGACAAGGATGAGGTCCCTTTTTCGTCTCCATAATCTGTCTACAATGTATCTTTTTTTTATCTGACGAAGCCATTGTTTTTTTTTTTAAAGAACTTTATTAATTCAAAATTTTTACAATTAAAAATAAAATACACATTTCATACATTCCAAACATGCTTCATCCTTATTTCAGTATATAAACTATATGTGTATCCTTTCCCCTTCTTCCCTCCCCCCCTACCTCCATCCCTCCTCCCCTCCTCCCCCTTCCCCCCCTTTACCCCGATACTTCTCAGTACGTGCTATGCTACTAAATTTCATTCTATTGTTTAGCTATACTTCTATTCCTTATGTCTCTTCTTATATTCCTCCTGTTGAACCTTTCCTTGTCTGCCCGGAGGGTGGCCTTTTTGACACCTTGTAATGTATTCCTCAAATGCTTCCCACTCCTTCTCTCTTATACCTTCTTTATTTCCTCTCACTTCGTCATCTTTTAAAGCTAAGTTATAGAAGTTTAGCATTTTAAGTTGCCACTCCTCCTTCTTTGGAATGTTTTGCGTTTTCCAGTTGCTTGCTACCAGGAGTCTAGCTGCAGTTGCAGCGTACATTACTAAGGTCCTATCCTTTGGTTGTATATCCTTATTCAATATACCTAATAAAAATAATTCTGGTGATTTGTCAAATGAATATTTCAGCACCTTTTTTAATTCAAGCCATTGCTAAGGCTACATGTAATAAATTTTAATACTATTATGTAGATATACCGTATTTTTCGCTCCATAAGACGCACTTTTTCCCTCCTAAAAAGTAAGGGGAAATGTCTGTGCGTCTTATGGAGCGAATGTGTGGTCCCTGGAGCTGAACTGCCCAGGGGCAAAAGCAGATCGTGCTTTTTAAAAAAAAAAAAGAGAGAGAGAAGGGGGTGTTGAAAGGAAGCCCGCTGAGCAGCTGACTAGCAAGCGATGGGAAGAGAGATAAGGGAGAGAGATTCCAGCCCCGCCCCCTTGCAGAGGGAGGCTGTTTCCCCAGCAACATGTGATTGGCTGATTAGATTATCTGTCTAGAAACTGTAGAAATGGCTTCCTGAAGCTGCAGAACTGTGAGTTAAACCCCATAAAACAGGGTTTTTTCCCTTTGCAAAGTAAGCTCAACACCTTTGAGCTGATCCTAAAAAAATGGGGCTTTTCTCCTTTGCAATAGAAGCTGCAGAAATTTGAGCTGATCCTTAAAAAAGGGGGCTTTTCTCATTTGCAAAAGAAGCTACAAAAATTTGAGCTGATCCTCAAAAAATGGGGCTTTCCCCCTCTAAAAACTAGGTGCGTCCTATGGTCAGGTGCGCCTTATAGAGCGAAAAATAAGGTATGTGTAAAGGCTTAGTCCTCACAATAAACTTTATTCTGCCTCTCTTGCAAGCAAGTAACATTGGGTTTATGTTTTTAAAGAAGTTTGGAAACCCTTTTTCATTTAATGAGATCTCCCAGATATGACTCAAAGGTCCCCCACTCCCTGTTTGATCTGCCAATTCAACTTACAACCTTCTGGTGTGACAAAGAACTTTTGAACACAATACCCTTTTGATCCATTGTGTGCCCTCTTGCTAGAGATTCTCCAGAGGGACATTCCCGCAGTCTGTTCAGGCAAACACTTTGCAGGTGTCTGGCAGAATACTGGAGACGGAAAAGGAGGGTGATGCTGTTAGCAGATGTTTCCCTGCTCTTGTAGCCTTTTGCCAGCTGCTGAAATTGTGACTTGTTCATAATGCCATAACCATGCCAATTCAGGTGAATGTGGTCTAGCAACAGGGGCACTTCTAGTTTCTGTGGGAAACTTTGTTTTTGGGAGAATCACAAAAATCTTGATGTCTTGGAGTGGTTAATGCATAGCTGTCAACTTTCAGATTTGAAAATAAGGGATTTTTTCAAACTTTCGGATTTGAAAATAAGGGATGCCAAGAGGGCGGTGCAATGGCACCAAGTAGCCTCGCCAGCCTGCGCTCCAGAGGCTGCGTGCGAATGGGTGAGCGAAAGAGTGAGCGCATAGACGGCAGGCAGGCTGTCTGGCTGTCTGGTTGGGTGTGAGGGTCTGGCTGCACAAGGCATGCAAGCTCCGCCCCCAGTCGGTCTCAGACTCCTTATTGGCAGCCGAGCAACGCAGCTGAGGAGCCTCCCTGGCCGGCAGGGAGGGAGAGGAGCTGCTTCCTTTGAAATCCGGGAAATTTAAGGAATATCAACAATCCGGGATAGCAGTGGGAAACAGCATTGGAATAAGGGAGTTTCCCGCAAAAAAAGGGAGGGTTGACAGCTATGTGAATGTAGTTTTTCTTTGCTGGAATATGTCCCTGTTTGATGTGCCATTTTGTCTGTATCTTACGTACTTTGTCTTCCTGTTCTTCCAGTGACCAGGATTGCTCCATCTTAAATAAAGACATAAAGTGTCTAGTTCCTTTGTGTGTTGTGGCTGAATGGTTTGTGCCCTCCTTGAACAATGAGGTGAAAAGGGAAGGCCCACCTGCATCAGAGATTGTCTCCTGCAGTTTCTCTGTAGCTGGTCTCAAGGTTTTATCTCTGCAAATCCCTTGCTCAAATCCTGGAGGAAAGGCACTTGTTTTTCATTCCAAGCCAGCTTCAGGGGGTGTTCTTTATTCAAGAGTTCTTATTTTACCTGGTAATACTCAAGGTAGGACGCGGGTGGCGCTGTGGGTTAAACCACAGAGTCTAGGGCTTGCCGATCAGAAGGTCGGCGGTTCGAATCCCTGCAACGGGGTGAGCTCCCGTTGCTCGGTCCCAGCTCATGCCCACCTAGCAGTTCGAAAGCACATCAAAGTACAAGTAGATAAATAGGTACCGCTCCGGCGGGAAGGTAAACGGTGTTTCTGTGTGCTGCTCTGGTTCACCAGAAGCGGCTTAGTCATGCTGGCCACATGACCCGGAAGCTGTACGCCGGCTCCCTCGGCCAATAATGCGAGATGAGCGCCGCAACCCCAGAGTCAGTCACGACTGGACCTAATGGTCAGGGGTCCCTTTACCTTTACCTTAAGTCTATTTAAAAAAACAAAACAAAAACAAAAAACCTAAAAGAATTTTAGTTCCGCAGGAAACATGTAGTGACTTCTAACAAAAAAACAAAGCAACAACAACACTGTTAGCAAGATTTTATTTATTTTTGGGTTGTGGTGGAGGAAACTTCCTATTATTAACCAATTGCATTTTGTTGTACAGATACACATTTGGTCCTCATATTTGCCCTAAAAAATAACACTCTAGTCTAGTCAAAACTCTGCCTAGAATTCATATCTGTCAACCCTCCCTTTTTTTGTGGGAAACTCCCTTATTCCAATGCCGTTTCCCACTGCTATCCCGGATTGTTGATATCCCTTAAATTTCCTGGATTTCAAAGGAAGCAGCTCCTCTCCCTCCCTGCCGGCCAGGGAGACTCCTCAGCTGCGTTGCTCGGCTGCCAATAAGGAGTCTGAGACCAACTGGGGGCGGAGCTTGCATGCCTTGTGCAGCCAGACCCTCACGCCCAACCAGACAGACAGCCTGCCTGCCGTCTACGCGCTCGCTCTTTCGCGTTCAGCCTCTGGAGCGCAGGGTGGCGAGGCTACTTGGTGCCATTGCACCGCCCTCGCGGCATCCCTTATTTTCAAATCCAAAAGTTTGGGGAAAATCCCTTATTTTCAAATCCGAAAGTTGACAGCTAGGCGCAAAAGTCCTGATAGTTACTGGAAGATTCTGGCTGGATTCTGGGGAAACATTGGGGTAAAGTATAAGTAATTTGGTGTGGTGTGAAAACTAATTTTTCCTCTGCTCAGAGCTTGCATGCTCATTGTTGATGGCAGACCCTGTGAGGAAATCCCCAGGATAATATTTAATAAGAATTATTTTAAAAAACAAAGAGAGGAGAGATTAAGATCGGGAACCCCACACTGGAGAACCATTTCCTCAACCTCCAATATATATATATATACTAGTTGAATTTAGCCTGTTAAATAACGGGCGCTAGAGGAGGAGGAGGCAGGAGGAGGCGAGGAGGCCCGGGTTGAAATTCCGCCTCAGCCACAGCGTCCTCCTCAGGCCGCTTCCCCCGTCGGGCGCTAGAACGGCGGCCGCTGGGGGGTGGAGAGGGGCTCCCTCCCCCTTCTTCTTTTTCCCCGGGGGCGGCTGTAGCGGCGGCGGTAGCGGCGGCAAGGATGGGGCGGCCCTCCTTGGCTTCCGGAGCACCGGCGCTCCGCTGGATGGGCCGTCCCAGGCCGCTAGGCCTCGGAGCCGCGGGGATTGGGCTCTGCGTCCGTGCGAGGCACGCGCGTTGTCAGTTGCGCCAGCGCCGCCGCTGCCTCTCGGACACGCCTCCCTCTCCGCCCGCTCCAATCCCTGCGTCCGTGTGGGACATGGACATGCGCAGTAGCGCAATTCCGTGACACACGGACTGGACGCAGGGACACAGCAACTTTATTATATAGGATATGGAGCTACAGAATATCAACACCTTCTGATACAGTTGACACAAAGACAGGTTATGTGAGGGGTATATACTAGAATACAAGGATATTTCAAAGTTACAGTCATAGTTCATTAAACACGATTCTAGGCTTCCTTCTATTCTACGCTTCCCTGTATTTTCTTATTTGACTTGGTTTTCTGTTCATCAACAATGAACACTGAGATGCGGCATGGAGATGCTGTTAGAAGCAAATACTCTGGAATGTTTGTAGTTGGGAAAGAGAAAGGTTGTGAATGGATCATGCAGAGCTGATCCCCCTTTATGGCTGCTGGATCACATTTATCTACATGTGTCCTTAAGAATAACCTGTGTGTGGGTGTGTGCAATTTCTACATCAGTACCAAAGGCTAGTCAAGTGGTCCTGACACCAAGAGCAGAAAATCGAACAAGTATCATCTACTCACTCACAGTAGAAATTAATGGCTGCCTTTTCATAACATTCAGACCTGCTACTTGGAGTCGCCATCTCATTCTTTTTTTAAAAAAATGTATTTTTATTGAAGATTTTATTGGTTTACAAAAGTATGTGCAATGTCTCTTTTTTTTCAAGTAACATTTTTTACACATCAGTTTCATTTGTTGAGACATTAGGAAGAAAAGGGGGAAAGAGGTGGAGGGGGGAAAGGTGAGTGGGGTTGGGGTCGGGTGGCGATGTTTCTATTTTACTTAATATATGTGGGGTTTTGTGTCAGCTTCGCTTGTGCTATTCACTTGTGTTCCTTTGGTGGTGAGAGAGGTTGGGGTTGGCCTAGGGTGTGCTTGTTCGTTTGTGGTTGGCTGTGGTGATCTTTGTTTTCATGTGTGAGTGGGGTGGGTGGGTGTTTTGGATCAGGTTGGCCATATTGATTTGTATGCTGTTGGGGGATTTTTTGTCATTGTCTTGTTGGGCTGTGTGTGTGATAAAGGGGAGCCATACCGGGGTGAAGGCGTCTTCTTCTATTTGTCCCCATGCCAGTTTCAGTTTATTGGTTAATTTTTCTAGTAAGGCTGTTTCCCATACTATTTGGTACCATTGGTCCATGTTTCCTCCTGACAGGTCTCTCTGGTTATGTCGCCATCTCATTCTGCCTCATGGCAGAGCCAGACCTAGCTGGAGAGATGAGGTCGTATCCCCACATAAGCAGGGCAGAATTTGATATGTTCTTTCTCTTAAATATACACACACGCACACATAAGGTAGGAAACCAGACACCACAGTGCCTGAGGTGCACAAAGTAAGCTATATTATAGCAATATGAGTTTTCCTTCGGAGCATTTCCACGGTGTCACTCACCAGAGGCATAAAAGAGATTTATGACTCCACTGGCAACCAAGATATGGTTATAAACAAGTGAGGTAGTAAAAAAGATGGAGGCTAGAGAGATAATGGGATTAACGTCAAAAGCAAAGATGCCCAGGATGAAGGAGTGTTACCCGAGGACTCGAGGGACAGAAGTGGGACGGGAAGTCGAGGAGGGAAATTTTCAAGTGCCAGAAAGGAAACAGAAGCCTAGGAAGAACGACAGCCCTAAGATCTGACATTCTTATTGCTGAGGTGTGTGGTCTATTTAAAGGTAAAGGGACCCCTGATCATTAGGTCCAGTTGTGACCGACTCTGGGGTTGCGCGCTCATCTCGCATTATTGGCCGAGGGAGCTGGCGTACAGCTTCCAGGTCATGTGGCCAGCATGACAAAGCCGCTTCTGGCGAACCAGAGCAGCGCATGGAAACGCCGTTTACCTTCCCGCTGCAGTGGTACCTATTTATCTACTTGCACTTTGACGTGCTTTCGAACTGCTAGGTTGGCAGGAGCAGGGACCGAGCAACGGGAGCTCACCCTGTTGCGGGGATTCGAACCGCCGACCTTCTGATCGGCAAGCCCTAGGCTCTGTGGTTTAACCCATAGTGCCACCCGCGGCTATTTAGCTGCACAGTATTGCAATCTCTGGAGTGCATAGGGTGTTAGGGGAGGGGTGGGACCCCTGGTGGGGGGTATGTCGTGCTCCTTCCGGGGTAGTTTGTCCACCTTTGGTCCCCACCCAGCACTCAGCTCTCACCTGTGGCTCCTAGAAGCTGTCAGCATGGGACTGCGGCCACAGCCTGGGAAACGGCTTTCACTGGCAGCCTAAACCAGGTGAGGGGAACCAATGGGTCTCAAACCCTCAGTGAGTTAGGGACTTCCCCTGCAGGTAAATCACAAAAAAATGCAATCTGCAGAAAAAAACTATTGATATTTGTGCCGATTCAGCAGTAAACAGCGGGTTTTCCTGGGGAATGCGGTGGGACAAGAGACCCAGGACTAGAAATCACTAGACAAAGGGAAGTGCGGATGAGCCCCCACTCTTACAAAGAGAGGAAAATCTTAAGGCAGCCGGGCCTAAACCACCTTGTAAACTGAAAGTTGTGTGGGATGTGAAACACGGGAGCAGTCAAGTACAACATTCCTAGAGTGGATATAGAAAGGAATCTCTGGTCCAGCAAGTCGAAGCTTCTTGTTTCTCCTGGGCTGGGACAGATTTCCTCTGCATGTAACTGGAGGTGGGTGTGGCCTCACCTGTGCAGGTAAAACAAAAGCACAGGGGCCAGACGCCATCTTCCTCTATTGACTTCGCTCTTCAAGCAAGCAACATCTGCTTAGCTAAAGATGCTCTCAGCCAAGAGAGGAGAAGGAACTATCTCCCTTATGGGATAGTCTCCTAATGTATGTAACTTTTCTAAGCCTGCCTTCTGGGATCCTATGTGAACAGATGTCTGTAAGTAAACTTTTTTATACTTTTATAGAAGACTGTGTTGTGTCTTATCTTTTATTTGGGATTACAGGGGGAAATACCAGGACAGTTATTATAGAGGTTTTAGCGAACCTGAGCAATGCACCTGCTGTGTGACTTTAAAAAGGGGAATGTAAACTCTGCTGATATTGTTGAACTTGTTTACACAAGTTGGAATAGGATATAATAAACAATACTGTATATCCTCTCCTGCATTCCTGAACATTCCTACAAGTAGTCTGTGAATTGTGCAGTGGAAAGGTTCATAGAAATGCAGTCCAAATCACTCTGCCCTTTCCTAGAAAGGAGCATGGACGTAGCCAGGATTTACGGTATGTTTGTGGGAGGCAGGATTTATGGGGGGCAGAACCGATCTGTGATGCAAATAGTCAGTTAGTTAAGTATTTTTATTTATTTACTGGATTGGGGGGGGGGGACAGCTGCCCCCCGGCTACTCCCATGGAAAAGGGTGGGGTTTTTATTTACTCAGAGAGAATGGCACAGCCGTGAGCTACCAGTGTACATTCAGACTGCACATATGGCTTTGTGTATCCCCTTTGCGTGTCGAGGTCCCCCAAGCCACCCCCCAAAGTAACTCACACTTCACACAGTAATTTAAGTTTAAGGTTTTTGGCATACTTTTGGCCACAACTTTATTAAAATACAAAAATGTGAGTAATGTGAGTGGTTGCTTAGGCATTGGTTCCAACTATCTGTCCCCTCCTGGGGGCAGACTGACATCCGCCCAGTTAGCGGAAGTCAGTAAAGGGAAAACACTTTGGGGAGAGAACGGGGGTCCGGGGTCCGGGCCCCTTGCCTCTCCCCTAATGTTCCCAGGGGCTCTTGCGTGGCCCTAGCCCTGACCAGGGGAACAGACAAAAACATGGTGAGCCCCTGGATTCCTTTAACGGAATTCCCCGCGCAGCAGCAGCATTGGAGGGGCAGGCACAGCCAACCCTGACCCCTCCACCAACCAATTTAATAACCAATGCCTAACCGCAACCTTACAAGTTGTGACTGTTTGCTACACAGTAGGCGAAAACCAAATGGCAACAGCCAATCAGCCAGATGGAAAAATTCCTACCAGGCCCCTGCCCCAAAAGCAGATGACCCCATGACAGGCATAGCAAGGTCAACGCGCAAGCCTAAATATAGGGAGGGCGGGCGGGTGATCTGATGCACGCAGCCAAGAGGGCCGCGTGTTGCATGCACTGGGAATATATAACCTCTGAGCTGTGCATCAAACATTGCTACATAACATTCTCCCCAACAACCCGCAGGGCCCAATCACTTGCCATGGCCATCTACACTGGTGTCGCAAGGGGGGCGGGGGGCGGTACGCCCCGGGAGGAGGGGGTGACACTTGGGCTGGCCCCACCCTGCGCGGGGCCCGCCTGCCGGCGCCGCTGCTCCCGTGGCACCTCGCAAGTGTGCCGCGGGAGCAGCGGCGGCCCGGTAACAGAGTGCGCACGCACGACGCATGCGCACTCCGGCGTGACGTTGCATCGTGACGTCACGACGCCCTGCCCCCAGGGGGAAGCCTCCGTTCGCCACCCCGGGTGGCAAGGAGGCTTCCTCCGCCCCTGGCCATCTATCCTATCCCGCCCAGCAACAGAGGGGTGACTTGTTAGCCCCCACCGCAACACGTGCTCTCCATGAAGGAGAACCCGCTTTCTAAACACCTAACATTAATGCGTAGGTGCTCAGAGCATTGCCCCGTGAGATGACTGATTCCAGTAACCAACGCAGCTAGTCAAGAAGGAGTTACATTTCAGCTGGCCCAGCAGGATCCTCACCCCATCCCCATTTCTGCTAGGTCATAAATCACAGTCTCTCCAGGCACATTTGTAGAATCTTCTCTATTGGTGGATATATGTATCTGTGTATTCCTTTTGACGTTTTTATTATTATGAGATAGTTGCCCTGAAGGGGGATGAATAATGAAGGTGCTGCTTTTGTATATATAGAAATAAATATGGAACCCAACCGTGATTGTTCTAAGCGTGTTCCCTCCGGCACAATCCGCCCCCTTCCTACAATAACAAATAGCAGCAAAAGGAAATTTGTATCCGGGAATCAAATAGTTTAATTAGCAGGATGGTGCGATAGAGGTGTCACCCCTGGGCACAAATGAGGTGAGACTGAAAAATACGCTCCCCCATTTGGCTTAGCAAGGTTCAGGTGGAGGTGATGTTTGCAGGAGCCCTTGATGGAGGCAGGGAACATTTGTGTGTATTCCCACACTTAAGGCTGGCCCATTCAGGAGGCAAGGTGAGGCCAACTGTCTCGGGGAAGCAGGATCCACAGGGGCAGCAGATCTGGCCTCCAAGGAACGCATTGCCCAGTACTGCTGCCATGGTGGCAGTGAGATGCTCCTTGGAGGCTGGATCTGACACCTCCTCGGCAGCCGCCCTCCGAAATGTCACCTTTACAGTGGCCTCTTAGCAAATAAGAGGTGCTGCTGGTCTCATCACACCCTTAGGGAGGAAATAATGAGGGCTGCCCTCTGAGGTCTCCTGGGCTCTGCACCTGCCCCAGGGCTATTCAGAGTAGGCCCCTTCCCCTCATTTGATTCCCAATTCAATTTCCCCTTTTTTCCTATTACAGGTAGGTAGCCATGTTGGTCTGCCATAGTCAAAACAAAATAAAAAATAATAAAATTCCTTCCAGTAGCACCTTAGAGACCAACTAAGTTTGTTCTCTAAGGTGCTACTGGAAGGAATTTTCCCTTTTTTCCTGATTTAGATCTTCACCCACCCCCATCTTCCCTGGCTGGGTTTTCTTTTGGCTGTTTTGTGGTTTGCCTCAGGTGCCGAAATGTCTTGGGCGGTGTGGCGTAGTGGTTAAGAGCGGTAGACTCGTAATCTGGTGAACCGGGTTCGATTCCCCGCTCCTCCACATGCAGCTGCTGGGTGACCTTGGGCTAGTCACACTTCTTTGAAGTCTCTCAGCCCCACTCACCTCACAGAGTGTTTGTTGAGGGGGAGGAAGGGAAAGGAGAATGTTAGCCGCTTTGAGACTCCTTTGGGTAGTGATAAAGCGGGATATCAAATCCAAACCCCTCCTCTTCTTCTTCTTGGGCTGGCCCTTCTCACACCTTCATCAGCATTGCTGTGAGTGGGCCATTAAAGCAGTGGCACACTCTTGCCAAGTCCTCTCAGCGTTGCCACACAGCACTCACCCACCCTCTTCTATATAGTGTGAGTTTAGCTACTTGCCCAAGGAGGCTGGGTAAAGATATTTTCAAAAATTGCTGTTCACACCAGTGAGCACCCAGAATAATCTTTAAGGTGATGGAGGATTCCAAAGACCTGCCACTCAGGGCTGTGGGGCCTATGGAACAGGGTAAAGGTAAAGGTAAAGGGACCCCTGATCATTAGGTCCAGTCGCGGACGACTCTTGGGTTGCGGTGCTCATCCATAGCTGTCAACTTTCGGATTTGAAAATAAGGGATTTTTTCAAACTTTCGGATTTGAAAATAAGGGATGCCGAGAGGGCGGTCCAATGGCACCAAGTAGCTTCGCCACCCTGCGCTCCAGAGGCTGCGCGCAAACGGGTGAGCGAAAGAGCGAGCGCATACACGGCAGGCAGGCTGTCTGTCTGGTTGGGCGTGAGGGTCTGGCTGCACAAGGCATGCAAGCTCCGCCCCCAGTCGGTCTCAGACTCCTTATTGGCAGCCGAGCAATGCAGCTGAGGAGCCTCCCTGGCCGGCAGGGAGGGAGAGGAGCTGCTTCCTTTGAAATCCGGGAAATTTAAGGGATATCAACTATCCGGGATAGCAGCGGGAAACGGCATTGGAATAAGGGAGTTTCCCGCAAAAAAAGGGAGGGTTGACAGCTATGCGCTCATCTTGCTTTACTGGCCAAGGAAGACGGCGTACAGCTTCCAGGTCATGTGGCCAGCATGACTAAGCCGCTTCTGGCGAACCAGAGCAGCATATGGAAACCTTCCCACCGGAGTGGTACCTATTTATCTACTTGCACTTTGACATGCTTTCGAACTGCTAGGTGGGCAGGAGCTGGGACCGAACAACAGGAGCTCACCCTGTCGCGGGGATTCGAACCGCTGACCTTCTGATCGGCAAGCTCTAGGCTCTGTGGTTTATCCCATAGCGCCACCTGCATCCCAATATGGAACAGGGTAAGGAACCCTAACTGGAGTCAACCTCCCTCACCCACTCAGAATTGTAGGGCCTGGGTGACTCAGGAGAGCCTCCCTCAATGCAGGGGAACAGCCCACTAGCCAAGGGGGAGAGATAGGATCATACTAACCCCAATCTGGAGTTTCATGCTGTCTGAAACTCTTGGCAGTGCCCTTGCCAAGACATCCTGCAAATGAGTAGAGCTCTGCAAAAGTTTCCTGTTTGCTGCACATCTTGGTTTTGAAAGTTTTGATACAGCCAGGGCTCTAATTTACCCATTAATTCATGTCTTGAATCTCTTGTTTCAGAGATGTTGCCAGTGGGCATAAAATATGTAATATACTGACAGTGTTTGAAATAATGTTAATTATGTAATACTTCCTTTTCAGCTTGGAATGCCTAAGCATATTTTCACAATGATAGATGAAAAAGCAGATATTAGATTGCTCGGAGGCTTAGCAAGGGCCTCAAAGCCAGCCAGAATAGCATCCTTATAGTTCCTCCTTGGCTTTCTGCCTAAAACCTAAAATAATAAGCAGATACAAAGCAGATTCAGCCATCAAATAGCGGTGAAGGAGGAAATCAAGGACATATGATTTTTTTCCTAGATTTTTTCCCCAAGCCATGTCCACCTGCCTCACCCCAGGCATCATATATTGTGTCAGGTGTTGGGCAGGTAGGGCTAAAATGGGGTTTACAGGTATCTGGGATCAGCTGATCAGTAGCACTTTGCAAGCCTTGACAACTGATTGTTGGAGCATCAGAAGCTCCGTGGAAGCTGGTGGGATATGTCTGCAAAGCTCCTTGAGCTGGTGTGATTTTAGCAATAGCTAATTAAAGTGCTAAGAGCGAGAGATAAACCTTGCTGAGTAGAAGCCCCAGCAATTAACGGATTGTCACTGCCTCTGCCTGCATGGCTTTATTTCAAACACTGGCAGTGAAAACCCGACATCGTTGTGACACCAAGTGATTGGCAGGTGATTAGCCCTGCCCCCCTGTCAGACATGGCCTGCGGTGGGCAGGGGGTGGAGAAAGATCTGGTCCAGTCTAAGATCTAAGATTAAATCAGTGTATACACAGGATGGGAACTTTTCAATAGCAGCATCTAGATTGTGGGGGTCCCTCAGAAAGTGTCCATGGATCTTTTATAATGAGCACATTTCTTCCTATTTCTATCTGCTTGATTTCTTTCCATTTTTTCTGGCTCCTTATGATATTGTTGCTGTTTCATTTTCTTCTTTGTTTCTTCTTGTTTTTCTTCTTGTTTGTTTTTAATTTTGCTGAAGTTTATTGTGCATTTTAAATTCCTTATGCATTGCTTTGGAGGCCTTTGTCTGAAAAACATCACACAAATAAATATCAATATAATGTTGGATGCCAAATAATTTTCAAATGAGGGATAGAATACACCTGGGAATGCTGTTAAGTGATGGTGTTGCCAGAGGCACTCCTGGGGGAGAATGCAGCTGCCCCATGGGACTATTTGCAAAGCGATCTGCAGTCCAGCTGTTGAACAACATCTGGTGGGCCAAAAATCCCTCATCCCTGACATAAATGCACACACATGAACATTAACGCATCATCACTGCATCACCAGCTTGCCATTTCACATGCTGGTGAGGTTAGCTTTGAACGGATAACAACAAGAGATTGCAAGAGTACTGTATTTTTCTTGTTACAGGTAGATAGCCGTGTTGGTCTGTCATAGTCAAAACAAAATAAAAAAAATCCTTCCAGTAGCACCTTAGAGACCAACTAAGTTTGTTCTTGGTATGAGCTTTCGTGTGCATGCACACTTCTTCAGATACTGAAGATACTGAATTGGTATCTGAAGAAGTGTGCATGCACACGAAAGCTCATACCAAGAACAAACTTAGTTGGTCTCTAAGGTGCTACTGGAAGGAATTTTTTTATTTTGTATTTTTCTTGAGGATGATTATGTTAGGGTTTGACCTCTGTGTAAACTTGCAGCTCAACACACCACACCAATCAAGCACCTGGGGAATGACTCAGCTTACATCGCAGCTGTAAGTCTGCCCAGAGATGATTAACCTAGCAACAGCTACTTGATTGGTGGAGAGAACAATAAAGACTGAGACCAAAATGTGCTCTGTGTGGAGAGATAGGAGATGGTGGAATGTGTGGAGAGAGTGTGCTGGAGTTTGTTAGAGGTAGAGAGAATTACTGTTCTATGTACTGTTTGTTGTTTTCTTGTAAATAAACCTGTATATAGTTACTCAGTACTAGTGGCAGTAAGTTCCTGTGTCAAGCTGCTTGCTTTCAACTGCTGCCAAGAAGTTTCCGCTGTGCCTGCGCTTACTCTGCTGAAATCCAACTGGTGTAGTTGGTATTCAGAAACAGCCTACTAACTTTAACAGGTTATGGGCCCAGGACTTGGTTGGCAGGTTGGCAGTAAGCTGGTGAAGCTGGGGAAGCTGTGGTTCTGTCCTCTCTCTACCAGAAGCTGTGAGTAGCTGGTTCCTGTGCTTGCTGTCCTTGCTGTTGGGAACATCGCTCTCAGATGGCTTCACATCCTTATCCAATGGCTTTTGAGTGCCTGAACAACCACAACTACTTGCTTTGGTCAGAGCGGATGCAGGCTGTGCTCCAGAGGGATCATCTCTGGGCAGCAGTGCACAGACCGCCCACTAAGCCTGATGCGGAAGAGCTTGACCAAGACCAAAGAGCAAGGGCCACCATCATACTTGGTTTAGACGACTCCCAGTTGCCGTATGTACGTGCGCATAAGTCTGCAAAGGCTGTGTGGGAGGCGTTGAAGCATCTCCACGTCCATGAGACTGCTAGTTCCAGACTCTCCATCAGAAAGTCGCTGTATAGAGCAAGGCTGCAACCTGGGGTTTCCATGCAGGATCATTTGCACAGTTTGCAAATGAAATTTGTGGCGCTGCAGGAAAGAGACTATGTCCTGGATGAGGAGGAACAGGTATGCATCATCCTAAACTCTCTTCCTGAAAGCTGGGACACTTTAGTGTTGACGCTAGAAGCTATGCGTGAGCAGGATTTGACTCTTAGCCTCGTGACCGGGCGTTTGCTTGAGGAAGCTCAGAAGCGGGAGGATAAAGCTTCGGAAGCTTCGGCAAGCGGTCGGCTTGCAAGAAATGCAGACAGTCCGGGGGAGAAGCAAGAGAAGCAGCCACAACAGCGCCAGCCTGGTGAGGAATCTGCATATGCTGTTCGTCGGTGTTATCGATGTGGGTCCAAACAGCATCTTAAGGCCGCATGTCCGGAAGTGAACAGATTCCAGGGCCAGTGACAGCAGCAGCAGCAGAAGAAGAAAAAGTTTGGCAAGAACAAGCAGTCGGCTCAGCTTGTAACAGCCGTGGCGCAGTGTGCTGACGAGAGGGAGAACACCTGGGTGGTTGACTCAGGGAGCTCTCGGCACATTGTGAACTCAGAGGAGTTGTTTGTTGCTAAGGGTTCAACACCGCGCAGCCAGGTAGCGTTGGCTGATGGCAGAAAATCCGAGGTACAGTCGGGGGGTTCTGTCTATGTTGCCTGTTTACGCTCCAACCTGGACAATGTACTGTGTGTACCGTCACTGCGCAGTAATCTGATGTCAGTGTCGTGTTTGATGAAAGCCGGGTTTGGCGTTCATTTTGAAGACAACTGCTGTGTGATTAAGAAGAACGGAGAGACTCTGGGTACAGCTATTCCAGAGAATGGGTTGTTTGTGCTTAGAGACTGTTCTGAATGTTCTGCAGTAGTTAGTAATGCTCAAAATGTGTTTAAGAATGAGCCTATGCACAAAAATTGTATTCATTTACTTCACCGCAGATTAGGACATGCTAATTGGAAAAATGTGTTAAAAATGCCTGATTTAACTGAAGGATGCAAGTTGCAGAATTGTGAAAGGTATTTGGACTGTAACGTTTGCAAAAAAGTTAAAAGTCACAGAGGTTCTTATCCTAGAAGTGACAGGGTGTCTGAAATCCCATTTCAGCTAGTCCATGCTGATGTGTCAGGACCATTCCCTGAGAGCAGGGGTCGTTCACGTTTTGCCCTTATAATTGTGGATGATGCCACGCGTTTTGGCTGGTGTTATCCAATGAAGCATAAAGGTGAGGTTTTCACCAAATTTAAAGGTTGGGTTGCTATGGTTGAAAGGCAATTTGACCGTAAAGTCAGAAAACTTCAATCAGACAGAGGAGGGGAATTTTTGGCTGGGGCATTCCAGAATTGGCTTCAAAAGAAGGGCATAGGGCATAGGAAAACAAATCCTTTTAGTCCTGAAGAGAACGGCCTTGCAGAAAGAAAAGGGAGATTTTTACAGGATATGATGTATGCCATGCTTGAGGACGCAGGTCTTTCATTGGGTTATTGGGCGGAGTCAATGTTAACCGCGAATTATTTACAGAACAGGTTGTTCCATAGTGCCATTGGTACAACGCCATACTTTGAATTGTTTAAGAAACAGCCTAAGGTTGACCACCTGCGTACATTTGGAGTACAGGCCTGGGTACACATTCCCAAAGCCCAGAGACGCAAAGGTGACCCTAAGTCCAAGCTGCTTGTGTTTGTCGGGTACCAAGATCTTGGCAAAGGGTACCGGTTTGCTGAAGGGCAGAGTGGGCTTGTAATCTCCAGAAACGCAACATTTTGTGAGCAAAAAGGCTGGGAGAAACTACACGCTAACTCAGAAGTCTGGTTACAATCTTCTCAAAAGTTTACTGGCACTAAAGAGCAAATAGGAGGGAGCACAGATTCTGAGGGGGAGGAAGATAAGGAACTGCAGGCGCAAAGAGGAAAGAAAAGAGTGTTGTCTTCAGACTCAGAGCAGGAGGATAGTTCGCCTATTGCCAAGCAACGGCAAAGGAGGCTAGAGACTGAGGGGGATGAGAGTAAAGAGAAAGAAAGTTTTTCTCCAAGACGTTCTAAGAGGGAGAACAAGGGAATTCCTCCGAAAAGCTTTTCCCCTGACACAGCCAATGTTTTTCATGTAGCCTGTGAACCTCAGAGTTTCCAGGAGGTTTTAAAACTTCCAGAGGAACAAGCAAGTCTCTGGATGCAGGCCATGAGGGAAGAGATGGGTTCTCTTAGAGAACATGATGTTTTTACAGCCATGTCACCACCCAAAGGAGTCAAAATTGTGGGGTGCAGATGGGTGTACAAACTAAAGCCTTTGTTAGTAGGTGGTTACAAATACAAGGCAAGACTTGTAGCCCAAGGCTTTTCACAACGACCAGGACGTGATTTCGACGAAGTTTTTGCTCCCACAGCCAGAAGTGGTAGTGTGCGTTTGTTGCTGGCGATTGCATCTAAACGCAGACTCAGGGTCAACCATTTTGACATTCAAACTGCGTATTTACATGCTTCTTTGACAGAAGACATTTATTTAGCAGAACCACCAGGATTTGAGACAGGAGCGAATAAAGTGTGGAAACTAAACAGAGCACTTTATGGGCTACGTCAGTCAGCAAATGCCTGGAACAAATGTCTGGACAGTGTGTTAATTTCACTTGGTTTCCAGCGCAGCATTGCTGATAACTGTGTGTATGTTAAAGGGTCAGGTTTGTCACAACAGTTCTGCATAATTTACGTTGACGACCTTTTACACATGTGTAACACAGGAACACAGACGGAAAAGTTTGCTACACAATTAGCTAAAAAGTTCAAGGTTAAAGACCTTGGTCCTGTAAAAATGTATTTGGGTTTGGAAACGTGCTGGGCGGATGATAACAGTTGTTTGATAAGTCAGAAAAGCAAAATCAAACAGATGTTAAATAATTATGGCATGCAGGATTGCAAAGGGGTGAGCACACCCATGGAGCCAGGTTTCATTAAGTCACTGCATACCGATGACAGCACAGAGTTTGATCAGCCAGAGCTGTATCAGTCAGCGATTGGAAGCTTACTATATCTAGCGCAGTGGAGTCGCCCTGATTTAAGCTATGCTGTTGGTATTCTCTCAAGACAGGTTGCTAAACCAACAGTCAGTGCTTGGAAAGCTGTAAAGCGTGTTTTTCGCTATCTCCAACACACAATTGACTATGTGTTGAAGTTTAGTTCAACAGGTGAAGAGGTGTTACAATGCTATTCAGACAGTGACTGGGCAAATTTACCTAGTCGAAAATCAGTTACCGGTCTAGTGATCATGTTTGGTGGAGCTCTAATTGAATGGAAATCAAGACGCCAATCCATTGTTAGTGTGTCATCCACTGAGGCAGAGTACGCCGCTCTGAGCGAATTGTGTAATGAATTGTGTTTTTTCAGACAATTGTTAAATGATCTAGGAATAAATCATAATGAGCCTGTAAAAGTTTATGTTGATAATCAAGCTTGTATCACTTTAAGCAATACACAGAGCTTTAAGTCGAAGTCAAAACATGTGTCTGTAAAATATCAAAATGTGAGATGCAATGTTGAGAACAAGGCAATTGAATGTGTTTATGTATCCAGTGATCAGAACATTGCAGACGTCATGACCAAACCGTTGGCATGTGTAAAAAACAAGCTAATGTGCGAAAATTTGGGTTTGTTTGAAAAAATAAGTTAAAAACACTTTGCTTATGCTCAGGAGCTCATTGTTTAGGTGTGTTCGCTGTGAGGGGGTGTTAGGGTTTGACCTCTGTGTAAACTTGCAGCTCAACACACCACACCAATCAAGCACCTGGGGAATGACTCAGCTTACATCGCAGCTGTAAGTCTGCCCAGAGATGATTAACCTAGCAACAGCTACTTGATTGGTGGAGAGAACAATAAAGACTGAGACCAAAATGTGCTCTGTGTGGAGAGATAGGAGATGGTGGAATGTGTGGAGAGAGTGTGCTGGATTTTGTTAGAGGTAGAGAGAATTACTGTTCTATGTACTGTTTGTTGTTTTCTTGTAAATAAACCTGTATATAGTTACTCAGTACTAGTGGCAGTAAGTTCCTGTGTCAAGCTGCTTGCTTTCAACTGCTGCCAAGAAGTTTCCGCTGTGCCTGCGCTTACTCTGCTGAAATCCAACTGGTGTAGTTGGTATTCAGAAACAGCCTACTAACTTTAACAGATTAACCAGGAAACAAATGTCGCGGGGGTTTGGGGTTTGTTTGTTTTCTAACAACAACACAGCTCAAGCAGTTGCAAAGGAAAGGAATAGAGCACACAGCAGATGTAAAGATGTCAGCAATGTGCAACTGGAAGTGGAGGTAGGAATTAGGCAGTGATACTCAGTAATAGAGGCGTTGAAAGCCTGCCTCTCTTATGATTTGTGAAATGTATGCTCATAGCCCACAATTCCAGCTTTTGGGGGAAGTTTAGGTGTGTTCTTAATGACGCCTAACTAAAGAGCTAAGAAAGAGATAACCCATGACAATAAGATAAGTAAGAGTAAGGTAAAGGGACCCCTGACCATTAGGTCCAGTCGTGTCCGACTCTAGATTTGCGGCGCTCATCTCGCGTTACTGGCCGAGGGAGCCGGCGTACAGCTTCCGGGTCATGTGGCCAGCATGACAAAGACGCTTCTGGCAAACCAGATGTAAGGGCTCGGGGTTGTCTCCTCGAGAGTAAAGAGGCAGAAACATCCGTTCTTCTAAAGGTAATGCTTTATTTACAGACTATGTACATCAGAGCGTCTAAGACTCATATCCGCTTGAGTCGGTTCCAGAATCCGGGAGTGGCTTCTGCCTACTCCTCCCCCAGCATAGAAGCTTGGGAATTCCAAAACGTCTCCTCCTTTCCTTATGCTTTTTCCCTCTATGCAGCTGGAGCGATGGAAGTGGCTGACCGCTTTGTTCCGCAACCCCCTCAGGTCGATCCAGGGCTCTGTCAGCATCTCTGACCCTCAGCTCTACCGCACTGCTTGACAGTTCCTGCTCCTCACCACTGGGGCTGCCCTTGCTATCTCCACTGGACTCCGAACTGCTTCTCAAGAGAGGCTGCACTTCCCTCCATCCCTCCTTCCCCATCTCAAAAGCCTTGCATGAGGTCAGGTCCCTGACACCAGAGCAGCACATGGAAATGCCATTTACCTTCCCGCCGGAGCGGTACCTATTTATCTACTTGCACTTTGACGTGCTTTCGAACTGCTACCGTAGGTAGTCAGGAGCAGGGACCGAGCAACGGGAGCTCACCCCGTCGTGGGGATTCGAACCACCAACCTTCCGATCGGCAAGCCCTAGGCTCTGTGGTTTAACCCACAGCGCCACCCGCATCCCAAAGTAAGAGTAGTTGGGATAAAATTGAGAGACAGAAGATGTTTCTGGGGAAGAACCCTGTTGGTTCCAGGTGTCAGGTCGCACAGTTATCGCTTTCCACCTCAAGGGCAGGAAGAGGGGCTGCATCACACAAGTAATTCAAAGCAAAACCAGACAACGCCCTAGAGAGGATACACAAACAGCTTCTTGCTGTGACACATAGACCAAAGCTTATCTTAACAGCAAATGCTGAGTAAAGTGGCAGTGCTGGTAGCCATAGCAACCCTTCAACACACCTGGAAAGCAAGTGCTGGGAGCTAGCTTTCTGACTAGGCTGGCTGCTGAGCTCCCTTGCTGTTTTCTCAGTGCCAGGGAAAGACTTGCTCCTGACTAGTGGAGGCTCAGGAGTGAGTGAAGCACGTAAAATATTGCCATGCCTTTGTCCAACAGACATTGTAATTGCAGCGCCTGCTAGGGATGAGCAAATCTGTCAATTTCAGTTTATCTCAGTTTCTCATTTTTCCAATCTTCAGTTTAGTTCTCCAGATTTCCACATCAATTTGTGATTTTTTTCCTAAAAGGTCCCCGTGAAGATTCACCAGCATTTTAGCACAATTTTCTCCTACTACACACATTCTTAATGCAGTTTTGCCTAATATGCACATTTTGGCAGAGCAATTTCCCCTATGATAATGCATGTTTGTATGTATATATATTATTTTCACTAATTAATGCATTTTGTGCATGCTTTACACTTGTATTTTTGAGATTTCTGAGATATGCACACCATGGGGAATACTGTACCTCTTTGGAATTTTAGACTTAAGGATTTTCATCCTATATAATAAAGAGCCTCTGTCCGTACGTACCACTTTCCGTGTGTCACAGGAATTCGCAACTGCGCGTGCGTTCCAGTCACACACGGATTGGGTAGTACGGACCAATCCCGCCAACCGCTGTGGCGAAGGTGGCGCGTAGCGCCGCCGCCCGCAGCCCTCTGTCCGATACTCCTGCTGCCGGCTGCAGCACAGACCACTCCTGCTTGCTTCCCGAATAAGATCTTGGGGACAGGGGTTGCTCCGCCGCCGCCGCCCGCCCCGCGGGCACACAATGCACAAAGAGAGCCGTCCGGGGCCAGGCAGAACGGGGGGCTCCGAGGCCTAGCGGCCTGGGACGGCCCATCCAGCGGAGCGCCGGTGCTCCGGAGGCCAAGGAGGGCCGCCCCATCCCCGCCGCCACTGCAGCCACCCCCGGGAAAAAAAATTAAGAAGGGGGAGGGAGCCCCTCTCCACCCCCCAGCGGCCTCAATCGACCAGCCTCGCGGAGCGCCGGTGCTCCGGAGGCCGTAGAGGGTCGCCGCACACCCGCCTCCGCCGCCACGTCGCCCCCCCCACAAGCCCCGCCCACACAAGCGGCCGGAGGAAGGAGGACGGAGCTGGGCTTGGGTGGTGGTTTTTTGGGGGGGAGGTGCGCGCATTGGGAGTTGGGTGGGTGGGGGTCCCCCCCAGAGGCTTGAAAGCCTCACAGGAAAAAAGCCCCCGTGGGCGGCTGAAAGGCGGCGAGCTCCGAGGAGCCCTTTCCCCCACCTCCCTTCCCCCTCCTTTTATTTATTTTTTTGTGGTGGAGTCGTGAGTCCAGCGCCCGCACCAGCTTTTCTCCCCCCACCCCAACCCCCGCCCCACGAGACACACACACACAACCACAACCAAGCCCCCACCCCCCACGCGCGCTTCCCCCCTCACCCTACCTTCGCAGCCAAGCCGCTTGCAACTCGCAACCAAGCCGCTTGCAACTCGGATGAGGAAGAAGAGGAGGCCCGGCAATAAACGGGGGGAGGAGGGCGGGGGCCTCCACCTCCTCCCGCCGCCACCGCAGGGCTCGGAATCGCCGCCTCGAGGGGGGCCAGGAGGGTGGGGAGGTAAAGGGGTTAATGGGAGGGAGAGAAGGCTGGGGAGGGAAAAGGGTTAATGGGAAGGAGAGGAGGGTGGGGAGGGGAAAGGGTTAATGGGGAGGGTGGGGAGGGGAAAGGGTTAATGGGGAGGACAGGAGGGTGGGGAGGGGAAAGGGTTAATGTGTTTGGGGAGGGAGATGCAGCGTTTTTTGCACGGGGTGATGCGAGGTGTGTGGAGGGGGGAAGAGAAGAAGTCTGGCATATATACAGTATATATCCGCCTCCGGCTAGCGCCTGTTTTTTGCAACAGGCTTAATATACTAGTAGAATCATAAAATTGCAGAGTTGGAAGGCACCCAGAGGATCATCTAGTCCAGCCCCCTGCAATGCAGGAATCTCAACTAAAGCATCCCTGACAGATGGCCATCCGACCATTGCTTTAAAACCTCCAAGGAAGGAGAGTCCACAACCTCCCGAGGGAGACCGTTCCACTGTCTTAATAGCTCTTAATGCCAGAAAGTTCTTCCTGATGTTTAGTCCTTTCTTGTAACTTGAAGCCATTGGTTCAAGTCCTACCCTCCAGATCAGAAGAAAACAAGATTGCCCTTCTTTCATGTGACAGCCCTTTTGATATTTGAGGATGGCTCTCATATTTGCTCTCCTCTTTTCAAGACTAAACATACCCAACTCCATCAACCATTCATCATAAGGTTTGGTTTCCAGACCCTTGATCATTTTGGTCACCCTCCTCTGCACGCGTTTCAGCTGGTCAATATTCTTCTTAAACTGTTTTGCCCAAAACAGGACACAGTACTCCAGGTGTGGTTTGACCAAGGCAGAAGAGAGTGGTACATTTACTTCCCTTGATCAGGACACTATATACTTCTGTTGATGCAGCCTAGAATAGCATTAGCTTTTTTTGCTGCTGCATCACACTGTTGACTCATGTTAAGCTTGTGCTCCACCAAGACCCCTAGATCCCTTTCACATGTACTGCTGGTGAGCCAGGTATCCCCCATCCTATATTTGTGAATCTTGTTCTTCCTGCCTAAGTGCAGAACCTTACATTTGTCCCTACTGAAAGTCATTTTCTAAGTTTTGGCCCAGCCTGCATTTGCCCTCATTCCTACCCCTGAAGTATCAACCACAAAGGGAAACCCCCCTGCCCACCACTGACTGCAAATAGCTTGCCTTTGTGGCTGTGGGGTCTGGCAATCGGCCAATCTTCCTGGGCCCCTGCATAGAAACATATCCCTATCTGTCTATCAACCCCTAGCAAATCAAAGGGGTTTAAGTTAGTCATGACTTAAGTGCCACTGATTTCAATAGGTTTACTGTAAGAGAGCCAGTGTGGTGTAGTGGTTAAGAGCGGCGGTCTCGTAATCTGGTGAACCGGGTTCGCTTCCCCGCTCCTCCACATGCAGCTGCTGGGTGACCTTGGGCTAGTCACACTTCTCTGAAGTCTCTCAGCCCCACACACCTCACAGAGTGTTTGTTGTGGGGGAGGAAGGGAAAGGAGAATGTGAGCCGCTTTGAGACTCCTTCGGGTAGTGATAAAGCGGGATATCAAATCCAAACTCTTCGTAAGGCGGACTAAGTCTGGATTCAACCCACAGAGATCATGCTATTAACTAATATCTCTATCTACACACACAACACTGCAAAACAATTAAAAACAATAAGGAAATGGGTAAAGGCAGGGAAACGTTGCGTGGAATGGATTGAAAATGCTCAAGGGGGCTGTAAGAGGTGATGTGCAAGAGGAATGGCTGATGCATAAAAATGAAGTATAGGCTAGCAGAGGAACCTGCAAATGCTCAGTCTCCTTCTTTTGCAGGACTTCCACAAGCATCTTTCCCTGCCTTTGTAGGGCTTATGAGGAAAGAAGACTTATAAGAAGATGGAACACTTCTTCCTAACATGCCTAACCTAGGACTGTTAATTTCATTTTTTTTTATTTCTCAATTTTTTTATTGGTTTTCCACACTTTTAAACAAAATATAACAGTCACAAATACAAACAAACAATACAAACAACAGAACAGAACATAGAAATATCAAGTGTACCTAAATTTCCATTCCTCTATATTTTCACCTAAAATTTGACTCCCTCTGAACCTCCCTATCTAAAGTTCCATGCTTTACTTCTTTAGCAGTTGTCCAAACTCTTACTTTTATTTACCTCACTCCTATTTTAATCCCTGATTTTCCACTTCAAATTCATATTATTTTTATTATTAAACTTATTCATCATAATCCCTAATTTCTAATTACTAATTAATTACACTTATCCTACTCACTAAACATCTATTTCTAATCTGAGCCTCTTTTAGCCTTCCAAAACATTCCTAAATTTAAATATTACAATATTTCTTTAAATAACTTCTAAATTTCTTCCAATCTTCCTCCACCGTCGTCTCCTTCTCGTCGCGGATTTGTCCAGTCAGATCTGCCAGCTCCATGAAGTCCATCATCTTCATTTGCCATTCCTCTATGGTAGGTATCTCAGTATTTTTCCAATTCTTGGCAACTACCGGTAGGTCTGTTAATTTCAATGGACCCTGACTCTGGGGTTGCAGCGTTCATCTTGCTTTATTGGCCGAGGGAGCCGGCGTACAGCTTCCAGGTCATGTGGCCAGCATGACTAAGCCGCTTCTGGCAAACCAGAGCAGTGCACGGAAATGCTGTTTACCTTCCCGCCGGAGCGGTACCTATTTATCTACTTGCACTTTGATGTGCTTTCGAACTGCTAGGTTGGCAGGAGCAGGGACTGAGCAACTGGTGCTCACCCTGTTGCGGGGATTCGAACCGCCGACCTTCCAATCGGAAAGCCCTAGACTGTGGTTTAACCCACAGCGCCACCCATGTCCCTCTGACACAGCTCTACCAGTAGTCATTGGCTCATCATCTGGCAATCCACTGGGCATCACTCCTTGCCTTTCTCAGTGTAGAAAGTGTTTCTTCGTAGTTCAAAAGAGCCTCGTGCTTTGCAACAATAACAGGTTCCCTCTCCTTTATGACAGCCTCAGACCAGTCAGAGGACGCGGGTGGCGCTGTGATCTAAACCACGGAGCCTAGGCCTTGCCGATCAGAAGTTCGGCAGTTCAGATCCCCACAACGGGATAAGCTCCCGTTGCTCGGCCCCTGCTCCTGCCAACCTAGCAGTTTGAAAGCACGTCAAAGTGCAAGTAGATAAATAGGTACCGCTCCGGCGGGAAGGTAAACAGCGTTTCCATGCGCTGCTCTGGTTCACCAGAAGCGGCTTAGTCATGCTGGCCACATGACCCGGAAGCTGTCTGCGGACAAACACCGGCTCCCTCGGCCTATAGAGCGAGGTGAGCGCCGCAACCCCAGAGTCCTCCGTGACTGGACCTAATGGTCAGGGGTACCTTTACCTTTACCAACCAGTCAGGGGGGGTCTGTTGCTCTCTTTTGCCAAAGGAGAACCTAGCTGTGTTGTAGGTTTCCTCTTCAATGCAGTTCTACCTTGTTTCAGTGCTATCCTGGGGGGAAGTTAAGGAGAGTTCGTTTGATGGAGTCAGAAAAGTGTTCACAAACTCCAGGTGGCTGTTCTGGCAATGTTGATTTGAGGCCACACTTTACGTTTTGTACTATGGGCCTTCTTTGGCTGGAGAAGGATCTTGCTCGCCACCAGGGAGCGATCCGCGTCACAGCCGGCACTGTGGTAGCTCCGTGTGACACGAACACAGTTCTGTGACAATCAAGTCCAGCTGGTGCCGATGGCTTGATCTTTGACGTCTCCAAGGCACTCGGATGCTCACAGCTCTAATAATGTTAACAAAGAGGAAGAACTTATGGATGTGCTCACTGGACACATGAACACCACATGGCCTCAACCTGGGCGGTAGCACCAGCATCGCTTCGCTTCAGGGCAAGAAGCTCCTCTGAGCACCCCATCCTCAAAGCTTTGTAACTCCCCCCTTTGGAAACAGCATCGTTTCATTTTTATCAGAGCAGCTGATGAAGGGAGAAGCCGAAACATTTTGCCACATAAATAAAAAATACTCTGTTTTGTTAATCACAGTAACATATATATTATTTAACTGATTAAATGACTCCTAAAAGGGATCGAGAGCAAGCTTGCATGAAGTGCTTGTTTGATGCTTTTATAATTGTCTACATGCATTCATTAAGAAAAAATACTGTTATCATTTGAAGTTTGAGAATTTTATGCTATCCAGCTCTGTGCATGTTCTTTATCATGAACCCCAGACCTTGACTAAAGAAGTTTGACATGTAGAAGTCACATTGGCTCCAGGTGTGAGGGGACCCTGAGCAAAGGGCCCTTTAGCAGTGTGAGTGGGCTCTGGTGGGCTTATCACCAGAGGTCCAGCTCCGAGGGCCTTCTGGCAGTTCCCTCGCTGTGAGAAGCCAAGTTACAGGGAACCAGGCAGAGGGCCTTCTCGGTAGTGGCACCCGCCCTGTGGAACGCCCTCCCTTCAGATGTCAAAGAGATAAACAACTACCAGAGTTTTAGAAGACATCTGAAGGCAGCCCTGTTTAGGGAAGCTTTTAATGTTTGATGGACTATTTGCATTTTAATATTTTGTTGGAAGCTGCCCAGAGTGGCTGGGGAAACCCGGCCAGATGGGCGGGGTATAAATAATAAAAAAATATTGTTATTATTATTAATGTTGTTATTATTATTGTTATTATTATATTAGTAGTCAAGGGCAGCAGGAAGAAGCTCTCTAAGCAGGGGCAGACAATTGGATCTAGCTGCCATTTTGATTTCCCACAATTCTTCAGAGTGAGGTTACATCAGGGAAATTAAAGTCAGAGCTACTCTTCATTGCACGGTGCTGCTTGAAAAGCCAGGTCACAAAAAGCAGGGGTGGGATTAAAGTGGGCATCCATGGTAGGCTCTTCTGGGATGTTGCAGACCTTCCGGCTGCCCAAGGATATCAGGTGTTAAGGATTTTGTGTTTGAGAACTGATGATACAGAAGTACAATTCCTATACAGAATCACAATTCCCAGGATTCCCATGGGAAGGAAATAACGATTAAAGTACTGTAAATCTGTAATACTGATACCACAGCATAAACAGAATTAAGTAGGGAGACCTCTGCAGTATAACTGTGTTTAACTGATGCTCTCTCTTTTGAGTCTGTGATTACTTCCCAGTCCTTCACGGAACGGCATACGTTGAGTTTTAAGTATGTGACTTTAGAGGAGGTGATACAGCATTCAGGATTTAGGTATGTTGAGCAGCGGCAAGTCAAGTAGACGGAGCCCAGGAGCCCAGGGGTGCCTGAATGTGCAATAAACAGCAGTGGCTGCAGTTCAGCCTCCTTGCTTCAGATGGATTTCTCTGTTGCATTTTAATTTGGCTGCACAGATTCCCCACTACAGTTTAATGAGCTAATTCACCAGCATATTAAACACTTCTGATCCCTGGTGTTCCCTTCTCTGCAGTTCCCAGTGGTTCCGCTACAAGAGCCGCGCTTGTTAATGTTGCCATTCTTTCAGTTTACACAGAAGCAATGCAAACACTTGCGTGCATGGGGTGGGGCCAGTACATTTCTCCCAGTCTATTGACAGAGCAGGAGAGATATTAAATTCTATAATTCTTTTGCCCGCTTCTAAGCATCTTCGGCATTAATATTTGATGATGAAGGATGCTCATAATCAGGCCCAGATTCCCCCGTGTCAAAATGCTTTATAGGATGCCGTTGGGACCTTAATTGTGAACTCAGCCCTTCAGAGCTTCCAACTCAAACCTAATAAACCCCTGCTATTCCCACACAAACCCTCATATATCTCCATCCACGAGATTTGTGCTGGGATACCAGCAAAATGGGACGCGGGTGGCGCTGTGATCTAAACCACAGAGTCTAGGGCTTGCCGATCAGAAGGTCGGCGGTTCGAATCCCCGCGACGGGGAGAGCTCCCGTTGCTCTATCCCTGCTCCTGCCAACCTAGCAGTTCGAAAGCACGTCAAAGTTCAAGTAGATAAATAGGTACCACTGCAGCGGGAAGGTAAACAGTGTTTCTGTGCGCTGCTCTGGTTTGCCACCCGCTTCCCACACTCTATGACCTTAGTGATGCCTGATTGAGGGAGAAGATGGTTTCAGATGAAACCACTGTCTGTTTCATCAAGGACACAGAGGTGCCCAGGCCACTTTCACCTTTTGAGGCCTCTAGCCAGAATAAAAATTAAGAACGATGAGTCAACACACAAAAACAAAATTCCTTCCTTTTCCTTTTCCTTTTCCTTCCTTCCTTCCTTCCTTCCTTCCTTCCTTCCTTCCTTCCTTCCTTCCTTCCTTCCTTCCTTCCTTCCTTCCTTCCTTCATAAAAGCAATCTGCATGGCAGCAAGTCTGAGAACCAACACAGATATTGAATGGGAGATATTGGAAAGTGGAAATTCCTCAGATTCTCAGGTCCTGCTATTCTCCCACTCCTTATGTGAAAATCATCAACTCGTTATGCGAATGCTCACCTAGCAAACAATTTCTTGGGAATGCATTGTGTTTGGTAAGTGAGACTTGTGTGGAATTAGACTGCAATCCTAACCCCACTGAGGCCGCAGGAGCAAAACTAGGCTTTATTTCACTGGGTCAAAGACCCAGTTTGGCATGCTCCCAAATGCATTTGCGCACAAACACACGCACACACACACAGTCTGGGAGCCTCAATGGTGCCCCTCTGAGGGCTTCACCTGGGGCAAAAATGCTGGCTAGCCCCCCCCCTGTAACTATGGCTCTGCTTAGGGGGAGGAAGCCCCATTGAGTTCAATATAACTTACTGCTGAGTAAATATAAGGCTTAGGTTTGCACTGTAAACTGCTGTGCAAATGGCATTTTAAAAATATGGTTAGACTTTGTTGGCAGATTTCTCCATTTGGTGAAAGATTTTTGCATTAAATCAGGGGGAAAGCAAACTATGTGTTTTGCCACAGTAAGTGTATAACATGTAGGTAGTTTTTGTAAAACATTTTATTTTTGGCTACTTTATCCTATGAATGGTGATATGGTATGCTGTGGCGCATGCTCAGTAGGAAGCTGTGTTGCTTAGCAACAGCTTCAATTTCAGAACTGTTGTCTATGAGGGTCTCTGGGAGGAGGGTGGCAAGCCTGTTTTGTAGCTCACCCCTGTTTCGTAGTGGTGTTAATAATGCCACAGTACAGTTTGATCCTATACAAACCAAAAGGGCTTTAAAATCTTTCTTTTTGCTGTAGTCATTTCCCTCAATTTTAAAAGAATGTAAAAGAAACACATAGGAATAGAAAATGAACAGAGAACAACTTTGGAGAGGATAATTCCGAAAATTCCGAGGACCAATGCACAATTAACCAAGTGAACTTTTCATGATGGTAGTACACCGCAACATGTGCAGATTGTTCATTACTGTAGCCAAGTTTTGTTTTTGTTAAGTATAATTGTTTAATTCATACTGAAATTGAGAATGCCTGTGTGCATTGCTGAATGGGTATAACTGGAAGATTTCATTGAAGCTAAAGAAGAGCAAGTCGAGCTCTCTAAGCACCTTGATAATTAACTGTTACTGTCTCTGCTAGCTAACATGTGAGTGTTTAACCATAGATCACATGAGAGGTATTGAATTGCAAATTGCCATCTTGGGGAGTTGGTCTTTGGTGGTCTTTTGTTCCCAGGCTCTGTGGGAGAAAGATGTGTGAATGACTCACTCCGGGAGCTCAACATCCTTGGGGCTGGAATACAGGCTAATGGAGCCTGTGTGTGAGAGACAACTATATTTGTCAGCTCTGATTATAAGTTATTTAATTTCTAAGAAGTTGAGCCTGTGCTGAACATGCACATGATCTTATGGAAATGTTTGGATGTACTCCCCCCCCCCCTGTTTTGAAGAAAGTTCTGCAAGTAAAGCTTTGAATCAAACTTATGGGTCTGGACAATGTTTTATTCCAAAAGGAGACAGTTTTTATGCATCCAGTTGCTTCAAGCTGCACAATATTAGTATCTGCAATAGCTTTCTCCAATCCCCCACCCTCAGCTCTGTGATATCAGCAATCTCATTTCCTCTGCCTGTGGAGAGGACTGTACATCTGCTATCTGATTCACTCCTCTTGTGTTGAACGCTGAGAGAGTCAGACATATTTTCCTATCTGTCATTCTATGTGGATTGTATTGGTTACTTGCAAAACAGAATGGTAGCTTCAGTTGTATGGACTCCTTGTGTCCGTTCCAATGAATAGACAAAGCTGGGACATAGGTTCACCCCTCTGTCACTGACAGCCTTCTAGCTCCAAACTGGAACTAAGGGGGTGTAAAGTGGAGTCACTATGCTAGCTTCCTGGCAGGTGTGTTGCTGTTGTTCACTGGGACTGAAGGGGGCAGGGAAGTTTGTATGGTGCAAATACACCAGCAGGTGTGACAATTGGTTCCACCAGTCCATTTGCACAATGACAACCTGTCCTTTCAATTGCCCCCCCCCCCATCTTCTGGTAAGCAGCAGAGACCCACATGCTGGGAAGCTAGTGTAGTGACCCCATCTCACTGAGCTGCTTCTGAGCTAGAATACTATATTTATATTGCTTAAATAATAATTCTGTTAAGGGCAGAAACCGTGTTTTATTTTTTGCCTCCCCGTCCACCCATACTCCTTACTCCCAAGACTTCTTCTGCTCTTCCCTGGGAGCTGCAGCTGTTTTTTTTTTAAAGAGAGGCATGTACACCAGGCATGTACACATCCAGCTTATTAGTCAAGTCCAAATTAGATCTGTTAAATCTGAGGTTCTGTGTCCACACCCTCCCACTCAAACTGAATATAACAAGGAATCTAAAAATGGCTCCAGTTAAAGGTAGATAGCCGTGTTGGTCTAAAAATGGCTATAAGTGATTTCCTTTTCGCAGAAGTGGATGAAATTTGCAGTTACACAGAATTGAGCAGATTAAGTCTACAAAATTGCAGGCAAAGCTATGCAGGTGTTCCATGCAGGGAACCAGTAACTTTTTTTTCTTTTAAGCAAAGATCTTTAACTTTTGTTGCCTAAGCACGGACAGCGTGGGAACCCTGTTGCTGCTACAGCCGCAAACGGAGGATCCTCCGCTCATGGCTGCAGCCGCGAGCAGAGGATCCCGGCACCGTCCGCACGGTGCTGGAGCGCCACCGCCGGCAACCTGCCATGCCTTGTCACCCCCGGAGACGTGGCACTGGGAGCGGCCCCCCCTTCGCTACGTCACTGCCTCTCCCCACTCCCCTCTGCAGGATGTTCCCTCTTCAGGTACTTAACCTGTGATGCTGGAACTAACTAGATCCACATGCAGAAGCCCTCCTTCCTTTTACTCAGCCAACCCAGAGTGAGGATTTGGCTTCCACCAACAGGGAGTTTTTGAGAAATGGGGCTGGGAGTCCCACGAGATGCCAGTGAAGGAACTCTGAGCTAATCGGTGAGGTTTTTTTGTCATTAGTGCCAAGGCAATTTGGCCCTCCTCTCTCTCATCTCCCTCTCCCACCATTATATACACAGTAGGCTATACTGCTTTTTGTATTTGTATTTGGGTGTGCTGAACACTTTGTATAAGAGCAATCTTACCACTTCAGCAAACAGCTTCCCTCTGTCGGTTTGCTTCCTTTCCATAAAGTTTGCTTTATGAGGAGCTTGGATGTGCTCCCTCTGGACTAATTTGGAGAGAGATGATTAACTTGCTAATATCTTTTCCTTCTCAAAAGTCTCAAGCTCTCTGCTATTAATTCTGTCAGATTTCGGCTGGCTTTCTGGTCATATGACACAAAGTAGTGAATGTAAGTAAATAAATATTGGGGCGGTGTTCAGAATGTGAGAAGAAAAAGTGTAGTGCCCCCTCTGCTGCAGCCATCCTTATTATTATTATTATATTTTTTTATTTGTACCCCACCCATCTGGCTGGGTCTCCCCAGCCACTCTGGGCAGCCTCCAACATATTAAAATCCATTAAAATATCACAGGTTAAAAACTTCCCTAAACAGGGCTGCCTTCAGGTATTTCCTAAATGTTATGTAGATGTTTATCGCTTTGGCCCTCTGCCTGGTTCCCTGTAGCTTTGCTTCTCGCAGTGAGGGAACCGCCAGAAGGCTCTCGGTGCTGGATCTCAGTGTCCGGGCTGAATGGTGGGTGTGGAGACGCTCCTTCAGGTATACTGGACCGAAGCCATTTAGGGCTTTAAAGGTCAGCACCAACACTTTGAATTGTGCTTGGAAATGTACTGGGAGCCAATGTAGGTCTTTCAAGACCGGTGTTATGTAGTCTCGGCGGCCGCTCCCAGTCACCAGTCTAGCTGCCACATTCTGGATTAATTGCAGTTTCCGGGTCACCTTCAAAGGTAGCCCCACGTAGAGCGCATTGCAGTAGTCCAAGCGGGAGATAACTAGAGCATGCACCACTCTGGCGAGACAGTCTGCGGGCAGGGAGGGTCTCAGCCTGCGTACCGGATGGAGCTGGTAGACAGCCGCCCTGGACACAGAATTAACCTGCGCCTCCATGGACAGCTGTGAGTCCAAAATGACTCCCAGGCTGCGCACCTGGTCCTTCAGGGGCACAGTTACGCCATTCAGGACCAGGGAATCCCCCACACCCGCCCGCCCCCCTGTCCCCCCAAAACAGTACTTCTGTCTTGTCAGGATTCAACCTCAATCCTTAAGACTTATAAGGGGGTCTATTTGTGAATAAGGGTCTACTCAGGAGTAAACATTCTCTTATTCACTGCCAGCAGCAGCAGTTAGGGTGTGGTTACTGCGCACCCACATTTTTGCTCCAGATTTATTTCAACCGTATTATATAGTGATTAATTAGGTCTGAGAGCTTTTCTTGTTGTCCCACAGCTGTGGCTTGTGAAAATGCAATCTTATCCTCTGAACTGAAGCTTGGTTAAGGAAAATCTCTCTTCAGATTTTCCTCGTATCCGTTTCGATCCGACTTAGTGGGTAAGGTGTATTGAACCAATGCCCACCCTACTGCCCAGAAAAAGAAGCGAATCAAAACAACAAGTGCTGAACCTAGATTTGCATTCAAATGTGAAGGCAGTGCAAAGCCCTAGTTTCCAGCTCCAGCTCCTTATAGCTGGAATTTATATTATTTATCCTTTCAATGCCTCTTAACTTTCCAAAACTGCTACGCTGGGTAGCTGGATCTTTAAAATGTGGGGTTAAAGAAGCCAGGAAGGGACAAAGAAATCAGGAAGGGACAAAAAAATTAGTAGAGCAGAAAACACCAAACAACATGGAGCAAATTCTGTACGTATAAGAGAGGCTGGCAGGTTTTTTGTTCCACAGTGCAACAACTAGATGCCTTTGCAGCCTGCAAAGAATGGCGGGGTCCCTGCTGGCTATTAGTTGGGTGAGCATCTGTTCCACCTATAGAGAGCTGCAGCTGCCTGATTTAGTACGGAGAATTGCATGCCCCATATACTTGTGAGTTGTGGTGAGAGGCAGCACTTTCTGGCGGTGTCCGTTGCAAACTCTGCCTCAACCTAATGCTATGGATGGGGATCAATAATAAAAAATATTAATAATATCCTGTTGTGGTGCCCGTTTTTCTTTCCCCAAGAGCTTACCTTGATATTTGCAGCTCACTGGAGTTCCAGGTGCAGATTAAATCTACTGCCATGGCACTAGATCAGTGGTGGCTAACCTTGGCACTCCAGATGTTTTGGAACTACAACTCCCATCATCCCTAGCTAACAGGACCAGTGGTCAGGGATGATGGGAGTTGTAGTCCCAAAACATCTGGAGTGCCAAGGTTAGTCACCACGGCACTAGATCATAGCTGTCAACTTTCGGATTTGAAAATAAGGGATTTTCCCCAAACTTTCGGATTTGAAAATAAGGGATGCCACGAGCCGGGTGCAATGGCACCAAGTAGCCTCGCCACCCTGCGCTCCAGAGGCTGCGCGCGAACGGGTGAGCGAAAGAGCAAGCGCATAGAAGGCAGGCTGTCTGGTTGGGCGTGAGGGTCTGGCTGCACAAGGCATGCAAGCTCCGCCCCCAGTCGGTCTCAGACTCCTTATTGGCAGCCGAGCAACGCAGCTGAGGAGCCTCCCTGGCCGGCAGGGAGGGAGAGGAGCTGCTTCCTTGGAAATCCGGGAAATTTAAGGGATATCAATAGCAGCGGGAAACGGCATTGGAATAAGAGAATTTCCCGCAAAAAAAGGGAGGATTGACAGCTATGCACTAGATCTGTTGTTATTTTTCTCCATGGAGCTTGCAGAGGGAATTTGTGGGTGGGAAAGAGACAAACAGACAGACCTGCTCAACCAATTTCAGGCCATGTTTTCTCTCTCTCTTCTAACTCAGAGCTTTAGCAGCCATGTCCCTTAAGTGGAACAATAAAGAATCTCAAATTAAACTTATATCTTCTGACATTATTATACATTTCATCATTTCTATCAAGACAGTTGTGCAACAAGCATTCCGACACCAAGAGAAAGTTTATCTATGTTTTATCATGTCTATATGAAAGGAAATACGTCAAAAATTATATCAAAAATTATACACATAAAGATTATAGTAAATTATGTAACAATTTGTGTAGCAAACAGAGACAGCTTACCTCTAGTTTCTTAGTTTCATAGTCAAAGTGTACCGAGTGTGTGTAACTTGCTAGCTCTGTTTGCAGCTTATAAATGTGAGTTAAGGTGTGATCTACTACACAGTTAAAGTGACAGTACTACATCTGCAGACACTTAATTCAGCTGAGGTAGTTTAAAGGGACGGTGTACTAATTTAACTACAGACTGTATATGAACACAATATAGGCATGTAATGTGCTAAGAGAGAATATTATGAAAATGATTTACAGATGGTATTTGACTCCAGTCAAGCTTGCCAAAATGTATCATTTGCAGGATAATAAATGTTGGAAATGCAATCAGGTAGAGGGGACGTTCTATCACATGTGGTAGACCTGCCCAAAGATAAAAGCTTTCTGGGAGATGATATATAATGAAATGAAAAAAGTGTTGAAAAACACCTTTGTTAAAAAACCAGAAGCTTTTTTACTTGGAATGGCGAACCAGGTGGTCCCCAAGGAAGACCAAACTTTATGTATGCCACAACAGCAGCTAGAATTCTAATTGCGAAAAACTGGAAAACACAGAATATACCTACAATAGAAGACTGGCAAATGAAAATGATGGACTATATGGAACTTGCTGAAATGACCGGAAGACTCCGCGACCAGAGGGAGGAGATGGTGGAAAAAGACTGGAAAAAATTAAAAGATTATTTCAAAAAGCATTGCAAGATTTAAAGGTTGATATAAAAGTTGGATTACGGTATATAAGAGACTGCAGGTTAACCAGATATTATAATGTACTAGTAGACATGAAGCCCGTTAAATTAACGGGCGCTAGAACATCATGGAAAGCGGGGACGGCGAGAACTTGCTGAAGTGCTCGATGTACTTGGGCGCCCCGGCCAGCGCTGAATGGCCCTTTAGCAGGCAGCACAGGAGGCGCATCGCGGCGGCGGTGGCACTGGCACCAGCCAGGCCCCAGCAGGCCAACTCAGCCGCCACTTGTAACGGCCGCTGCCGCTTAGAATTAAGTCCACGCGAGCGCGCACCCGCCGCTTCAACAGCCCGGCCGGCCGAAGTCTCTGCGCTCCAATCCCTGTGTCCGTGGGGCACATGCGCAGTAGGACACAGGGACGGACACAGGGACTGGACGCAGAGACACTTGCACTTTATTATATAGGATTAGTTAGTTGATATAGGTTAAGATTATTGATTAAAGAGAAAGCAATAGGATGAAATATAACAGATAGTTAAAGATGTTAAGAGATTACTAAGATGAGATAAAATGAAACGCAGCGGGGGGGACGTGAGGAAGTCACCCCAAAGATGTGTATAAAAATGGAGGGGGAAATATGATGTATGTTGTGTGTGTTTGTTTATATGACCTTATACTAGAGATTATGTTAGAAATGAGGATCTGTACTTTTTGTTTGTTAGTTGTTTGTTTAATTAGAAAACCCAATAAAATTCTTTAAAAACAAAAGTATATGAACACAATATAAATTATAAAAATGCTGTAAAATCAAGACTATTATTTAACCCCCCACGGATCGCAACTCCCTGTTACATGCACACTCATTCCACCCGCCTCACTTACTCAAAAAAGCAAACGCGCACCTCCCCACGGACACCTTGGCTCCCTTGTGCTGTGCTGGGTCTCCCTTACCAGTGATTGTTAGCTTCGCAATAATTAGGCAAAGCAGCATCTAACACAATTGTTTCAGCTTGAGCAAGCAATTAGGCCAGGCAGTGAGGCCTGATAATGAGCAATATCAGCCTTCTCCCCCTCCTTCCCTCGCCCCATCACTGGGCAAGCCGTTGTTATTGCTTCACAAGCTTCCTAACACACTCTGGCGCTGGCACTCAGAGCAGCCCCACGGCTATGGGCTTCGCCACACACAAGCACAGCAGCAGGGAGGGAGGCATGCGAAGAGGAGCCACTAGACACAGACCTAGAAGCCGGAGCCGAAGAGCGGTTTTTCTGTCTTTCGATGAGGCTTATCAAAAGGTTGAACGAGTACAGGAACCCTTGCCCGCAGGTTGCTCTCTGGAGACACAGAAGCATGCCAGTGGCTGTCTGTCTCGCCAGAGTGGTGCATGCTCTAGTTATCTCCCGCTTGGACTACTGCAATGCGCTCTACGTGGGGCTACCTTTGAAGGTGACCCGGAAACTGCAATTAATCCAGAATGCGGCGGCTAGACTGGTGACTGGGAGCGGCCACCGGGACTGGTGACTGGGAGCGGCCACTGGGACCCTGAGAGATCTACATTGGCCCCCAGTACGTTTCCGAGCACAATTCAAAGTGTTGGTGCTGACCTTTAAAGCCCTAAACAGCCTCGGTCCTGTATACCTGAAGGAGCGTCTCCACCCCCACCGTTCAGCCCGGACACTGACATCCAGCGCCGAGGGCCTTCTGGTGGTTCCCTCACTGCAAGAAGCAAAGCAACAGGGAACCAGCCAGAGGGCCTTCTCGGTAGTGGCGCCCGCCCTGTGGAGGTCAAAGTGATAAACAACTCTCTGACATTCAGAAAATACCTCAAGGCAGCCCTATTTAGGGAAGTTTTTAACTTGTGATATTTTAATGTCTGTTGGAGGCCGCCCAGAGTGGCTGGGGAGACCCGGCCAGATGGGCGGGGTACAAATAAAAAAATTATTATTATCATTATTATTATTATTATTAAGCGGCTCGATTTCTCTTGGGCTGAGCTAAAATGGCTTTCCAAAATTCTCCATTCTTTGTGGGCAGCAAAAGTGGGATGCTGACTAGTGGCATACACAAGATGAAATGGTAAAATCAGTTATGATAGATTGGGCCAAGGATGTGGGGCACAACATCATGATGGAGGACTGGGAAAATTGTGGAAATCGGGTATTAAATTTTCAGCATGTAATATTCTTAGAGAGAATGTTATGAAGATGATATATAGGTGGTATTTAACACCGGTTAGATTGGCAAAAATGTATCACGCACAGAGTAACAAATGCTGGAAATGTAAGGAAGTAGAAGGAACCTTTTTCCATATGTGGTGGACGTGCCCAAAGGTGAAAGACTTCTGGGAAAGGATTTATAACGAATTGAAAAAGGTGTTGAGAAACACATTTAGTAAAAAACCAGAAGCCTTTTTACTTGGAATTGTAAAACAGGAAATCCCAAAAGTTGATAGGACTTTTTTTATGTATACCACAACAGCAGCTAGAATTTTGTTAGCTAAGAACTGGTAGAGGAACTACCAATGATAGAAGAATGGCAGATGAAAATGATGGACTATATGGAACTTGCTGAGCTGACTGGAAAACTTCGTGACCAGAGGAAGGATGCGGTGGAGGAAGACTGGAAGAAATTTAAAGTATATTTTAAAAAGTATTGTAAGATTAAAGAGTAGAAGTAAGCTGGAAGATAAGGGAGGCTATAGACTCAGAGGATAGATTTAAGGTTTATAACTGTTGGATTAAATGATATTGACATTAGGATAGAAGAGATATTGAGGTTAATTAATTAAAAATGTTTTCAATGATGTCAAGAAATTACTAAAGATGATATACAAGGAACGCAGGAAGAGAGGATAGAAGAAAGTCAACCCACAATGATAAGAAGGATTATTAGGTTAAAAGGAATTATGTTTTTATGAGTATTGTTGTTTTTGTTTTTGTTTGTTTAGTGATGTTTTTCAATTGTATTACTTTGTTAAAACCAATAAAAAAATTTAAAAAAAAGAAAAGAAAAAGTGGGATGCTGACTATTCAGCTCATTTAATGGAACCCGGAAAAACTGTCTGCGGACAAACGTCAGCTCCCTCGGCCAGTAAAGCAAGATGAGCGGTGCAACCCCAGAGTTGTCCGCGACTGGACCTAATGGTCAGGGGTCCCTTTACCTTTGCCCAAATGTGTCTGTTTTCAAATTTTTGTATTATTATCATTTGTTAATAATTTATAAATTATCATAGAGCTGCAGAGAGAAAGAAACAATGAGAAAAAATCAATAATACAGTATATCCAACTAAAAGCAAGGGCATGCAAAGCCTAAAAACATTAATAACACCCAATCTAAAATCATGACAGCCGTATTTCTCTAGACGGCATGGGGAGAGATACATATATACCTGAAACTAAACAATATGAAATAAAATCCCACTGCATTAAGTAGAAATTATTATTATTATCTATTAGATTTGCATACCACCCTTCACTTGAAGGCTTCTCTAAATGCAATACAAAAATGCAAAGATTTGTGTGCTTAAAACACTGCCACTTCCTCCAATAACTTGACCAGGAGGAAATGCTCAAGTAGTGATACTGCGGTAGAATAGAATGTCCCTATTTTCATCTGAGGAATGTTGGAGGGTATGAAATTGTAAACCGACTTGTGTACTTTGGCTAAAATATAGCTATGCAAAGTATTAACAAAGTTCTATCCAAAATCCGCAGGTGGTTTTGCCTAGTATTCTGCAGGAGAGAAAAGCTCAAAGGAGAAAACCTTCAAAATTTTACCAGAAAGAGAAATTTTTACTAAGTCCTAATTTCTCTAATAATACAGTGTTTGCTCATAGATGCTGGTCAGCTAGACTGCTGGGGAACATGTTGGGCAGTTTCTGTGTGAATGCAGTCTAAATAATTGGAAGCCTCCCTGTCTGCTTGGCATAATAATAATAATAATAATTTATTATTTGTACCCCGCCCATCTGGCCGGGTTCCCCCAGCCACTCTGGGCGGCTTCCAACAAACACTAAAATACATTAAAATATCACACATTAAAAACTTCCCTAAACAGGGCTGCCTTCAGGTGTTTTCTAAATGTCAGGTAGTTATTTATCTCTTTGACATGGGATGGGAGGGTGTTCCACAGGGCGGGCGCCACTATCGAGAAGGCCCTCTGTCTGGTTCCCTGTAGCTTTGCTTCTCACAGTAAGGGAACCGCCAGAAGGCCCTCGGCGCTAGATCTCAGTGTCCGGGCTGAACGGTGGGGGTGGAGACGCTCCTTCAGGTATACAGGACCGACGCCGTTTAGGGCTTTAAAGGTCAGCACCAACACTTTGAATTGTGCTCGGAAACGTACTGGGAGCCAATGTAGTTCTCTCAGGACTGGTGTTATGTGGTCATGGCGGCCACTCCCAGTCACCAGTCTAGCTGCCGCATTCTGGATTAATGGCAGTGAGGAGAAGGATGAAATGTAGCATGTCTGCAAACACAGCGGCACAAAAGTTCATGTAAATGTTTTCCAAGTTTTCATCTACACAGATAGATTAGAAAATGTTGTGCCAATTGATATCCATAGGTCCATGCCACAAATCTTTTAGGTACGTAGCAACACACTGGTTGTGGATAACTAACATGTTGGAGGGATGTGAGGCTCTGGAAGGAGGTCTCTCTCTCTCCACTACGCAAAGACATCATTTAACCTTTTCATGAGCCAATCAGAGGTAATAAATACCTTTCTAAAGAGAGTTGTGAGTCTACTCAAGCACTTAGATCGTTAGTTGAAACTAATCAAAAGAATAAATGAAAGAAAGAACATACCTGTTATGTTGCCAACAGAATGGCGTGCCGAAGCCAGGTATCAGTACCGGCGGTCAAGAGAAGCCGAAGTCAGGAGCAGTCTGAGTCAGGAACCAGCCGAAGTCAGGTACACAGGATCCGGAGCAGGATGAGCAGGCACAACCGCGTGCTTCAGCACAGCAGTTGCAGGTGCTGGTGAGGGAAGCAGCCGGCCTTCCTTAAGTAGCCAGCTCATCACCACACCTTTTACGAGCTGCAACTGCCTCCAATTGCTCCCTTTGTTTCTCAGCTCTACGCTCTACAGCTGAGATGGGAGGAGGGGAGGGGGCCCTCCGGCTCCTCTCCTCACAAGGGCCTGATTCTGGCTCAACTTCTTCCTCCTCCTGTTCTGGCCTTCCCTCTTCCCCATCTGCTTCTTCCTCTCCTGAGGAGTGTCGCCACCAGTCTTCTTCAGGTAAGAATCCCTCCATTTCTCTGGACTCTTCCGTAGTTGCCGCTTCGCCTAGGGGGGCTTGCCACCACTCCTGCTCATCTGGTGAATCCCTGACAACAACACCCACCCACACCTGGATCTTCAGTATAATTCTGTTCACAAATATATTTATTTAGGTCAAGATCCCTGAGTGGGAGACTGCTGCTCTGGTCCATGGCAGTGATGTTGTGTGGCACAGCTCTGCTTTGTCCCCCTTGCTGTTCAACACCTGCAGCCACTGTGGTCCTCCAGATCACGGGTGTCAAACTCCGGCCCTCCAGATGTTTTGGAACTACAATTCCCATCAGCCCTAGCTAACAGGACCAGTGGTCAGGGATGATGGGAATTGTAGTCTCAAAACATCTGGAGGGCCGGAGTTTGACACCCCTGCTCCAGATGTTTGAGTTGAGGTATCACCAGGTTTTAGTTGAGGATGCTCAAATCCTTTCCCCTTTTGCTTAAACCCAGGTGAAGCTGTATGTATCCCTGCGATGCCTCTGCACAAATAAACTGAAGCTATGTCTTGACAAGTTGCAGATGTTGGTTGGCGGTTCATCTGACTTGGAGGATGGTGTTTTGCTCTTCTGCAGGTGCATGGACCATTTCTTCAGCCTGGGGATGCGGTTAGAGCCAACCTTAGCTCGGTCCGAATGGCCTCAGTGAACTGAAGCACCCTTCACCGACTGAGGCAGGTGTGTCCATTGTGGTTTCTCCTAGAGCAGGGGTCAGCAACCTTTTTCAGCCGTGGGCCAGTCCACCGTCCCTCAGACCATGTGGTGGGCTGGACTATATATATATATATATATATATTTGGGGGGAAATGAACGAATTCCTATGCCCCACAAATAACCCAGAGATGCATTTTAACCAAAAGCACACATTCTACTCATGTAAAAACACCAGGCAGGCCCCACAAATAACCCAGAGATGCATTTGAAATAAAAGGACACATTCTACTCATGTAAAAACATGCTGATTCCCGGACCGTCCGAGGGCCGGATTGAGAAGGCGATTGGGCCGCATCCGGCCCACGGACCTTAGGTTGCCTACCCCTGTCCTAGAGAGCCAGAGACAGCTTGAGACATAGTTTATCATACTATGGTAATATCCTTTTTTGTAATATTGCAATGCTTGTGGGGCCATCTTTAAAGTAACTACAATTCAGAGGCTACAGTTAGTGCTAGGTATGGCAGCCAGGTTATTAATTTGACCTGGAGATCGAATATATCTTGCCAGTTTTAAAATAGCTGCAGTGGCTCACAGTCCATTTCCAGGCCTAATTCATTGTGCTGACTTTGACCTTTAAATGGTGTGGAATCAGGATTTTTGAAGGACTGTCTCCTCCTACACACGCCTGCCCAGGTATTAAGCTGCTCCTCAGAGGTTTTTCTCGGGGTCATTCCATTACCTGGTCATAGGACCATGAAGTTGTGGCACACTATCTCAGGAATGCTCTCGGCAGGAAGGCTAGCCTGTCAGAAGCTCTGTTACCATTTCGGCACCAGGTGAAGACCTTTTTTTTTTATTCACTCAAGCTTTCTAGTTTTAGTTCTGACCGGTGGCACTATCTGGCTCTTCCTGCTGTTCTGTTTTCATTGTTGGGCTGTATTCCTATGATATTTATCTCTCCGTCTTTATACTGTGTTTACTCAAGTTTGTCATCATGCTGTGATGGCAGTCTGGACCACTAGGCGGCAGAAGAGGCCCATGGAGTGACCTTTTCAGAATCAAGTCAGAACCTGAATGGGGCTTCTCAGGAGGAGATGTGGGAAGAAGAAGAGGCTCTGAGGGAGGGTGACATCATCCTTCTGGGGAGCAGCTGTGGATAGGAAATAAGGTGGTCTCAGGTGTGGGGACCTGCTTGTGAGTTTGGAAGCTGAGGAAGAAAGAATCCGTGGTGGTCCTGGGGAGGGAAAAGGAGGTAGGAGAAGAGAAGAGAAGATGTTGTCGTCCTGAAAAGAAACATCCATTTGGGGGAAAGGAGATTGTGGTCCTGGAGAAGGAAACTCCGGGGGAGGCCAACAGGCAGGCAGGGGGTTGGTATGTGGAGCAAGTAGGGACCCCCACCAGTTTAGCACATTTGTAAGGGGACGTGGGTGGCGCTGTGGGTTAAACCACAGAACCTAGAGCTCATAGCTGTCAACCCTCCCCTTTTTTGCAGGAAACTCCCTGATTCCAATGCCATTTCCCGCTGCTATCCCGGATTGTTGATATCCCTTAAATTTCCCAGATTTCAAAGGAAGCAGCTCCTCTCCCTCCCTGCCGGCCAGGGAGGCTCCTCAGCTGCGTTGCTCGGCTGCCAATAAGGAGTCTGAGACCGACTGGGGGCGGAGCTTGCATGCCTTGTGCAGCCAGACCCTCACGCCCAACCAGCCAGCCAGCCTGCCTGCCGTCTATGCATTCGCTCTTTCGCTCACCCGTTCGCGCGCAGCCTCTGGAGCGCAGGGTGGCGAGACTACTTGGTGCCATTGCACCGCCCTCGTGGCATCCCTTATTTTCAAATCCGAAAGTTTGTGGAAAATCCCTTATTTTCAAATCCGAAAGTTGACAGCTATGCTAGGGCTTGCTACTCAGAAGGTCGGCGGTTCGAATCCCCGTGACGGGGTGAGCTCCCGTTGCTCGGTCCCTGCTCCTGCCAACCTAGCAGTTCGAAAGCACATCAAAGTGTAAGTAGATAAATAGGTACCGCTGCAGCGGGAAGGTAAACAGCGTTTCCGTGCGCTGCTCTGATTCGCCAGAAGCAGCTTAGTCATGCTGGCCACATGACCCGGAAGCTGTACGCCGGCTCCCTCAGCCAATAAAGCAAGATGAGCGCCGCAACCCCAGAGTCGTCCGCGACTGGACCTAAGGGTCAGGGGTCCCTTTACCTTTAAGCCACTTTGCAAGAGCCGTACTTTACAAAATAGCTTCTAATATAGTCATCCAAACATAACTGACAAATATACAATTTAAGGCCTTTTAAAATATACATTTTAAATTAATTGATTAATTAATAGCAGCTAAGGAGGAACAAGGTTCTTAAGAGGAACAAGGCTCTTAAGTTTTCAAATCTTTTTCCGTTTGGTTTGCTAGATGCCAACACAAATTAAACTCTTACATCTGATTAAGAGTGAATAGGGATGGTGAATGAATTAGGAAAGCGGAGGGGAACCAGAGAAGGATGCAAACGCCCCTCTCTCTCTGCAATTTATTCTCCAGATGGACAATATCACACTTTCCTAGAATTCATCTCATTTGCTATTCCCTTCCCAGAGGTGACCTATGTTTGCTAGGTCAGCACAATGCTGCGTCCTTTAAATTTATCTCCTTTTTGTTCTAAATGCTGTTTGTAGCATCCTATTTACGGTAGCATCCTTTGCAAATCCAGGTGGCTTTCTAATTCTCCTCCTCTTTTGCCTTACAGATCAAATGAGGATGTCGAAGGAAAACTGAACCAGGTTTATCATCGTGACAAAGCTTCCTTGGGCTTCGGGGCATGGCGAAGTTGTCAAGAGGAGACGGTATTCCAGAGAACTAATGTGATACTACAGAGGTCTTCACAAACCCAATTCTCAGCAGGTATCAAATGGATGCTGTTGCCAGCAGGGGTGTAGAGAGTGGGGGACGGGGGACGGGGCGGGCCGACCCAGGTTCCATCATGGAGGGGGTGACAAATTATCAAGGAACAATTACTGCCCTACTAGGGTGGTTCATAAAAAACATTTTTTGAAAATGCCTGCTCCATAGGTCTTATCTTACTACACTAGGGATTATATAGCTATATATGAAATTTCATGCATATCAGTTAATATCTTGACCCTCCTCCATGAAAATAGCTGTTTACTTGGCCGTTTTCCTATGTCATGAAGGCTGAAATTTCAATTCAGTGGAGCACTTACTGTTCCCAACCCTAACCCTGCGGAAAGCCATCTAATTAGACTTTAATTTGATTTTGACATGTTTTTAGGGGGTAATTTAATTATTGTTTGATTTTATACCCATGTTATGTATCTGATGTTAGCCGCCCTGAGCCCGACTTCGGCCGGGATATAAATAAAAGTTTATTATTACTTATTATTATTCCTTTGTGTGTGTGTGTGTGTGTGTGTGTGTGTGTGTGTGCGCACGCACGCGCACGTGCGCGCACACACACACACACTTCACCTTGGATGTGGCTGTCTATCACCTACGTAGGAAGGAACTGAAAAAGCCTTTGGAGCCATCCAAGCAAAGTCCAAAACATGTGTAACCTCTCCTTGATGTTTACACAGGAGAACATCACCTGATAAATTCCACGACAATCTTGTCTGTCTGTACTTATGCACCAATGGATTCCTGAGGATCGATGTCTCCCGAGCCAGGCAGATGCCAACCGATCCTATTAACACAGGTCATTGCAGCTTGTCTCAGATGTAGCAGTAATAGCTGTTGTTTAATAATGCAGATAAGCTGCATGTTTCTCTATTGTGAAACACGGTTCCTCGACTGTATTATTGTAATACAAGTTGGGTCCTTCTTACAGATTGGAAATAAATGATGTTGTTGGGATCTGTCTGTCTTGAGATACAATGGAAGAAAGCGCCGGGGGGCGGGCGGGATTCAAACCATTGGAGAGCTACCGGTACATCATCTGCTCTGGCTGTAGAGACCGATATGGGAGAGAAATGTTTTATTGCAAGTGGGGCAGATGAAGGCGTCTGGTTCACAACCTATTTTGTTATTCTAGACTTTGTTTTGTTGATTTCCCCTCTATCAGGCAACCCAACCATCATTATGGTGCACCATGATTCTTAGTCAAAGATCCAAACACATATCAGGACACAACTGTTACAAGAGCTGCTGTAGCACTATTGTTATGAAGGGTGCAGTTGCGTGTCGAGGTCCCCAAACCACCCCTCAAAATAACTCACACCTGAGACAGTAATTTAGGTTTTGGTTTTTAGCATAATTTTGGCCACAACTTTATTGAAATACATGATATGTGAGTGGTTGCATAGGCATTGGTTTAGACTATCTGTCCCACCAGAGACAGAACTGACGACCATCAATAAAGGGAAAACACTTAGGGAAGAGAAAACGAGGTCAGGGGCCAGACCCAATGTCTCTCCCCAAATGCTCCCAGAGACTCTTGCGTGGCCCTGGCCCCCGACCGGGGGATACGGACAAAAGCATGGCGAGCCCCTGGATTCCTTTAACGGAATTCCCCTCGCAGCAGCAGCATTGGAGAGGCAGACACAGCCAATCTTTACCCCTCCACCAACGAACACAATAACCAATGCCTAACCGCCAACCTTACAAGTTGTGACTAATTGCTACGCAGTAGGTGAAAACCAGAAGGCACCAGCCAACTGGAAAAATTCCTACCAGGCCCCTGCCCCAACAGCAGACGACCCCATGACAGGCATAGCAAGGTCAACGCAGAGGCCTAATAAACGGGAGAGGAAGGGCGGGAGGTCCTTTGCACGCAGCAAAGAGGAACATCACAGGGCGTGCCAAGGGTTATATACCCGCTGGGCTGTCCATCACAAATTGCAACACTTAAATCTCCCCAACAACAACCCAGGGTCCAATCATAGCTGTGGCCATCTATCCGATCCCGCCCAGCACCAGAGGGGTGATTTACTGGCCCCCACCGAAACACGTGCTCTCAATGAAGGAGAACACGCTTTGGCACACAAGCCCACATTCCTCACACGGCACCCTGCTACCCATTTTTGGGGATTGTTTGTTGTTGAAACCTGGGCACACTCAGATGTTCCAGATGCGTGGACACATATGAGATGCTTTCCTATAACAGTCTGAACATGCATAAATACACTGTATTGTACACAGCTCTTTTTGTTCTACAGTGGACGCTCGGGTTGCGAACGCGATCCATGCGGGAGGCGCGTTCACAACCTGCAGGTCGCGATTCGGCGCTTCTGAGCATGCGCAAAGCGAGATTTAGCGCTTTTGTGCAGGCGCGAGCTCGGAAACCCGGAAGTAACCTGTTCCGGTACTTCTGGGTTCGGAGCGGAGCGCAACCCAGAAACGCGTAACCTGCAGTGTTTGCAACCTGAGGTATGACTGTACATTTTCTTCAAAATCAACCAAAAATATATATTTTTTTAAAGGACAGTTCATATTTCAGGCAAGATCCAAAGCAAACTGGAACAAGGCGTTCCTTTAGCTGAGTCTTAACATCAGTGTGATTGGAAAGACATATTGTCTCCTTGCTTTTTTCCTTCACCCAGTGTATGCCTTTTGTGTCTATTCCTTCAGCTGGATGGGATTCTTATTTTTCGTCTTCGTCTTCAGACTGGTTTTGACAAAGCAGGAAACAGCTGTGGATGTGATTACCTGGCCTGATAAGCATCTTATTGTGAATGCTCTCCTAGATTAAGGAAGGGAGGAATTGAAAAGGAAGGACATTACACAATAGCCCCCAGTTGAAGGTAGGGCTTTTCCAGGAACTTTGCCCTTCCTGTCCTAGTTTAGCTTCTTGGAGCAGTCTCTTGGGAATTCTTTCCTTGTGACCAGCTGCTGAAAGGGACACCTACACTAGTAAAACTGTAATATGTAAGTGACATTTGTATGTTGTTTGGTTCAGCTGAGATATGTGCAAGACCCAAACAACAGATACATACAGGTATGTGATTCATATGCATCTTATAGATTATCAAATAGCCACAAACTGGGGTGGGGAAACGACGTTAGCCAGGGGTTTCTGGCATTGTTTGAAAATATCTATTTATAAAATCGTTCAATTTGGATGTTTGTTAACAATTACCTTTCTCCGTAACCCCTTGATCGATTCCGTTCAAATTTGGACACAACGTTTCAAGCCCATATGGGAGTGATCATATGTACTTACATTGCACAAATACCACACCCTTCCCAGGTAAAAATGTGATTTTCTGCAAAAAAAATAGCGCCCTCCAGTGGACGTTAAACAGTACAGCACAACACACCTGTTTCTGACCCCTCCTCCTCCTTTCCCAACGTCACTACCGTACCACCATCCAATCGACAGACAGACCGCCCACAAACACTACTGCTGGCTCCGCTGGCGGGTATAGAGCCACGCTGGGAGGAATAGTAGTAATGAACAGTTGTAGAAACGAAGACAAAAACGGGAGGGGCAAACGGAGAACACATAAACTGAACTTCAATGAGATAAGGTTTAAGTAAACATACGCTTTCTCTTTCATACTGTATCTTACTTTTGCATTTCACCAAATCAGCCACAGCAAGGTGTGGCCGGGTCAGCTAGTGGGCTATATATTAAACAGCGACCAATGAGAATGGGTCCCTCTCAGAGATTCCGGCCTGAAACGTTTATGAAAGAACACAGGAATCTCCAACTGGTTTATAATAAAAGATCCATCACTTCACAAAAAACAATTCATACTGGTGTTTTTGTGTGGTCATTACCTGTGAACTATCCAGTTCACAGCACGATGACTATCTAGTACTGTACGTCCTTTTTGAACTAGTGGGGACATTTTGAATTTTGAGAGAATACTGGGGGTGCCACTCACAAAATGGCTGCTGTGTGAGGTGTGGCACTCACAGAATTAGAAAATCAACCACCCGCAACAACTTCATGCTAACCATGGGAAGTCAGCTGTGTCCTGCTGCTCCTGATTTTACATGCCCCCACCGCAGCGTTGCTGCCACCACCTAATAACAACAGGGAACACTCCTCAGTTCCACTTCTCATTTCACAGAAATTGCTTAGAAGGGACCTGCACATTTTGTTCCCTAACTTTCTTTCTAGGAGAGCTAGGTACTTTTTATTTCTTTTTACTGAAAGCTCAGAGTCTGGGTTTAGGGCACCCGTGGAAGCCTTCATGGGTGTTGTGTGTCATGTTGCCCGCAGGCTGGTGACCCCTGGAGTATAATGATACAACTTGTTAGGTGGTCAACCACGGACTCCGCTGTGCCTCAATGTTCCCAAAATGAAACAAGGTAAGCAGCGCTTGGAGGTTGGGGGTGGCGTATTTCAGTTAGCAATAACAGCAAATGAAAAACGAGAACCTGCTTGTTACATTAATGGATATTCTCCATTTCCCCTTTCTGTGACTAGAAATTTATGCTGCACAGCCTTCTTTCTCACTCAGAAGTGTATATGTGTATATAGATGTAGGAAGGCAATGACAGATACTTCCAAAGCGATCACATTTCTCCCACTTTCTTTTTTCTTTTTATCAGAATCTTCTTCAGTAATGTTAGAAGGGAGAATTGTTCATTACCTTTGTTACTGAGATTGATTTCTCTTGACCCATCCCCATGTTGCCATCTGTCTGTATCATTTTTATTACTGAATGTAGTCTAGGTCTCCTCTCTCTCTCCCCACACACTCTCCACACACAATATTGCACATGTTCTCTCCCCCAGAAACACCAAATCAAAGAGCCAGGCAGTTGCATATTATGGATTTCACATCTTTTGCAGTGGTGGCATGAAAGGTTTCCATGGCAACCCCAAGGCTCACTCTCTGACACTGGGCCTGAAAACGCAAACATTTTCAGTTCTTTCACAACAGCAGTATTTCCACAGTCACCCTCCTGACGGGCGGTTGATGTGCCGTATTTTTTGTGCATGAAAAAAGGTGTGTGGATGCCTTTAATATTGCCAGTCTGTACCAGCCACTGAATCAAGCAGGTCCCTAAGATATAAAATAGTCACGTTTTGTTAGACAGAACTCCATCTTGTCTAGGGCTGTTTATTTGGATTGGCAGCAGCTCTATAAGATCTCAGGAAAATAATCTTTTCAAATGGTACTACGTGAGAGCCTTTTAAAACTGGCGATATCTTTGATGCCAAGGATGTGCTCTGTCACTGAGCTATGGCCAATGGTCGCTGGTTGCTAACTATCCCTACCAAAAAATCATAGAATTGTAGAGTTGGAGGGGAACTCGGGGGGCATCTAGTCCAATCAGTATTTTTAATTACTTAAAACAAAATAAAAAATAAAAAAAATCCTTCCTTAGGTCCCTAAGGTGCTACTGGAAGGAATTTTTTGATTTTTTATTTTGTTTTGACAATGACAGAACAACACGGCTACCAACCTGTAACTTTAATTACTTATTTCCTGTTTCTTTAAGTGCGAGCATGGCAAACATTTGCTGGAATCTCTCATCCATATTTCTTTCTTTCTTTCTTTCTTTCTTTCTTTCTTTCTTTCTTTCTTTCTTTCTTTCTCTCTCTCTCTCTCTCTCTCTCTCTCTCTCTTTCTTTCTGTCTTTCTTTCTTTCTTTCTTTCTTTCTTTCTTTCTTTCTAGGAGAGCTGAGAATGTGAGCTTGGAGCTAGAGGAAATCTCAGCTACGTGACCATAGCAAACCCCCCTATCTTAGCCACCAATCATAGCCATTGACCCATCTTGTAGATCATTATAGTTAATTTATGTGAAGTTCAGTAAACGCTTGTGCAAAAAAGTGTGTACTTCAGTTGTAGTACAAACATGTATGTTGTAACAACTGACAGGTCTGAATCTACTCAGAAGTTCCCCTGTAGGAACAAGGGGGGTGGGGAGAGAAGCATTCACAGAGTACACTTTCTCTGAAAATACTATTATTGATATACTTGCATTTCCCCTAAAATAAGCATTTTTGTAGGCATACTTTCCCCATAAAATGCTGTTATCACTTATCTGAGAAAGCTACCGGTATTTGAATCTCAGAACAACCATTGCATAGGGTGGGAATGTGAGTAAACAGCTTTGAGGATGCCCACCCCTCCAGCAACCAATCATAGGCCTGAGTACAATTGTGTCACAACACAACACAACACAACACATTTCAAGGGTCTTTTTTTTTTTAATTAAATATTTTCTTCGGTTCTTTCAAGGATCTTTTCATAGAAAGGAACAGAACAAGTAAAGCCTAATTTAGCCCAAGAACCAGTAGTTGTTTTCTGAGACGTGAACTACTTTTTAATTCTTATGGGCAATCATGCATTCTTTTTCTCCATAGCATCTTAAGGAGCAGTTGAGTGGGATTGAAGAGCCAGACCATCATTCCTATATCTATATATTTTATGTCTGTTCCCAGTCCTGCGGCTGCATACAGAGGCAAATCTGTAGGTTTTCCAAGTCAATCCTCACATTGCAAATAGATTAAACAGAGGAGGCTGGTCCACTAGGTCTACTGGTAAATAGAATTACAAGCAAAAAAAAAGAAGGAAAAAAAAAGGTAAAAGTCCTACCCCTCCATAAAACTAACCAAAGCCGCACTCTTTCCTGGTTTCCACGTACTCTTATCCTTCCATCTGAATTTAGAGAAACTCCTGAAAATAGTTCTGTCAATCTTCCATACTCTGACCAATCAGCTCTCCGCACAATTCAGCCAATCCCCATTCAAAACTATATTGCTGTGGCCAGGAGGTCCCTCCCATCCATCTGGGATGGGTTTTGGGGGGGAGAGAATGTGAAAAATTTTCATTTTGAACTGCAGACTCCTGAGAAATAACTCTTTGCAGGTTATCCTCCCTCCTTTCTCCTAATCTTAAATGCAGATTTGCATGCTGAACACTGTTGTTTTTCTTGCCTTATGTTTAATAAATAAAGCTTGTGAAAATAATAGAAAAGAATGATGAGGATAGTAGTTTCCTTGGCTATCTTGTATTAGGTAGATGCGGTGTTTCTCAAACTTGGTTCGCCAGCTGTTGTTGGACTACAACTCCCATCATCCCCAGCTTGCAGAATCAGTGGTCAGGGATGATGGGAATTGTAGTCCAAAACCAGCTAGAGAACCAAGTTTGAGAAATACTGGTTAATGTCTGACTAGGGCCTGGTGACGCGGGTGGTGCTGTGGTCTAAACCACAGAACCTAGGGCTTGTCGATCAGAAGGTCAGCGGTTTGAATCCCCGCGACGGGGTGAGCTCCCGTTGCTCTTTGCACTTTGCCAACCTAGCAGTTCGAAAGCACGTCAAAGTGCAAGTAGATAAATAGGTACCGCTCTGGCGGGAAGGTAAACAGCGTTTCCATGCGCTGCTCTGGTTCGCCAGTAGCGGCTTAGTGACCCGGAAGCTGTCTGCGGACAAACATCGGCTCCCTTGGTCTATAAAAGCGAGATGAGTGCCGCAACCCCAGAGCATAGCTGTCAACTTTCGGATTTGAAAATAAGGGATGCCGCGAGGGCGGTGCAATGGCACCAAGTAGCCTCACCACCCTGCGCTCCAGAGGCTGCGCGCGAACGGGTGAGCGAAAGAGCGAGCGCGTAGACAGCAGGCAGGCTGGCTGGCTGGTTGGGCGTGAGGGTCTGGCTGCACAAGGCATGCAAGCTCCGCCCCCAGTCGGTCTCAGACTCCTTATTGGCAGCTGAGCAACGCAGCTGAGGAGCCTCCCTGGCCGGCAGGGAGGGAGAGGAGCTGCTTCCTTTGAAATCCAGGAAATTTAATATCAACAATCCGGGATAGCAGCAGGAAATGGCATTGGAATAAGGGAGTTTCCCACAAAAAAAGGGAGGGTTGACAGCTATGCCCCAGAGTCGTCCGCGACTGGACCTAATGGTCAGGGGTACATTTACCTTTAGGGTTCAAATGCCCACTTCAGCCATGACCCTCACTTGGGTGACCTTGGGCCAGTCACCGTCTCTCAGCCTAGCCTACATCTGAGGGTAGTTGTGAGACTAAAATGGGGAGGAAGAGAAACACGTGAGCCACCTTGAGCTCCTTGCAGGAAAGGCGGCATGTAAATACACTAAAAATAAATAAGATTTCTTAGTTAGTAAGCTGTAACTTTGGAGCAATGAAAGCTCCAGTTAAATGGTGGGGTATTTTAAAGGCTGGAACTGAAGCAGAAATGCCATGTAAAACACAGTCTCAGGAGGGGGGTGTACGCTTATGGCCTCGACCCGGGACCATTTACTGTGGAAGTGTACCGATTGCTGCTGGAACGACTGAGTGCAGCGCTCAATTGTTGTTAATACTGTGGTGATTGTAGGATTTACTCTTTAAGTGAAGGTTGATGACCAAATCACCTTATTTAGAATAAAGTGGAACACACATTAGGCATAGGGGAAAAACACCCGCCACCAGCAATCTATTCCTTCAACTGCTTCAGGCTGCTCAGCTTTTTGTAAAACATGGACTGGAGCTGCTCTCGGCTCTGGTAAATTGGAGCACATGAAATACAGGCTGGGTTCCCTTAACATTACAGTGATGACTGCTTGTCCCCCCCCCCCCAAAAAAAACCCTGTCTGCTTTTTAGCCTAGTAAATGAAAGGCAGTGATGATATGCATCACGTGAATGACAAGGACAGGAATGAGTGGGTTATATTTCAGCTGTTGTAAAATAAATCAAAGGACCCAGGTGGCGCTGCGGGTTAAACCACAGAGCCTAGGGCTTGCTGATTAGAACATCGGCAGTTCGAATCCCTGCGACGGGGTGAGCTCCCGTTGCTCGGTCCCTGCTCCTGCCAACCTAGCAGTTCGAAAGCACGTCAAAGTGCAAGTAGATAAATAGGTACCGCTGCAGCGGGAAGGTAAACGGTGTTTCCGTGCGCTGCTCTGGTTCACCAGAAGCGGCTTAGTCATGCTGGCCACATGACCCGGAAGCTGTACACTGGCTGCCTCGGCCATTAATGCGAGATGAGCACCACAACCCCAGAGTCTGTCACGACTGGACCTAATGGTCAGGGGTCCCTTTACCTTTACCTATAGGACCAGATGTCTCCTCCCAGGTGGCATAGGACCCAGGGGTCTGGGGTGCCATAACAAGTGGCTTTTTTTTGTTTCAGAGGAGGTGGAGGGAAGGGAAAATTGCAGTAGGTCTTAGGAAACGCCTGGAAAAATAGGCTTAAAGAGGGGGAAAGATGCAAATCATTACCTATTCTTCCCAAACGGGTGCCACAGAGAGAACAGTGGAAGCGCTCATCGTATCTTATTGTATCTCGGCTAGATCTGTTTTAGAGTCCAAGCAGAGCAGAGGGTCATTGATTTGGTATTTTGCGAGTTTGCCAGAGCAAAAATAGGGAGAGCGGGGATGAGAGATCAATCATTATGGCCAGCCACCTAGCAATTGGCCTATATGATTGTTTGAATGCTTCTTCTTCTTTGGCGATCACTCGTAGCCGAGTAAGATTGTTTTCCATGAGCATGGGCTTAGCGCTGTGTCCATAGGTGACTGTGGAGGCCAATTCTGGATCCACACGTCATTCCACAGGGCGGACATAGGTTTCCGGGCGGGAGTTGATCATGGTAAGGGTTTGCCAAGCATGCCTTCCTCTTAGCACGTTTCTCCCTTTTGTCCTGAGTTCGAGTGTCTTCAAAGCCCATGACACCTTTGGTAAAGGCTGTTCTCCAATTGGAAAGCTCGCAGGCCAGTGTTTACCAGTTGCCGGTGTTTATACTACTTTTTAAAGATTTGCCTTGAGAGAGTCTTTAAACCTCTTTTTTTTTTACCACCACCAGCATTACTGTCAGGGATCTGCCCACCCCTGCCAGTCCAGCTCTGAGTGCTTACAGGGACCCGCAGCCTGTGTTAACAACAGATTCATCTTCGAGTGAATCTGGCAGCCCCTGTTCGGGGGAGGAGCAGTTAGTGGCTGGGAGCCAGGGAGTGCCAGGTGTCCAGGGAGTTGCTGAGAGACCTGGCACCACCCAGCAGACTCGCTCGGAGGGGGAGGCATCAGTTCCGGCGCATATCTCATGTAGGAGGAGAAGGCGGCAATTTAGGATGCCGAGGCTTTGGTGTTGGCGCCAAAACAGGAGGGAGGCACTTCCGGATTCTGCTAGTGACTGAGCAGACATGATAAACTGAACTCTGCACTGTAAATAGCTTTGCACTGAAATAAAGAGACTTAAAGACAAGATGGCTTTGTGTTACTATTGAACAACCGATAAGAGAACCTGACAATTATGGTTGTCATTTTTAAGTTTAGAATAGAGTAGTCGCTTTGGGAGACGATAATCAGGCATCCAAACAACATGACCAGTCCAACAAAGTTGATGTTGAAGAATCATTGCTTTGACACTGGTGATCTTGGCTTCTTCCAGTACACTGCTTTTAGTTTGCCTGTCTTCCCAAGTGATTTTTCGGAGCCACCTTTGACAGGATCTTTCGAGGAGTTGGAGGTGGCGTTTATAAGTGGTCCATGTTTCACAAGCGTACAGTAAGGTTGGTAGTACAATAGCTTTGTAAACAAGCATTTTGAATGCATGATTAGTCCACGTCCACCACTGGGCATCAACCTCCATATTATATACACACTCTTGACCTCAAGCATCCTGTCTGCAGTTTGGTGGTTACTAAGATTTTGCTTCATAGCTGTCAACCTTTCCTTTTTTGGCGGGAAATTCCCTTATTCCAGCGCTGTTTCCTGCTGCTGTCCCGGATTGTTAGATATCCCGTAAATTTCCCGGATTTCCAAGGAAGCAGCTCCTCTCCCTCCCTGCCGGCCAGGGAGGCTCCTCAGCTGCGTTGCTCGGCTGCGTTGCTCACCAATAGTTACAGAGAATAGGATGTCATTAGACAACGGCACTGTTTGTGCTTTGCTTGCATGTAAAATCAACCACTGTGGCCCAGCCCACAAATACACTCCTTCCAAAAGAGTGTTAAAGGATGCAAAGTCTGAAACACGTTTGTATAATAAGTCATTCATGGATGCCAGAGAGCCAAAAGAGTGAACCTGATCAATCCCCCCATGAAGAATTGACGCTTTTGAATTGTGGTGCTGGAGTCCCGTGGAATGCAAGAAGATCAAACCGATCCATTCTGAAGGACATCGGCCCTGGCTGCTCACCGGAAGGACAGATCCTGAAGCATCTCATGAGAAGAGAAGACTCCCTGGAAAAGAGACCCTGAGGTGGGGAAAGATGGTGGTGTGTAGCCTGGTGTAAATTAATTTGTAGCCTGGGGGGATTACCGCGGCGTGGACTGTCCCCGAGAACCGTAGACTGTCCCCGGGACAGGTGAGGCTGCTGATCCCTTATTTTCAAATCCAAAAGTTGACAGCTATGTTTTCCTTTCCCCTAGTCTCTACTTTCCCTCTTCTTCCCTGGCCTTCTCCCTCCACCACTGCCAAGCTGCCTTAGCTGTAGCATGTGAAGTGCTTTGGATCGTCTAATCCCACTGGGATGTGAGCTCGTGATTCTCCCATCTGCTTGTTCTGAGGCAGACATTAGCAGCAGCACTTTCGCTGCACGAGCTTTAATGCAAGCAAATCTAATGAGATCAGCGCAAACGAGGGACACAGCAAGAGAGGACAGATAGTCTTCTTTCTGGCTGGCTATTTGTCCATCAAAGGTTGGCCATCTATTTCATTATTTCAGCCTTGAGAAACCTTCTAGATAGATACACTACTATTAAGAGTAAAACCACATAAAATGGCAAACCAGTAACACCATGCCTTATCTTGTTAGGGCCTATGCACATGAAAGAAGATCCACATAGATATTCATAGAATCATAGTTCATAGAGTGGAGAATTGTACTACAAACTGATCTTTAGCTCAGTTGGTAGAGCATGAGGCTCGTAATCTCAGGGCCGTGGGTTCAAGCCACACATTAGGCGAAAGATTCTTGCATTGTAGAGGGTTGAACTAGTTCAGTGATGGCCAAACTTGGCCCTCCAGATGTTTTGGGACTACAATTCCTATCATCCCTGACCACTGGTCCTGTTAGCTAGGGATGATGGGAGTTGTAATCCCAAAACAGCTGGAGGGCCAAGTTTGGCCATCTCTGATCTTAAGCATATCAGGCGCTGTGGTCCAAAGCTCCCTCCGGTGCCCCCCCCCCATTTCCCAGAGTTTTTTAGGGAGGACGGCGCTGCCGGCGGGGCTGGAAAAGGCGGGCAGCCACTGGAGGGCGGCTCCTCCAGCGGGGAAGAGGCAGAGGCTGGCCACGGTGCCTCCCAGCTCAGCTGGCTGCATCATGCCGCGGTGGCCATGGCAGATGGAGGCTCTGGGCGCGGCGCTGCTTTGGCGCAGCATGGCGGAGGCGGGCGAGGGTGGCAAGCTGATGCCGGGAGGTGCCGCGCCCAGCCTCCGCCTCTTCCCTGGCACCCTCCAGAACGTGGCGCCCTGGTGCCCTGCGCCATGAACCTCTATGGGTAAGACGCCCCTGTGCACTGGGGCCAATGGCTGGGGCTGTCATCTTCACTTCCTGGTCCAGCATATAAAGCTCTGCCAATTGCTTCAAGACAGCTGTTTTTTGTTTTCTGCTTTAGCTGCAGGGCAAAGTTCAGTTCTGAAACAGCACCCTTCCCTTCCCCGTCTGTTTTGGAACCCCAGGCCTAGTCCTTCCATTTTGCTCAGACCACCTTCACAGTGGTCATCATAGTTGAATGAATGAATGAATGAATGAATGTTTTGGCTTCTGTCAGCAGCTTGACAGCATTTTCTTTGCAACTTGAGACACAATCACCTAGCACTAGTTTAAACACTCCTAGCTACATCTGCTGCATACAGGCAGCCACCATGCAGGGGCATTTTTCATGGGAGCACAATCTCATAAAGCTGGAAGCAAAAAGCCATTGATCCCAGCCTCTTCCTGTGCAACCCAATCAAAGCCCAATCAATCATCTATGAGGCCGGCACATTTTGTGCAGGCAATCCAGGTCACAGGAATAGTAACGAGAGCAGCAGAAATGTTCAGGAAGGTTTTTGAGCAGGGCTGCTGGGGTGGGTTACACTCAGTTGGTATTCAAGGATCATTCCCTGAAGATCAAGAGATGGCTTCCCCTCTCCTCATATTGCAGGGCTAAGACTGGGCAGTGGGAAACATTGTCAGTTGATCTCTGGCTGTTCAGGGAATTAAGCAGGTTAATTCTGTGTCCAGGGCGGCTGTCTTCCAGCTCCATCTGGTACGCAGGCTGAGACCCTACCTGCCCGCAGACTGTCTCACCAGAGTGGTGCATGCTCTAGTTATCTCTCGCTTGGACTACTGCAATGCGCTCTACGTGGGGCTACCTTTGAAGGTGACCCGGAAACTGCAATTAATCCAGAATGCGGCAGCTAGACTGGTGACTGGGAGTGGCCGCCGGGACCACATAACACCGGTCCTGAGAGAACTACATTGGCTCCCAGTACGTTTCCGAGCACAATTCAAAGTGTTGGTGCTGACCTTTAAAGCCCTAAACGGCCTCGGTCCAGTATACCTGAAGGAGCGTCTCCACCCCCACCATTCAGCCCGGACACTGAGATCCAGCGCCGAGGGCCTTCTGGCGGTTCCCTCACTGCGAGAAGCAAAGCTACAGGGAACCAGGCAGAGGGCCTTCTCGGTGGTGGCGCCCGCCCTGTGGAACGCCCTCCCATCAGAGGTTAAAGTAATCAACAACTACATGACATTTAGAAAATACCTCAAGGCAGCCCTGTTTAGGGAAGTTTTTAATCTGTGATGTGTTAATGTATTTTAATGTTTGCTGGAAGCCGCCCAGAGTGGCTGGGGAGATCTAGCCAGATGGGCGGGGTACAAATAATAAATTATTATTATTATTATTATTATTATTATTATTATTATTAGGATGGTTGCGGCAGGCGGTGCACTACACTTTTTCTTCTCACATTCTAAACACTGCCCCAATATTTATTTACTTACATTCAGTACTGACCCAGCCAGATGGGCGGGGTACAAATAATAAATTATTATTATTATTATTATTATTATTATTATTATTATTATTATTATATTATATCCCTGAAGAGCTGGCATGAGAGAGAGCTTTGTGTCTGTGTTTGTGTGCATGGGTATATGTGTGCGCTGGTCATGCAGCCTTCAAGCTGACTGTCAATGTTTGCCCTGGGCTGGAAATGGTTCACCAGTCCTGATCTAGGGATCCCTTTTCTCACTTGGGACCCCACCTAGGGAGACCTGGGAGCCGACTTTGGATGACCTGACACCCATTCCCCACCACACCTCCTGATACAACCATCTGAAATGTGATCAAACAACTCTATTTACCAAGATGAACAAAAAAGCAATTAAAAGTGCAATAAGGGCCAAGAAGTGTTTCCCTTTAGTTAAGGTGAGTAGGGGAAAAGTTCACTTTCAAGATTCCAGAGTTCATAGAAATGACACTTGCTAACACCTTGAAACTTTGCATACATGATCTGCACGATGAGGTCTACAACCATTTCAGATTTCAAACCAATCTGATGAAAATTGCCACTGGTATAGCAAATTAAAAAGTGCTGAAAATTGATACTGCCCCATTTGTTTGTTTGTTTAAGAAATGATCCAACACATTTCTTTCCAAACTTTAGTGTGAATGACTTACGTGCTTTATTCAGGTTTTCCATGGAAGACGACCATGCATTGGTTGGGAGAAGTTCTGAGCAGCAATTCAAAAGTTATTAAGCTTTCCCTGCCCCACTGAAGCCCATGGAAACCAAAGTACTGGCAGATAGCACAGGGCATGGTCAGATCCAAAAATGAAGCCACACGCCCTGTCAGAAGTGCAGTGCTTGCAGAGAGAGCCACCTAGTGGGTGCTATGTGCAATGCCTACTTTTTGTTAAGCAGGGGTCAGCAAACTTTTTCAGCAGGGGGGCCGGTCCACTGCCCCTCAGACCTTGTGGGGGCCGGACTATATTTTGAAGAAGAAAAAAACGAACAAATTCCTATGCCCCACAAATAACCCAGAGATACATTTTAAATAAAAGCACACATTCTACTCATGTAAAAACACGCTGATTCCCGGACCGTCCGCGGACCAGATTTAGAAGGCAATTGAGCCGGATCCGGCCCCAGGGCCTTAGTTTGCCTACCCATGTTGTTAAGGAATATTTCCGTTTGGTCAGACAAGGGCTCGCCAATATTTCTGCAAGACATTTAATGTTTCCAACATTTAATGCGGGAACATTTGGAAACCTGAGCTGTCATATAATATCCTAACCTCGTGCACCGCAAACTCCAAGCCTACCCCCTAATCAGTGGTTGCAGTGTGGTAAGGTGTAGAATGAGGCTGTGCAGGAGCTCTTGGGCAGTGGTAGGCACCCTAAGGCCCGGGGGCCGGATGCGGTCCAATCGCCTTCTCAATCCGGCCCGTGGATGGTCCGGGAGCAGCGTGTTTTTACATGAGTAGAATGTGTGCTTTTATTTAAAATGCATCTCTGGGTTATTTGTGGGGCATCTAGAATTCGTTCATCCCCCCCCCCAAATATAGTCCAGCCCACCACATGGTCTGAGGGACGGTGGACCGGCCCACGGCTCAAAATGGTTGCTGACTCCTGCTCTCGGGAGGGTTCAGGATTCTCCTCCAGCATTTATCCTCCAAACAACCCTGAAAGGTAGGCCACATGGAGGGATAATGACTGCAGCAATGTATCCCTTTGATATGCATGTCACAGAATCAGCCTCATGTCAGCATTCTGCATGAGCTGCTGTTTCTGGATCAATCATCAGGGAAGCCCCACATCGAGTGCAGCATTTACCTGTAAGTATTGAAGTCACCAGTGCCTGAACTGCGGTGATCAAACTATTTTGGTCCAGAAACAGTCACAGCTGTTTTGCCAGCTGAAGCTGATAAAAGGTGCTCATTTGTTCTTTCACCCCTTCTTGGAATAAGAGCCAGTCAGACCTTCCTTTCTGACCTTCCTTTAGCTTTCTAAAAATTATCCACAGATCCTTTATCCGCCAAGACCTGCACATCTGTGCTTGCATTGCCACTGCCGGGCAGAGTGAGCCACCGCCTAGGCTTTCTGTAGAGCTGAATGCGTAAGATCCAGGAGTACTTCAGACCATCAAACATATAATGTTGCTACATACAACATGCAAATCCGACCCCCCCCCTATGTGTGTATTTTGGGTTTCCACCATTTGGCAGTTATAGTTTACATTCTTTTGAGGTTCTATACCATGCCCTCCAAGTGTCCATACTTTCCAGGGACAGTCCGAGAGTTACGAACAAGCAGGCAGTGGCTTCTGTTCCTTCTCACTACCATGTGGAAGAGCAGTCCCACGAGGCTCCTGTTAGTATGGTCAGAATCAGGGTTTGGGCCCCTGGCAGGTGCCTGACTTTTGATGCCTGACCCCACTGTCAGTGCAAGTCTGCATGGCCTTAGTGGCTCAAATGCGCCCTGGATTTATTTCTGTTAAGCTAATCTTGACCAATTACTGTTGACCAATTATGCTGTGAGAAATGCAGACCTGTCTCTTGGCAGGGGTGCAGGCAGCTCTCTCATAGCTTTGTACCTTTCAGTCTGAAATTCAGAAAAATCCTGAATGCAGCTTAAGATGCTTATGGTTCCGGCTCATCGTTTTTAAGTGCCTCTGATGAGCTGAGCTGAGGAACCTCTTTACATTTTATTGCCAGTGCTATTTGCATGAGAAACTGAGCCAGGGCTTTTGGACCATAGCTGCCAACCCTCCCTTTTTTTGGCGGGAAACTCCCTTATTCCAATGCTGTTTCCCGCTGCTATCCCAGATTGTTGATATCCCTTAAATTTCCCGGATTTCAAAGGAAGCAGCTCCTCTCCCTCCCTGCCGGCCAGGGAGGCTCCTCAGCTGCGTTGCACGGCTGCCAATAAGGAGTCTGAGACCGACTGGGGGCGGAGCTTGCATGCCTTGTGCAGCCAGACCCTCACGCCCTACCAGACAGACAGCCTGCCTGCCGTCTATGCGCTCGCTCTTTCGCTCACCCGTTCGCGCACAACCTCTGGAGCGCAGGGTGGCGAGGCTATTTGGTGCCATTGCACCGCCCTCGCGGCATCCCTTATTTTCAAATCCGAAAGTTTGAAAAAATCCATTATTTTCAAATCCGAAAGTTGACAGCTATGGTCTGAAATTCAGAGAAATCCTGAATGCAGCTTAAGATGCTTATGGTTCCAGCTCATTGTTTTTGAGTGCCTCTGATGAGCTGAGCTGAAGAACCTCTTTACATTTTATTGCCAGTGCTATTTGCATGAGAAACTGAGCCAGGGCTTTTGGGCACCCAAGAGGAAGGGCTGCTGGTTCAGAGATCTGGGGTGAGCACTTCCAACACCAAGATGCAGAGCAAGTTGAGTTATCATGCTGCTTTTGAGGACAGAGCAGCCACACGAAGTCCAGGGTGTAAGGAAGCCCACTGTACCTGCCAGCATTGAGATCCAGCCGAAGGACAACAAGTGATGCCCAGGCATAACATTCAATATCCTTCCAGGCTCCTTCCTACATCTGCTCCTTCCTTTTCTGTGAGTAATTGCTGTAGAGAGTATTAAGCCTGGCTTTTCAATCCTGCCTCTTGCTGTAGATTAGATTCAATTAGGAAGTGGCTGTGTTATGTGCAGGTCTCTCATATATCCCCGATTGCCATGGCTATGAAAGTCTCTAGTTCTGCAGACCACAAGGCATTATGATGCCGCTCCCGAGACTTGTTTGAATGCTACATTGCTCCCATCAGATATGTTGTCATGTGAATTTCACCAACTATTCTGCGAGGCATCAGGTAGGGGGATTTTTAAACAGTTTAGAAAATTCTCAGAAAAATGTCTCAGAAAAAATCTCTTCCAATAAATTTAGATTCATATCATACTGAAAAAAAATCATATTAGTAATTCAAACTGATGGATGAAGGAAGCAAGGCTAAGAAAGGCTGACTGGAGGGAGTAGGGCCAAGCCCATTTTTGCTTTCAAAAATATTAATATATACAGTATTAGGTTAGATCAACAGCTGTACCTAAAATTCACCACCCTACCTTGAGAGTTGAAATAGAAGTGGTGTTTTTTTATTCTCCTAGGTGAGGTCCCAACAAGAAAATGCTACTCCTCTGTGCATTGAAATGTCACATTTGCAAATGAATCCTGCAATTCTCACATGCTTCTGCATTTGTGTGATGCTTCATATCCTGTGCTGTTTTCAAAAGTATGGTGTGTTCTTGGAATGGGCTGTAAGGTGGTGGACTGGGCTGCTCAGTAAGGTAAAGGGACCCCTGACCATTAGGTCCAGTCGTGACCGACTCTGGGGTTGCGCACTCATCTCGCATTATTGGCCCGAGGGAGCAGGCGTACAGCTTCCGGGTCATGTGGCCAGCATGACTAAGCCGCTTTTGGCGAACCAGAACAGCGCACAGAAACACCGTTTATCTTCCCACCAGAGCGGTACCTATTTATCTACTTGCACTTTGACTTGCTTTCAAACTGCTAGGTTGGCAGGAGCAGGGACCGAGCAACAGGAGCTCACCCCATCGCAGGGATTCGAACCGCCGACCTTCTGATCGGCAAGCCCTAGGCTCTGTGGTTGTGCTCAGTACTATGCACCAACTGGATGTGAGAGGTTGGCAGCGGCTGGTGCCCAACTGCGCAGCCTGGCCCAATTGGGTTCAAACCAGGGTGTGTCAGATGTGCTCTTGTGCAGTAGCAGCTGGTCACCCGAAATGCCATCACTTCCTCCACGAGCACCTAAGGGTGGCACAGCCCCACTTTTAATTATCCTGAAGCCCTTTTCTCGAAATACAAAGGAAGAACAGGGTGTTAGTTATGGAAATAAGGAACTGAATAAATAAATAAAACTATAAAGCAATTTTTCAAATAAATTCTAAGGAGGTGGCCACCTCCCCCTGCCTACACTTATTTTTACTTCGATCAGAATTTCCTCCTGTTCTCAGTCACACTCTGTGTCAGCGCCTTGAAAGAAAAGTCATTCCCTTCGGCTGACACCCTCCCCCTCCCCCTCCACTGGGTTTCCTTTCCAGACAATAGCTATTCTGGTCTCCCTTTGTGGACTTCCTTCCAGTGAATCACACCAAGCCCTCAACCCAACGGATCCCTTCCCCATTCCAATCCAGGAAAGCTAGCAGTGAAAGGCTGGATAATTAGCACACCTGGTATCACAGGGGATGAGAGATTGCCCAGAGTTCAACAGGCAGGCTCAGCCGCTGGTCTTTTAGCACCTAAGGCAAAACATTACATTGCATAGCCATATGCTTTCCTCCCATTATGGTGGGCGCTTCTCCCATAACTTGGGCTGTGGTCCTCATCACGACGCACATCCTTGTGGGGATCCTCTCCTCCAGCCTGCTCCTTTCTGTGAAATCTAGCTCCCGGGTCCCATCTGCTGATATTTGTCCCTTGCACCAAATTCTGGCAATAACCGTAACAACACCGACAGTGTCTATGCTTGTCTACCACATTTGAAGTATTTCTGGTATTTCACCTTATTGAAATAATTCTTGGCCGCCCTGTGGGGCCCTCCCCCATCCTGTTTGGCTGCCGTCCGAAGCATAGTTACTTGAAAAGCTCAGTTAGTAACGTCATAGCTGTCAACTTTCGGATTTGAAAATAAGGGATTTTTTCCAACTTTCGGATTTGAAAATGCCGCGACGGCGGTGCAATGGCACCAAGTAGCCTTGCCACCCTGCGCTCCAGAGGCTGCGTGCGAACGGGTGAGTGAAACATAGACGGCAGGCTGTCTGTCTGGTTGGGCGTGAGGGTCTGGCTGCACAAGGCATGCAAGCTCCGCCCCTAGTCGGTCTCAGACTCCTTATTGGCAGCCGAGCAACGCAGCTGAGGAGCCTCCCTGGCCGGCAGGGAGGGAGAGGAGCTGCTTCCTTTGAAATCCGGGAAATTTAAGGGATATCAACAATCCGGGATAGCAGCGGGAACGGCATTGGATTAAGGGAGTTTCCCGCAAAAAAGGGAGGGTTGACAGCTATGAACCTGAGCAGCGTGCAACCTGAAGTGCCGAATCTGCACATGCTCGCTGTGCGATTCGGCGCTTCTGCACATGCACGAAGTGCGACGAACGCAACCTGCAATGGCCGTAACCAGAGGTACGACTGTATTAAAATTATTTATTGAGCTTATGGTTAAAGCTAGTGTGGTGCAGTGGTTAGAGTGTTGGACTAGGACCTGAAGCGCCGGACTTAGCCATGAAGCTCACTGGGTGACCTTAGGCCAGTCCCTGCCTCTCAGTCTAACCTACCTCACAGGGGGGCTGTGGTGATTAAATGACAGGGGGAACCATGCACACCACCCTGAGCTGCTTGGAGAAAAAGCCGGGACATAAATGCAGTAATTGAATAAATGAAACGAAAATTTCATGGGCTAGAGTCCGCTTCATCATATGCACAATTATCCTACATGATGCCAGAATAAAATTGCCAGCCTTGTAACATTTTTAAACTTCTGTCTGCAAAATGCCTTATGAGTCCAGCTGAAAGGCAAGTCAGATAAATTTAAAATAAGTTTGTGTATTTCTTTGTCTCAGGAACAAAGGGGGGTTGCCCCTCCAGCTACTCAGCAGCCCTCCCTCTGCCTGAGTGATAATCCCTGGCATCCTGATACCTGAGTGCCAGACAGGTAGCCATTCCAGAGATAACAAACCCAGATGAAGACAAAAGGGTGTGATTAACTTGGCTGAGAAACAGGGAAAAGTAAATACCTCCTTTGTTTCACTTGGTGGAGGACAAGAGGGGGCAGGGTCCAGGATACTCAGATTGCTGCCACCAGACCTCCCCTTTTATGATGTAACCATGATGTATCTGGGGGGGGGATGGTCTCGGGCTACACCCCTCCTATGGTGTATGCATGGTGTTTCTGGGGGGTGGTCTTGGTCCAGGGGGTGGGAATTCAAAATGTCTATATAGGGGTGGGCACTTTTGTTCTAGGTTGCTCCTCCATCCAGCATGTGGTGAGGGAGAACCCTGTTGCAACAGTATTTGTTAATAAAGATCAGGTTTACTAGCCGCCTTGCTTGCCATTAGAACTCTGGTCTGGTCTCTGTCTTTTCTTCGCAGGCAGGGGTTTCAAAATAACGTCCTGCCGAGGTTCAGGATTCCACCCGGAATCAAACCCTTTATCTAGATAACTCTATTAAATTCTGACAACACACGCACACACACACACACACACACACACGCACACGGAGATCTAGCCATAGGTCTTCCTGGTTGCCTATTTTGGCCTTCAGAAATGATATGAAAGGAAGCCCACGGTACACATATCTAACACCTAACCTAACTGATCTGCCGAGACAATGAATCAGATCAAGCCAGAAGGTTTTCACATTTTTATTGTAAAGCTTTGGGAGGGCTAATTACAGTGGAGTTTGTCATCTGACAGCTCAGCAAACAAACAGAATGGAAGAGAACAGAAAAGGGCTCACGAGGTGTCATGCTCACTGTTCCAAACAAAAAGGATTACAAGGGAATCAATTGTGCTCATGGCGCCTGGGGAGAACGAAGCCCCGGGCCCAAAGCCTTCCCAGTGCAAGGGGAATGCATCACATCGAGAGCAATACAACCTTAGCAAGAGAGGCAGCGCCTAAACGTAGGTCACCATCTGAAAAATAGTTGGGTACTCTTTATTCTGCCGTAGGATTCCTCCTTTTAGAAAAAGCTACACCTGCATGTACATAAAACTGTACAAAAAACAAGGCATCACAAGCAAGGAACTGAAATCTCGTATAAATAGAACCAACACGAAGAGCTACAAAGGGGTCACTTGGCTCCATCTTACACAGCTGGCCTGTGCCCGGCCTCCCACCTTTGGTTTTACCCCTGGCTTGTCCTAGTGCAGTGCTCAAAAGTGTCCTTCCCTCCCCCCTCGCCCTTCAATGTGCTTGTCTAGCCCAGGACCCTTGAGCTCCTCCTCCTCCTCCTCCTTCCCCACCCCATCTCTGCGCACATAGGCTCTCTCCTTCTGGCTTTGACTTGTGCAAAATGAGCTTCCCCTGGTGGCACCTGGGCTCTTGGAGATGGCCTGCACCACCCTGTGGCACCTCCTCCCTATTCGGTGGCCTTTCAGCCCAATGGCACTACCGCTGTCCCCCCCAAAACATCCTCACCTCTTCTGCCGCACGCGGGAGGCAGCTACGTCTTGAACATGGCTTTCCTCGTGGTTTTCCTCCACGGGACCAGAGACCAAACCCCCTTCTCTGTCCTCCCTCTGCCTTCTTTTATCCGATTTTCCAGGGGCAAACCAAGAGGGAAGAGGTGGAAGACTTTACACACATACACTCACACACCCCATGTCAGATACACCAGTGTGGATTGATCCAGCCTGTCATTCACATTCACGTATCGGCCTTTGCCTAACTAAGAAGGGGACAAGCAACCCTAACCTGGTTAGTACATGCTCATTTTGCTCCGCGGAGCCCTGTGGCAAATGCATCCAAGGATGAGGGCAGCCTTAAAATGCCCATTGTCAAGCGAAAGGCCTGGGCTTTTCTGTCGCGTTCTTTTTGCTTTCTCTCAGCAGGCCCAACTTATCGACAGGCCTATTTGAATGTCCCATTTCACAGGCAATTTATTATGATTATTATTAAAAAATGAAATAAGGTAACCTTACCTGGGAACCACAGGTATTCTCTGGCGAGTGAGCCTGGCTCCCATCTATGCCTTCCACAGCAGGGAAGTAATAATATGGAAGAGCAAGAGGGTCCTGCCCCCTCTCCACCTTAGAGTGGCACTTTAAAGTGTCTGGAAAGGACAATGTATGGGTCAGGATGGGTGGCTGAAATCCCTTTGCTCCCTGGGCAGGAGCGGATATAAGCTTGTGTCTTGAGTGGGTATGGAAAGAGCAGCCATTTCCAGCTCCTTTGAGGTCAAAGCTCACCACTGGCCACCCAGCCCAGCCTCTTGGTACCAGAATAAATAGGTAGTGCAAGGCCCCCTGCTACCATCTGTGAGTTGGTTCTGGATTAGCCCTGAGTCTCAGAGAGTGTAGGCAATAGAACAGGAAAATCCTTTGCTCTCGTGCAGACTGCAGACACCAGGGATCTCAAATGGAGGACTCTAGTACGGAGATCAGAAGATGATAGTTTAGCAACCTACTCGGCGGGAACCAGATGACACAATGGGACAAGAGGGTCCTATAAAGCTTCTGGCTCTGGCCTGGCTGTTCAGTCTGAGGAACTTGGAGACTGCCCCTCCCCACCTACCTGCTTCCAGACTGTCAGCCCGGACACACACACACACACACACACACACACACACACACACACACACACAACTGTACCACAAAAGCTAAGGAGAAGTATCCCTGCAGATACAAGGTGCTTCCCCACTCCCTTCTCCCTAGACCCATGCAACAGAGAAAGTTGAACAGAGACACAGCCAAGGGTGACAACCAGTCTGCCTCCTGCAGCCCAGCTAAGAAGAACACATCCATGACCCATGGCAAAATGTGGGGAGGGGGGCAGGGCACCAGAAGAACCAAGTCCAATGCAGGAACCAAGAGGGCTGAGCCGGGCCCAACAAGTATCAGTGGTCAGGTGAACAGAGGTCCCACACGGGAGTTTGTACCAATGAACATTGTGCGGGGCAAACAGTTGTATCCTCCATTGCCAGGCAGATTGGAATGAAGGGTGGGCAGGTTGATGGGCAGGGATGGCCACGAGCTCTTGGCTATATGGAGCCAGGTCCAATTAAGTCAGGACACCTACGAGCCACTGAAGAACCAAGTTACTTGAGCAGCCCACGGGTGGCTGGAGGTGGAAGAGTGCCCCTTGCCCAACTGGGGCTGGTCTTTTCACCCATCCAAGGGGACAACCCACTGCGGGGATCAATCCTTCCAAGGGTAGTTAGTTCCATTATTTGTTATAGGGCCCTGCTGGAAATACGATACCACCAGAGAGTTCCTATGTGGCTAAACCTGTGGCACACGGCGAGAATATTGGGAGCCCTTGAGGCTGGCTCTCTGGTCTCAAGGCGGAGGGAGGGAGGGGGGTGACTCCAGCATACAGAGGCCTCGTGGCCCCCAATGTGACCCTGAGTCAAAGCTCCATTCACAAAGGCAATGGTGGCTTACAGGCAGACTTTTCAAAGGCCGGGATCATGGCGCTGGGGCCCAGTGACCCCATGGGAGTTCCCTGCCTCGAGTGAGGCAGAAGAGATACTGGGAAGTTAGGGGGTTGGAGGTCTCTTCCACCTTTCCAGCTGGCCTTAGCTCCACTGTCCAGGGGGCAGGGGCAAAGGAGGACCAGATGAAAGCCACAACCAGCAGCTCTAAGGCTCCTCCTCCTCCTCCTCCTCACACGTGACGAGAAGAGTTGCTGAAGTCTGGAAAGAGATTGGGGTTAAAAGCTCTGCAATGCCCTTCTGCCCAGTCCTGGTGACCGGCCAGAGCTCTCCCCTCACCAGCCAGTGCCCCATCCTTTTTACACTGTGGAAGGCAAGGGTGGGCTGCTTGGAAGCACTTGCTCCCATGTGCTCTTCGGTGTGGTGAAAGATTCAAGCTGGAAATTGCTCCCTGTGGTTTTTGTTTTGTTTTGTTTCAAAGTCTTTTTGTTTCAAGGACAATAAAACTTCTGATCAGGCAGGACGCAAATGTCATTCCTAAGATTCATATTTACAGGAGTCTACAGTAACAAGAGAGGCAGCTTTCCCCCCTGGACCTGTGCCAGGTGCCCTTGGCCCTGTGCCCAATGGACTCCACCAAGTCTACGTGGACCTTTGGTAAGTCAGCCCTTCCCCCCACCCCCAGCCCTGAAGCCATGAGGCCAAGCCCTCTTCGCTACGTTCCTCTCTCCCTCTTTCCAGGCATCTAGGGACCACTCTACCGAGAGCTTGGTAATTCATGTTGACATCGGTTCTCTTGCCCTGGGAGCAACGAGTTCATAAAAAAGTGTTCCTGTGCCCAGGGCCTGGGCAAGGCATTCTCACCTGGCAGGCACAGAACCACCAATGCGAGTGATAAAGCATCACAGTTTGAAAAGTCCCTTCTTTTTTTTTATTCTTCTTTGAATTCCAGACACTGGTCTGAGGTGTTTTGCAGGCACCTTCCACGGCCCTCTTCATCTCACAGGTAGATCTCCCGCTTGGCAGTTTGGGACGACGGTGTGGTGGCTGCCTGGAAGTCCGAGGTCTGGGTCAGAGGGATTTCCTCCATGGGGGAGTCCTTGCAGGGCTCATGGCTACTGTTGGAGAAGGCACTGTACGTGGGGAGCAGGTGGAGGTTAGCCATTTTGGTGTTGCGCTCTTCTGAGAGTCTGGGGCTGCCATTCCCAACTTGTTCTTGACTCCCTCTGTCTTGATAAGGCACAAATGTGGAGAGTTTGAGGGCGTTCTTGGGCCTCCGGCTTGGAGACGACTGACCTGGCATCCAGCAGGTGTCAGAGTGACCAAACTCTGTGCATTCCCGGGTGCAGTTCCCTGTCATGGCTACGTCAGGCAGAGGCCGGAGATCTGCACACAACAAAAGAAAAAAAGGGAAGGAGAGGGAGCAGGATTAAACACGCATAGAGACACAGTGCGCAGTGTGAGAAGCTGCTATGGCCAAACTTCACACGACAAAAAAACCTGCGTGTTGCACTCTTTAAGCAGAAAACCAAAAATAAGCAACACAACGGCCAATGATGGTTTGAAAGTGATATATATATATATATATTCTCTTATGAAATAACAAAAAGGCAACGGACAGTGTTCCGGTAATGCCACTGTTTCGTTAGTATCTTCTTCAGCACAAAATAACTAACCATACGATAGCATTTTCACGGAGCAGTGGTCATAAAATATGAGAAAATATATATATACATGGCCAAACTTCAGGCAAATCATGCCTGGGAGTGCACACCCTCAGGAGACATCATCCTCACCCGTCCTCTCCATTATTGCAGTGCTGCATTCCTCACAGAAGAAGTACCAGAAAGGGGGGGGGGACTGGAGCAGACCTGGGCACAGAGCCTTGGGGGGGGGCACCACTAGGATGCAGAATTCAAGGTGAGAGGGTGCCAAATTTTGGCGTTGCACAGGGCGCCACTGAAAGTTGAGGACCCAAGGTCTGCAACTGACTAGAGAGTCACTAGTCCTCATGGGCTAGGCGAGCTGTATTACTACAGTGGTCCCTCGACTTACGAAATACTCGACATCCGTATTTTTCGACTTACGAATGAAAAAAGTGGCCGCACGCCTACAAATTTTTCGACATCCGAATGGAAATCGTTGCCGGTTTAGATGCGGTTTCCTTGACTTACGAATTTTAGATGCGGGTTTTTTCGACTTACGAATTTTTCCAAATATTTTTCTCCCAATGCATTCCTATGGGAAATCGACTTACGATTTTTTTCAACCTACGAATGTCCATTCGGAACGGATTAAATTCATAAGTCGAGGGACCACTGTATATGCCAGGCAAAAAGACTGAGGAATGTGGCTGGACTGATATATAACCGAGTCCAGGTGGGGCAAAATGAACGCTAACACTTCAGACTGTAGCAGAGGGATCAGATGTGTGACTGCTTTTCTACATTAGGAAAATCTTTACATGTAGAAAACACAGCAAAGGAGAGAAAAGGCTAGAGAGAAAAATTCTCCTGAAAGGGTTTTGTTTTTTTTACCTGCAGATTATTATTTTATTGGTTTTTTTTTTTTTTTAAATTGGCATTCCTCCCTGTCAGGTTCCCTTAACGGTTGCTCAAGAGTAAAGACCAAGTCGTTCTTGTCTTTCTATCATTTTATTGTGCAAAGTATGTACAGTGCAGAGCTAATCCTAAACATGACCGTCTAGTCGCTAGTGGAATCCGGAAGTGCCCCCCTCCTGTTACGGCGCCAACACCAGAGTCTCGGCACTCTAAATTACCGCCTTCTCCTTCTGCGTAATGATGGCACTGGAAACGGCGTCTCCCCCTCCGAGTGGGTCTGCTGAGTGGTGGTAGGTCTCTCTGCATCTTCCTGGAGACCTCTCACCCCCTGGTAACTGCTTCTCCCCCGAGGAGGGGCTGGGAGACTCACTGGGAGACGAGTCCGTCGACAACAGAGGCTGAGGCTGCCTGTAGCCACTCAGTGCCGGAATGGCAGGGCTGGGCACATCCCTGACACTCCCACACAGTCTGAAATGGTACTGTCTATACAGTCTAACTCCTCCGGGATTCTTTCATATTATTTTCCTTCATGGGCAAACCAAGCCTATAGCTTAGGCCAGTCTAAAGAACTCCGTCTTTCTGTTTACCTCTGGTTTGCTTTGGTTATTTGCACATGTGTGTATGCACAAACATACCCCCGACCCCCCACCCTACAGGATCGTAGTAACAGTTCTCATTTCAGCCAGATTCCCTTTATTTGCCAGCAGAGCCCATCTCTCCTTCCCAAGGGGGAACCTGGGCACCAAAAAGCAGAGGTTGTTCCCCAAGGTGGCAGCTGTTCCTCTGCCTAGGCTACAGCTGATGTGGACATAGAAATATATACATACCGTATTTTTCGCTCCATAACGCACACCTTTTTCCTCCTAAAAAGGAAGGGGGAAAGTATGTGCGCGTTATGGAGCGAAGGCACTGGCCGGCAGCGGGATCCCTCGGCTGCCACTGCAGTCGTAAGCAGAGGGATGCCTCTGCCACCGGAGCCATGGCTCCCGGCGGGGCGGGAGAGGAACGGACAGCCCAAAAGCAGCGCTTTCGGGATGTCTGTTCCTTCCCCCCACCCCTCCGTGCCCGCCAGGACAGCGGGAAAGGGGGCAGGAAAGGAATGGACAGCCCGAAAGCAGTGCTTTCGGGATGTCCGTTCCTCCCCTGCCCCTGGAGAGCACAAGGAGGGAGGGAGGGAGATGCTTCCCCCCCTCTCTCCTTCTTTCCATCTCTCTTCCTCTCTCTCTCTCTTCCTTCCTTCTCCCTCCCTCCCTCCCTCCCAGCCTTTTAGAGGAGTAAAAAATATTCTAAAAACGAGGTGCGCGTTATGGTCTGGTGCGCGTTATGGAGCGAAAAATATATGTATATGTTTATGTTGTGATGAGAATCTTTTCATGCGCAGAACTGAACCCTAGATGCCTAAGTACTTGCAAGGCACCTCACTAGCATTATGGTGCGGAGGGTAGAGTTGAACTTCAACTAGGGCAGGCACGTCCAACAGGTAGATCGTGATCTACCGGTAGATCACTGGACGTCTGCGGTAGATCACTGGTAGATCAACGGCTCCCCCCAAAGAAGCCGAACAACTGTGGCTCCCCTAAAAAAAAGGTCAACATTTTACCTCCTCCCTGAAAAAACTCAACAACTTTGACCCGAACCCCCCCAAAATGGGCCTTCCTCCTTCCTAAAAAAAGCTCAACACTGCCAGTTTTTAACTCTGTGCGTAGATCGCAGTCTCTTGGGAGTTAGCCACCCCTGAACTAGGGAAACCGGGATTCAACTCCCAGCTCAGCTGTCAAGGCTGCCAGGGGCCTTGGACAGTCATTCTGTCACATGCTCGCCTATCTCACAGGGATGCCTAGATGGAAAAGAAAAAAGTAGCTCAGACTACTTAAATAAATTATATATTTCTGCTTTTAGGTGTTGATCGCTTCTGCCCAACCGTAGTTGTTTGGGCCAAAGGTGCATAACAGATAGAGCTTTTATAAAAAGAATTTTTCATTGGAGAAGGGAAGGGCATTTTTAATCATGCAAAAAATGAGATCTTAGTCTTTCATTAAAATAAAAACCACACTATGAAGCAATATTGTGACAAATGTACTTTAATTTAAATGTGATTTTTTAAAAAAATAGTATTTACATTTAAATAAAAACATCCAGATTTCCAAAATAATAACTGTATGCCCGAGTTGATATTTTTTGCATTCTGTGCCATCTGAATTTCCAGTCATGGGTGGTTCTCCCTCCCTCCCTCTGCTCTCCACTGAAACCTCACTGCTTTGTGAAGCTTCAATGGAGGGTGATGGGCTGTGTGTTTGTTTTTTTTTTTTAATGATTCCATCACCTGCAATTGCTTGCCCTAGGGCTTGCCGATCAGCAGGTCGGTGGTTCGAATCCCCACGACGGGGTGAGCTCCTGTTGCTCGGTCCCTGCTCCTGCCCACATAGCACTTCGAAAGCACGTCAAAGTGCAAATAAATAGGTAAATGGGTAAATAAATAAATAAATAGGTACCGCTCCGGTGGGAAGGTAAACGGCGTTTCCGTGTGCTGCTCTAGTTCGCCAGAAGCGGCTTAGTCATGCTGGCCACATGACCTGGAAGCTGTACACCGGCTCCCTCGGCCAATAATGCGAAATGAGCTCCGCAACCCCAGAGTCATCCACGACTGGGCCTAATGGTCAGGGGTCCCTTTACCTTTACCAAGAAGGGGCACAGAATGGGTGAGATGGGCCAAGGGATCCATGCCCTGAGGGTGAAGAAGCAGGCTGGAGAAACGGAAAAGGGCACTTGACCACTGGGGACACTTTGAGCTCACTAGAAGGGAATTCACAAGGGCTGGAGGAGGAGAATTCCTCACTACTATACATGCTTAAAAATACCTTGCAATATATCTATTTATGGGCCCATTCCTGCAAGCTCAGACACCAATTATCCAAGCTAATTATTGTCACTACCAATTAAGGAAGGACAAGTCAGTCTAAGATTTTTATTGTGTGTGTGTGTGTGTGTGTGTGTGTGAGAGAGAGAGAGAGAGAGAGAGAGAGAGAGAGAGAGAGAGAGAGAGAGAGAGAGATCTTATGGAAGTTTGCCCTGTCCCACTTTAAAGTTGCCCTAACAACTTTTAAAAGGCTATAAAATATTGGTGTGTTGCAGACTGCAGGCAGATACACTATCTACAAAATAAAATAAAATAAAATAAAATAAAATAAAATAAAATAAAATAAAATAAAATAAAATAAAATAAAATAAAATAAATAAAATAAAATAAAATAAAATAAAATAAAATAAAATAAATCCCCTTCTGCCACCCATCCTGAGCACTCCAAGAGGCAGTGCCCTTTAGGAAATTCAGCAGCATGCCAGCTCTGCTAATGTCCCCTAAGGCTTACGCTTACCAGGAAATCGTGTTACATCTATACTTCTGAATGCTCTGCTTGTCCACTGCTTTGTCTGAAGGGATCACTTGGATCACCTTTTCTGCCCTCCCACAAAACCACGCCCAAAATGCCAAGACCGATTCCTTTTGCCGGTTGGCATTTGTGATATATACTATAATCACTGCATAGGATTCACACAGATGGGAAAGCAGACTAAAATACTTTAATGATTAACCAAATTAATGAATAATAATAATAAAGATGATAACCATGAGCTCAGCCACCTCCCTTTCCCCCTTGCTATCCGTCCCCCCAGATTCCAGCGACAACAGAGGCTTGGGAAGAAAAAGCAAAGGGACTGAATAATATATATGCAGGGAGGCTTAGAACATGCCAGTATTCTCTCTTCCTTACATAGCTGTCAACTTTCGGATTTGAAAATAAGGGATTTTTTCTAACTTTCAGATTTGAAAATAAGGGATGCCGCGAGGGCGGTGCAATGGCACCAAGTAGCCTCCCCACCCTGCGCTCCAGAGGCTGCGTGCGAACGGGTGAGCGAAAGAGCGAGCGCGTAGACGGCAGGCAGGCTGTCTGTCTGGTTGGGCGTGAGGGTCTGGCTGCACAAAGCATGCAAGCTCCGCCCCCAGTCGGTCTCAGACTCCTTATTGGCAGCCGAGCAACACAGCTGAGGAGCCTCCCTGGCCGGCAGGGAGGGAGAGGAGCTGCTTCCTTTGAAATCCGGAAAATTTAAGGGATATCAACAATCCGGGATAGCAGCGGGAAACGGCGCTGGAATAAGGGAGTTTCCCGCCAAAAAAGGGAGGGTTGACAGCTATGCTTCCTTAGTTTTTGAAATTGCATCAGCTGTCCCCTGTTGCAATCTTTGCCCCCCAGGAGCATGCGTTTCCCCAAGTCATGCAGCACTGACAGTTTCTGTTTGGTTTTGTCCCATTTTTGGTAGCAGCAAAGCAGAAACAAAACTCTCTCTCTCTCTCTCTCTCTCTCTCTCTCTCTCTCTCTCTCTCTCTCTCTCCTTCCACCCACGCCAGTTTAGCCAGCAGTGCTTTTCTTCTGTCTCCCAAGCTGCCTCCCCAAGAAACCACCTCCATGCTGCTCCAAGTGGGGCTCTGCTTCCTAGAGCCCCACTTCCATTGCCTCCCCACAACCCTCTCAGCGTGTGTGTGGGATCCGTACGTCCCTGAGCACACTCTCTCCCTGGAAAGCCATGCACACCTACCTGGGTGCAGAGCCCCTTTCACAGTCTGCTCCATTCAGGGGACACTAATGAGGAGCAGAAAAAGGAGGAGAGGGTCACTCAGTATCAGGGCCGGATTTAGGTTTGATGAGGCCCTAAGCTAGTGGAGGGAATGGGGCCCTTTATATGTCCAGCTGTCCTTTGTGAACAACAAATTGTTGCTGTTTTTTGTGTTGAATATATGCTATATATATATAAGAGCCAGTATGGTGTAGTGGTTAAGAGCGGTAGTGTGAGGACTCTGTAATGTCTCCTCGAGAGTAATCAGCCAGACCACGTTGTCTGCTAAACTAGTTGCTTTATTTACAAAGTATACATCAGAGCTCTCAAAGTTCATGACCACTTGAGTCAGTACCAGATTCCAGGAGTGGGCGCTCACGGCTCCGCCCCCAACATAAGAGCTTTGGGAAACTGAAACGTTTTCTTGCTTCCTTCCGTTTTCTCCCCCTGCACAGCTGTGGAGTGGCGCTGGGCGTACCCCCCAGATCCCCCTCCTCTCCAGCTGGTGGTTCGGGGTCTCTGACAGCCTCCCAGAGCCCTTGCCTTTCCCTGTGCACCTGCAGTTCCTCGTCCCCATCACTGCTTCCTTCCTGGCTCTCCTGCGAATCGCTTCCCGACCTGATCTCTCTCCAGCCGGTTTCCCCTGTCAGCTCGGCTCTGGGGACGGGCTAGTCCCTGACAGGTAGACTCGTAATCTGGGGAACCGGGTTCACGTCTCCGCTCCTCCACATGCAGCTGCTGGGTGACCTTGGGCTAGTCACACTTCTCTGAAGTCTCTCAGCCCCACTCACCTCACAGGGTGCTTGTTGTGGGGGAGGAAGGGAAAGGAGATTGTTAGCCGCTTTGAGACTCCTTCGGGTAGTGATAAAGCGGGACATCAAATCCAAATTATTATTATTATTTTTCTTCTATATGGTAATTTATGGACCTAATAGGTATCTAATGCCATTTGCCACTGTTGCGGTATGTAGGTTTTATTTTATTTGTTTTTTATCGTATATTTTGGAAATGTACATTCAGTTTTTTATTTTTTTTATTTTTTGGGGGGGCCCCCAAGAGAGTGGGGCCCTAAGCTATAATTGTTTAGCTTATACGTAAATCCGGCACTGCTCAGGATACAGCCCCACTCTCAACTCCCTAAGGATTCAGTGTCCTACCTACCCACCCAGTCATCCCATGGGGCTTCCTCCAGCAAAGCAGGGCAATGCTATCTCTCAGAGACCTGTTCCTGGCCTCCCCCAGAAACAGCCAGTTCTGAAACCTATGAGTATTCTGATTCACGTCAACACCTTTTACAATCTTCTCCCCACCCCCCCTTCCAAATTGACAAGGTTTGTGCTCCTAACCTGCATTTTCACACAGTGAATCCCAAACCGTGGGCCAGGCACACTTGTGTAGAGATTAGAGGGATGGACTGGGCCTGGGGAGACCCAAACTAACAGGCAAATTAAGCAGCTGAACAGATTGAGCAGCAGGGAAAGCAGACAGCACCGACCACTCTGCCCTTTGAGCTAACAGATTCAAAGGTCCCAAGGAAACTAATTCAATAAAAACAGGCATGCAGGTGGAAAGGCACCAGGGGCTTGAGCCTAGGAACCAGGGCCAAGGCTCGTGAATCCAGGATCAGCAACAAGGAGTTCAGGACTTCATGGGAGCTGAGAAGTTGTTCCAACAAGTATTCACGCCAAGCTTTAAAGCTGAGGTGGGGTGCAGTCCTTACTCATGAGAATCTCTTCTTGCAGGTCTTGCCTCCAAGCAGGTGCTACATCTAGATGGTTGGGTCTCCTGCCTTCCCCATAGGTCAGGGGTCGGCAAGGTATCCCAGCCATGGGCCGGACCACTCCCATGGAGATTGTCTGTGGGCCGGACTGGCACGGCGCGATGCCGGAAATCGCATCTGTGCATGTCCACGGTGCCGGAAATTACTTCTGCGCATGCCCAGAAGCCGAAAATCGCACCTGCGCAGAAGCGATTTTCAGCGTCTGGACATGCGCAGATACGATTCCCAGTATCTGCGCATGTGCAAATGCAATTTCTAGCACTGCTCGGCAAGTCCCCGCGCCGCGCTGGTTTAGAGCAGCGCACAGGAGACTCACCGAGCCAGTGGCTCGGTTCAGGGGCAGCTCGTGTGCTGGTAAAACGGTCTCCGTGGGCCAGATCTGGCCCATGGGCCGCAGGTTGCCGACCCCTGCCATAGGTGCTGCCTTCCCCTGGGAGAGAGCACTGGACCTGCCACCCCTCTACATCCTACTCAGTCACCCCAGGCTGTGGTTCAGAGCCCTCCCCAGACTCCAACAGCACTCTTTCCCCCACAGGAAGCGGGGAAGAGGGTGGAACTCCTGTCTCAACTTTGGGGCCGTAGGTGTTTGGAGAGGAAAAGTCTTCCATCTCCTCCTACCTCTGACTCATCTCCCTCCAGAGTCTGCCATCCGGGTCTGAGCTCGGCAGAACTAAGATTGTAATGACACGGTTGGGTCTTGCAAAGCACCCTAAGGTTTCCACAGGGACCTTAGAAGTTTCTATTGGGGAAGAGAGGCTGTTGATTGTTTATTTGAGGGGCATTATGAGACATTCTGCTACCGTTGGCATATATTACTGCCTGCACTGGTGCAAAGCATTTGGTGATGCATTTCCTGAAAACACCTGTCAGATTCTCTTATCAGTTGTTCAATAGTAAGACCAAGCCATCTTGTCTTTAAGTCTCTTTATTTTTTGCAAAGCTATTTACAGTGCAGAGTTCAGTTTATCATGTCTGCTCAGTCGCTAGCAGAATCCGGAAGTGCCTCCCTCCTGTTTTGGCGCCAACACCAAAGCCTTGGCATCCTAAATTGCCACCTTCTCCTCCTCCCAGGTGGCGCTGTGGGTTAAACCACTGAGCCTAGGGCTTGCCAATCAGAAGGTCAGCGGTTCGAATCCCTGCGACGGGGTGAGCTCCCGTTGCTCGGTCCCAGCTCCTGCCAACCTAGCAGTTCGAAAGCACGTCAAAGTGCAAGTAGATAAATAGGAACCGCTCCGGCGGGAAGGTAAACGGCGTTTCCATGCACTGCTCTGGTTCGCCAGAAGCAGCTTTGTCATGCTGGCCACATGACCCGGAAGCTGTACGCCGGCTCTCGGCCAATAAAGCGAGATGAGCGCCGCAACCCCAGAGTCGGACACGACTGGACCTAATGGTCAGGGGTCCCTTTACCTTTACCTTTTACCTCCTACGTGAGATATGCGCCGGAACTGACGCCTCCCCCTCCGAGCGAGTCTGCTGGGTGTTGCCAGGTCTCTCAGCAACTCCCCGGACACCTGGCACTCCCTGGCTCCCAGCCACTAACTGCTCCTCCCCCGAAGAGGGGCTGCCAGATTCACTCGAAGATGAATCTGTCGTTAACACAGGCTGCGGGTCCCTGTATGCACTCAGAGCTGGACTGGCAGGGGTGGGCAGATCCCTGACAGCACCTTTCCCCCTGGTGTTTGTTTCAAAGCATTTACTGCTAATGAGCTTTTCCTTTAATGTGCAGTGTACAATTACATTCTTTGCATTTATTCCCTGACAGAATAAGGCACCAAAGAACTCAGAGTAAGCAGGATGTTCATCAATGGAACTTCCTGCCACTGTAGAGCCGGCAGAGAGATTGCTGTAGGAACTTAATCTATTGATGCTGCTTAATGTTTGTTTTGCATTTGCAGCAGGAGGAACCCGTAAAAGGAAAACACCGCAGCTGGAAACAATATATCCCCTAAGCCCAGAGCTAGGAATAATAGTCCCATGGACTGCAAGAAGATCAAACCTATCCATTCTTAAAGAAATCAGCCCTGAGTGCTCACTAGAAGGACAGATCCTGAGGTTAAGGCTCCAGTACTTTGGCCACCTCATGAGAAGAGAAGACTCCCTAGAAAAGACCCTGATGTTGGGAAAGATTGAGGGCACAAGGAGAAGGGGACGGCAGAGGACGAGATGGTTGGACAGTGTTCTTGAAGCCACCAACATGAGTCTGACCAAACTGCGGGAGGCAGTGAAGGATAGGCGTGCCTGGCGTGCTCTGGTCCATGGGGTCACGAAGAGTCGGACACGACTGAACGACTGAACAACAACAAGTAGAGTTGGAAGAGATCCTGAGGGTCATCTAGTCCAACCCCTGCAATGCAATAATCTCAACTAAAGCATCGTTGACAGATGGCCACCCAATCTCTGCTTAAAAGCCACCAAGGAAGGTGAGCGCACCACCTTCCGAGAGAAGCCATTCAACTGTTGAACAGCTCTTACTGCCAGGAAGTTCTTCCTGATGTTTAGCTGGAATCTCCTTTCTTGTAACTTAAAGCCATTGGTTGGAGTCCTCCCCTCCAGAGCAGGAGTGCTCCATCTTCCATGTGACAGCTGTTAATATATTTGGTGATGGCTATCCTATCTCCTCTCAGTCTCCTCTTCTCCAGGCTAAACATACCCAGATCCTTCAACTGTTCCTCATCAGGCTTGGTTTCCAGACCTTTGATCATTTTGGTCGCCCTCCCTGCCTCAGATTCAGAAGCATTACAAGGAAAAGATTTGGAGGTAAATGCAGCAGGCAACAGCCCTGCAAACAGATCCCAGGTGAAGGAATTGGAAGAGGCCTGTAAGGCAGTGTTCTCCAACCTTGGGTCCCCAGATGTTCTTCGACTACAACTCCCATCATCACTAGCCAGCTGGGCCAGAGGTTGGGGATGATGGGAGTTGTAGTCCAACAACATCTGGGGACCCAAGCTTGAATAACACTGCTGTAAGGCATTGAAATGAATGGGGCTAAGCTAGTCATGTTGATTCATTTCAGTGGGTTTACTCTGAGTAGAAATAACATTGGCTACGACCCAAAGGTTTCAGGCATTGGATAATCAGTGGTTAAGACAGAAGGAGAGTGCATGCAGGTGGTGCAAAACAAAGACAAATTGTTTCAATTGTTTCTACTGCCTTGACGCCAACACATTAAGCCGCCACCCAAGGACAGGTATTAAATCTCCCTTCTCTCTTGGCAAGCAAGCCCAGCAAAACCCTCAGGGTCTCCCTGCTTCTCCGTCTTCTGCTTCCAGCCTAATCATGCCTCTCTTTCTTCTCCTGGCTATTGTGAGTTCTTCCCCCTTAGATGCATCACCTCCAAATCTCAGATCCATCTTTCCTCACAGTCTATAGCAGTGATGGCTAACCTTGACACTCCAGATGTTTTGGAACTACAACTCCCATCATCCCTAGCTAACAGGACCAGTGGTCAGGGATGATGGGAGTTGTAGTTCCAAAACATCTGGAGTGTCAAGGTTAGCCATCACTGGTCTATAGCCACCCACTGCAATTTCAGGCTGGCATGCAAAACAGTGCACTTTGCAGCAGATCTGTGCCATAGAATGCTTTGTATGTCTGCTCAGGATTAAGTCCCACTACGTTCAGTGTGGGGGCTTCTTCCTTGGGAAGTGTACCGTATTTTTCGCTCCATAAGACACACTTTTTCCCTCCTAAAAAGGAAGGGGAAATGTTGGTGCGTCTTATGGAGCGAAGGCTTTGGTCCGCTGCCTCCCCCCACCCCCTGCCGCGTTTGGTGGGAGGCGGCAGCGGAGATGTTGCTCGATCCTCCCGGCACCTCCGTTCGCAGAAACAGGCTTGTTTCTGCAATGGAGGCTGCAGGGAGGACCCAGAAGTTCCTCCTCTGCACTGCCCGTGGGGTGGTGGAGAAAGCGGCAGCATCCCAGCTGCTTCCTCCACCACCCCGCGCCCAGCACCGAACCCAAAAGCCTGCTTTTGGGATCGGGGCTCGGGGTGGTGGAGAAAGCAGCGGAGATGCTGCCGCTTCCTCCACCACCCCACGGGCAGCGCGGAGGAACTGCTTTAAAGAGAGCCGTGGAGAAGGGGTGAGTGTTCACCCCTCGTCCACAGCTCCCTTTAAAGCAAGCGGGGATGAGCTGCTTCAGAGCTTGCTTTAAAGGGAGCTGGGGACGAGGGGTGAACTGGAGCGTTCACCCCTTCTCCCTGGCTCTCTTTAAAACAAGTGGGGATGAGCCGCTCTGATGCTGCGCAGCGTCAGGACAGCTCTCCCCCGGCTTCAAAGCCAGGTAGGGTGAAGGAAAGAACTACCGGTACCTGGCTTTAAAGCAAGCAGCAAAGGGGCGGGGGAGGGATGCTTCTCGCTGAACGGAGGTGGGGGCAGAGGGATGCTGCTGGTTGCTCCTCGCCATCCCTGTTGGCCAAAGCAGGCTTGTTTTTGCGATCGGGGTTGGTGGGGAAGAACCAGCAGCATCCCTCCGCCACCACTCCCAGCCTTTTAGAGGGGGAAAACCAGAAAAATATTTTTTTTCTTGTTTTCCTCCTCCTAAAAACGAGGTGCGCCCTATGGTCCGGAGCGTCCTATGGAGCGACAAATACGGGTATTTGGAATATTCAGTAATGGGATTTGTATAGTTTGAAGGATATAAACACTATTGACACAAAGAGAGCATAATGAATGGAGCAGTTCGACAGAGCAGTCTACGCTTTTGGTTCAGGATCCAGATCAACAAGGAGCAAGGGGCGGTACCAAAGGGGTTCTACTAATGCTTGGTTGCCCGAAGAACTACAACAACCTGGAGCCAGCCCTTCCATTCATCTTAGAAGCTAGGCTACATGTTTACTATGATGGTTCCCCTGAGATCAGGGACTCCTCCTAAGTCATTTTCTGCAAATACTACAGCACAGTAAGTGGAAATGCAAAATGTGAAAACTTTGCCTAGAGGGTGCTGCTGTGCAGGAGCTGAAGTCCAGCCACTCATTAAGAATTCACTATATAGTTCTTATAGTGCAATGGTATACAGATGCATGTGTACATTACTGTACTATGGTGTGTGGATAAAAAGAGTTAACAATATTATTGTGATTTTGTTAATGTATCTTTATGTTACTTCAAAGCTACATTGGGAGGATTTGTATCCTGATATAAATAAATGTAATGAATAATGGGGAAAAAATGTAGTGGCTCCCTCGGCCAGTAAAGCGAGATGAGCGCCGCAACCCCAGAGTCGTCCGTGACTGGACCTAATGGTCAGGGGTCCCTTTACCTTTACCTTTAATGAATAATGGACAGAGTATACTGCACCTTCAACAGGTATTTTGTCCAATTTCATTCCTCTCCCTGGAGCTTACATGCAGGGAGTTTTTACATGAGGAAGTATCCAAAAATATGACCCCACCCCCATCTGCAATCTGATGTTTTACTCAGAGTAAACCCATTGAAATTAATGAACATGGCTTAACTTAGGCCCATTAACTTCAATAAGTAAGTCTACTTTAAGTAAAACCTAGTTGAATATCACCCAGTGTCTAGTATTCTACCACCCAAGTCTATCAAAATGGTATGTGAAACTAACAGAATGGCTCAAAAATCTTGTTCTTCAAGATATTCTGAAAGTCTGAGGGATACTAGTTGGAGCTGTCAGCTATGGATTTTTGGTGGATATAAAATACCTGGACTTGCTTAGTGAATAAAATCATCAAATGAGGGACTTATCCTTTTTCCTTATGTTACATTGTTTATTTCCTTATGTTAGGTACATTTAAGGCAGCACCGAACAAGGACCTCAGTGCTTGGAATGAACTCCTTCAGTTGAATCAAGTTCACTGAACTAGCTAAAAAAAAAATCTGAACTACACACAAAAGTAGTTCCCCAAAGTTGCCAGGTAAAGGTGAATTAAGTTCATTTTGGAGTAGAACTTTGAATAATTTGTAATTTATCTTCATGTTCATTCTCTCCCTGCCTCCATTGGGCTCCTAGCTTACATTTTTTTTTTTTTAAAAAGAGTCAGTTTGACATCTTTAAAGAAAGCAGAACATGGAGGCAACATTCTAAGGTTTATTAGGCAGATACGGAGGCACTGCTGTTGCTAAGGATGCTTAGTCACTTAATCACTGTTGCTAAGCAACCAGAAGGCAGGATTTTCTGTATCTTCCCTGATTAAGAGATTTGTTCTCTTCCTACAGGAGCAGCTGGCAGGGAGAAGCACAGGAACAGGAACAAAGTGAATGATTTCTTGTGCTTTTAACAACTGTGTGGCTGGCACAAATTAAACAGGGCAAGCCTTTTCTAGCATGGAAATACAATTGTGAGGCAAGCCTTACCTGTTCATATTCTTGTCTTTCAGACATCTTTTTACTTGTTTCTGGCACCGGATTTACTTGTGGATACTATATTTTATTTAGCACAGCATCATGTAACACCTGAATGCAGGTATATTATATATATATATCCCCCCCCCCAGGTTCTTGCAGGAGGAAGGGCAGGCTATGAATTTAATAAACAAACGAACAATCTCTGCAAGACCATGAAACGTATGTGTCCCCAAACCTGAGTGCAAGGCAGGGGAAAGGATCTGATACCCAATGTACAAAATCACCTCTTTTAAGCCAGTTTTATGCTCCAACAGGAACCCATTTCACAGAAGGAAAAGTGGTGATACTAAGGAGACAGTTAACTTGCCACAGAACCCAAGTACAAAGGCAGAGGTGGGTGCGATAACCATTCCTTAACCCACAGTTCTCTCTTTCAGGATCACCCACAACTCTCTTTTACACACATTCCCCAAAAGCACACTCACACTCAAAACTTTCACTCACACACAAACATCTTCTCTCCCTGTTACTTAACCTCCTGTTGCCCCCACCCTTAAAATTCAGTGGGGTGCATTATTTCATTCAAGTAGTACTGGAAATCTTAATAATAAATGGAGGTGGGTTATTTTTGGCCTCCTCCTTTTCTTCCCTCCTACTTCCTTAATCCTTAGTAGCCAAAGGCAAGCATGTACCCCAGCTGCTGCTCAACATGCAAATATCCGCCTGTGTTTTGGGGTTGCAAATTACCTGATCTCGTTTCTACATAAGTGTTGATACATTAGTGATCTGCTATTCCTCCACTTTTGTTTTCTGGACTCTGCAGTTTTCTGAAGTCAGCAGGCTGCATCTTCTTTTCTTACAGTATACTGATGTGCACCAGTACATATGGGGACTGACTAATTTACAGCACGGAAAGGAATGTGAATCCTAAATGGCTTCGGTCCTGTATACCTGAAGGAGCGTCACCACCCCCATCGCTCAGCCCGGACACTGAGGTCCAGCGCCGAGGGCCTTCTGGCGGTTCCCTCACTACGAGGAGCCAAGTTACAGGGAACCAGGCAGAGGGCCTTCTCGGCAGTGGCACCCGCCCTGTGGAACGCCCTCCCAGCAGAGGTCAAAGAGATAAACAACTACCAGACCTTTAGAAGACATCTGAAGGCAGCCCTGTTTAGGGAGGCTTTTAATGTGTAATAGATTATTGTATTTTAATGTTCTGTTGAAAGCCGCACAGAGTGGCTGGGGAAACCCAGCCAGATGGGCGGGGTATAAATAATAAATTATTATTATTATCATCATCATCATCATCATCATCATCATCATCATCATCACATCAAGATCCCTTTTTGCACTGTGCATATGTTCTGGTGTGCATCAGTAACCAGCAGCAACAAGAGCATAGATGCAAACTGAAAGCGGTGCAGAAAAAGAGGCATGCATCAAATCATAAATTATGTTGAGAATTACGCCAAGTTAAGTGGGAAGGTAGACTGGACAGAATGCAGATCATAGCAAACTCATAGAATGGTATGGAGTAAATCCATCCATATGCTGAATAGTCGGCTACAAACTCATGTCCTGAAACCCTCTCTGTGTGTCTTCTGCTCCTTTCATTCCTTCCCCTATCCACTCTTTGGAGATGGATCTGTCCCAAATTTTTACAGCAAATTTACTATTAAAGTATTTCCCCGCCACAGTTCACGTCCGATGCACAATCCTGCTCCTGTTCCTTGCTTTGGTAGCAGCAGTGCACGCTCTATGGCAAGTGGGACACAGATCTACTCATACTGGTGGGTCTCCTAGAGAGCCTTAGCAATTTTTTATCAGGTTCCTTACCGTTCTCAGGGTGCTCAATTTCCCCAATGCTGCCATCTGGCGTGGTGCGCTCATAGTGATCCTCCGGCAAAGCCAGTGGTCCAATGCGGGGCCCCGATGACGACTTGCTGCTTGGTGTTTCTGACTCCTCAAGGCCACTGTCATAGTAACTGTGTTGGGAGGGGTCCTGCAGATCTTGCGCCTGATTGGCTGCAGAGAATGTCACTCGGCGATGAGGTAACTGCGCAAAAACAAAAACACACACAAAAAAATAAATCACAAAAACCTATTCCATAGGTGAACTGTAAAATGTTGCCACTACAATGAATAGCAAGGAAGCACAACTTATCAATCATTCCAAACCAAATTCTATCGCGGCCTGCTGGGTATCCCCACGTGTGTGCCCAACATAGTGGTCCGTCTGGAGGTCGGGCAAATACCCGTCAGCGCCAGGATATGGATATTGAAAATCCATTACTGGTTAAAACTCATCTTCTTCCCCGTCGGGTTGGCACCCCAAACTCTTGTGGATTCTTTCCAATCCAAATGGAAAGCCACACTATATGGGAAGCTAAGAGAGCTGGGCTTTTTGCCTCAATCCTTGCTAATGACAGGTTATGAGAGAGCAAGAGAAATCATTCGCCAACGAGTTTGGGATGTGGAATTCCAACGCCACACGAGTGAGATAAACAAACATCCAATTATAAAAGACAACGGTAGAGGATTCTCTCCAGCTAAATATCTGGTAAAATTACAAATACCCAAATACAGACGGGCATTCACCTTTGCCAGATTCAACGTATTACCGTCCGCCCTACTACAGGGAAGATTTGCAGGCAGACCGTATGCCGAACGAACTTGCCGATGTGGCCTACCGGAGGTGGAATCTGTTGCCCATGTTCTATTAAGCTGCCACTTTAATAACGATATACGACAGGTTTTTATTTCCCGCCTTATACAAAATGTCCCAAATGAATTTCTGCGTCTCAAATGCCTTATTGAAGACACGAATCCTGAGTTCACGATGAAAGTGGCCAAATATTGTGCAGCAGCTATAAAACTTAGAGAACAAGCGCTGTCACTGATACGAGCAAGATCCTAATGGCGATCTTCAATTATAATCATGAGCCCGGCTTTCAATACACACACGGTATACGCTGCTGCATACCTAAACACATACCGGTATGTTGGAAAATTTTAAAGTTTTTTTGTATTAATGTTTTATCAGCTGGTCTTTGACCGTTAAATAAAGAATCAATCAATCAATCAATCAACTTATCAATGCAGCCCGAGAAACACTTCTCCATTAAGACAGCCAACCTAGATCATGGGATGAGCTAGACTTTACCCAGTACATGTAACAGTAATAAATACTCTCACTCATGGTCGATGAATGGTATTACTTTGGAGCAGGTAAACACCTTTAAATACCTGGAGTCAAGTAATTCGATCAAATAGGTCCTTTCTGGCTCACAGAGATTATATAAGTACAAATGCCTCCAAAGCAGCCATGATGATCAGATCCCTATATGCTAAGAACCAGGCCCAATCAGTGAAAGTTGCTTTGAGACTCTTTCAAGTGAAAGTCCTTCCCCTCCTGTTGGTGGGCATTTCCCTGGGTACACGTCGGGACTTTCTTAGATTGGAAGCTATCCAAACCCGATTTCTTAGAGCCACCCGCAGGATCCCCCCTTCTGTAGCGGGGGCGGTAATGAGGCTAGAGGTGGGTTGGCAGTCTTTTCGGTACGTGGCCTTGAAGACAAAACTCTGGCTATGGCTCAAGTTATGTTTTAACCCAGTGGGCTTAATATCCCTGATATTGAGGGATGATTTTCAATCATCGTGGGAAAAGGAGATTATAAATGAAGTGCAGACCTGCGGATTGTCGCATCTCTTCCTGGAGTCTATGGCATTTAGCCAAGCTAAAGTTGTGATCTCTCAAAGACTGAGGGATATTGCTAGGCAAGAGGACATTGCTCTTGTGAAACCTGGGATGTATTTGGGGGAACAGATACCTCAGATTTCACCAGCTCCTTATTTGGCGGAAATCCACTATGTGGAATACCGTAGGCTCCTTACAGCCACTAGGTTAAACGTTCTGGAATCGGCGGTTTTGTGGGGAAGGTTCAGGGGAGTCCCATACGCCCAGAGACTTTGCCCCTGTGCTCTGGGAGTGGTTGAGTCAACTGAACATATTCTTTTGATCTGCCCATTCTATGCAGATCTTAGACAAAAACTTATAGCTCCACTCCTATGCCAACATAGCCCAGTAGACAGAGAAAGATTGGTTTTGTATTTGCTGAACAAGTTCACTGGAACAACAATCTTCTCGGTGGCCAAATTTCTTTTTTTGGCCTTTAAGCGTCGTAAGGCTAAAATTGACTGTATTGACATGGGTCTAAATGTATAATATACTTTTCGCTGTTTCTAAGTGTCACGCTTTTCCAGATGTTTAGACGTTTTAACGTGTGTATGGATAATATGTGCTTTCTGACTCAGTGTTTCCCAACCTAATCTAGGCAACGGCACACTTGAATCAATGAAAAAATCTCGCGGCACATCGCTCCTCCCCCACCCGGCTGCGCCGGGTCTCCTGACCCAGAGTTACCTCTGGGATCAGCTGTAGCGCGGCGCGCGCGAGGCTTCCGGTCGGGATTCTCGCGCGAGGCTGCTGTTGCTGCTGCTGCAGCAGCCAAGGGAGCAGCGCCGCCCTGGCTTCCGCTTCGCCGCCGGGCTCCAGCAGCGCCGCCGCCACGGTCCTGTGCAGCCCTGGGCTGCAGGTCCCTTTTTCCGCGGCACATCAGCTGGTGTCTCGCGGCACACTAGTGTGCCGCGGCACACCGGTTGGGAAACGCTGTTCTGACTGACGGTCGAATAAATTTTATTGATGGTAATAAATACTAAGAGCTGTTAGCAACCTGAAGATAGCCAATGCCAACGATCATGGACAGGCATCTTTGTACTAAACATAAGGCAGAGATTCAAGATGCCTTCTCACACTTTGTGATGCTGCCCAGAGGCGTAGGAAGGTCAGGTGGTACCCAGTGCGGAAAATTTCTTGTCACCCCCCCCATTGATTTTTATTTTTATTTTTTATTTTTGGCTGTAAAAATTGTTTTACGTTATTTCATATTTTCTTACAAAGGAATAATAATAAGTAAAAATAAACGTTCATTTATATCCCGCCCTCCGCGGCTGAAGTCGGGCTCAGGGAGGCTAACATCAGATACATAACATTGATATAAAATCAAACAATATTTAAATTACCTCCTAAAAACATGTCAAAATCAAATTAAAGTCTAATTAGACGGCTTTCCGCAGGGTTAGGGTTGGGAACAGTAAGTGCTCCACTGAATTGAAATTTCAGCCTTCACGACATAGGAAAACAGTCAAGTAAACAGCTATTTTCGTGGAGGAGGGTCAAGATATTAACTGATATCCATGAAATTTCATATAAAGCTATATAATCCCTAGTGTAGTAAGATAAGACCTTTGGAGCAGGCATTTAAAAAAAACACCAGTTTTTTATGAACCACCCTAGTAGGGCAGTAATAATTGTTTCTTGATAATTTGTCACCCCTTCCATGATGGAACCCCCGTCCCCCAATTCCTACACCCCTGATGCTGCCTCCTCAAAAGTAGTGTTGCGCCTCAGTAGAAAGCACATAAAAGGTAGATCTAAACCTCCAAGATTCCCTGAATATATATATTTTTAATAAATTACTGTTTTACATATTTTACCCTTCCTTTCAAGTTATGTACCCTTTCAAAGTGGTTTCTTTGCTCATAAGTGCCATAGTCACAGAGGCACCTGATGAAGTAGACGCTAGTCCCCCAAAATGTATGCCATGGGGGTGGCAGCTTGCCAGTGCGCAAGATGGCTGTATAATTTAATCTCTCCCATACCCACCAAGGTCCTTTTTGCTTTATACCAGCATGACTTAGATGCGCTAAGTTGTTGAGACGGACAATCTAACAGGGGAATGCAACTAGCATCTGGTAGGAGACATCCAAACCCTCCTAAATTAGATCTGCCTGAAACAGAACATTCTTAGTTGGGGCTGTCAAGCGCCAATGAAACTGATACAGTGCAGGATGAGCTCCGACCAGGGAAAGGCGTGAAACTAACAACCTGTCAAATGGTGGAGACATTGCTCATTACTTTAAATCACCCCACAATGACTTAGCAGCGGACTGGCAAGCAGCGATTGCACTGCTTGGTCTGAACCGTTCTGATTCGCAGGGATGGTGGATACAGCAAGCAAGGTGTTTGAACTGCCTCTGCCCCCCATCTCAGAACCCCCTTCTCCCTCTGGCAGATCCCACCCATCCCACATCGGGCTCATGGCAATCCTCTTGATTAACCAGGTCTGAAGCTCCTCTTTGCTGTCCTTACTGCAAGGTTGAATATGGTGGTGTGGTGATACCTCAGTACAGTTTGAGCATATTGCACCGATCCTGCCCAGACTGCACCGGGCCCAATTCAAAGTGCTGGTTTTGACCTATAAAGCCTTAAATGGCTCAGGACCGCAATCAGGGCCAGATTTAGGTTTGATGAGGCCCTAAGCTACTGAAGGTAATGGGGCCCTTTATATGTCCAGCTGTCCTTTGTCAACAACAAATTGTCACTGTTTTTTGCGTTGAATATATGCTATATGGTAATTTATGGACCTAATAGGTATCTAAAGCCATTTGCATGTAACAAAATATGTATTTTATCAAAGTTATTGTTGATCTGTACTGTATATAAAGGTAAAGGTAAAGGGACCCCTGACCATCAGGTCCAGTCGTGTCCGACTCTGGGGTTGCGTGCTCATCTCGCTCTATAGGCCGAGGGAGCCGGCGTTTGTCCGAAGAAAGCCTCCGGGTCATGTGGCCAGCATGACAAAGCTGCTTCTGGTAAACCAGAGCAGCACACGGAAACGCCGTTTACCTTCCTGCTGGAGCGGTTCCTATTTATCTACTTGCACTTTAACATGCTTTCGAAATGCTAGGTGGGCAGGAGCTGGGACCGAGCAACGGGAGCTCACCCCGTCGCAGGGATTCAAACCGCTGACCTTCTGATCAGCAAGCCTGTGGTTTAACCCACAGCGCCACCTGGTACTGTATATAGAAATGAGCAAACCAGTGATATTTTAGGGAGCAGGCTAGCAGGCGGGGCCCGTTACTTACATCATAGGAGCCTACACAATACAAAACACTGTTGCTGTATGTAGGTTTTATTTTATTTGTTTTTTATCTTATATTTTGGAAATGTACATCCAGTTTCCCCCCCCCTTTAAATTTTTTTGGGGGGCCCCAAGAGAGTGGGGCCCTAAGCTATAGCTTGTTTAGCTTATACAGTGGTACCTCTGGTTGTGAATGGGATCTGTTCCGGAGCCCCGTTTGCAACATGAAAAGCCTGTAACCTGATGAGCCGTATCTGCGCATGTGTGCAGCACAATTTGGAGCTTCTGCACATGACGTCATTTTGTACGTCTGCGCATGTGCGAATTGCCGAACCCGGAAGTAACCCGTTCCAGTACTTCCAGGTTCGGCGCGTTCGTACCCCGTGATGAACGCACCCTGAAGCAAGCGTAACCAGAGGTACGACTGTACATAAATCCAGCACCGACTGCAATACCTCAAGGACCGCCTCTCCGCATATGAACCAACCTGGACCCTGTGATCATCCTCTGAAACCCTTCTTCATGGGCCTCCCTCACAAGAGGTCTGGTGGGTGGTAACATGAAAAAGGGCCTTTTCTGTGGTGGCTCCCAATTTGGGGAACCCTTTCCCCAGGGAGGCTGACCTGGCGCCTTTGTTACAAATTTTAGGTACCAGGCAAAAACATTCCTCTTCTCCCAGGCCTTTGGCTAATTAAACCATCTTACGGCCTTTTAAAGTGAGGTGGTGGGGGTTACTGTTTTGTTTGTTGCTATGGTATATATTTTTGTGCTTTTATATTTTAAACTGCCAGGTGATCCTTGGATGAACGGCAGTACGGAAATTTAATAAATGCATGCATGCATCAGGGTTTCATTCTGACTAGGCAGACTGCAGACTCTATGTATAGGGGTTTTAAGGTTACCGGGGGCGGCAAGCCAAGCGGCACCCCTGGGGGCAGGGCGTCGCTCCGTGCGCATGACGTCACAACGCGCATGTGCACGGAGCGACTCCTTTGCCCCATGCCGCGGCGAAAAAAGCCGCTGAAAAAAACCATTTCAGCGGTTTTTTTCGCCGCTGGGCTCCCTGGGCAGAGCCATGGCATGGAGGAGAGGGTGACACCCCTCCTGGCTGCTGGCCCGCCCCTCTCCTCCATGCCAGGGCGAAAAAAAACTGCTGAAAGGGGAGGGGGAAGGAAGACAATTTTAAGCGCCTGCTTTGTTTTCCTCCCCCCCCTTTCAGCGATTTTTTTCGCCGCTGCGCTCCCTGGGCGGAGCCGCGGCATGGAGGAGTGGGGCGGACCAGCCGGGAGGGGGTGACACTCCTCCTGGCTGCTGGCCCGCCCCTCTCCTGCATGCCGGGGCGGCGCAAGCCAGCCAGCGGCGAAAAGAACCACTGAAAGGGGGGGAAAGTAAGACAATTTTAAGCGCCTGCTTTGTTTTCCTCCCCCCCCTTTCAGCGGTTTTTTTAACCGCTGTGCTCCCTGGGCGGAGCCGCAGGATGGAGGAGTGGGGCGGACCAGCCGGGAGGGGGTGACACCCCTCCTGGCTGCTGGCCTGCCCCTCTCCTACATGCCACAACTCTCAGAAGGTCTCAACATCCCTGAGTATTCTTGATATTTTTAAAGTATTCAACTAAATTGCAAAATTAATAAAAGGAACAGACACATTAAGCAACGAGGAATGGGTTGATTTTTTTTAAGACAAACAAAAAGAAAAAGAAAATGAAACAAAGAGAATTAAAAACAAGTAATTAAAGTAGGTGTTGTTTGTTAAAAAGCAGAATGTGATTAGAATAAAAAAAAGAAACAAATAAATCACATAAATAAAAGCTGTACAGCTGAACTAAGTCAGGGGTAAAATGGAATGACCCTGTACTGACCCTCCTAAAAGTTTGCAAAATAACAACCAAACTTACACAATCTGGAAAAAATGAAAAACAGCAGAATGAAGTCAAATTGATTGAAGTATTGATTTTCAGTTGTTGGCTAGGAAACAGAAAGCAACTGGGAAGAAGGCCAACAGTCCACTCTTCTTCCAAGCCCCCTGCTTTCTCAGGCAGAACTCGCAGAACAGCATCAAGAAAACAAATGCTTTTTATTTACTTCAACATTCCTCCTCCAAATCATTGTAATATGTATGCCTTGGAAGAATATTTCGTTCTTGAGAAAACCTAGATCTGACCACCAAAAAAAGACCACCTCTCCACCCTTTCCCCACTTGAGCTCAGGGTGTTTTTTGTTTAATTGCAATAGCTGCTTTTATATTAAATAGGAAAATGTCATGGTTTGGCCCCCCCAAGTCCACAGATCAACATCATACTTTAGAGGTTCCCTGGTGCAATGTGAGATGCCTTATTACTGATACAGTCCAACACAAACATGTGAAAACCTCACCCAGGTTCACTTCAAAGTTCAAGTTCAAAGTGTTGGTGCTGACCATGGTGCTGACCTTTAAAGCCCTAAACGGCCTCGGTCCTGTATACCTGAAGGAGCGTCTCCACCCCCACCGTTCAGCCCGGACACTGAGATCCAGCACTAAGGGCCTTCTGGCGGTTCCCTCACTGCGAGAAGCAAAGCTACAGGGAACCAGGCAGAGGGCCTTCTCGGTAGTGGCGCCCGCCCTGTGGAATGCCCTCCCATCAGAGGTTAAAGGGATCAACAACTATATAACATTTAGGAAATACCTGAAGGCAGCCCTGTTTAGGGAAGTTTTTAATCTGTAACATGTATTTGCTGGAAGCCGCCAGAGTGGCTGGGGAGACCCAGCCAGATGGGCGGGGTACAAATAATAAATTATTATTATTATTATTATTATTATTATTATTATTATTATTATTCATAATTTGGGCTGCATATCCCTAATATATAGTCATGTAGATCCATTCCTAAACAGTCTGTCCTCGGGGTCAGAAATTAGGCATGTGTCTCAAAGTTTTCATAGAATCATATCATTCATAGCATTCTGGAGTCAGATGAGATCTTGGAAGTACTCTGGTCAATGCAGAACAGCCACTTTTACTCTAACCAAAACACAAACTAGAATGTAGGACCAAGAGAGTAAAACAATAAAAGAAATCTTGCAATGGAGGAGCAGGAAGTAGGTTTCTTACTCACATACATAATACAGAATCAAACCAGAATTCAACTGCTATATGGTAAAACCTCAAAGCTGGAAGCTGTATTTTAATTTAGATAGCCATCTTCAAATATCTGAAAGGCATGGAAGATGCAGCAAGCTTGTTGTCTCCTGCTCTGGAGGGCAGGACCCGAACCAACGGCTTCAAGTTACAAGAAAGCAGATTCCAACTAAACATCAGGAAGAACTTTCTGACAGTAAGAGTTGTTTGACAGGGGAACAGTCTCCCTTGGGAGGTTGTGGACTCTCCTTCCTTGGCGGTTTTTAAGCAGAGGTTGGATGGTCATCTGCCATGGATGCTTTAGCTGAGATTCCTGCATTGCAGGGGTCTGGACTGGATGACCCTTGGGGTTCCTTCCAACTCTGCAATTCTATGATTCTAGATCTAGCCTCTTTAGTTTTTCCAATAGCCCCCCCTTAATCTTGTCAAACACTAAACTTTTTTCATAGATTGCTTTCTTCCTGTGATCTGAGGCAGCCACAACTGAGGCTAAACAGTTGTGGCTTCTGGTGAGATCTCATGGGGTTCATGGGGTTCTTGTGATATCTTACCAGAAGCCGCTGAAGTCACTTCTCCTGCGGTGGGGGAGCACTCTGCCTGCCCCTGCTGCCATGACAGCTCAAAAAGCAAGGGAAAGCAGCACCTTCCAGGTTTCAGTGAGACCTTGCAGGCCTCTTGCGAGATCTCACTGGAACCTGGAAGCTGCACAACCCTGTGAAGCGAGGTTCCAGCAAGAGGGCACCATCCCATTTCAGCTCAGGTGGTGAAATGGGGTGGACTGTCCCAGGGCCTGCCACCTGCTCACTTGATCCTTGCCTATTAGGACTGGGTGTCTAGGTTTCTGAGGTAGCTAATGCCTCCCCGAGGGAAGGGTTTGTTCCTATCTGCTTCAAGGAGGTGCTGATAAGACTACATATGGACAATTACCCCTTGGTCTCAAATTTCCCTCTTGAGGGCAAGGTGCTGGATAAGTGGTTGCCTCTTAATTCCAGACAGTCTTGGATTATGGTGATTATTTGGATCCATTCCAGTCTGGTTTCAGGCCTGGTTACAGGACAAAAGTAGCTTTGGCCACCCTGGTGGATGACTTGCACAGGTGAATGGATGGGTTATGTGCTACCATATCAGTTCTGGACCTCTCATAGCAGCTTTCAATACCACCGACCATGGTATCCTTCTAGGTCACCTGTCAGGGTTGGGCTAAAGGGGGCACCATCTTACAGTAGTTTCTTTGGTCCTTCCTGGGTGGCCGTACTTAATAGGGTGGTGCCAGGGTTTACAGAGTTCCATGGGAGTCTATATGACTTTCAGCCACTGTGGAAAGTCATCTAGAAGTTTGCAGTGTTGTTAGTACACTGATGACACACAACTCTACCTCTCTTTGTCATCCTCTGATCCAAGGGGTTGCTGAAGTTCTGAACTGATGGCTGGAGACAGTTCTGGGGTGGGTGAGGGTGAATAACCTGAGTTTAAATCTGAGCAAGATTTGTGAGATCCCCAGATCCAGAAGGAGGTTTACAACTGGTTCTGGATGCAATAGTACTCCCCCCACCCTTGAAAGACCAAACACACCGCTTGGAACTCACACAAAGACTAAATCCATATGAAAAAGATCCCTGTTCAATCCTTTTTGTATGGTTTTAATTAATGTGCAGAATCACACTAACTGAAAACTGCAGCAAATTGCACAGGGCAGCAAGCTTAACGAAGAAGAGATTGCAAATGCATTGCTGCCACTCCTCAAAGAAGAAATTTCAGAACTCTGAAATTAAGAAAGAAAACCAGGTTGTTGCCCTCATATCTGACTGTTTGCTCCATTTAATTCAATGGGATTTTCTTCTGAGTATACATGCATCCCACAATATTGCCACCCTGGAAGATTTGATTCCTTGCAAAATGGGAAGCAAGCATTACATGGCCTCTGTCACGGTGCCAGTTCTGTGGATCAAAGTGGTTGGGCGGCCACATACAAATAAATAAATAAATAAATAAATAAATAAATAAATAAATAAATAAATAAATAAAAATTCATGATAATAGTTCTAGAAAGTGTTGAATTTAAAAGAACACACTGGAGTGTGTCTCTTCCAAAACGATGACCTTAAAGAACTCCAGTCTCAGAAAGATTCCAGATTGCCAACAGCAGGGTGGTGCCTTTACCCTTAATATATTGAGGGCTTAAGGTGGTCCATTTCTGTTGCCTGTTCCAACCAGCTGATATTCTGATGCTGATATTCTGATGCAGAGGCTGGCAAAAAACTCTTCCTGGCCAGAACATTTCACGCTCTTTTGATTACTGTTCAGCGTGATATGGAACATCTTGGGGGAACAAATCCCTCTTTAATGAGGCATTTGGTTTCCTGCAACACATTGCAAATTTGGTGTGAACAACACCCACACTTCTTGGTAGACTGGGAACAGAGGAGGCTGCCTTATATCAAGTCAGACCAGTGGTCCCTCTAACTCAGTATTGCTGCTAGTAACTGGCAGTGCCTTTCCAGGGTTTCAAACTAGAGTCTGTCCTTGCCTTACCTAGAGATGCCAGGGACTGAACCTGGAACCTCTGCCTGTCAAGCAGTGGCTCTACGCCTGAGTCACAGTGCTTCTAACACAGCAGGTGAACACACTTATTACATAGCTGTCAACTTTTGGATTTGAAAATAAGGGATCAGCAGCCTCACCTGTCCCGGGGACAGTCTATAGTTCTCGGGGACAGTCCACGCTGCGCTAAGCCCCCCAGGCTACAAATTAATTTACACCAGGCTACACACCATCATCTTTCCCCACCGCAGGGTCTCTTTTCCAGGGAGTCTTCTCTTCTCATGTGATGCTTCAGGATCTGTCCTTCCGGTGAACAGCCAGGGCCGATGTCCTTCAGAATGGATCAGTTTGATCTTCTTGCAGTCCACGGGACTCCAGCACCACAATTCAAAAGCGTCAATTCTTCATGGGGGGATTGATCAGGTTCACTCTTTTGGCTCTCTGGCATCCATTAATGACTTATTATACAAACGTGTTGCAGACTTTGCATCCTTTAACACTCTTTTGGAAGGAGTGTATTTGTGGGCTGGGCCAGAGTGGTTGATTTTACATGCAAGCAAAGCACAAACAGTGCTGTTGTCTAATGACATCCTATTCTCTGTAACTATTGGTGAGCAACGCAGCTGAGGAGCCTCCCTGGCCGGCAGGGAGGGAGAGGACCTGTTTCCTTTGAAATCCGGGAAATTTATGGGATAGCTAACAATCCGGGATAGCAGCGGGAAACGGCGTTGGAATAAGGGAATTCCCCCCCCCCAAAAAAGGGAAACAGCGAAAAACGGCGCTGGAATAAGGGAATTTCCTGCCAAAAAAGGGAAGGTTGACAGCTATGTTGTTATCATTCAGTAATGTCACTACCATTTAGTTTCCTGACCAGCACACCTGAGCCAGCTCTGGGTGTTCCTTGGGAAGAGTTTCTGGGGCTCTGATCCCTTCCACTGCCCGCTGCATTTTGCATCGTACCTTCCTTGCTCTGTGCTCTGGTTCCGCTTACGGAGTTGGTTTCCTTCTCAACTGCAGCCACAGGGACACCTGCTGGTAGATGCTACTCAATACTTACTCACTTTTATGTGGCTATCCATCTCCTCATTTTGTCAAGGGGAAGCAGCAAGATGAGGAGGAGGAGAATTAGGTCCATTTATATGCAAACCACATTATTAAGCGTCCACTGTTTGCCTGCAATCCTAGAGTTTGCTTTACCTTTAAAGAAAAAGAAAGCAGCACAGAGGAACTTAAATTTGCCACAAGAAAAGCTGAAATCTGTAACCTGCATAAATGATGTAAATTAGCACTATTATTTTGAAAGATTTACCCAGCATTTTTTACTAATGCTGCTTTCTATACTAGAAGTCACCAGTGTGGTGCCAATGGGCTCCATGGAGGCATGTTCTGGGCTTGCAAAGCTATCTACTCCCCTCTGTGCCAGAAATGTTGGCAATGACTATCATAGCTGTCAACTTTCAGATTTGAAAATAAGGGATTTTTCCAAACTTTCAGATTTGAAAAGAAGGGATGCCGCGAGGGCGGTGCAATGGCACCAAGTAGCCTCGCCATCCTGCGCTCCAGAGGCTGCGCGCGAACGGGTGAGCGAAAGAGCGAGCGCATAGAAGGCAGGCTGTCTGGTTGGGCGTGAGGGTCTGGCTGCACAAGGCATGCAAGCTCCGCCCCCAGTCGGTCTCAGACTCCTTATTGGCAGCCGAGCAACGCAGCTGAGGAGCCTCCCTGGCCGGCAGGGAGGGAGAGGAGCTGCTTCCTTTGAAATCCGGGAAATTTAAGGGATATCAACAATCCAGGATAGCAGTGGGAAATGGCATTGGAATAAGGGAGTTTCCCACCCAAAAAAGGGAGGGTTGACAGCTATGATGACTATGTCTGCACATGATTAAAATAATGATAATAGCTGCCTCTTCCCAGTTCCTGCTTGGCCCTGTCTTTGCATTGGGCCTGGTGGGGCAGAGGACATGGCAGTGAGTGGTAGGTGGAGCTAAAGGTTGGTTTCCCCGTGTCCCCTTGCTTTGTCGATAGGAACCGCCATGAGCTCCAAGTAGCAGGGCTGGCTGGGTGCAATGGATGCTCCTGGGGAGGGTCTCAGGATGAGGATCCAGGGGAAGGTGCTAGTTTGGCAGGGTCCTCTCTGCCCGATCCCATCACCCAGGCATGCAGCTTCTGCATCTCAGGAGTTGCCAGGGTCCACTCCAGGCATCTTGCCTGTGAGGCTAATCCTGCTGCGGTTAAGAGCAGTAGACTCGTAATCTGGGGAACTGGGTTCGCGTCTCCGCTCCTCCACATGCAGCTGCTGGGTGACCTTGGGCTAGTCACACTTCTTTGGAGTCTCTCAGCCCCACTCACCTCACAGAGTGTTTGTTGTGGGGGAAGAAGGAAAAGGAGAATGTTAGCCGCTTTGAGACTCCTTTGGGTAGTGATAAAGCGGGATATCAAATCCAAACTCTTCTTCTTCAACTGAGTCTGTCTCTGGCTTGGGCCCCTCAAGAAAAGCCTGTTGGGTCACCCATCCTGTCTACTCACAGCACAGGCATGAGCCAACAGGCATAAGCCCAGTCTTCTCAAAGGAATGCCCGGTTGCATTTCCAGTCTAAGGAACAGTCCCACTTGCCGGGCTAAGTTTGTGCCCATTCCATATCATGGGATCATAGGGGAGGAGAATGTTGCTTGTTGGACCAACGTCTTGGCTTGCTTAGCCATGCATTGCATCTGCTGGGTCTTGAACTTCCCTTTGTTTACGTACTGCACTGATTTCAGTATCAACGGTTTTGTTGAACCCATAATTTGAGTTCTTCACCCAATGGGAACCAGGACAGGAAGTTGCCAAGTCAGACCTTCGGTCCCTCTAGCTCAGTACTGTCTGCACAGCACTTGTCCAACGAATTCAGACAGGGACCTTTACTCTACCTGGAAATTAAACCTACAGGACCTTCTGCATGCAAAGCACATGCTCTGCTACTGACTTGCACCCAGGACCGGTGCTAGGGGTTTTGGTGCCCTAGACGAGGGGGTGGGGCACGTGACGTCATTGCGCATGACGTACGGTGCCCCGCCCCCTGCCCGCCGGGCGCCCCGCGCCGCTGCGATTTTCGCCGCTGGTTGGGGCGGCACCAGGCGGCGGCGGGGGGTGAGGGGCAGGCTGGCCAGCGCCCCCTCCATTTTGGCGTCCCCGCCACCGCGGTTTTCGCTCCAACCTGCTCGCTCCGCTGCTGGTTGGGGCGGCGGCGGGGAGCGGTGGGGGGCAGGCTGGCCAGCGCCCCCTCCATTTTGGCGCTCTAGGCAGTTGCCTAGTTCGCCTAAATGGACGCGCCGGCCCTGCTTGCACCCCTACTCCTCCAGAATGCTAAGATTAAGAAATTAAACAGATGAAGCTATTCATCACCTGGCTAGAGAAACTTCCAGTCTGAGCTTCTACGTGTATAGTTAGAAATAAGTTCCCCTGTGATGAAAAGATGTTATTCATTAGTGCACAGGACTGCAGCATTGATAAGCTTACTTTTCTTTTTCATTAGCTTTTTGTGTGTATCTGGCTGCTGCTAAATTCACAAGAGCAGAGCCAATAAAAAAAGCAGCTGGCAATCCTGCTGCCAGAGAGATGCCTTGCAGAGACAAGTAGGGCTACCACCATTTTTCACAGAGCTCAATCCTCCAAGGACCACCATTTTGGAGACATTTTCTTTTCCGTTCCTAGTATCATCCATTTTGAAGTAAGCAAAACTGTGCGCATGTTTTATGTTTGAGTACCAAGCACAAAATTATCTCCCCAAAGCCCTGAGATTCCTGAAAACTTGTCCCCAGACAAGCTTGGACCTGCCAATGGTTCTACTTCATTTTCTCCCTACAAATTGCGGAGAATTTTGGGGAACTCCACAGAATTGCTCTCCTTTACAATGCTTTGATAGGCTGAATGGAACTCCCTTCAGTTCGGTGGCGGCTCGTCGGACGGTTAAACTGCCCCCATGGGCCACAGGTTGCCGACCCCTGCTGTATACTCACAGCTCCTGCTATCTAAATGTTCATTGTACAAAAATTCACATATCCAAAGATGAGGAAGTGTGGTGTAGTGGTTAAGAGCGGTAGACTCTAATCTGGGAGACCGGGTTCGAGTCTCCACTCCTCCACATGCAGCTGCTGGGTGACCTTGGGCCAGTCACACTTCTCTGAAGTCTCTCAGCCCCCCTCACCTCACAGAGTGTTTGTTGTGGGGGAGGAAGGGAAAGGAGAATGTTAGCCGCTTTGAGACTCCTTCGGGTAGTGATAAAGCGGGATATCAAATCCAAAACTCTTCCCCTATCTACTGGCTCTCCCAAAGCTTCTCTAAATACACTTCCTTAAAGGTCTAGGGCAAAAGTACCTTCTCAACTGCCCTTTATTTCAACAGCTGCCTTTGCCCTTACTGTATACCAGGGGTCGACAAGGTTTTACCTGCCTGGGCCGGTCAAGTCCCGCGGAGATCTCTCCGTGCGCCGGATCACCGCGTCTGGACATGCCCAGATGCGATTTCCGGCATCTGGGCATGCGCAGACGTGATTCCGGCGCCGCGGAAGCGAGTCCCTGTGCCGCGCTGCGCCGGTTTAGCACAGTGCGCAGGGACTCACTGAGCGGGCAGCTCAGTTCGGTGGCGGCTCGTCGGACGGTTAAACTGCCCCCATGGGCCACAGGTTGCCGACCCCTGCTGTATACTCACAGCTCCTGCTATCCAAATGTTCATTGTACAAAAATTCACATATCCAAAGATGAGGAATTAGTGCCCAAACCTTGCAATACACACCACAGGTATCAAAACAGCTGGACCTACATAGAATCATAGACTCATAGAATCATAGAGTTGGAAGAGACCACAGGGGCCATCCAGTCCAACCCCCTGCCAAGCAGGAAACACCATCAAAGCATTCCTGACAGGTGGCTGTCAAGCCTCTGCTTAAAGACCTCCAAAGAAGGAGACTCCACCACACTCCTTGGCAGCAAATTCCACTGTCCAACAGCTCTTACTGTCAGGAAGTAGTAGTTGTTTACATGTAGTACTGTAAACAAATAAGCAGCCTTAAACAAACTTGGCTTTTTGTGTTTTGGTCTGCAGCAACTGTTTCACTTGCAAAAGGCAAGCAAATAAGGAAAAGGTGCTCTCTTATTCTTCTGCTGTCTCCCTTTCCCTCCTTTTGCAAACTTTCAGAGGTTTCCCAGGTTTTTTTCATCATGGGGGGGGGGGGTAAAAACTCCATGGCCAAGAATGCATTAGAAATTTCCCTATAGAACGCAATGGAAATCGTTAGCTCATTATGTGAACCCAATGAACAATTTCCTGAAAATGCCTTGTTAGGATAGCAGGACTTGTGTGTGCACCCTTATTCCCTCCAACAGAGCTGCAGTTCCCAGAGCATAGCTGTCAACCCTCCCTTTTTGTGGGAAACTCCCTTATTCCAATGCCGTTTCCCGCTGCTATCCCGGATTGTGGATATCCCTTAAATTTCCCGGATTTCAAAGGAAGCAGCTCCTCTCCCTCCCTGTCGGCCAGGGAGGCTCCTCAGCTGCGTTGCTCGGCTGCCAATAAGGAGTCTGAGACCGACTGGAGGCGGAGCTTGCATGCCTTGTGCAGCCAGACCTTCACGCCCAACCAGACAGACAGCCTGCCTGCAGTCTACGCGCTCGCTCTTTCGCTCACCCGTTCGCGTGCAGCCTCTGGAGCGCAGGGTGGCGAGGCTACTTGGTGCCATTGCACCGCCCTCGCGGCATCCCTTATTTTCAAATCCGAAAGTTGACAGCTATGTCCCAGAGTGGTTTAGAAATAAATCTCTCTTCCCAATGAAATCTGGGAATTGTAGCCTTAAGATGGGAAGAGGAGTCTCCTAACAGCTCTCAGCCCCCTTAACAAACTGCAGTTCCCAGGATTCTTTGGGGAAAGCCATGAATGTTCAAAGGGAGAGTGAGACTGCTTCAAGTTCCTGTGCATGTTCCCATGAGGGTCTTAGTAAAAGAAGGTGGCTCCTCTCCATACAACTTTTGTAAGGAGTGGGTAGCCAGACCCCAAATTAAGAAAAAAGTTGGCAATGGGTGTGTATGGAGACTTACATAACCTCCCTTCTCTCTGCCAAGTCTTCTCACCAACTGCTGCTTCTCACATCAGAACAGGAAGCAGATTAAAGAGGCAATTTAAAGTTCCTTAATTTCTACTGCTGTAGCCAGCCAACCAACAGAGAGGTGTTGAGGGGCAAGGAGCAAAAGAATGATTGGGAGATGAATTATGAACCTGGATCATGAATTATGCACCCACGGTTTTCCTGCACTGCCATAGGATTATGACAATAATTACAAATCATGAATAAATGGCATGCATGCAGCACTATCGGTACGCAAAAACAGGTTGCAATTGAAATTTAGGAAAACAGGTCAACAGAAAGAGCCTTATAAACTTTCACCATGTAATACTCCATATCCCAGCCTCCCTTTCCTGTGTCTGTTCTGCCCAGTACACAGAAGTCTCCAAATGCTGCTAGATGAGGTCACAAAAGGTCCTTGGCTTGATACCAGGAGGTAGTAGATAATGACTTGCTCCAAAGGGCTCACAAGTTCTAATAAGCAAACAGCAATGCAGCTGAATGTGCGAGGCATGAGCCACAGTGCCGGGAATATCAATCAGAGCTACTGGCATCCCTGCACAGCAGAGAGAGGGGTGGGGTTGAGGTTGCAAGAAGCTGGGGCTTTTATACACAGAAGTACTTCTGTACTGTTGTAAGAATATCAAGGTCTTATATATATAATAATTTTTCATAAGTGTGCCAAGCAAAACAAGGCCACATGTCTGAAGCAGCACAGGAAGACAGGCCTGTCTCCATTTTGACTCCCCAACTGACAAACTGTTTCTCTGCAAGGAAGGAGGGGGGATTGTCTCAGGAAAATAAAGTGATAATTCCTGGTTTCCTGATACCTGAGTGCCAGACAAAAGGGTGTGATTAATTTGGCTGGGAAACAGGGAAATGTAAATACAGTGATCCCTCGACTTCCGAATGACCCGACTTACGAGTTTTTCGAGTTGTGAGGGATCAAAGCGGCCGCTGCTTCTGAATTTTTTCGACTTCCGATTGGAAGTCGCGGCCGCTTTAGATGCGGTTTCCTTGACTTACGAGGTTTTTTTCGACCTACGAATGCGTTCTCCCAACGCATTCCTATGGGGACTCGAGTTACGGTGATTTCGACTTACGAAGATTCCGTCGGAACGGATTATCTTCGTAAGTTGAGGGTCCACTGTACCTCTTTTGTTTTACTTGATGGGTTTTTATGTGGAGGGCAAGAGGAGGCATGGGGAGGATCAAGGATGCTCAGATTACTGCTACCAGACCTCCCCTTTCATTATGTAACTGTGATGTATCTGGGAGGGGGTCCTGGGTTACACCCATTTTGTGATGTATGTATGATGTATACGGGGGTGGTCTTGAGCGGGAGGGGGGGAATTTCAAAAATCTATATAGGAGCTGGCACACCATTGTTCTGGGTTCCTCCTCCCTCCTCCATTTTGGGAGTGAGGGCCCTGTTTGCAACAAAGATAATAAAGATTTTGCTTCTCAATTTTTCTCTGGTTGGCCTCTGTAATTTTCTCCTACCGATGGAGAACCTGGAAAGGATCTTGTGTACCCCATAAGGGAATAAGAGCAGATTTCTGTTTATTTCAGTACAGATTGGAAAGTGGTGCAATGGTGGAGCCACTGGCGTAGCTTTCAATAGATTCAGACAGCAGGCCTTCAGATTGCACTGTCATGGCAGGTAAAGGGACCCCTGACCATTAGGTCGTCGTGTCCGACTGGGGTTGCGGCGCTCATCTTGCTTTATTGGCCAAGAGCCGGCATACAGCTTCCAGGTCATGTGGCCAGCATGACAAAGCCGCTTCTGGCGAACCAGAGCAGCACACGGAAACACCGTTTACCTTCCCACTGGAGCGGTACCTATTTATCTACTTGCACTTTGACGTGCTTTCGAACTGCTAGGTTGGCAGGAGCTGGGACCGAGCAACGGGAGTTCACCCCGTCGCGGGGATTCGAACCGCCGACCTTCTGATCAGCAAGCCCTAGGCTCTGCGGTTTAACCCACAGTGCCACCTGGGTCCTGTCATGGCACACAACAATAACAGTGGTTATTATTAGCATAATAACAATAATAAAGTTGTGTTGATGATGATAATGATGATGATGGTGATAATAATAATAATAATAATAATAATAATAATAATAATAATATGCTATCTACATACATTGTGTTCTACATTGTATTTGATAGGTTCCTATCACAGGAGCTTACAGTTTTAAAAGAAATACAAGTGAAACAACAGAGGAAGCGGAGAATGGAGGCAGGGCAAAAGGGGAAGAGGATGTGATCATTGTAATTACATGAATTTTGGCTTAGTTACAACAGGGTGTTGGCTGTTCCAAACGCTTCCTGCAAAAGGTGAGATTTGGGGGGCAACTTGTAAGGGAGGGGTTGAATTCTGGGAGGGAGCAGTCAGTAATTTAATTTTTTTAAAAAAAGGAATTTAATGGACAAATTTTGGGGATCCAAGATCCCCCCCAAATTTTTTTGACGTCACAGTATCACAGAGTGGGAACCTATGGGAATAGTCATTTAAAAAACATTTTTTTTTAAGGTCCAACTTTTTTGATCTGCGGAACTGTTTACAGTTATAGGTGCCACATAATATTCATTCTGCTCTAGAAACCATTATTCTCCAGACATGTAGAAAATTCACATCTGTTTTAATCCCCTTTTAGCTTATGTTAGATGCCATTTCATGCCATTACTTTTTAGCCTCAGGACGGTTCCACCAGCAGTGGATAAATTTTGCTCTATCCATTCCACATCCATCCATTTCCAGCACTCATCATTTCCCATTTTGTATATGTTGTGTATAAATACCACAATATCCAAAGTTTAACAGAGTCCCGCCCCCCTCACATACAACAATATAGATTTATCCAGCCTTGAGGAACTGCTAGCTCATCCAGCATTGCTGTTAAATGGCATTAAAATACAACATAGCACTTTAGTAATTTCCTCCCATTTTGTAGTCAACTTTTGTTCTATCTCCCATGTGAATAACAATTTGATGTATTTGGGACGATTTTTTCAGGTTTTTGACAAATTAATTTCTCAAACTTATTTGGCTGTCTTAAGCCTTCTCTATAAGTTCTCAACCATTTATTTTAAGAATCTCTAATTCAAAAATATTAATATAATATGAATTCTACATTATCCAAAGCTTCCCTCATTTGATCTACTGACATTATTTGATTATCACCAATCCGTTCAACCAAATTCTCCAGCCCTCCTTTATGCCAGTTAACAAACTACCCCATGGTTCAATTTTTACTGAATGGTGGATAAAATAGCAGAGATGTAATTGGTGTTGTCAATAGACACAGTTTGCTTTTTATTTATCCCATATGATGCATAGTGCTGGAGAAACAACCCTTCTCCAATATTCTGTCTTTTGGGTCCATCCATAATAATACAGTGGTACCTCGGGTTACAGACACTTCAGGTTACAGACGCTTCAGGTTACAGACTCTGCTAACTCATAAATAGTACCTCGGGTTAAGTACGTTGCTTGGGATGAGAACAGAAATTGTGCGGTGGCAGCGCGGCGGTAGCGGGAGGCCCCATTAGCTAAAGTGGAACCTCAGGTTAAGAACAGTTTCAGATTAAGAACGGACCTCCAGAACGAATTAAGTTCTTAACCCGAGGTACCACTGTACATTTGATGGGATTCTTACAAAACATTGTTCTACTACTCCTATTTCTCATTGTCCTGCTTGATAATACCATTAGGTAATCCAAATTATTTGCTTGATATTCATTTATTAAATCTGGAAGTGACAACCCCCTTATTTTTGTTGGTGTACATTATATTAGCTTAAAGTTGTGGTGTTTTTGTTTTTTAGCCCATATAAAACTGATATTTAATCGTTGCCAAGTTATTACCTTGATGTTGCCCTCTCTGCAGATTAGATTTTGTAGATAAGCTTCCTTTCACGAAAACTCTTGCTTGGAGTAAACTGAATCCAATTTATAAAACTTGTTCCAAAGACAAATTTATTCAGCACATATAAAAGATAGGACCATTCAACCCTATCAAAAGCCTTTTAGTGTCTATAAAAGTGATAAAATGCGACCCCCCCCATTGATGAAATTATTATATTTACAATTTCAAGGATATTATATGTCATTCTCCTTCTAAGAAAACCTACTGTTCTGTATAGATTTATTTATGCATTACCACATCAAAGCTCCTTGCCAGTGTTGATGCAAATATTTTAAATCAGAATTCAGTAATGATACTGGAGTATGCTGTACGGGTAGTACAGTAATAAATTATTTTCTGGTTTGGGAAAAATCATGACTGAATCCTCATTCAATGTTTGTAGGATTTTACCTTCCCTCAACATGGAATTACAGTCATCGCCCCATGTCCATGCGATCAGCACGCGTGTGCCATTTTCAGCACTGCAAGGGGGTGGAGGTGGCCATGAATGCACTTCTGTGTGAGCGGGGAGTTTCCTGTATAACATACAATTGTATAGTTGGAAGATATCCCAATGGTCATCTAGCCCAGCCCCCTGCAATGCAGGCAAGTGCTTTGTAGAACTCAAATGAAAATCCATCAGGTCTGGACGATTTTTGAATTTTGGCTTTTGCTATCATTTTCCTTACTTCTTTTTCTTGAATTGGAGCATACAAACATTCTTTTTCTACACCTGTTAGGTTTCACAGTCTTATATTAGGAAAAAACGTTTGTTTTTTCTTCTGTTTGTGGATTTTTGAAAGACATAACTTGATATGATATTTCTTAAACTCTTCCTTTAGTTCTTGCTCATTAAGAACATATTGATTATCATCCTTACTTGGAATTACTTGCTTTCTAAACTTATTTCTTAAATAATATGCGAGTAATTTATCATCTGTTACCTTTATTTTAAAAAACCCCGTTTTCTTGCTAAACCAAACTGTACTTTCACTGTAATAGCCTTTTAGCTTCTAATAAATTTTCATTAATCATTTTCCTTGCATCCTTTCCCCCCCTTAGATGCACCTTTTTTAACCCCCCCCCAAAGGCCGTAACAAATTCCCATAATATAGAATCAGTAATGTTTTGGGTATCATTATTATCAAGATATATTTTAAGTTCCTCTGAAACAGTTTTAACAAAAGACTCACCCTGTATTAAGAAAAAATTAAGTTTTGCATTATATTGTATAGTTAATAGTAAAACTAATTGGACTGTGATCACTATATAGAGTAGTACCAATAGTTGCCTCCTGCCAACCTAGCAGTTCGAAAGCACGTCCAAGTGCAAGTAGATAAATAGGTACTGCTCTGGTGGGAAGGTAAATGGCGTTTCCGTGCGCTGCTCTGGTTTGCCAGAAGCGGCTTTGTCATGCTGGCCACATGACCTTGAAGCTGTATGCCGGCTCCCTCGGCCAGTAAAGCTAGATGAGCGCCGCAACCCTAGAGTTGTCCACGACTGGACCTAACGGTCAGGGGTCCCTTTACCTTTTTTTACCAATAGTTGCATAGTCAATCCTTTGTGTTAATTCTGATGATGTACAACAAATATTGGTGAATAAATATCAGGTACCCTGAAATAATATGTATAATCTCTGCAATAATAATAATAGGCTGGTTTTATTTTAAAGTATTTCTGAGATTACTCATAATACGTTTAGAGAATGCAGTATCTAGGTTGATGACTGGAGCAACCTATCACCGGCCTGTCATGCTTCCTAGAATATTTGAGGGCTTTGCATCCTTTCTCTCTCTCACCTGAGACAACTGAGGAATGGAAGAAGTCTAAAACAGCCACCCCGCCCCTCTGAGTGTCCTCCCTTTTTGCCGCATTCAAAAAATGGCAGAAGTTTGAGTGAAGCAGGGTGGAATAACACAGAGGGCTTGTTTTTCTAAAAGCAAGGAAACAAAGCATTTTTAAGAAGGAGAAACAGCAAGAGAAGCTACAATGCAGAAGCGAACAAAGCAGAGTCTTTCCCTAACTTCCTTCCTGCTGTATTCAATCCGTTTTAAATTGCCACTTTCCTTCCCTCATTGTCACCTCTCCTCACACTATTTTAACCTCTGCCACTGTTTAAAATCTCTACCATTTCGTTTCCATTGCTGTTTCACTCAAACCTCTGCTGTTGTTTAAAACTGCACTCCTGCTGTACTCAAATATCTGTAGTTTAAAACAAAAATTTTCCTTAGTGTTGCTCTACCACTGCTTTACTCAGACTTCTGCCCTTATTTAAAACAGCCACTTCTTTTCCAGTGTCTCTCTTTTTATTCTCAAACTTCTCCCTCTTGCATGCCTCAGCTTCCTCATGTGAGAGATAAAAGATACAGAACTTTACTCAGACCTCTGTCATGGTGTAAAGCGGCCATTTTACTCTCAGTTCCCTCCACCCGTTTTACTCAAATGTCTGCTGTTGTTTTACACCACCACTTTCCCTGTACGTGGTAACTGCTGGTGATGTGCAGTCTGCCTTCTCTTTTGCTCCCTGACCTGACTCTGAATTCATGCAATTTCTTCAATGGGGGCTGTGCTCTGACTTCAGCTCTACCTCTCTTTCAAATCAGAACCAGTGAAGGAGATGAAGGTCCTGTGTGAGTGTCTGGAGGCGGTTGGAGGATGGATGGCGGCTAACAGATTGAGGTTGAATCCTGACAAGACAGAAGTACTGTTTTTGGGGGACAGGAGGCGGGCAGGTGTGGAGGACTCCCTGGTCCTGAATGGGGTAACTGTGCCCCTGAAGGACCAGGTGCGCAGCCTGGGAGTCATTCTGGACTCACAGCTGTCCATGGAGGCGCAGGTTAATTCTGTATCCAGGGCAGCAGTCTACCAGCTCCATCTGATACGCAGGCTGAGACCCTACATGCCCGCGGACTGTCTTGCCAGAGTGGTGCATGCTCTAGTTATCTCTCGCTTGGATTACTGCAATGCGCTCTACGTGGGGCTACCTTTGAAGGTGACCCGGAAACTACAACTAATCCAGAATGCGGCAGCTAGACTGGTGACTGGGAGCGGCCGCCGAGACCACATAACACCGGTCTTGAAAGACCTACACTGGCTCCCAGTACGTTTCCGAGCACAATTCAATGTGTTGGTGCTGACCTTTAAAGCCCTAAATGGCTTTGGTCCAGTATACCTGAAGGAGCGTCTCCACCCCCATCGTTCAGCCCGGACACTGAGGTCCAGTGCCGAGGGCCTTCTGGCGGTTCCCTCACTACGAGAAGCCAAGTTACAGGGAACCAGGCAGAGGGCCTTCTCGGTAGTGGCGCCCGCCCTGTGGAACGCCCTCCCTTCAGATGTCAAAGAGAACAACAACTATCAGACCTTTAGAAGACATCTGAAGGCAGCCCTGTTTAGGGAGGCTTTTAATGTTTAATAGATTATTGTATTTTAATGTTCTGTTGAAAGCCGCCCAGAGTGGCTGGGGAAACCCAGCCAGATGGGCGGGGTATAAATAAATAAATAAATAAATAAATAAATAAATAAATAATAATAATAATTATTATTCATGGAAACCCAGGATTGTGATGCAGCACTACAAATGACAGTAGCCTTGCCTTTTTATGGGAAGATATAGAAAATCATAGAATCATAGAGTTGGAAGAGACCACAAGGGCCATCCAGTCCAACCCCCTGCCAAGCAGGACACCATATATGTGCAACACTAACCTGGACAGCATAGTAGTGAGTCCAAGTGTGGCATGAAGCCTCAAGCAAGAACATGAGTGCGGGAATTGCGAGTTGGTTTTGTCCTCACTTCTTGTTGTTGTCGTCTTAATCACTAACAAGGAGAGCATTGGCCATGCATCCCCTCCCCAGAGTATGGTGGGAGGGCTTTCTTGCTCCTGATGGTGTGAAGTGAAATGGAGATTATTTTGCGAGAGGACACACTAGAGGAGGTATCAGGGACAGGTGACGTACCTATGGCCCCTGACACCTGAGAAGATGCAGGAGCTAATGACTAAGGTTGAGTATCTTCCTATCTATCCTGCCCATGTGAAGGTTCTTGCATTTTGAGAATCATTGGCTAAATGCCCAGTGACTGAGTGGTTAACTCCAAGTGAGTTATGAGCACTGCAAAGAACAGAGAAGGTGATGGAGACTGTGGACAAGCAACAGTGGGAAGGAGCAGCAGAAGATGAGATGATAAAAGCTGCTGACACAAGCAGAGGTCTGGTGATGGGCAATCCACACTAACACACAAACCTGCCGGACCTGATCTCCTTCTGCAGGGCCTGTAAGACAGAGTTATTCCGCCTGGCCTTCAATCTAGCCTGATCCCCTATTCCTTTTTCCCCTTCCTTTTTTTTCTGAAGAAACCCTTCTGGGTCCCCACATTAAAATTCTTCCCTGGTCTCCCTACTGGCCTAGCAAGACTAACTTGACCAGTTAGCCATTGATGATTTTTTTAATGCTGTTTTTAGCTGTTTTTAAAGTTGTTTTTAATCATTGTTTTGTATTTGTTGTTAGCCGCCCTAAGTCCGGTTTTTGGACCAGGAAGGGCGGGGTATAAATTTTTTTTTAAAATTATTTTATTATTATTACTAACGCACAAACCAGGGCTGTGGGCAGCGGTAGTTGCAGCAGCAACAGATCAGGGGTAATCAGAGGGACTCCCAGGGTTTTTAATCTTGAAACATTTTTTGATTTATAGATTTGGTATTCCTGGATTTCAAAGAACTGTGACATTTTGGGTGCTGCTGTGACTTTGATTATATTGCTTCTGTTTTTATGCTGTGTGTAGCTATTGCGGTTTTAATTTCATAGGCAACTGTTTTACTTTTATTGTAAGTCACCTGGAGAACTCTTGTTATTGGTTGGCATGTAGACGTTGCAAACAAATAAATCAAAATTCAAGCAGCCTCTATCCTGAGAATACAATTTGGGAAAAGAAGATGGGCAGACCTGAAGCAGAACGGCTCATTTTAGTGGGCAGTGCAATTTTATAACAAACTGCAGTTGAGAAGCTGGAACCAATTTCCATATTACTGACAGCAACCTGCCACAAGATGGAGATAGCAGGTAAGAGAGGAGATCCTACCTTTCCAACTAAAGTTTGTGTGTGCAACTAGACCCCCGACAGCAAGCCCAACTGAACGCAAGGAGAGTTACTTCTGCATAGGACTGCACTGCAAGTCACAGCAACTTCCACTACTGAATTATTTTAACACATCTTGAAAAAAAGTCTTTACAATCTAATGAAAAAGAATCTCACCAAAGCTACACACACCATTGGAACAGTTCACCGTCCATCATGGGCACACTCTATGCATTGGAAGCCATAACCTGTGCCATCTTTTTTAAAAATAAACTTTATTAATTTTTAAAATATAGACAAAATACAAATAACACAAAACATACGGATACAAAAGGAAAGAGGGGCAAAGTGACTAGAGTGGATCAAAGGGAGGGGAAGGTAACAGAAGAGAATACCCTGCATTAATTCATGTGATGCAACTTTTATAGTCACAATCCAAGGCATCAAAAAAGTATTCTACCATAATCTTCTAAAATATATACTCTCCACAAACTTAGTTGGACCATTGAGGGTCATGTTCCGTCTCTGCTGTATTGACGTATATCAACAATTTAGACCAAATAGCACAAAAAAGATCCGATTTAGGTTCTCCCTTCATTTTATTTTATTTTTTGGTATGTGATGTGCTCGGAGAGAGATGGCTTAAGGGCTCATAGTAATATTTAAGGGTATGAACCTGTTTCAGATGAAGCAACAAGTTTATTCTGCTTATGGCCTCAAAGACCATCCTGCTGAAGCCTCAGAACCTCATGGATGGCTAAGATTTCCACCGGTTGTGTGAAGGGCTTCAGTGACATGCTTCCATGCCTTTATCTGACCTGGTACCAGACATTTGTCCTCAGAGACAAACCAGAAACAGCAGTGGTTAAGGATCTTGAGGAGCTGGCAGGGCCCCTTGGAATCAGTGCTGAGAAGACCCATTGAAGAGTCCTTGGTGCTGTCAGAAGAGGAGATCAAGGTCCAGGCCAGACAGCAATGACACAGCATGCTTCTACAATCCCAGAGTTGTCGCCTGGCCTCATGAGTAAGCAATCTCAGAAATGCCTTCATTACTGGCTGCAGTGGTGTGATCTAGAAGGGCAGATTAAAGAAGGTCTCCCTCTTGAGCCTCCCACTTGCTGGAAATAACTTGAGCTGCTGACTCCTCGGTCCAGTTACCCCTCCTTGTTGTGCTGTATCTTGCCTGAAGTCACTGTGATAATGACCTTGAGCTGTTCCCCCCCACCCCCGCCTCTGGGTTGTATTTTGGACCTAGATGGATTCTCTGTGCTTGTCTTGGCAGTGCTGCACTTGCAACCCTGCACTCATTTTGCTAGGAGCTTATACCACCTGAGATTGGGACCCCAGACCCTGAGGATGCCCACTGGACCACGGGTCCTCTTAGATCCTTGCCTGCTCCCCAAGATGAGCAAAACTAGGATCTAGATTGGTATTGGAAAGCTTTTAATGTTTGATGTTTTGATGTGTTCCTTTACATTTTGTTGGAAGCCACCCAGAGTGGCTGTAGCAACCTGGTCAGTTGGGTGGAGTACAATTATTATTATTATTATTATTAAACATCTTTCTGCCTTTTTCCTTCTCCTTAAAGCAAAATTCATGAGCGCGCACTCAAAAAGCCATGAAAGAAAATAGTGCTGCTGCTAGTGGTATGACTCCCCCTAGGTCAGACACAATCCACTTGCAGGTTCCAAGCCATCAGCAGAAGGCTAGGTGTACAGGGAACCAGTGGAAGCTGGCCCACCAGGGTTATCAGGGCCATAGCTGTCAACTTTCGGATTTGAAAATAAGGGATTTTCCCAAAACCTTCGGATTTGAAAATAAGGGATGCCGCAAGGGCGGTGCAATGGCACCAAGTAGCCTCGCCACCCTGCGCTCCAGAGGCTGTGCGCGAACGGGTGAGCGAAAGAGCGAGCGCATAGACGGCAGGCTGCTTGGGCGTGAGGGTCTGGCTGCACAAGGCATGCAAGCTCCGCCCCCAGTCGGTCTCAGGCTCCTTATTGGCAGCCGAGCAACGCAGCTGAGGAGCCTCCCTGGCCGGCAGGGAGGGAGAGGAGCTGCTTCCTTTGAAATCCGGGAAATTTAAGGGATATCAGCAATCCGGGATAGCAGCAGGAAACAGCATTGGAATAAGGGAGTTTCCTGCCAAAAAAGGGAGGGTTGACAGCTATGCTCTGGGCACAGCCAGGGCTTTTTTCAGTGGGAACTCACTGGAACTCAGTTCTGGCACCTCTCAGGTGGGCGCTATTGCCATTGTAAGAGAACGAGGGAGGTGTTCATGGTGAGTTCCGGCACCTCTTTTTCTACAAAAATAGCACTGGACACAGCCCTCCTAATGTGTATGTCAAGCATTTTAAAAATAAACTTATTTCAAAGCTGCACTCTCTGTCCCCCCCCACCCCCAATTTTATAATTCTGATTGAAGTCTGCAAACGTTGCTGTCCATCAGCTCTCTGCACCACACAGCCAACCCCAACCCCAAAGAATAGTATGGCAGAGAGATTCCTCCCATGCATCTCTAAGCAAAAAAAGGCACGTGACTGACTGGACTTCTCCAACTAAAAAAAATCTGTGGTTAAGAGGGCTATCCAGCACAGCCACTATAGCAGATGGGAGGTGTTAGGACTGCTTCAAGAACAGCCTTAGCCTAAATCAGAACCAGGCATCTGTTCTGAGCATGCTCAGAGCTGTTTCCTTGAAGACCACACATACCCAGCCAGGCCTTAGGAGTGTGCTTGTTCTCTGAGCTCCCTTGCTGCCTTTTTGTGTAACTGAGCAGGACTGGCCGCAAAGTGGCTTTGTTGTCTTTCCCTATGTATTTGTTTTACTTATACAGTACACTTTTTGTTACATGGATGGAGATATTGGGAGCACTTTAAAGGTTTGCAAGTGTCTTGTTACATAAACGTTCACGGTCTGCCACAAATGATGCATCGGACAAAGTGGACTTTAGCCTCCAAAAGCTTATGCACTAATAAGTGTGCTGGTCTTGAAGGTGCTGGTCCTTTCCCTGTTTTGCTGAAATTGCACTGCAATCTATTTTAAAGGCTTCTAAGGATAAAAAAGGGTATGGAACACTTGGGCAAATTTAAATTGCATTACGAAAGGCAGGATGGTTCAAACAAGAACACTGTGGACGGACTGCAGTCTCTCCTTGCACACCACACCCAGGCAAGCCTGTTGCGACAGGCAAGGCACATGTTGGATTTGCTGAAGAGCTACCTATAAAGTCTTAGGTTTCTAGGTCTGCATATCCCAGCATGTGGACCAGATCATTTTTCCTTTCAATTTTGGGTTGCTGTTTTCATTTGTTTGCTTAATGATTCCGAACCTGCCCCCCCCCCACCTCTCCAATTCAAAACCAGGGGCAGGAAGGCTGGAAATTTAAAATTCTCATTTCTTTTAATCATTATTGGGTTTGTGTCCATTCCACCCTTCCTCCAAGGAGCTCAGGGTGGCAGTCATGGGTCTCCCCCCCCCCATGTTATCCTCACAACGACCTTGTGGGGTTTGTTAGGCTGAGAGACTGGCCCAAGTCAGACAGTGAACTTCATGACTGAGTGGGGATTTGAATCCCGGTCTCCCAGCTCCTGGTCCACTTAATATCCCTTCTCCCTATTCCACATTCTGGAAAGATGATGTAGAAATGACTACGATCACTGTATCCTCCCATACAGTGCCTGTGGAGCACCTTTATGACTAACCTATTCAGGCTGCAGTTCTGTACAAGCTTAAAGGTAAAGGGACCCCTGACCATTAGGTCCAGTCACGTCCGGCTCTGGAGTTGCAGCGCTCATCTCGCTCTATAGGCCGAGGAGCCAGTGTTTGTCTGCAGACAGCTTCCGGGTTATGTGGCTAGCATGACAAAGCCACTTCTGGCGAACCAGAGCAGCGCACGGAAACACCGTTTACCTTCCCGCCAGAGCGGTTCCTATTTATCTACTTGCACTTTGACGTGCTTTCGAACTGCTAGGCTGGCAGGAGCTGGGACCGAGCAACGGGAGCTCACCCCGTCGCAGGGATTTGAACCGCCGACCTTCTGATCAGCAAGCCCTAGGCTCTGTGGTTTAACCCACAGCGCCACCTGGGTCCCATTCTGTACAAGCTTATGAAGTGGCAATTCATTGGGGCCTGCTTCTGAGTAATGTATGGTTTCTTTGACTTGAACACACACTAGAAATTGTGATGGCAACTCTGAACCAAGGCACAACACTTAGGTATATATATATATATATAAAAATCCACTGTTTCATTGCAAAGGAGGAGGAGAGGGGGAGAACCAGAACAGGTGGGGGCCGCACATATTTCTTTCCTGGAGAGGAGCAACTGTGGTAGCAGTTGTATCCTGGCTGTATCTGTAGTATCTTTGCAAGGGAGCCGGGTGGAGAGAAAACCAGAACTGGCCACACCCATAAGACCTCATTGGCCATGCCCCCATGCTTCTGCTCTTGGAGGTGTCAATACAGAGTCATGCTCATTAACTCAGTGATGGGTTTCACAGCGGCCAATTCATCCTTAATCTCTGGTTGCTGATATCCCCTGTAAGGGATTAGAATTGAGCCACATAAGTGGAACCTGACCAGTGAGTGACATAATAATAATAATAATAATAATAATAATAATAATAATAATGTATTATTTATACCCTGCCCATCTGGCTGGGTTTCCCCAGCCACTCTGGGCGGCTTCCAACAGAACATTAAAATACAATAATCTATTAAACATTAAAAGCCTCCCTAAACAGGGCTGCCTTCAGATGTCTTCTAAAGGTCTGATAGTTGTTGTTCTCTTTGACATCTGAAGGGAGGGCGTTCCACAGGGCGGGTGCCACTACAGAGAAGGCCCTCTGCCTGGTTCCCTGTAACTTGGCTTCTCACAGTGAGGGAACCGCCAGAAGGCCCTCGGCACTGGATCTGGGCTGAACGATGGGGGTGGAGACGCTCCTTCAGGTATACTGAACCGAAGCCATTTAAGTCGGCAAAGTGCTGCTCTGGCAAGCCTTAGGTGGTTCAAAAATCTTCATAAAGGCAGCCAAGAAAGCCTTCCAGGATGGAGAAGTGGGCTTTCCCATTCAGGAACGGAGGTACCCAGTCAAGATCTTATCTCCATAGTGCTAGAACTAATTCAATCTTGTCCATGTGACAGGTCTCAGGCTGCAGCATAGACAACAGCTTGGCACTAGGCAATAAAACTATGTCAGTTTGTTTGGGTGCTATTAAAACATTCATGTAAAGGCATTTGGGGCTGTGAGTTCCTGGCTTGCGCTACAATGATTTTCTAATAGTCTTCTGCTTGCAGTTAGGAATCTTGTCTTAGAACAATTAGTTTTCTGCCTGGTGATGATCTGTTCCTGTAGAGTCTGGGGCCCAGTTGGGGCTCCATCCATTATGTTTTGGGGAGTAATGTAAACCCATTGATTAATGGAGTTTGAGTAAACTGTCAGGAACCACTAGAGGCAGAGTCCAAACAGGCTCACAATCATGTTCCAAAGAAAGGAGATAATGAAACAAAGGGGTGCTGATCAGGTTCTAGAGAAAGATCTCCAGAGGGCCTTCTCCCAGCCAAAACTGAGCGGAAAACCATCGTTTTTCTACTGGAAATGCTAGGGATTAAATCCCAGTGGTATTCCTGGTAGAAATGGATGCACCAGGGACCTGGCAAAATGCTGGTCCTTTGGAATCAGGAGAAGGGATGGGCAGGAGGGCACTCCACCAGCAGGCTGATCATTCTGCAGCTGCTTGAACCAGACGCTCACAGGCTTTCAGATCAAGCCTTGAGTTGGTGGTTTTTCCATGGTCAGGTTCCAAAATGGGCAAATGATATGATGAAGTGAGCTTGAGGGAAGGCAAAGCAGGCAGCTGTTTAGCATCTTCTGTCATGGATGAGTTGCTCAGAATGAGGAACCAAACTTGGAGTTCCTTGCGTCATATGCTATGGCCAGAGTGCCAAGCTGCAACACCATTCCGGGCTTTTACGAGGGCACTACTGCAACACATTAGAGATGAAGCTGGAGACCCTCTCTTCCTGAGGGCTTCTCTGGTGGTGCACTGGGACTTCCCAATTCAAGACCCCAGACCCCTTACATTTGTTCCATCCCCACCTGCTTTTGTAGACGCACCAGAATGAGGGCAAGAGAGCAGAAGAGCAGAGTCGGCACTTTCCCACGGCTTGCATATTCTCTGCCATCCCCCTAGTTCTTAGAAGGATTTTTGGCTTAATGAACATGATTGGTCAATGTCACAAATGACAGCCGGTGTGATGGGGTCACTAGAGGATTGGACTAGGGCCTGGGAGGCAGGGGATCAAATCCCTGCTCAGCTGTGAGGCTCACCGGGTGACCTTGGGCCAGTCTAACCTACCTCACAGGGTTGTTGTTGTGGGGATAGAATGGGGAGGAAGAGGAACTATGTGTGCCACCCTGAGCACCTTGGAGGAACGGTGGGATATAAATCTAATACATAAATAATAACATAATAATAATTAAACATGAAATAATTATGGCTAGGGATTTTAATGCTGTCACTTTCTGTGGACACTTTTGAAAACCCAGAAAATATCCAATGCAAGTTTTTAGGAAGGTGTACTCTAACCCACCTGCTGTCTGACACTTTCCCGAACCTCCCCAGGCTGCTCTTGCTCTCCCAAACATAAACTCTATTCTCCTTAGCATCCTCAGCAGGATGGAGCAGCAGCAAAGGGTCCCTTTCGCCCTCCCTCCTCCTTCCAGCCATTGCTCTCCATTGCACAGACTGAAGGCAGGATGGGATGCTGAGGCGCTTATGAAGAGCTTCTCCAATGCAATGTAAGATGGAAGGGGAAATCTAGATCACAGGCCCAAACTTTCACCACCCTAATACCCAGAAAGGGTGTGCAAAAGAGAGGAGGGCACAGTCTCTTTGCGTATCCCCACTGAGCTGAATCACCCTGCTGGACTTCTCAAAGAAAATGGGACGGGGCAGGAGCAGCTTCCTCCTCCTCCTCCTCCTCCTCGGAACGGCCATACACTTGCCCTGTGCCACCTGCCCTCTTTGGTCCAGGGGAGAGGAGAGAAGGCGAACCATTGCCACGGCTGGCACAGAGCGAGGAAGGGGTGCTGCTGAACCCCACAGTGCTGCTCTCAGGGGCTGCTGCATCCCCACAGCCACTGGTCAGCAGTCTGGTGGGGCCTAATAACAGTGGCAATTTCTGATAAAGTTCTTTTCCTGCTGGTGCTTCAGTTAAGTAGCACATTAAGATCGTGTGAGCTTACACAGCCCCTTGTCGACATGTTTTACAAGCTATGGAGCTTGTTTTTGAACCTGAGTTTAGGTTTTTAACCTTTTGAATGAAGCAAAATTAGAATTCCAAGTTTGGACAATTACCACTTACTGTTTGGGAGGTTTTTTTTTTTTAAGTTTCCTTAATCCTCCCCCTAGATTTAATAGCAAACAAACTATTTTGAGTTATATAAATGTATTTTTTTCCTTCTGAGGAAACTGATAGATCATAACAGTGAAACGAGAATCTTAGCCGGCAACTCGTCAAGGTTATTTGGAAGTTTATCTTGAGTTATTTCTTGTTATCTGGAGTTATTTGGAAGGTTTTCTTGAGTTATTTATATCTCTTTGAATTAGTTTATTACGTTTCTGAGTATTTTTTCTCTTAAGCAAGTCTGCTCTTGAATCATTAAATATATTGTTTGTTTTAGTATCACTATATAAATATACGCTCATCTCATTTCAGGGATCTTTCACGGTGTAGACTTCCCTTTTTGTAATCCCGATGACCACACGGCTGACAGTTTCATGTGTCTGTCCACCCCCACCAATTTTCTGCTCCTCCTTCTCCAGCACAATCTCCATCCAGACTTAAACCAACATCAAGTTTTCAAGGGTATCCTATCTGCTGCTACTTTGGGATTAAGTGTAGGCAGACATCTCTTTCTTCCCCCATCCCATCCACATTGCAGAAGAGTCCCTGCCTCCCCTTGCGCTGTGTGCAAATGGGCCGGTCCTTTGTGCAATTTTATTATTATGCCGTTACCATTTCATTTCATGAATCGCTTTCTATGAGGCGTGGCGAAATGGTCTACATAAAAGCAAATATAAAACAGCTACATATGTAAAAACAGTTAAAACAATTGCACTTATAAAAACACTTTAAACAACAACTACTATGAGACACGCCTTAACAGGAAAAGAAAACCACAGCTACCCCCACCTCTTCACCCCAGTACTCTTCCCCATTTGACTACGTTTGAGGCAGGGGCAGAGCGAGGTGGGTGGTGGGTGGCGGCTTACATACATCCCGCCATCGTGGATGGCGCCTTGGAATGCAAACCCTGCACAAATGGGGAGTTGCCTGTAATCAAATGAGTGCCTTTGTTGGTGGTTGTTTAAAGACAAGATAGACCCCTTACTTAATGAGCTACCATATTTTTCGCTCCATAAGACGCACTTTTTTCCTCCTAAAAAGTAAGGGGAAATGTCTGTGCGTCTTAAGGAGCGAATGTGTGGTCCCTGGAGCTGAACTGCCCAAGGGCAAAAGCAGATCGTGCTTTTTTAAAAAAAAAGAGAGAGAAGGGGGTGTTGAAAGGAAGCCTGTTGAGCAGCTGCTCAGCAAACGATTGGGGAGAGAGATAAGGGAGAGAGATTCCAGCCCCGCCCCCTTGCAGAGGGAGGCTGTTTCCCCAGCGACATGTGACTGGCTGATTAGATTATCTGTCTGGAACTGTAGAAATGGCTTCCTGAAGCTGTAGAACTGTGAGTTAAAACCCCATAAAACAAGGTTTTTTTCCCTTTGCAAAGAAAGCTCAACAACTTTGAGCTGATCCTCAAAAAATGGGGCTTTTCTCCTTTGCAAAAGCTGCAGAAATTTGAGCTGATCCTCAAAAAATTGGGGGTTTTCCCCTCTAAAAACTAGGTGCGTCCAATGGTCAGGTGCGCCTTATAGAGCGAAAAATATGGTCAGTCAGTTTAACCAGTTGGGGAAAGTGTTTTTGTTGGATAGGAAGGCTTCCGGTTGTTAAAATGAAAGCTCCCTCTCCCTACCTATGACCCTTAAAAAAACAACACTTAAGGTGATTCAAATCCATTTAATTAATCCATCATTCCATTGGAGGGTGAGGGACACAAGAATTAGCTTAGAAAATTCACAGTAATTGGTATCCAAGGATGGCTTGAGATTTCTCAGCACGGCAACAATTATTACTATGCTGCCATTTTAATGGTTTTATCCTTTTGGTGGGAGTCAGGTAGTGAACTTGGGAGGCAGTTTGTAGAGGAAACAGGGATAGACCTTGGGAGTGTGACAGAGAACATGATTAAAGAATCATGTAATTATGTCTGCAACTGTAAACATGTGGGGGAAATATAAATGGATTTTGGCTCTGGGAGTGCCCCTAATATCACCAGCACTATAGTCTAAAATTTGGGCGCTAAATATTTCTCAATAACTAGGATAAGTATTGTTTTGGGGATGGTAAAGAAAAAATTGAGCAGATACTGTGGTGATCAATAAAATTTTACCTTTTGCTGCTATAATAAATAATTACAGAGCTGCCAACATTAGGGATGGGGTTCTTAACGTCCGAACATGATATAACATAAAAAGGAAACAAACACAGCAACCTTATGCAGGCAAACTCAGAAATTGTCCTCAAAAGGATTTACTCCCAAGTGAGTGTGTATAAACCCCACAACATGACTTTGGAAATATTGAAAAGGGTATATACCATTGCAACAGAGGCTGAACCATTTTTAAGTGTAAGGTAAAATGGGAATTGGACCTGCAGGTGTGTTTTTCAGATAAAGATCGACAGTACCTATATAAAAATTAGCAACCTCTGTATCCTTAAATGTGGCTGGTAAAAAGAATTAAAACACTTGTGTGTTTATTTGGAACATTTACATATACTACACTTCAACAAAAAGTTCTTAGACACTTTGGCTTACAACAATGTATTGTTAAAGCTGTTTACATTCTCAGCAGGGACACTTCTACCCCTGAGCAAACTGTGCTGCAAATCTGCCGTGTGCGTACTGCAAAACTAACCCTACAGATGTTTGGCAGATTTGCTGGTTATGTAAGAAAATTAAATACTTAGTGCGCCCATAAAAATACAGCGTGGTGTATTGACCACGGTGTCAGACTGGGGAGTCTCAGCTTCAAATCCCCACGCAGCATTGAAGCTCCCTGGGTGACCTTAGACCAGGTAATATCTCTCAGCTTAATCTCCTTCTAAGGGTGGTTGTGAAGATGACACAGGGCCAGGGAGAGTCATATAGGCTGCTTTCATCTTCTTGGAGGAAAGGCAGGATATAAAAAATTGAAATCCCTGTTGTTCTGAGCCCCAAATGGGTGTGAGAAGCAATACAAACAATTCTTTGGATTAAAATAATGCTATCTAGATTATACACTGATAATGCAGCAATAATGCCTCGTGCCAAAAACTGGAGCTCTCAAAAAATTATTTTTATAAGGATTTCCTTTTTGCAGAAAATACAGTTTGTTATGAGTGCATACAAAGTCACTACTGTGATTTAAACCCATTTGTTTTGTTAAAGAGAAATGCATGTGTGTGGAAACAACTGGGGGTTATTTATTTATTTTTTTAAAAATAGTAGGTCCCGTTGGGATAATGCTATAGCATTATTCCAAATATTGTTCATGTGGTATTCTTTTAAAAAAGAAGCATGATTTAATGTGATCCCCCCCCCCCATATTCCCCTTTCCCTGCCCAACATACCATATGAAATAATAATAAAAAAATACACAAACAGGCCATATTAAATTACAAACAGAAAAGGAACAAGAGAATACCAGTGGCAAAATGACTTCTGGAAGGAAAGTCCTTCCCTCCTCCTCCTCATTCCCTTCTCCTCCACTGCCCCAGAGGCTGCGGTACAACAGCCAGACATCCACACTTCACGACATGCTCACTAGCAACGGGTATTTTATTGCAGCCCTCCAATAGGCAAACACCTTTTCACTCTGAGGACATACAAGTCTGGATGCAAGGAGACCATGGCACAGTATCAGGGAGACAAGTCCCCTCCTCTCAATACTTTGGATCGGTTGCAGAACCCTGCACAGAAAACCCTCTGCAGGTCACCAGCTTGAAGCGCACACGCAGAAAAGGACAAAGCCTACAGAAGCCACACCGCCTACGGACTTTCCCCGGTGCATTAACCAGTTTGCAAGCCGGAGATCTCCCTCTCCTGTGCTCCCAAAGCTGCCAAGTACCCTGTCGTGCATTTCAGAATCTCTTATTTTCAGCAGATACCAGCCCTTGCTTCAAACACAGCAAGAACAAAAAAAGGAAGAAGAAGCAGTAAGCTCTGTGCCCTACATGCGCTCAAAGCTAACCTCTTTCTTGTACTCCACAGATGTCTCCCAACGCATGCACAGATAGCCCTCAGAGCGGAGGCGCGCTCAAAGCAGCAGAGAAGCCCCAGCTGGGGAGGCAGGTGCCATTTCCACATGCAGAAGCCTTGCAGCCACCCCCTTTGTGCCCCCCGCTCAAGATACTTGCCTTCCTTACCCTGCGTCCTCAGACACGCTGAGGCTCTCGTGTCATCAGGCTCTGCGGCAGAACTGGGATAGGCATTTCTGCGTCTTGCCCGAGGTATAAGATTTGTGAGTGAAAGAGCGGCAGGAGCCTGGGACACATATGCGAAGACCCAGAATGCATGCCTTCCGGCCCTTTTTTATTTCAGCGAGCACCATACATGGAGGGCTCCGTTAAAGGGCTCCAGCAGAGACCCCGCCCGCCAGTGGACCCTGCCCCTCCCAAGTGGCATGCTTGCTCCCCCCCAGATGCCACCTGCCAGCTCCTGTTCCTTGCAGCCAGAAGGTCTCCTCCCGCCTCCCACACAGTTATTCCCTCCACCGGCTGGGCTGGCAGGAGGCCTCTACCCTGAGCAGTCCTTTCCTGAGTAACTGGCACCTGGACACCTGCAGGCTCCGGCCTGCAACATGCCAAGGGGTCAAGGTCCATTCGTTCAGGGTGGGTGGAGTCCGCGTCACTCCCACACTTCTGTCCATATGGCCCGGGTGCGGCGTGAGGGGGTTCTGGGAGGGTGCAGGACAAGCTCTCCTACCTGCTTGTTGGAGTATTTCTGAGGGTTGGTGCGGTAGCTGTAGTCTGAGTACTGCTCCGAGCCTGTGGAATTGCTGTCCCCTGTGCCCACAAATGTATTGGTGGCCGGCAGGTCCTGCACCACCTGGTGCTTCTTGGAGGCAGATGGCGACTGGGGCTGGAGCTGGATGGAAGGCAGGGGGGAGTTGGAGCGGTAGTGGCGGCCCAAGTCAGGGCTGCCAGGGGGGTAGTTAAGGGGCAGGTGGATGCGGGGGCTGTCGCTGACCGAGTCGTTCATCAGGTTGAACTTGAGGGATTTCTGCAGGCCCGTTTCTTCCTCATCCTCGGCTGGTTTGGGCGGCTTGGGGGATTTGTTCTTTTTGACCTTGCTCTTGGCTTTGTTGCCTTTGCTGCCTTGCTTAGGAGCGTACAGGTCCTTGGTTTCCTTCTTGCCCGCCTGGTAGCCGCTCTTGGCCTCCTTCTGGCGGCAGTAGCGCACCAGCACAACCAGCACAATGACCAGAGTGACAGCCACGATGCCCGCAATGACCCCGAAGAGGATGTTGCTGCGCTGCTTGCTGCGCTCATACTCGGGGTCGCCAGCGATGTCGATGTCGATGGGCGTGTCCAGGCTGTGTCCCACCAGAGTCTCCAGCAGCGTGCGGTTAGTCAGGGTCTCGTTGACGTAGAAATGGACCAGAGCGGTGCCGTGGCGAGACGGCTTGCCCTTGTCATTGACGCGCACCACCAGGCGGTGAAGCCCGTGGTGCTTGCGGAGGATCTCCTTTTCCAAGGTGATGTTTCCGCTCTGGGGCGAAATCTTGAAGAGCTCAAAGGGGTTCCCACCCATGATGCTGTACTGCAGCTCAGCGTTGATCCCAGAGTCAATGTCTTCGGCTCCGACACTCATGACCTGCTGCCCAGGACTAGTGTGTGGCTGGATATGCTTGTAGGAGGCGTTGGATGGAGAAATGATGACAGGAGCGTTGTCGTTTTCGTCAAGCACATTGATGGTCACCCCCACATAGGCAGACCTGGGTGGGTCACCTGAATCCACAGCTTTCAGTCGGAAGGTGTAAGTGCTCTGCCGCTCGCGGTCAAAGGAAATGCTGGAGAGGATGGTGCCAGTACCATTCTGGATAACAAAGTCCCCGTTGTCCTGCTCTACTGAGAGCTGAATGAAGGCATTCTCCCCTTTGTCTGCATCGATTACTGTCACCATGCCCACGGGACTCAGAGGGGGCATGTTTTCCATGACAGAGAAGTTGTAGCCACTTAGCATGAACTTTGGGTCATTGTCGTTGCGGTCCATGACGTTGATGGCAACAGAGGCCGTCCCCTTCCGGCTAGGGCTGCCCTTGTCCGCTGCGACTACCAAGAATTCATAGCGTTCTCGCTGCTCACGGTCCAGGACAGTCTTAACCCGGATTGCACCAGACTCTGGATCAATGGAGAATATGCCTTTGGATGAAGGCTCTGTCACTAGGGAGTACACCAGCTTAGCATTGGACCCGCTGTCTGCATCAGTAGCACTCACTTCTACCACCAAGTCATCTGGGGAATTATTTTCTGGGAAAGATACCTCTGTTGAGCTCTGGCTGAAAACGGGGTCATTGTCATTAACATCCACCACCTGCACCTTGAGAGAGTTGGTGCTGGACAGAGGTGGATTGCCAGAATCCACAGCCACAATCTCAATGGTGTATTCTTTCACGGCCTCATAGTCTAGTGGCGTTGTGGTCTGGAGAAAATACTTCTTTTTGCTGTCACTTCCGGTGTCACTGGCTTGTCGCAACTGGAAAGGTACATCACCAGCCACCACACAGGTCACAACAGCATTCTCACCTTCATCCCGATCAGACACCTGTACCAGAGCCACAGGTGTCTCAACCGGCACATCTTCTGAGATATTAGCCATGCCATCTTGGTGGGTGACCAAGCCAATACCACGGATTTCAATGGATGGAGCGTTGTCATTCATATCCCTGACACTAATCACCACCTGGGCACGGGCAGTTTTGGGGTTGGCCCCTTTGTCCTTGGCCAACACAGAGAACTTGAGCACATTGATGTCTTCACGATCAACGGGACCCTGAACAGTGATAAGTCCAGTAGCTCTGTCCAGGCGCAGCAACCGGCGAACCACATCTGAAGCTTGGTGGAAGGAGTAGTCAATCTCAGCATTGGCACCCTGGTCAGAATCATTGGCCTTCACCTGCAATGAGAAAAGGAAAGTGGTGAGCAGGTACCTAGATAAATTATGCCCGAGAAAACTGAGCTTGCTGACCTTAAGAATGTGCCCCCAACTATCCCTTGCACCAAGGAGATGATCAAACACTCCAGCCATCGCAAAGTGTTGTATCACATCGTGTGACGTCAACTGAAATCAATCGCACCAACACCAAGAGCACTAGTTCACTACAGCTGCTTCTCACTGGGCAAGATGCAAGCCAAAGGGAGCCAACCCCGTCAAAATTCCAAAAGCTACCAATATTTTTCTTGGTGATCGCCAATAAAAGTTTCACACTGACAGAGGCGTAGCAAGCCCAGGTGGTACCCGGGGCGGCCAATTTTTTTTTGTCACCCCCCCCCCCCACTTTAATTTTTAAAAAAATTAAAAAAATTAAAAAGTGTCACCCCCCCTCTGATGGTGCCACTTTGCGAGGTGTGGGGGTTTTGTGTGTGTGTGTGTGTGTGTGTGTGTGTGTGTGTGTGTGTGTGTGTGTGTCTATTATCTCTTTTTTTTCAATAAAGTTAAAATAAAAATAAAATAAAAAATAATAATAAAAATGTAAAAAAATAAAAATAAAAAGTGTCACCCCCCCTCTGATGGTGCCACTTTGTGAGGTGTGGAGGTTTTGTGTGTGTGTGTCTATTATCTCTTTTTCTTCAATAAAGTTAAAATAAATAATAATAATAATAATAATAAAAATTTAAAAAAATTAAAAAGTGCCACCCCCCTCTGATGGTGCCACTTTGTGAGGTGTGGGGGGTTGTGTGTGTGTGTGTGTGTGTGTGTGTGTGTGTGTGTGTGTGTGTGTGTCTATTATCTCTTTTTTTTCAATAAAGTTAAAATAAAATAAAAATAATAATAAATGATAAAAATTAAAAAAAAATTAAAAAGTGTCACCCCCCTCTGATGGTGCCACTTTGTGAGGTGTGGGGGGTTGTGTGTGTGTGTCTATTATCTCTTTTTTTCAATTAAGTTAAAAAAATAATAAAAATTTAATTTTTTATTTTTTTAAAAAGTGTCACCCCCCTCTGGGGTGGAAGCCGGGGCGGCCCGCCCCCCGCCCCCTTGCTACGCCCCTGCACACTGAGACTTTTATAGCACTGTTGTCTATAATAGCGGTGGGCAGAAAGTACATCAGGATCTACAATGGTGATTTGTAATTGGTTGGCAAGGGTTTTTGACTCCTAACTGTAGAACAATAGCAACAACGAAAAGGGTTGCTTTTCCCCAATCTGAATTTGATTGTCTAAATGAAAGACAGCGAGGGAAAGCCTTGAGTGCATTCTTGTATGAATGGTGCTCCTAGATTGAAGATGTGCTCAGAGGCTCCCTCATCTTTATCTTAGGTGTGAGTCTACCTCCAGGAATCACTATTTTTCACGTAGCTCTGGGCTGTTCCACTCCTGGTACTAGCAAAACACAAAACAACCCTGCAAGCATGAAGCATGCCTTGTCTTGTCATAAAAGCATTGAAAGAGATGCTGTCGTGTGGGCTCTACAGCTTTGGATCTGTTCATATCCTCTCTCATCCATAAATAATAAGAAAAATTAAAGAGCTTTGCTATATCAGACCAAAGCTCTACCTACTTCAGCATCCTATTTCCATCAGTGGCCAGCCAGATGCAAACGTTGCCCCCTTGAAACTAGCATTTAGAGATACACTGCCTCTGAACATGGAGGTTCCAGGTGGCTCTCCTAACTGATAAACTGGTCTCCCATGAACTTGTGCAATCCCCTTTTAAAGCCACTGTGACACGGTGGCCATCCACACCCTATGATGGAGGAATTACAAAGCAGGCATTGTGTGTTCTTCCTTGTCTGTCTGGAATATACTAGCTGAGCTATAGGTTTTATTGGGTGGCCCTGCGTTCTAGTGTTCTGGGAAGCAGACAGAAATATATCTCCATATATTATCTGCACACAAGACATAATAATGTCTCCTTTTCTCTAAAACAAATTCTTTATTTAAAAAACCCCAAATCCAAATATATAGGGAAGATGCTACAATCCTTTGGTTGGCCTTTTGTACACATTTTCCAACTCTGTTATAACATTTTTAAGATGGCCAAAACTGTACACAGTAGCTCACCAGGTGATCTTGGGCCAGTCTTTTTCTCAACCTAACTCAATTTCACAGGGTTGTTGTGGGGAGGATAAAATGAGATAATGCCCACGTTTGAGAAATGGCGTGGTAAAATGCAACAAATGGCCTCCTTAATATGTAGCAGTAAGTCAGGGTTATTGAGCAGTGTGCTAATGAATGCTGCCAGATCACTCCCTACTTTGTTCCTTCTCTGGTGCAAGCAGCAGCAATAAACCATAAGGCCTTTGCCTGTCATTACAGCATTACAAATCTGGGATTGTGGTTCTCCCTAACAAACCACAATCATTAGCCAGCATGAAGTCATGGTTTGCTCTTGACTTGCTGATCATGGTTTGTTAGGGAGAAACAAACCGCAACCTTGGTAATGACAAGCAAAGGCTTCATGGCTTCCTACTCCCACTTCCACCAAGGGAGGAGCAAAGCCAGAGTGATCTGACCGTCCCAATAAGCCATTAAACGTGGTTTAATGCAAATTGTCCCGATTAAATAACCACTATTACTACATCCCGCCATTCAAGTCCTCTGTTAGTCAAAGATGACACCCACAATCCATACCTGATACACCCAAACACTGTCTTCTAAGTGCCCCAACTGCACATACAACAATGCCCCAGCTAACTCTGTAGCCCACATCCCATGACTCCTGCAGAAGCTTGCTAGGCTCCTCGGTTCTTTCAGCTCTTGGCCAAAAGCCCAGGTGTTGCCTGAGACTGACAGGAGGCATTTCTCTTTCTGGTGGAACTGGCTTGGCTGGTCTAGCTGAGAGGCCACCTCTTCCACTCTGGTATGCAAAGAATTTACCAAGAAAACCAATTCAAAAACCACCCAGCAGGTCCCTGACTCTGAGCAACAGAAAAAAGTGGGGCTGTGCCAAAGGCTTTCTGCATAAACCATTGAATGACTCCCTAGCTGAGAAGGGGCAAACCCAAGATCAATACGAGGGGAGCGCTAGTTTAATTACATGCTGCGTGAAGAAGTGCTTTCTTTTATCTCTCCTAATCTTCCAACACCCAGTTCAAGTGTTATGAGAGAGCAGGCATAGGCAAACTCGGCCCTCCAGATGTTTTGAGACTACAATTCCCATCATCCCTGACCACTGGTCCTGTTAGCTGGGGATGATGGGAGTTGTAGTCCCAAAACAGCTGGAGGGCCGAGTTTGCCTATGCCTGTGAGAGAGGGACAAAAACCTTTCTCTGTACAATGCATAGTTTTATTAACTTCTGCCATACTGCCTTCCATACTGCCTTCTCACTTGCTTGTTCTCTAAGCTAAAGAGCTTGAAATCACGGGACCTTTCCTCATAGGACAGGTGTTCCACACCTGTGATCCTTTTGGCTGCCCTTTCCCTTACATTTCTCAACTCTTCAACATCCTTTTTGAGGTGAGTCAACCACAGATCTGTATGTGCCTCTTGGGTTGGGAGAATCCACACATTCCTTTTGCGTTCATTAGACTGGGGTATCAGCTCCGAAAATCAGGACTCAGGGGTGTCAGTAAAACCTACAGGAAACACTGAGTCTCACACTGGCAGGTGCATGGTCGGACTGTCCCAAGGGTACATCTTTGCCTGATCAGTTACTCATTAAAATATAAGATAACTCATCTGACCTGATGCTATCAAGCATCTTCTGAATAGGCAGGTATAAGATTGCACCACTCAGTAGACAAACAAAGGGGGCTGTGAAGTAGCAGCAGTGTGGCATAACAACAACACAGCCCTACTGACAAGACAACATGCCTCTCTGCTGTAATCAGAAAATGGATATTCAGCAATTGGCTTTAATTATAAACACAGAGAAGATATAAACTAGCCAAGCAGGGCCACAGTAAGAGCAGCAACAACAAAAAATGCAAGAAAGAAAAATGGTGAAATGCAACCACCCACCCCCTTCCTCTTCTTGCTACACACAATTCCATATATGCCCAAGCTCTTATATTGTGTCTGAAGGAGAAAGTTTACCTGCAGTAACTTAAGCCACTTCAGGTGTTACATCTAGACAGAAAAAGATTTGTTTTACAAAATACCTAACAGAATGATTGAAAGAGCTTTTGCGAAAATGCACATGGCACACTGTGAACACATGAAAAGCACTTTATAAACACGGATTTCACAGTTTAATATATATACCATATTTTTCGCTCCATAACACGCACCGGACCATAACGCGCACCTTGTTTTTAGAGGAGGAAAAACAGAAAAACTATTTTTTTCTGGTTTTCCTCCTCTAAAAGGCTGGGAGGGAGGGAAGGAGGGAGGGAAGAGAGAGAGAAGGAAGGAAGGAAGAGAGAGAGAGAGAGAGGAAGAGAGAGGGAAAGAAGGAGGGAGAGAGGGAGGGAAGAGAGAGAGAAGGAAGGAAGGAAGGAAGGAAGGAAGGAAGGAAGGAAGGAAGGAAGGAAAGAAAGAAAGAAAGAAAGAAGGGGTGAGAGTGAGAGAAGGAAGGAAGGGAGGGAGGGAGGGAGGGAGGGAGGGAGGGGTGAGAGAGAGTGGAAGAAAGAGAGAGATGCTCTGACGCTCGCAAGAGATCGGAGCCGGGGCTGAGAGAGGCACAACGCAGCGCAGCACCTCTCTCAGCCCCGGCTCGAATCGCTGCTCTGGCCTTTGCTCCATAACGCGCACAGACTTTTCCCCTTCCTTTTTAGGAGGAAAAAAGTGTGCGTTATGGAGCGAAAAATACGGTAATAGTTTACAATTTAATGGAAATAATTCGAAAGGGAGGGGAGCCAATCCAAACACATTGTATGAGGTTGTTCTGGAAGGGAAGGTGGAGAAACCAGATGGCGATTGGCTCCAGCCAAGCCAATGGCCCCTCATAGGCTCTCCTCCCTCCTGCCAGGTAACCAGGTAGAAGCACTTTATTAAGCAACAGAAGCAGCAGTAACAGAGTTTGCTAGCCACCTTGGCCGCAGATGACTCATTTCTCAAAGCTGTGCCTTATTCCAAGAAATCATCCCCATACTCATTGTTTGCCTTTTTAAAAGGTCTGCCTAATGTTTGCTTTTGTCTTACAACCAGACATTTCTGTTCTTGTTTGCTCCTCTTGCTTATCATTTTGCTGTACTGGATGGATGGAGGGCCCTGATGTTAAATGTCAATTCCAGGTATCACCTTCACACGCAAGGTGGAAGGTGGTACCCCCGGCCCCTTCTCCTAAAAAAAGCAGGAATCAAATGCTCACACCCTCGGCTTGGGCTGCTGCTTTATAAACCAGTGATAGAAGAGTGAAAAAATTAGAATTTAAAGCCCACAGTAAAATTATCTAACCCCAAATCCTAGGAATGCCTTTCAATGCCTGAGCACCACCAATTTCACCTAAGCTAGGCCTAAGTCATCTCCTGGATGTACCAATATATATATATTGAGGGATCTGGAATAGGAGCACAAATCAAACATCACATTTGCCATCTCCATTCTGAAGTGACGAGGTCTCAGCCAGGGTTGGGCCAGCACTGAAGATGGTGTGTCCCAGACACACCTGTGTTTTTTCTACCCTTCCCACCCAAGCTGGCTTTCATTCCCCCATGAAAATCCTTGCTAAGCCACTTCTGCATTCCCCACACCCTCTTCCCGTTCTCCACATTGTCAAATGGCAGGGAAATTTAGTTGGGAAAAGCAGCGGCATATCTGCACGGCCTCTGAGAACGCCAGTCATTCTAAACCTTGACACAAACAGCATACAATATCATGGTGGTGATAATATAAACCGAGAACAAAAAAAAACCCACCACACAATGGCTGATGATAGAATGAAAGCTGTGCCTGTGGTATTCGCATGTTCTGTTGACCAGAATGTAATACCTAGAACTGATGAAGCCCCAGAGCGAAACCTGAGCTATATCCGGAGGACAGGTTTTCTTATTCCCACGTGCCACTTGGATTGAGTTTGTATGGATGGTGAAACTACTAGACTCATACAACAATTTTCTTCTATCGTCGTGTTCAGGACATTGTTTTATTCATCTGCCGAAGTACTCCATGGCACAGTTACCATCGACCTAACATGAACGTTTGTTGGCACTGGGATTTCGTTGTTACACCTATCCATTGCTGAATGGTTCTAATATATAAACTGTATACATTCTGTTATACATACGATATATACTATACATGGCTTCGTTTATCAGTTGGCTTTATTGACAGATTATTAGTTCCTCATATGAGTTTTTGATGTAACTTTCATTCTATCATCAGCCATTGTGTGGTGATTCTAAACCTCGATTCACACAGCCCGCCCCTCGCCCTGCTTTTCAAATGGGAAATACATTCCCCAGTCCCAACTGAGAGCCGTTTAGTTCCCCCCATTTCCCCACGGAAGGAGGGGCTCACCTGTAGCACGGAGTGACCAATGGGGCTGTTCTCCGAGAGTTCGGCCTCGTAGAGGGGCTTCTCAAACTTGGGCGCATTGTCATTCATGTCCAGGATGGTGATGCGCAGCAAGGCACTGCTAGCACGTGGTGGGTTGCCCCCGTCCTGTACTTTGATAGTCAGGTCATAGGACTCCGATTGCTCCCGGTCCAGGCTTCCCATGACGATCAGCTGTGGCTGTTTCTCCTCTTGGTCCTCTGCTACCTGCAAGCCGAAAAGCTTCTGGGCATCTGAACCAGGCATGAGCTCATAGGAAGCCACGCCGTTGGCGCCAGCATCACGGTCCATGGCCAGCGGAATGGGGAAGAGTGTCCCAATATTGGTGTTTTCGGGAATGGCTAATGTGATCACGGGAGAGGCGAAGTTGGGTGTGTTGTCATTGATGTCCAGCACCTCAATCTGACCTTCCAGCAGGCGTGGGCTATTGCTCATCAGGTCCGTGATGGAAACCTCAAACTCCAGAAAGCACGGGTCCCCTGGAAACAGCTGCTGGCATTCTCGCAGGCTCTCTCGGTCAATGGAGGTCTCTGTAGTGTAAATGTCACCAGTCTTACCATCCACACGCAGGTAGGGGGCACCTACCTCCAGCTTATACAAGTGCCCCACATCTGGGAAGCCATAGTCCGCTGCCAGGCTGCCGATGAGCGTGTTGGGAGGCTGCTCCTCCTGGACCTTGTAGACGACACGTGTCCCAGAGCTCAGGCAGGGGAGCTGGAAGAAGAGCCACAAGCCCAGGCAGGAAATCAGCTGCTGCATCCTGAACCGTGGCACAGCTGGGAGAAAGGAGGGAGAGAGCAGGCATTAGTATAGCTCACTTGCCTGACCAAGAAGTCTTCCCCGAATATTTGCAGGAGGCAGCATGTTAGCTGCTGAGGGCTATGTACACAGTCCTCTGTGGAGCAGGCAAACACTTGCATGGGCCTTGCCGCCTCCTGGAAACAGGTGAAGAGTGCCCAGCCTTGGAGGTGCTGACGTCAATCATCCCAACCCCGAAACCAGACTGGCCCCGCCCGCCCGACCCTGTAGGTAGCCGCACCTCCCGCTGCTCTGCTCCTTAGTCACCACAGGAAGACTCGTCATCGCTGCCAGGGATGCAGGAAGGGAGGGGCCCAGCTGCAACGTCCCCCCCCCTATGCACTCCTGGTGGGCAGGCAGCTCCATCCCAGAGAGACAAAGAGCCATAAATGCAGACTATGCCACGGACCAAGTCTATGGCGTGAGCTTTCCATGTGCTCCTGCATATACCTAACACGAGAATGAGGAAAGCACAGCTGCCCTTTAAGAACACACCCAAACACCAGTATTATGCACTCTCTCTCTTCACACACACACACACACACACACACACACACACACACAAAAGCAACCCTATGCACCCTACACAACGGCAACAGTCTCCTATGCTATCCAAACTGCACAAGTCATACCATGAAGCCGGTTTTGCCAACACTGCCATAGGTTAATAATTATACATACGGCACAAGTTTATCCAAGTACTCAGAAGTAACACCCATTGAGTTCAATGGGGTTTACTCCCAGGTAAGTGCACCCAGGACTGCAGCCGTAGCATTTAAATAGCATTTAGGAGCATTAAAATGAAGGCAGTGTAAATTGCTGTGCCCCCACTTGATTCACTAATACAGATTTGCCCCGACCCAACCACTGAATCTGAACTGCAATCCAGAAAACCACCACCAGTCCTTGGAAATCCCACTGACTTGCCTTATTTGCCCAGAAAAATAACACGGGAGACTTTTTACTCAAATCCCTGTCATATTAAGGGGCAGATTGTTGTCAGCAGCAGTGGTGGTGGGAAAGAATGAATTAACGGAGTCACTTTTTCAACTTGAGAGGGCAAATATATGTCATATATGGGGCAAAATGTTGCCAGCAGCAGTAAGATGAGAGAGAGAAAATAGGAATGTGTATTTTGCGCACAAATGGGAACATGGTATTATCAACACAGGCTGGCAGGCACACTGGTCTGGAGGGCAATGGTACAGCATAGGTCTGGGCAGGGCAGTCCGCCAGCCCAGTGAAAGTTGTGGGGCTCCCCTTGGCCCCAGCCAGCGTTGCCAACAGTCACCCACGGACTTGGGGGCCGCAGGCTCCCCGCCCGTGAGCTACGGCACTTCATGCAAAAACACCGGGATGTGTTTTAGGGAGTCTCCTCTAAATCTCTATGCTGTTCAGGCATAACTTTTTTTTCTGCCAGCCAGCAATTAGATCTCATTAATTCCTACATGAGGTGTGGCACCAGGGCTTCTTTTTCGGGGGGAAGAAATAAATGAAAATGGTTGTGTGGCTGGCTGTTCTGCTAACAGTTACAAGGGACCATCAGATATCCCATTTTTTTTATTTTACATTTCCACTCACTCCACCCCAGAAAATCAAACAGTTGAAATAGCTAAATACTACTCTTATGCAAGACCTCTGTATGTATGTATTATTTTAAAAAACCAAATGGAAATGGCTATTACCCCTCCCCTCCCGTTTCCCCCATTATGAGACATGATAGCTAAGGGCCGGCAATGTTTGTTCTCATGATCATTGAGTGATTTTTATTTTTTAAGTGTGCGCACACAGGTATACAAAATAAGCACAGCCTGGATACATTAGGCCAAATTCTGGTGTGGATTCCAAACGGTGGAAGACTAATAAAATGGGAATTAAGTTAAAAAAAAAATAAGAATGCCATGGAGGAATGGACTGGGAAGTCCTAAGAGAATTGACTTGTAATGGAAAATATGTTATGTATATATACAAAAATCTGGGAAATAAATAAATAAATAAATAAATGGAATGACGCTAATGTGAACACATAAGAACTGCGTTTGAATGACCTGCATGCGACCCACAGCCACTGTCCAAAGGCACCCAGAGTATAAGCAGAACTGGGGCAGGGATCTGACTGAAGGCACCTGTTCCTGCCTCATAGGTTCTGCAAACAACACTTTGGAAGGGATAATCACAACTTAATTCTTGCGCCGTACCAAGCAGAGACCCACTATTCCAAGTTCTCTTTCTAGGAGACACCACCTGTCCTTTTCTTCCCCAAGAAGTCAACCGCTAACACTAACAGGAGGGAAGACTCACTTTATCACTGTTTCACACACACTACAATAAGGGGGAAGAACATCTGGAGATGGATGTAAATGAACTGACTTGCAATCCTTGATGTAAATGGTTAATAATTATACATACAGCACAAGTCTATCCAAGTCTACTCAGAAGTAACACCCATTGAGTTCAATGGGGTTAACTCCCAGGTAAGTGCATCCAGGACTGCAGCCTTAGCATTTAAATAGCATTTTGGAGCATTAAGGCAGAGCAAATTGTTGTGCCCCCACTTGATTCAGTAATACAGATTTGCCCCAACCCAACCACTGAATCTGAACTGCAATCCAGAAAACCACCACCAATCCTTGGAAATCCCACTGACTTGCCTTGTCTGCCCAGAAAAATAACATGGGAGACTTTTTACTCAAATCCCTGTCATATGAAGGGGCAGATTGTTGTTAGCAGCAGTGGTGATGGGAAAGAAAGAATTAACGGAGTCACTTTTTCAACGTGAGAGGGACCCTGTCATATATGGGGCAAAATGTTGCCAGCAGCAGTAAAATGAGAGAGAGAAAATAGGAATGTGTATTTTGATTCCAGGCCCTAAAATCTAGGAGGCAGTAACAGCACCAGCACCAGCAATCATACTGGGATGAGCACAGTGGGCACGGACTAGACGAGGCAAATATGGGGCTGCTACAACCAGTCTACCTGCCTAGCAGTCTTGGTCTGCACACCAATTTCCCCAGCCCTAGGGAAGGTGGCACTGTGGGTTAAACCACAGAGCCTATGGCTTGCTGATCAGAAGGTTGGCAGTTCGAATCCCCGCAACGGGGTGAGCTCCCGTTGCTCAGTCCCAGCTCCTGCCAACCTAGCAGTTCGAAAGCATGTCAAAGTGCAAGTAGATAAATAGGTACTGCTGTAGCGGGAAGGTAAACGGCGTTTCAGTGCACTGCTCTGGTTCGCCAGAAGCGGCTTTGTCATGCTGGCCACATGACCCGGAAGCTGTACGCCGGCTCCCTCGGCCAGTAAAGCGAGATGAGCGCCGCAACCCCAGAGTCGGTCACAACTGGACCTAATGGTCAGGGGTCCCTTTACCTAGGGAAGGAAGAGGGGGCTGGTAGCGAGAGAGGGAGAGAGCAGCAGGTAGCTGGCACTGTAGAGGGAGACCAAGGAATGAAGGCTGACATGGGGTTGCAGAGATGGAAAAATCACAACGCAAGACAGGGGGCTGAGGGCAGAGTGGTGCCAGCAGTCTCCTGGTCAACACTCAGCATAACTGCGAGAAAGGAGGACTCTATGTCAGGGTGGTCCCAGACACACCCGAGGTGGGGTGGGGGTGGGAGGCCATGAGCCAGGCAGTTGAAGTTTCCAATGCCAAATGCACCGGACAACTGAGGCAGACCAGTGGAGGTAGGCAGGCAGCAGGAGCCCAAGTGGCAGGCTCTGATTCAGATCTGATGAGCCATGAACAGCCACAGCAAACGGCCCAGGGAAACTGGAAAAACAACACGCAGTGCGCGCACAGAGAGTGCTGAGATTTTGGGCACAGTGGCAGGTAGCTCGCCCCTGGCAGACAAATGGGTGGGTCTGGGTGGCCAGCAGGAAGAGAACAGGCGGCAGAGAACGAGGTGACTCAGGCAGCAATGCAGGCAGGCAAGGAGGGAGGGGGAGGTTAGGCAAATAGCAGCCTTGGAGATGGAGATGTTTGTGGGGGTGGGGGCAGCTGGACAGGCATGCGGTGCAGCTGGCTCTGCAGGCTGATTTCTCCAATCCGGGAGACCGGAGGCTGACAGCTGTGGTTGCCAACTTAGCCTGGCAGCAGAGGCATGCAGCTGGGACAGAGGTGTGAGGCTGTAGAGCCAGGAAGCAGTTGAGAAGAAATGATAGTGGGGCTGTCTGCTGGGGGTGGCTGGTCAGCCAGGTACCTGCTACTGTTGCTGGGCGAGGGAGTCCTTTACCTGCAGGGCTTGTGATGGGTGGGTCAGGAGAAAGGGCTGTTCAAAAGTCTTTTGACTCAAGGCCCTATCCTTTAAGAAGAAGATCCATTGGAGAGGGGTGGTTGTGGGGCACGCGGACTTCCTTGAGCCCAGGGGAAGAGATAGCAAGTAGGAGTAGGAAGTCTGTGAGGCAGCTGGCCATAGCAGAAATAGACAGCATGTCACAATGATACCCAACATGGGGGCAGCGTCATCAGCTAGGTAGCCATGCCGCAGTTGCCTCTGCAGGCCAAGCATCTTTTCCTGACCCCGGAGGTCCTTGAGACAGGCATGAAATGATAAAACTGTCCGTGTTCTTCCCGCCCACCCAAGAAAGTGGCATTCCGAAGTAAACTAGCCCTGGATGTGGAGGCTGCATTAAGCTACCAAAGCTAATAACCCAAGACATCAGCTCCCCTGTAGCACCCAGACAGGGATGCCCAAGAGGTGCAGGAATGGTGGTGGCTCCAAGGTTGACTTTAGTGCTTAAAGCCCAAATAGCCTAGGAAGAAGAAGAGGAGTTTGGATTTGATATCCCGCTTTATCACTCCCTGAAGGAGTCTCAAAGCGGCTAACATTCTCCTTTTCCCTTCCTCCCCCACAACAAACACTCTGTGAGGTGAGTGGGGCTGAGAGACTTCACAGAAGTGTGACCAGCCCAAGGTCACCCAGCAGCTACATGTGGAGGAGCGGGGAAGCGAACCCGGTTCCCCAGATTACGAGTCCACTGCTCTTAACCACTACACCACACTGGCTCTCACAGGACCCACATGCGGAACGCCCTCCCCACTGAGGGACTGTTGCCCCCAACTCTTTGTGGTCTTAGGTGACAGGTGCAGCCTAGGCAGGCAGGCAGCATTGGATCTGGACTGCTACCGGGGCAACTTACACAGGAGCAGGTAAGATGTTGCTTTGGCAGTAAGGGGCTATTCAGGTGACATAGGCAGGCAGGCCCCCCCACGCAACAGGAGCAGGAGGATGAACTAGCCTGACTGGCAGAGAACCGGTCTGGCCAGTGCTGCTGCTGCTGCCAGCACCTCTGCCGCTTGTGACTCTGTTGGCACCACGGTGCTGCCAGGCAGGTGCCTTGATTTATTATCATTTCATTCTGTGCTATGTTCAATGTGTGATGTTGCGATGTGCGTGCTCGTACAATGGTGGATGCACACATGCAAGGTTTACGCAATACACATAACGTACACAAGGCAAAGCTACAGTTAATGAAGGAAACACACAGACAACGAATGCCCGTTTTGCTTTTAAAACTACTACAAGGAAGGATGGGAAAGGATGAATTGGGAAAGGACTGGAGAAGCTGCAAGGCTGGGTTGTGGGTGGCCGGGTACTGGGCAAGAAGGGCAAGGGAGACTGGGTGGAAAAAGGCAGGGCCGTAAAGCAGCACTAACAGAAAGACAAGCTGCTGGGAAGAACTGCTAACAGACACACATAACCCAAGAGAAAACATCTGTGCCCATGAAAACAGGTTCAAAGTGGAAAACTAAGATAAGACTCAGACAACAATTATTATTTTAAAATAAGGAGGATTGGACTGATTGACTGAGAAAGGGAAGGCTGGAAGCAAGCAAACACAGATTTAAGGCCAGGAGGGACTAAAGGAAAACAAGACAAGCTGAATAATGGAACGAACCCACCAAACAAACTCTGCCCACCAGCTCCTTCAAATCTTCTCTCTTCCTCTCTCTCTGAATTGACAAAAGAGTTAAGCCAGCGGGGGAAAGCTCATGCTTTTGAGACTTGGCCATCCCTCCTCACAGGCACTGTGTTTGCAGACATGCTGGGTGAGAGATCTTGGCCTTGGATTGGAAGCAAGAGGGCTGCTTCAATAAGCAAAGCTCCCTTCTCTCCCCAAGCATCTTAGCCCTGGATGTACAGGTAAAGGTAAAGGGACCCCTGACCGTTAGGTCCAGTCGCAGATGACTCTGGGGTTGCGGAGCTCATCTCGCTTTATTGGCCGAGAGCCGGCGTACAGCTTCTGGGTCATGTGGCCAGCATGACAAAGCCGCTTCTGGCGAACCAGAGCAGTGCATGGAAACGCTGTTTACCTTCCCGTCAGAGCAGTACCTATTTATCTACTTGTACTTCATGCTTTCGAACTGCTAGGTGAGCAGGAGCTGGGACTGAACAACGGGAGGTCACCCCGTCGCGGGAATTCGAACCGCTGACCTTCTGATCGGCAAGCCCTAGGCTCTGTGGTTTAGACCACAGCGCCACCCACGTACTAGCTGTCAATAAACAAAGTCCAGAACCCTCCTACCCTTCACCATCTCCCCACCACCATGGTGTTTTCCTTTTATGGTGCCTCCTTGACCTTACATTTCAGTTTTGGAAACATTTTGGAGACAGTTCGAAAGCTGTTTAGTCGTGCTGGTCACATGACCCGGAAAGCTGTCTGCAGATAAACGCTGGCTCCCTTGGCCTGAAACAAGATGAGCGCCACAACCCCATAGTCACCTTTGACTGGACCTAACTATCCAGGGGTCCTTTACCATACTTTTTTAGTGTTCCCCTCCCACAATGCCCCCCAGGTGTCGTTTCTTGCTGGCGAATACCCACTTGAGGACTGAGAATGTGGTGTAGTTCTTGTGAATGAAAAGGGCAGTCCAACCAACTTCTGTATGTGGGAGGGAGAAAGGGGTCCATTTTGTCATTCACCTCAGGCAGAGAAATGTCTTTGGTCAGTTCTACCTTCCTTCTGTTGCTATAGACCAGGGGTGGGGGACAGAGGGGCAAATGTAGACCTCCAGTCCTGTCTATCCTGACCCTTGGGACTCTCCCCAGGCCACAATCCGTATGGTCATCTTCTGGGCCCTCCTTGAGAGCTTTCATCTGCCTAGAATGTGTCCTTGAACTATGGCAATGATTCTTGGAACCTACATGGAAGATGAAGAGATGCAGACAGAATAGTCACCCACAAGCCACAAGCTTAGTTTGCTTGAGGCGAATGACCAGAGTACCATTCTGGAATTTCTCAGTCTCACAATAGTTTTTGATCATGGTGCCCTTTTGGAATAACTCAGAGGCTCTGCACAGTGGTTCAGTGCCTACCTGTGGGGTAGGAATCATCACCAGAAACTACTACTACTACTACTACTACTACTACTACTAATTTTATTTATACCCCACCCATGCAACTACCCAAGAATAAGGCTGCTAGGTTGGTCGTTGGGGCAGCCCAAATGGACTGTATCTTGCCAGCTGCAAAAGCTCTGCCCTGGCTGCCAGTGGGCTACTGAGCCCAATCCAAAGTGTTAGCACTAGCACAGAAAGCCCTAAATGGCTTGGGACTCAAGTCCTTGAGGGAGTAGCTCTCCTGTATCAACCATCTTGGGACTCGATGATTGGCAGTGGAGTTTTTAACTGCTTTAAATATGTTTTTATCTTATCTTAAATTGTGTCGCTTTAACACTTCAATGTTTGCCATCTTGGGTTCCCCTTTGGAAGGAAGAGTGGCATAAAAATGTAATGAACAAATAAACAAATAAATTTTTTGGCAGTGCCGCCTTCGCCATCCTGGTACCCGCCAGATGTTTTTGACTACGACTCCCATCAGGCCCAGCTGGCATGGTCATGATGGCTGAGGCTCATGGGAGTTGTAGTCCAACACATCTGAAGATCTCCAGATTAGGGGAGGCTGTGGTACTTCGGTGAAGCAGAGAGGTGTTTCAGGATGGAAGGATCTACAGTAAGGTCTGATGGCCTGCCCTTAGGTAGATCAAACCTACGTAGCAAAATTGAAAGGGAACCACCCTCCCCTGATTTTTAGAGCATAACTGGATTCACCCATGCTTCTGAAGGAAAATAACATGAGTGGAGACAGAGTTGACTCCACCCCCAGTTATCAAGGTTACATTTGCCAAACTAAAATTCATCCAATTCTAAACATTTCCATTATTTCCAGAATGTATAGGCCCTATGGAGCCCCAATGTTCAGAAGAAGAAGAAGAAGAAGAAGAAGAAGAAGAAGAAGAAGAAGAAGAAGAAGAAGGGGAGAATCAGGAAGGAGTGTAAAGGTAAAGGTAAAGGGACCCCTGACCATTAGGTCCAGTCGTGACCGACTCTGGGGTTGCGGTGCTCATCTCGCTTTACTGGCTGAGGGAGCTGGCGTACAGCTTCCAGGTCATATGGCCAGCATGACAAAGCCGCTTCTGGCGAACCAGAGCAGCGCACGGAAACGCCGTTTACCTTCCCGCCGGAGTGGTACATATTTATCTACTTGCACTTTGGTGTGCTTTCGAACTGCTAGGTTGGCAGGAGCAGGGACCGAGCAACGGGAGCTCACCCCATCACGGGGATTCAAACCGCCGACCTTCTGATCGGCAAGCCCTAGGCTCTGTGGTTTAACCCACAGCGCCACCCGCGTCCCTAATAGGAAGGAGTGTAGCAACTAGCAAGTGTGCACATGGCCCTCTCATGGACTGAGGCCTTTTTAAATAAAGATGGGATCCCCCTCACACACACTTTTGTTAAATATAGTATTTTCGCAGGTACATTGGCTATATTAAGAGGCCAGTTTGTTTCTGTGTGAGGATTGCAGACTCTAGACACGTGCCAGCACACAGCGGGTGGCAGGCACCACTCCTTCAAGAACAGGAGAAGCCCACCAGGCTTCCTCCTTCCCCCAACTGTTTACAAAGGAAAGGTGAATCATTGCTGCAAGCATCTTTCTCCGCAGGCGATCAGGTGTGGCAGGTGGGCTGAACAACAATCTACATGATCCCCAGCAGAAAATGAGGCTTCCAGCATCTCAACTTTGCAAACAGCTGGGGGGCGGGGGAGGGAGGAGGACTCTGGCAAGGTTTTCCCCATTTCCAAGGAAGCAGTCATATTCCCGGCTCCCAGGGGGTGTGTTCTCCGATCCTTAGGTAATGAGACAGTAGGCAGTGGAAGGCAAAGAGGGATTGAGGCAGGCACAGCTTGGGAAAAGTTCAGCAGTAATTAAGTTCTTGCAACATTCCAGATTTGGTCACCCTGATAGGGTGTGGGAATGTGAAGGCAAAAACTGTGTGGCACAGCCCTTGTGCCACTTTCCAGAGGTAGTTGTGTGGGATGACTAACTCATCTGAGTGCAATGCTCCTTAAAACAGCTCATCATGGACAAAGTGCTTTTGACGCAATATTGACGGAAGTACAAACTACCCAGTTAAGACAGGAGATATTAACTTCTTTTCAGATGCTGATAACTCGCAACTTATGCACATTTAACTTGTCCGCATTGAGCTTTACACATTTGGCAATTAAAGAAAAATTAAAAAGGAAGGCCACCCGCCGTTGCACCCAATGTGTTTTGACTATATGCAATTTTGGCTTTATGCGCTATCCCAGGAATGTAACCTATTGTACATTGAAAGTCACCTGTATTTTCTTGCACAACAAGTTTCACTCAAAGATAAATCAGGAAGTTTTTAATGTCTGGCATTTTATTATGTTTTTATATGTGCTGGAAGCTGCCCAGAATGACTGGGATATAAGTAATAAAATTATTGTTATCCTTATTGTTATTACCTACCTAAGCAAACAGTTGGCTGTTCTACATTTAAGAGGTCAGCACTTCTGACTCAGACAGATCCCTTGTAGTGGTTGCTCAGTAATGGAAGCCACAGGTACAGCAACTTCCAAAACCAGCTGCATATAAAGTGAGCACTTGTCACCCAACAGTCGCCACTTGTCTGACCTGGTAGGCCAGCTCTTAGTGTTTATCATTTTAATGCTAAGGGCTGACATACCAGGGGAGACCAGGGTTCTGTCTTGTCCTGTATTCTGTCCTCTGCAGTAGCCAGGGTTGTGGGTTAGGTGTGCATTTATGCACGAGTTTCTAAAATATGCTGCTTTGCCAAAAACCTAGTTGCAATGAAGAATACTCAAAATAAAATTTGCATATTACTAAACTTTAATATAAGTGCTTTAAAAAAAAAAGAAAATATGAAGTTGTAAGATAACAAAAACAAGAAGGATATCTATTCGTTTTCCTTTCCATTATATTAAATCTCCAGAACCAACACAGGGTATAACACATCTATGTGACACATAATATACAGATAACCAAGATGAAAATTATCTCCCACCAATTATAGTTGGCCCTCCGTTGGTTAACCAGTGGATTAATCAAGTGAAATTGCAGCTGACAAGTGTGCAACTCCAATATTGCTAAATGTTTGCAAAATCCTGTTTTTGCTCAAAGGTAAAGGTAAAGGGTAAAGGGACCCCTGACCATTAGGTCCAGTCGTGTCCGACTCTGGGGTTGCACGCTCATCTCGCATTATTGGCCAAGGGAGCCGGTGTACAGCTTCCAGGTCATGTGGCCAGCATGACAAAGCCACTTCTGGCGAACCAGAGCAGCGCACGGAAACACCGTTTACCTTCCCGCCAGAACTACTTGCACTTTGACGTGCTTTCGAACTGCTAGGTTGGCAGGAGCTGGGACTGAGCAACAGGAGCTCACCCCGTCGCAGGGATTCAAACCGCCGACCTTCTGATCAGCAAGCCCTAGGCTCTGTGGTTTAACCCACAGCGCCACCTGGGTCCCTGTTTTTGCTCAAAAGTAATTCTTATTGTGTTAATCAGGATTTAGTCCTTAAAGAGTGTCTAAACTGGTTAAACCAATAAATTAAAAGCCTTTCCATCAATTAAAAATCAATTAATACATCAACTTTTTAATACAAATACTTACTCCACTCTCAAGTACAACATGCACCTGTCCCCACAAACAACTGCACCGCTACATAAAATACTTCCAGAAACAAACTGGATGGTGATACATCTTTTGTTTTCCAGGGAGCAAGGCACAGCTGCCATTTATCCCAATCACCGACATCCTATTTACAGACTTATGTCCTCCACACCCACTTCCATGGCCTCAAAACAAAGTACATTCCTTTCTCAGAAAGGATCTTCAAACGCTATCTTGCTTACATTCAAACAAAGCCATTACCCAACTTCAGCTCAGCCTACCCAATAACATCCCAAAGCGCAACCCAAGCTCACTTCCTCCAAGCAGTGCACGGCGCATTGAAGTCACAACATACCATCTGCCTACCATCCTGTTTACCAGGCTCACTGACCCAGACTTCCTCCCACCCATCATTCCTCCTCCTCCTCCTCTAAATAACTCCACTACCCATGCATGATACGACACCAAGTTCCCAGGCAATTATAGCAAAATAGAAAACAGGCAGTTGTAATCCTTGTCATAGCAAACCTTGTGTCAAATTAAACAGAGCCTGCCCGAACATATGTGAGAATTTTTTGGGGGTGGGAATTACCCCCTCCCCCAGCATTTCCTTAAAAACCAAAACCACACAACAGCTGACTCGATAACAACACAAGGTTAGCCAATATTATGGATGGGGAAGGTACCACTAGGGTGGGAGCAATGGAACACCCAATCTCAGTGACCTTGGTCAGCAGGCAGGAGCTGCACTAGGAACAGACCATGGCATTACCAAGGAGGCAGGTTTAGTCACTATCTGAAGGCTATCCCAGAAGGATACAGGTATCAGCAAGGGTGTCCCACATGACTTTAAGGTGCTGCTCTGCAACGCCAGGTCAATGACCAAGAAGACCAGTGCCATCCATAACTTGATCATGGCTGGGGGAACTGACCATGCACATGTAACAGAGACTTGGTTGGATGAAGCTGATGGGCCTGTTCTTGCTGCTGCTTGTCCACCGGGTTTCTCTTACACACAGCAGCCCAGGTCATGTGGGCAAGGAGAGGTGGATGCAGTGGTTTTTAGGAAGCCTTCCATTTTCATCAGGTGTCCTATTAAGGAGACCCAGTTCTCTGAGTGCATGTTCTACAACAGTGTTAGAAATTAGCCAAGTGCTGGGCACATTTTGCAACTGGCATGGGTCCAATAGTAACCACGTGGAGATCTCTGGGTGCCAGGTTGGTGAATGGGAAGAGCAAAATGTCACTTAGATAAGGATCTGGAATATTTTCCTTGTAGCTTTAATTTGTTTTATTCTGGATTGTTTTATTTGAGGTTTTAATGTGTTGTAAACCACTTTTGAGATTTGTTCTTTAAAATATAAAATTCTATAGAAATGAAACTAACATGAACAACAAATTCCAGTTCTGGTGGGGAAACGCCACCTAGACATTCCACTGTGGTGACTGTAACTTAGGTTTAAGGTGCCATTTGGCAATTAGATTATATTTCTAATTATATATCTAATTATATATCTAGATTTCCTGCCCACCTAGCAGTTCAAAAGCACGTCAAAGTGCAAGTAGATAAATAGGTACCGCTCCGGCGGGAAGCTAAACGGCGTTTCCGTGTGCTGCTCTGGTTCGCCAGAAGCTGCTTACTCATGCTGGCCACATGACCTGGAAGCTGTCTGAGGACAAACGCCAGCTCCCTCGGCCTATAGAGCGAGATGAGCGCGCAACCCCAGAGTTGTTCGCGACTGGACCTAACGGTCAGGGGTACCTTTACCTTTATATATCTAGATTATATAACACTAGTTCTGGAATTTGGGCAATAGGGGCAGTACAGGATTCCTACTGGAGTACCAACCTCCCTGCTGCACCAAAGATCCCCTGCCTGAGTTGCTTCAGGTCCTGCTGGATGTTCTCCTGGAGACATTTAACCTGGTGGTCCTGGGGCAATGGCTTTCAACCAGTGTGCTCTGGCACCCTGGGGTGCCTTGAATGAAGGTCAGGGGTGCTGCGACCTTGCACAGCTGTTTATTGCAGCAGCCCTGGCTATATGTTTGGCAGGTGAATGGTGCCTCTGGGGCGGGGCAGCTCAGAGACCAGGTATGGCAGCAGCAGCTGCGCGGAGGACTCCCAAGGAGAAGAGGAGAGGAGGCTGAGGGGAGGTGTTTTAAAAAGGGTGAGAGGCGATCAGCTCTGAAGACAAGGGGTGACATAACTGGGCTCCTGAGCCCCACAGGGGTGCCACAGAAAGAATGTAGCTGGTCAAGAAGCCATGGACTCAAAAAGGTTGAAAACCGCTGTCCTGGGGGTTTTAACATCCATGTCAACTTGACCCTACAAGGGGCAGCTTGAGACATTGTGGAAAGCATGGCCTCCATGGGTCTGTCCTTGCATAAATCTGACCCTACACAATAGTCATGGACATGCCTTAGATTTGACGTTCTCCTCTGTGGACGTGGGTGATCTAACACTATGTTCCAGTACCAAAGAAGTGCCATGGTCAGATCACTTCCTGGTGCAACTAGACTTTTCTGCGACCCTTCCCTTCCGCAGGGAGGGGCGACCGATTTGAATGGCCCACCCCCGCCACTTAATGGATCCAAATGGCTTCCAGAAAGTGGTAGGGAATGAATTTTCCCAGGTTGATGGCCTCTCAGCTGATTCCCTGGTGGCCTGCTGGAATGCAGAGTTAAACAGTATCAACTGTCTGGCTCCAAAGTGCCTTCTCGATTGCATGGAGCCCGGATGGCTTCAAGGTGTTCCCCAGGGCTGAGTCATCACTGAGAAGGCTAGAATGCTGGTGGCGAAAAACTCATTTCATATTGGACCAAATACGGGTGAGAGCTCAACGGGTGAGAGCCTACCTAATGGTGATAGTGAAGAAAACTTTATTCGCCACCTCTATTGCATCAAAAGGAAACAGTTCCAGGAGACTCTTTCAGGTGGTTCAAAGTTTAACAGAACCACCTTCACTATTGGGGTCCAATAAGGACTCCAAGATCTCCTGTAAAGGTTTTACACAGATGGCGGTCAACAGATTGAGGTTGACAAGACAGAAGTATGGTTTCTGGGGGACACGGAGTGGGCAGGTGTGGGGGAGCCCCTGGTCCTCAAGAGGGTAACTGTGCCCCTAAAGTAGGGTTGCCATATTTTGAAGAGCAAAAAAGAGGACACATTTGCGGACTTCTTCTTTTAACTATGGATAGCTATGACGACTCTACCCATGAAAAAGAGGGCATGTCCTGGAAAAAGAGGACATATGGCAACCCTACCCTGAAGGACCAGGTGCATAGCCTTGGTGTCATTTTGGACTCATAACTGTCCATAGAGGCACAGGTTAATTCTGAGTCCAGGGCAGCTGTCTACCAGCTCCATCTGGTACGCTGAGAGCCTACCTGCCTGCGCACTGTTTCACCAGAGGGGTACCTGCTCTGGTTATCTCCCGCTTGGACTACTGCAATGCGCTCTAAGTGGGGCTACCTTTGAAGGTGACTTAGAAATTACAACCAATCCAGAATGCAGCAGCTAGACTGGTGACTGGGAGCAGCTGCCAGGATCATATAATATTAGTCTTAAAGGATCTACATTGACTCCCAGTACATTTCTGAGCATAATTCAAAGTGTTGGTGTTGACCTTTAAAGCCCTAAATGGCCCCAGCCCTATATACCCATCGTTCAGCCTGGACACTGAGGTCCAGCTCTGAGGGCCTCCTGGTAGTTCCCTCACTGTGGGAAATGAAGATACAGGGAACCAGGCAGAGGGCCTTATCGGTGTTGGTGCCCGCCCTGTGGAATGTCTTCCCATCAGATGTAAAGGAAAAATTTTAATGTGTGATGTTTTACTTTGGTTTGATAATTTGCTGGAAGCCTCCCAGAGTGGCTGGGGCAACCCAGTCAGATGAGTGGGGTACAAATAACAGTACTAAATTGCAGGGCTGTCATACATTACCCAACAAAAAGGATCCAAGACTGAACTATTTTGAAGGGCTGGTGTAACTTGTACTCTCTAAACCACAAGCCCAGCTCCTAAATAAAAATGACGGTGTTTATCGGTGCTTCTTCCCCCATCACATTTATTTTTAAAAATAAACTGGGGGAGGGGGCATTAAGTAAGATCTGACTAAGGAAAATCATTAACCCTGCTGTCATTTTTTCTTTGCTTTTGGGTACAAACACTACTACCCAATCACAGCTACTCTCAAATGCTGAATTTCTGGTTCTGCTCTTACCCTTTGGGGCAGCAGTCACTTCTTCACCAGGGAACGAACCAGGAAGTTTCTCTCTCTAGTCTTTCTTCCTAAATACGAACCATTGCTATGAGTTATTGTTGTTGTTCGGGAATAGTTGTTTTTGCTCCGGGTTGAAAATTGATGCCTGGACACCAGGTCAGCCCCAATGGAAGGGTAGTGTGGTACAAGTGTCTTGGGGATCAGGTCTACCCAGCTTGGTATATTTGCTGCCCAGGCTTCACTGCCACTTACCAGATCTAGTTATGTATACTCATGCATGTACTTTGCACACACAATCCCTGGGAAAATGGCTGCAGTTGCCTTGGGCATTGGAGTGGGAAACAGTGATGACTTATGGCCCACAAGTTACCATTCATTTGAACAGGACTTGTGCAAGAGAACTGGGAGTGCAGCAAGACCAGTAGCAGAAACTTTATTGTTGGCTATCTATTGTTTTTGCTTTGTATTTATATACTTCAGCCTAGATTGGTTTTTTTTGTTTTTTGTAATATTTAATTTATTCTGTTTGCTAAATTGTGGATTTTTGACATTTTATATGTTTGCATATCATATATATTTTATATATTTTGATTTCCAGTGTCCTCTATTTTAATGTTTTCAAAATTTACTGTAAGCTGCTTTGGGCACAGCTCAATGTGGGAAAGCAGCATATAAGTCAAATCAATCAACCAATTTCCTGGTGAATTGTGTCCGTTTGGGGGAGAATAGGGCTTCTTTGGGTAGAAGGGCACAATATACACTTAATAAAATAAGGGCACGATATACACTTAATAAAATAATACCGTAACTAGCTGTTTAGGTTTTCCACATCAGACACCAAAATGCCTTGGATAAGGCATCACTGCTAATTAAACCCTTCTTAGCAGACATAAGTGCTCTGGGTAATCGTGGGACATTAGGCAGAATTTGCACTCGTTGCTGTCTTGGAACTACCCAAGATACCCAAATGGGAAGCAGCTAGTAAGTGGTTTGATCCACAGAAGCAAACTTACAGATAATATTCTAATAATAATAATAGTTAAACTGAGAGCTACTTGTGATTTCTTTACATTTGAAAGGACCTCAGTGGGAGTTGTTGCCTAGCAACACCCAGCAATGACAGATTGTTCCCGTCCAGGTCTGAGTGAGATCCAGCTGCTCAGCCCCACTTCCCTGCCTCACTGGATTTGACAGGAGCTGCAGGATAGCATGATACCAGGGAAGAACCAGGAAAGGGCAGAAAATGCTGCCTGGATAAGGCTGGTTCCTGGACTTGAGAGGCGGGGAACCCTTCTCAGCCCAGGGGCCTCCGTCCCTCCTGCCCCCCAGATCTCTAGTCCTTCATCCTAGTCCCTTTTGCCTGCTCCGTTTACTTTCTCCTGATTAGGTAAAGGGACCCCTGACCGTTAGGTCCAGTCACGAACGACTCTGGGGTTGCGGCGCTCATCTTGCTTTACTGGCCGAGGAAGCCGGCGTACAGCTTCCGGGTCATGTGGCTAGCATGACTAAGCCACTTCTGACGAACCAGAGCAGCGCACGGAAACGCCGTTTACCTTCCCGCCGGAGTGGTACCTATTTATCTACTTGCACTTTGATGTGCTTTTGAACTGATAGGTTGGCAGGAGCAGGGACCGAGCAATGGGAGTTTACCCCATCGCAGGGATTCGAACTGCCGACCTTCTGATCGGCAAGCCCTAGGCTCAGTGGTTTAGACCACAGCGCCACCCGCTCCTGATTAGCTGCCTCCCTATTCCTGCCCATTTCCTTTCACTAGACTCCTTTCATTGCTAACCCTGCGTGACCCAGCGTTTTCTCAGCCCAATCCATTTTCCTGTTCTGTATCAGGAAGTTGACCAAGCATCAGACATACAGACAGTCATACAACAACAAGGAGCTACAGGTAAGCTGGAGGCAAAACGTCCCATTGCTTGCTCTGCACCAAAGCATACCCCAATACTCCTCTCTTGGCATTTAATTCCCTTCTCCTCAGCTTCCTACTGTGCTCAGAAAAGATCCCAGAAATGCCATCCTATATCCCACCAGCATCATCCACTAAACTAGGGATGGCAAAAGCAGAGCCCTTCAAATGTTGGACTCCAACTCCCATCAGCCCCAGGCCAGCATAGCCAATGGTCATGGAGACGGAAGTTGTAGTTCAAAAATATTTGGAGGGCCCATTCCTGCACAAAACACATACTGACAATCTTATGTCCTTCTTTTATTCCTTCCACCTGGCCTCTGCAATGTGTTGAGCTCTCAAACTGTGAATATTTAATTGTTTCATTGTTTGCAGCGCTTACGGTATGTGCTGCCCGGTAACAATGTTACCTGGGTTGCTTACAACAATCCAGCATTAAAATGTAATGTCAAACCAGCAATACACAATAAAAAGTAGCACAAAATGTTTAGCAGCAGCTAATAAAACAGTATAGTAAGATTCACAGCATTGCTAAAAGAATGCTGCAAATGGGGGTTATAAATGCACAGGTCAAAAAATATTTATGATTCCTAATCAAAATACACAAGCTTTTGCTTTCCACCAGTTCACACAGCATGCTAACCAAAACCCTGACTTAGCATAACTGCATGAGCATGTGCACTCCCAGAGACGAGACCACAGCTGCTTTGCTCCTCCTTGGGTCCTCCTGCTGTATCACTGAGAGCTAAGCAATGGTTTGGTTTAGCATATCATCCGTACCTAGGTTCATGATTTGTCTCCTACAAAAAACCCACAAGCAGTAAGCCATAAAACAAACCATGGCTATAGCTCATCATTTGTCTGGGGTAAGGGAAACTATGAGCCCAGGTTCCAATGACACACTAAGCCTAACCATGGCTTAGCTCACAGTAGTAGAGCAACAGGCACTGAGGAGCACCAAAGCAGCAGCAATCTCCCCTGTAGGAAGGAACCCACATCATTTGGCTTAGCATACCATGTGAACTGGGTCTGTAAAGTAAAGGTAAAGGGACCCCTGACCATTAGGTCCAGTTGCGGACGGCTCTGGGGTTGCGGCGCTCATCTTGCTTTACTGGCCGAGGGAGCCGGCGTACAGCTTCCGGGTCATGTGGCCAACATGACTAAGCCGCTTCTGGCGAACCAAAGCAGCACACGGAAATGCCGTTTACCTTCCCGCCAGAGCGGTTCCTATTTATCTACTTGCACTTTGAAGTGCTTTTCAACTGCTAGGTTGGCAGGAGCAGGGGCCGAGCAATGGGAGCTCACCCCGTTGCGGGGATTCGAACCGCCGCCCTTCTGATCGGCAAGCCCAAGAGGCTTAGTGGTTTAACCCACAGCGCCACCCGCGTCCCTGAACTGGGTCTGTACTGAGTTGCAACTGCACAGGGCTTTTGGAGAATCTAGGAGCAATAGGAAACCTTTGGAGGTCAGTCCACGTGCCTTTTGCATTGGAGTATTCTAAGTGTTTTCTGCTTGGCTTTTATCTACTTGGATATAATCCTAATTTCATTTAGTTATAACTTCATTAGGGTCTTACGTATATAAAGATACTAAGCAAGATCACGTATGTGGAGATTAAGGCTGCGGTTTTATGGACAACTATTTGGAAGGAAGTCCCACTGAACAAAGTAGGGCTTGCAGTCTGGTCCTATGCATGTTTCTGAAGAACTGTTCAGAATTTTCCAGAAATAAGGCACCGAAGGCACTAGGCAATTTTTAAAAATGCTATTGTGGCAACTAGCTGGTATACAGTGGTACCTCGGTTTATGAACAGCCCTGTTTACGAACTATTCGGTTTATAAACTCTGCAAAACCGGAAGTACCGGTAGTATTCCGGTTTGCAAACTTTACCTCGGTCTACGAACGGAAGCCAAATGGTGGAAGGGCACCGGCGGCAGGAGGCCTCATTAGGAAAAGTGCGTCTCGGTTTAAGAACAGACTTGGTTTAAGAACGGACTTCAGGAACGGATTAAGTTCGTAAACCGAGGTACCACTGAATTTAATCCAACAAAGCATTTCTTTTTTAAAAATAAATAAATAATAATCACTAAAATACACAAAGCCAATTAAAAATCAGAATAAAATACACAAAACCAATTAAAAACTAGAACAGAAACCAGAATAGAGCAGAGCAAATGCCCTTAGAAACAGCAGTCAAAATAAATGCAGCACAGAGATAGCCCTGCATATTGGGAGGGGGCGGGGGTTGTACCTGCAGTGGAATTGGACCTCCTTCATATTTAAGCCAACCTTGCCCCCCTCCCGCCCAGAATAAACTTTGAAGCAGGCCCTACTATTACATCTTTATTGCTGCAGATGTTTGATTTAAATCCACCTTGTACCGGTAGGAGAAATGTATGGACTCTGCCCCTCAGATAGGATAGGGTGGCTGTTTGTAAACTATAGAGATTATATCCTGAAGGGCAGTAAAAAGGGAGGGGGCAGTGGTGCGGGCGAGGAAATGAGAGAAAGCCAAAATGGTGGGTGGGATTTGCGAGAGGATAAAGTGGAAGGAATCCCCCAATGGAGGCATGCTACAATACAAGGCAACGTTTTGCAACGTGTATCACCCAGAAATACTTTGTACTTAGTACCCAGTATAGGTGAATGCAATGGAAGGAACACTATTAAAACAAAGAGCTCCACTTCTAAACATTTAACAAAACCCAAGGAAGCAGACAGACGAGCAATTCCTGAACTGCATTTCAGTCATCTAATAATGCAGCCAACATGGTAGGCCTGCAATAAGGAGCAGGGAAAAAAGGAACTCATACTACTGCCAATTCAATTCAGAGCCTGGCAACAGCAGAAATGCGAAAATAGGATAGCTAAGCCTTCCTCAAAGTCCATCGCATCAGGACTTCATGGAATAAAAATGAAATAAATTGAATTTCCTAACGTAATTACCTGTGCAATCTGACCAGATGCCGGCAAAGGAAGATAGCTGACTCTGGGCATTGAGATGTTCCCGAAGGAACTTCCCTGTGGATTGTAACCAGTCTTAATTGCTAAAATAAAGACACCATTTTGCATTTCCACCTCAAGCACCATATGCTGAGCCACACCTGGCGAACGAATGGTCAAGGCTGCAGTGTGAGTTGTCACAGTCAAGAGGCCCATGGATTCTGTACCGCATTTGCCCTTGAGAAATTCATTGTTGATTACTTCACCCATGTGCATACCCAGCAGAAACAAGCACACCCATACACTCCTCTCTATCCATGTCCCTGTGCAATATGAGCACGCATGTGCATTATGAGCTCAAGCCCTTGCAGCATTCCTGCAGAATGATGCTCAACACACACCATCTCAACGCCAACCTTCATCGCAGGCTATTCATCCTCTCACAATAGCACATTTCTTCTTATTTTTGTGTGATCTTAGAGAAGTCACATTTCACCCAGGAGAAGAAAACAAGCCAAAGCTCAAACGCTCTTGCCTAACAAATCCAGCTCCACCACTTCATTAGGCCCCTTCTGCAACGCTTCTGAGCCAGAGTCAGGGTCAGAGCTTTAACCTTGTTGAGCTGCTGGCCTAGTCTAGTCAGTGCTGGATTTGTGCACAAGCAAAATAAACTGTGGCTTGGGGCCTCAGATTATGAGAGGCCTCTAAGTCAAAAAACAAACTAAACTAATTTTGGAGTTTTGCATAATTGGTTAATGAAGGAAATAGGAAAACAAACTCATTCTGATATGATAAAATATACTCAATGGCTACACAATAATTTGTCATGTTGTGTTTATATATCTATTCAGAAATAATAAGAATAATATTGTTTTAATATATGCTAAGAAATCATATGGTATTTTCATAAGCAAGCGGGCTGATTGCAAGATGTGCAAGATTGTTAGTTTTTAGTTGCATCCTAGCCTATGCATCGGCATGTATACAAATACAATAGTTCATTATTTCTATTTTCATTGTCCTTCTTACTAGACTAATACAGTCTGGGTAATGCTCAGGGGCCTCTGAAAGCTGCCATAGCTTAGGGCCTCAGCATGTCTTAATCCAGCTGAGTCCAGAGGCAGCCAACAAGGTGCAAGCCAGGTATTTTGGAAGACCACTCCCATCCCTAAGTATGGCCGTGTTGGCTGGGGCTAAGGATTACGGCTTTCACCCATGATCCATGACCTTGTCTTGTTGCAAATCAGACTTTGGGACAAAGGCCTATGCTGGCTGAGATGCTTTCAAATCCCCAATGAAAGCAGCTGTTATCTACACCTGGTTTTGTCAATTTAGACCAATTTTTCCTTCCTCTTAGAACTGGCTTAGCAAGACCATTCTCCAACTCCTTTAGGTGTAAACACATTAGCATATACAAAGCTATTCAGCAGGGCTTAGGCCTCCTGGCTCCTATTTGGAAGTATCTGCCTATAGGGATACAGTGGTGGTGGTCTTATGTAGCATTTGATTCTGGGTAACATGTAGATAACAGATCTGCCTTAAGGCAACTCAGAAAGCAATAAAGATTTCTTTAGAAGATGAGTCCTAGAACCCCTTGGGGTCACCATCAGCTGGCAATGGCAGTTAACTCATAACTTCCCTATCAAAATATACCTTACTAGAAGATGCTATAGGATGAAAGCCATACACAGAAAACACTGTGCACAGGAAACATCCCAGAATAAAAGCTCTCCGGCCAGCAGAACACACACACTCAGGAAGCACAAATGAGAATTGGGGCTTGGGGTTGAAATCAGATTGTGCTGTGCACAACCATACAAAACCCTTAAAAGAGCAGCTGCCTAATTCAGGTTGTGATGACAGATAAAAGGCACAAACTTATTCCCTGGTCTCAAATATTGTGTTGGAAAGAATGATTGGATGTTGCTGCAGTTTTTTAAAACATAATCATTGGTTAGGTAACACATAAGAAACATTCAGTACTAGCGCTGGGAAAATGAGAGGTCCCCAGATGCATAGACTAGAAACTTACAGTAACCACAAACGGGCAGAGCATGATTCATAGTTAGCATCTGCATACAAGGCTGCATATAACCAGCTGTAAAGGGGACTTCACCTCACCCCACCCTTCCAGCCCCTCAATGAGGTCGGGTTAAGAGCAAATGGCAACAAGTAATCCGGCAACAATACAGTAAATGGCTTTTTGCACAATCAAATCCATACAGCCCCTCTCGCAGGGCACACCTAACGCATCCCTCATAGGATATACACACGCATCACATGTCCCTCCTCCATACGAAGGTACATGCACCAACACCGCGACATCCTTCCAGTCTGCCTCACCCCCAGGGATACCTCTTTTCTGTGCACCTTCCGCGTCTCCCCCTCTCCCACCCATCATACTTCATCTACACACGCACACGCATCGATTCACCGACTACATGCTACGGGCGAGAGTTCTCACCAAAAGCGTACGCCAGCGCTGAAACCTGAGCCATGCATGCCTACTTCCTCGACATGCCCAACACCTGAAGTGCACCTCAGACCTGTCCGCTCTTGCATGCACACGCACCCCATTCGCCTTCCTCCTCTTTCGTGCATATTCCCCAGCCTTCCCTTGGGCTGCCTTCTGCTCCTTCCCCAGGCACTCCTCGGGGTCTCTCTCCGAAGGAGGCGCATCGACACCCGAACCCGCTGCAGCACCGCAGCTCCCGTGCAGACGCTCCTCGAGACCCCAACCCCAGAGCAGCAATGCCCCGGACAGAGCGGAGGGGACATGGCAAGGGGGAGAATGCAACGCACTTTTCACCCGGGGAAGAGGCGGCGCGCTTGCTGCCTCGGCCATCCGCGCGCAGGAGCAAAGCACGAGCGCCAGCCAGGGCAGCTGCCAGCCTCGCCCGCGCACCCCCCCCCCCACCTCGCCGCACCAGCAAAACACGCGCAGTCCGAAAAGGCGCTTGCAGGGATGCCACGTCCCCGGAGCCCGCACACAGGCAGGGCATTCCGGGGCAGGGGAAGGCGTCGGGGCGGGAGGGGGGCACACGAGCGAAGCGGAGTTCTTCCACCCCCCCCAGCACCCAACAAGTGGCAGGAGGCGAGGGTGTTTCGGTCCTGGCTGGCAGGAGCCCGACTACTTGCCCCCCTTTCTGACCCGGGAGGGGGCGCACACAGCGCATCGGGGTGCCATCGGGGAGAAGCCAGGCGTCGCCCACAAACGCCTCCTTGTCCCCGTCCCCCCGCTGCTTCTCGCCTGTCACGGGAGGGGGGGTAGCAATGTGCGTGGAGCCCTCACTGCCCACCCCCCCGGGAACTGCTTCCGATTTCGGGGGCGCTCCCGTCTCCGCAGATTGGAAAAGATTCGTTGAGACCCCGATCCGTGAAAAAAGGAGGTGCCGAAAAGGAGGGGCGCGGGGGGAGAGAATGAATCGAATTGGCTCCGGGAGGGAGAGCAGCAACGGAGGCGCCGCAGCTCGCGGGTGGGGGGGGGGGTGCGAAGCAGCTGGATGCGGCTAGAGGAGGAAGGACCCGGTGCAGGACCGCAGGCGAGTCGCCTGCCGGCTGGAGCAAAAACTTGACCCCCCACAGGCTGCCTACCAAGTATCCCCATCCTCGCCCCTCCACCCATCCTTCGTCCGTCCTCTTCGGGGAGCTGCTTCTGCTGCTCGCCTGCCTCTGCTCCCGCCACCCGCAGCCTCGACCGGGCGCCTTCCTTCCTCGCTTCCCTCCAGCCCGGCGCCCGCATTCCGACACAGCCGCGAGCCGAGCGCGGTCCTCCGCCGCGGGGTCCGCCCTGCCCGCTTCCCGGCTGCCCGCCCGCCCGCCTCGCCGAGCTTCCTTACTTAGCGGCGCCCTGCGCACAGCCGCCCGGGGCTTCCTCCTCGCTCGCCGCTCCTCGCCGGGCATCTTCGCCTCCCGCCGCCTGCCCGCTGCTCTCCGCAGCAAATCCGCCAGCAGCCCGGCTCTCCGAGCCCCCAGCGCCGTCGCGCTCCGCTCCAAATCCGTTCAGTCCGTTCCAACCGAAGGAAGCCCTCCCTCCTGCCCGCCCGCCCGCGCCAGGAGCCCAGCCAAGCAGCCGCTGCTGCTGCCGGGGCGCGCGCCGAGCCGGGCTGTGTCCGAGCCGGAGCTGCTCTCTCGGTGTGTGTGAGGAGGAAGTGCAGGGGAAGCGCAGCCCAGGGATTGCATCCCCCCCCCCGCTCCTCGCGCGCGCGCGCCGCCGCCGCCTCCCTCTCCTCGCTCGCTCCCTCCCGGCTGGCCTCCTCCTCCTCGTCCTCGCTGCCCGGGGAGAGAGGGAGGCGGAGCTCCGGCGCCTTGGCAGAGCCGGTGCCCAACCGAAGCTCCGCGCGGAGGTGGCCGCAGCGCCCGCGACCCAGCCAGCCTCGCGTGCCTTAGCCAAGCCGGCCCAGCCGCGCGCTCGCCTCCGAGGAAGGGGACAAGCCCTCCCCAAGCGCCTGCCGGAGCATCATCCTTCCTTACCCGCCGCCCGGCTCCTCGGGCCCCCTGTTCGCGGCCACGGACTTGCCTGCTTTGCGGGGAGCGATGGGCAGCCCCGCGCTGCCCGGGGAATTCGCGGCGAGATGCCCGCCCGCCCGCCCCGCGGATTTGCCGCCCGTCGCTGCAGCTGGCCGAGCCGCGAGGTCGCGCGCTGGCGCCCGGCAGCAGGAGGCGTCCCACTCGGCGGGGCGCGCAGGAACGCGGCGGCGGCCACGGCCACTAGGGGCGCGCGAGGCCTGCTCCCCACGAGGCGCGTTCGAGGCCTGCGCGCCCGCCTGCCTGCCTGCCCTGCTGGCCGGAGCCGCTTGGAGCGCCGCGCCGCCTGCCCGCCGTTCGCTCTCCCCGCGTGACTCCCGCTGACCTTGCCCCCGCGAGTCCTGCCGCCCGCCCGCCCGCCCGCGCGCCCTCCCCTCCTCCTCCTCCCCCGCTGTCCTCGCGGCCGGTTCCGGTGAGTCACCCGCGCGTCGCCGGCTGCACCTGCCGGGGGAGGAGGGAGCGCGTTGGGACTGCGCACCTGCCCAGCAGCAGCCCTCCCTTCCCCCTCGCCGCGACTGCAGCAGCCCCGGAGGGGGTTGGCCAATGCCATGCCGATGCCCCTCGGGGAAAGCGGGCCAAGGGATCGCGCGGCGGAGCGGCCGTCGGGATCCGTCTCCCGCAGGCCCTTTTGGGCTTCCAGGGAGAACTCCTGGCTGGCGAGGCCAAGATGGTTGCCAGCTGCCCCGGCATCCAGGGGGGGCCGGTAAAGCAGCAGAGACTCACACGCGGGAAGGGAAGCGGCTGCCAAGCGCCGGCTCCTCTGCACCTTTAAGCAGCGAGGGCCCTGCTCTGCCAGTGGTCCGGATTTCCAAGCTGGATCCTGGTCCTTTGCCAAGGACTGAGCGCTCGTTAACATTCAGCCTGGCGCTCCCGGTGCCAAGCTGCCAGGCTCGCTCCAGAGATCCCTGGCTCTTGGGCCCCTGCAGGCCGGCCACGGCAGGCAACTCAGCAGGCGGCGCCTTGCGGAGCCCTACCGGGGTGGGGGGCTGCCGGGCTGCCCTGCTGGCGAGCCGGGGTGGTAGAAGGCGGCTCCCAAGGCTGCGCGGCGGTGTACTTTCTAGCATCGTTAGGAGTAGATTATGGGCAGAGCCAACCTGTTAAAAACACGTGTTGCTTCTTTCCTGCAGCTCCAGATTTTTTACATGCTGCTCAGCTCTATGAACCTGTTGCGCAGCACGGCCCCCGCGTTCCTTCTTCCCCTCCATGCCTCATTCGCCTTCCATAACCCACTGCACCATCTACAGGCTGCTTTGTCTTTCAATGGAATGACGGGCTTTATGTGAATTTGAGTCCTTGGGGTGTGTGTGTAAAAGAGAAAGAGAGTATCTCTGCATCTTCCTGGGGGAGAGGGGTCTTGTGAGGAATGTGAATTTCTTATCAAAAGACTCTTCCCCCCCAAAAAAGAGAGAGTCTCTTAAGGATTCCTATTGCTCCTCTCTCCTCCTACTCATCTCTCCAGGCTAATCCTCTACTCCTTGCTTGCTCCAGGCTTTTCTGCTACTGCCCACTGCTCCGGAGCTATGTTTATTCCCCCCTCCTTTGTTTCATTTCATCTTAAATTAAATCATATCCAAGGCTTGAAGTTTGCTTTTCCCTAGTACAGGGATGGCCAACTCCCAAGAGACTGCGATCTACTCTCAGAGTTAAAAACTGGCAGTGATCTACCCCCTTTTGGGGGGTTCAGGTCAAAGTTGTTGAGCTTTTTTAGGAAGGAGGAAGGCCCATTTTGGGGGGGTGGGGGGGTTCAGGTCAAAGTTGTTGAGTTTTTTCAGGGAGGAGGTAAAATGTTGAGCTTTTTTTTTTAGGGGAGCCACAGTTGTTCAGCTTCTTTGGGGGGAGCCAATGATCTACCAGTGATCTACCGCAGACGTCCAGTGATCTACCGGTAGATCACGATCTACCTGTTGGACATGCCTGCCCTAGTACATCACTCGATGCTGATGTTTGGGAAAGCAACACACTGCAGTGGAACTGGCCACTTCTAGCTTTTTAGTTTGATCTTCACCCAGTAGTGAACTCTGACCCCAATTAGGATGGTGTTTGCATGTTCCCATTGTAGCTACAAATCTGGCTAAAGTAATGTGCCTATTGCCCAGCCCAGCCTCAACGGACTTTGCTCTGTTTACTTTGTAGGTAGGCCTGCAAGGCTTTGTTTGCATAAGATACCCAGGTAACCGGTGTGAGGCCGCACCTGCGTTAGAGACTGGGGAAGGGTTATTCTAGTTGGGTGTTAAGACTAGGAAGCATGCAGCTGGTATTAAAAAGTTACTTTTTTCCTTTTATTTTCCGTCTACTTCAAAAGCTTGCTGGAGCATCAAGGATGTTGATGGGTTGAGATCATGTTCAGCTGCATGGTCTTCCCAGAAGTACAGTACACTTCCTGTTCCTGTTCCTTCAGGTGTTTCCAGTTCTTAAAAGAGAATGAGTGTTAATCTAAGACAGATTTATGAGGAGAGAAATTGAAGTAGCAACGTCCCTCCTCTTAACTCGCACAAGAGTCAAAAGGAGGGAGGTTGTCACTTGATTTTCCCTCCTTCGAAATCTGTCCCATTAATTAACTCCCATTAATTTCCTAGTGGATGGTGTTCAGAGGGCTGCGTTTGTTTATCTCCCACTGCAGTCCTTGAGTGGCATGATCCTCTGCATTTGCCACCTGAGGCAGCTCCTTGCCTGTGCCTTGTGGGCACAGCTGCTTGTGACTGGAATAGAAAAGGCCCTGGCCATGTCCTTCAGCTCGGTCCCTACTGTGTTCAAGGGGAGGAAGCAAATCTACGTGAAAGCGTGGGTGATCCTCGGAAGAAGAGCGACTCTCAGCATTGGCTTCTCCTTCAACCACCCGCAGGTTTTGATGCTGCCCCTTCCGGAGGACACTGGGGAGCCCAGCATGGCGCAAAAGAGTCCATCAGCCCTACCTTGCTGTGGCACACGTTGCACAGGGACAGCTGCAGTGTGGTACCACGGGGCCTTGTCAGGAAAACAAAGTCTGTGGCGGGAGAGTAGCCAGATAAATCTCGAGAAAAGGGGAAATATAGGAGAGCAAATGAACCTTACATGAGAATAAATACTCTTCCCCCCCAACACAAATGCTGCTGGTTGCTGTGAGCAGTTTCAAAGGCTCCTCTGTTCTCTCATCAGTTCTGGGCTCCACAGGAGGGGGGAGGGAGAGGATTCGGGCAGCTAATGCTAATAACACAGATGTTCTGACAATTCTCTCCTTCCTACAATTAAAAACAAAAGGCACTGAAAAACAAACATGAGGAAATGAGCAACATGAAAGACTCTAGGCTTTTTTCCTCTTCCCCCATACAGTATTGCTCCTGCAAACAAATAAAAGGCAAAACAAAGATGGGTGTCTCTATGTGGCAGCCTGGGCACCATGCTAGATCTGAGCGTCATGTTGATTTTTTTCCCAAGCCAGGTTCTAATAATATCTAGGGCACACTTGGGAAGATGTTCTGCTGATATTAGGACCGCCTGGGCTGCTTTTAAGAATTTACAGTACCAAATGGATGGGCAGAAAGGAACCACCGATTGGGGAGGGGGCACCAGCTCACACTAAGGGGGGGGGAAATAGACATGAAATAGACAATGTTATGGTGATGGTTCAAAGACACAGTGCTGATTCCTGGGTGTTGATTGTGATGACAATCTCAGAGTTGTCATGCTGATCGGCAAGTATAGGTGGCAAGTGCCACATTTGGGGTCCTGAGATAGAATGTATGTGGTGATATTCTTGTATGATATTCACATGGATTTGGGGTGTGGCATCATCCTGAGTCCAGGTTATAGTCAGAAAGGGTGCCAGACATTGTGAAACCTTGGGCTGGGTTGCTCAGGAGAGAAGGTTTTGCATTGATTTGGGGTGATGGGTTTTGTTTGTTTTTGTTTATTGCAGCATCACTCACATGTTGGAGTGGCACCAGGAAGGTATTCTTGTGTAGGTGTGATTCCTGTCGCACTGGGCTTTTCACGGAGGCCATGATGTGTGTTCTTCCCTGGAAAGCTCGCTCTCTCTCTCTCTCTCTCTCTCTCTCTCTCTCTCTCTCTCTCTCTCTCTCTCTCTCTCTCCTCTTGCCTGTAGGATACATGCTGCCAAATTATCAAGAGGTTGTTTTTATTACTGTTTTAACTCTTTCTTTAACCTTGTTTTTCTCTCTGCTGCACTTTCACTCACTCATTAATTTTGGTATTTTTCTCACGGTATATAACCCCTGTCACGGCTGCCATGGCAACAGGAGGGAATGCGTTCAGCGCTAAAATATCCTCTCAAAAATAACAAAAATAAGAAAACACAGGCAGCTTGTGTCAGCCACTGCAAATGCCAGTTTGATGCAGACCTTGCGGTGATGGGAGGAAGAGGAAGAGGCTGTGAGCTAGAGGAGGATTCCCATTATTAGCCCAAGGCCCCTCCAGTCGTGGTCTTGTCTGAAGATTACCAGATGCAGATGGCTGCACCCACTGAATGAGAACCCTCTGCGTTGATGTTGCCCTTTCCCGCTCCTTTTGATGTCAGTTTTCCTTCCTGACTGTTGATTCCCCTGTTCCTTGAGAAGTCCCAGAAGGAAATCTGGAAGAGAGGGAAATATTGGCTGCTAATGGTTACCGGTACATTGCTGGTTTGTTCATGTCTTTCAGATTTTCCCCTATGAGCCTAGTATTTCAAATACCAAAAGAAAATGCCAGTCCTTTTAAAATATTCCCTGTACAGTATAGGGTGCTTCTTCGGCACCCTGAGTTCTGCTGCATCCCAAAATGACACGAGCGCATTTCCGCTCCCACCCATTCAGCCTGCCAGCTCCCTCTCCTTCGGGTCCTAATTCGTTTCCTTGGCCTTTGGAGTCCACACAGAATGCAGAGCATGGACCAAGAGGAGGAAGGGAGGGACCACTGCACCTGTGGGGAGGGAATGGCCCAAACTGCTCAGCTCATTTTCCCTTCACCATGTAATACTTCATACCAAAATCTAACAAAACAAGGGATGTTTTTATTGGAGACATTTACATGGGGGTGGGGGGAGGAAAGAACACAAACATCTGAGCCGGGTTGGCTATTCTTCCTCCACGGTTGGAGGCAATGGATGGGGCACCGCAGCCGGTACCAGATAATACCTGCTGCATATTCATTTCTATGGCGCTCTGCAGAGAACAGGACCCTCCATGTACGCAGTTCTTTGTAGACCACAAGGGAGGCCATACAGCAGGCCTAGCAGCTGGGTGCTGAGTGCTCCCAGCTGTTCCTCAGTGCGGTGGACAACCAACTTGTTCTAGTCAGGTTCCTGCACCTTTGCAAGTTCCATGAGAGGCAGTTCTATAACAGGCAAAGAGATACCCAGCACAAAGATGGAGCCACAGGCAACGCGGCCCCTGCTGTCCTGCTGTTGGCCATGCAGCTGTCAAAGGCGGAAGAGCCCAACTGGAGCAACCACTTGGCAAACCCATACACATGTCGCAGAAACCACCTCCCCGTCCCTGGCGCTGTTCAACAAAAGTTTGCATCTTTGTCACAATGAGTGAGCAAATAAGGAGTCCATGCCATAGCTGTCAACTTTCAGATTTGAAAATAAGGGATTTTTTCAAACTTTCGGATTTGAAAATAAGGGATGCCGCGAAGGCGGTGTAATGGCACCAAGCAGCCTCGCCACCCTGCGCTCCAGAGGCTGCGCGTGAACGGGAGAGCGAAAGAGCAAGCGCATAGATGGCAAGCAGGCTGTCTGTCTGGTTGGGCGTGAGGGTCTGGCTGCACAAGGCATGCAAGCTCCGCCCCCAGTCGGTCTCAGACTCCTTATTGGCAGCCGAGCAACGCAGCTGAGGAACCTCCCTTGAGTGATTCTTGAAACAGGGAATACTTAATTGTTAATATACTACCAAGAACCAGAGTGACATGTGATAATGAGGTAATGTCTTCCATCCCCACAGCAGCCTCCACCATGGCAAGCAATGGGGATTACAGTTATAAGTGGAAAGGCTTTTTTAAAATTATTATTAACCTGCTTCAGCCTTAGGTAGTACCAAATCAATGACACCTCAGTGGTCTTATGTGCACAGATGCTCAAGTGGGCAACCTTTCTGGGGTGGCCACTGTACTGGAAAGGCTTGCGTTGGCATGATATCTGGAGGTATTCTTGTTTGAAAAAAGCAAGTTACCAATGCAGTAGAGTCCGCTTCTTAAATTTCTAGGCATCTGGTTTGCCGTGTTCTAATGTAGCCTTATACCGATGGATGAATCCAGTTTATCAGACTTCTCAGTAGCAAAACACGTAGCTGCTTCCCAGCCAGCAAGGTCACATAGATTAATAAGGTGGCATTGTGGAATGATTTGGGGCCCTAGAAGGACAGGGGTTTATTTATTAATATAAGCCATGCTCTTTTGAAATCTGTTTAGGGTTGTTAACCATGAAATAATATCCAGCTTTCCTGCCAGTTTAGTTTCATTTAACCTGTGAGGTACTCGTTTATTTTGAATTTGTAAATAAAGCAGGATATTAAAATAATGCTAATTGCAATGCTCATTAAGAAGATGCAAATTATGCAAAGTGTAATGTAATGTAATTGGGTTAATCAATTTATCTTCAGCCCATAACTATTGTTATACGGCAGAGGGGTTGCTTTGGTTGATGTCAGTGGATGCCAATCAAGCCTGTGATGTTATCTCTGCAGGACTACAGTTTGTGGTAGAAGGGACTGCTGAACTGGTCAAACCAGTCTCTTTATTAAGTTTATGGCCCTGGGATGGGCCTGTATGTACTCCATTTACATACCTTAAGAGCTGGGAAAGGACAGGCGTGTCCCCATTGCAACAACTGGTGTGGTTGGTGGTGCTATTTCAGGAGGGGGTAGGCCTCCCCCTTCACTCCACTGGACCATATAGGAGAACAAAAGACCAACAGCTGGTCTTCCATTTAGTTTGGGTTGAAGCTGCAGAGATACACAAAGGCTTGTTTTGCTCTCTGTGCTGAATCCAAAATTATAACTTTAGAGACATGCCTATAAACCAAACGAGGAAGCCAGAGCTGTTGGAGAGTTCATGCTGTAAGCCTTTCCATCTTATGCTCATGTTGTATATATGTGTGAATCAAATAAAAAATCCTAAAGATATTACAGTCTCCAGTGATCTTCGTTCCAAGGAAACAGACTGCAGGTGTCTCGTACCACTCAGAGATTGGGGTGCAAGCAACAGCATTCTCAGGGTTTCTCAAAGTTAAAAATTAATCCATTCACATTTTTGTGTGTGGTGGGAACAATAGTCATAAAAGAGTATGGTGGAACCTTTGGAAGTGGGTTCTAGTATATAAAAAGAGACTAGCCAATAGAAGCAAGATGGACAGGAACAGAATGCTAGGAATGAGAAGGGAGAATCCCCCAACTGTTCTAAGGCATGAGCTGAATAATGGTCTTGGTTCTAACTTAAAATATGTGAATATGTGACAATTCTCTGGCAAGCAAAGGCATTCTTGGCACCCTCTTCCCCTGCTGTCAAACTCCTTGTGTCACACACATGAGTCACACATGATCCCAGACGAGTGATCAAATGTCAGCCCTTGTACTAAGTTTTGTGCTTAGATGATGCTGAAAGCCAATGTGTTTCAGCAAGTCTCAGCCTCAATTGCCCACTTGAAGAATAGAATTACTTATTGGCATTTCTATTGCTATACATTTATGAGCCACTTTTTCTGTTTGCAACTCTCAAAGTGACTTGCAGTCAATTAAAATAGACCTTAAAACCACGCAGAAAGAAAAGGCCACCACCATAGAGTTGAAACCAAAATGGAGCAGCAGCAGTTCTTAATAGCACAGCAGGGAATTCCTCCCACAATTAATAACCAACAGATCTACAAAATTGTAACAGGATTCAGGAGTGTCAACTGAAAATCCAAAGCGCATTACAAAGAATCTGTGTGACAAACTGCTCGTGATTCCAGTACCTGCCATATTCTGCCTGCATATGCCAAAGCAGACAGGCAGGTGGTGAAAAATGGTTTCTGATTTAGTCAAGTGGTGTGTCAGTTTGTGTCACCCCCCCCCCCCCTTGCTGGATGGGAGGGCAGTATTTGAATTTTCAGTTAAGGTGCAGAAAATTGGTCAGTCTTGCCAAAGAAACAGGTTGTTGTTGTTGTTGTTTAGTAAACTCCTGCACACAGTATTTGCTCTCTGCTGTCATATTGATCATGAAAAATGTATAACAAACTCTTTCTCTTTCTTCCCCCATCACTCTCTCATTGCTCTGTGCACGGGATCTTCTTCAGTTTAGCATCTTTGAATCCCATTAGTCTAGGTATTTACTCTATCTCTAAGATCACTAGGGAAAGGTGTTTAAATAAGATCACCGCAGTTCACAAACAGATACCGCCTCATTCTCTGAAATGCTGACACCTCTCATTATCTTTTATTCAAGATGTTCAGCCAGCTTTCTGTCCAATTGACAGCAATGCATCCATGCCAATGGATTTAATTTTGTGAGGAGGACTTAATGAGACAGAGCATTAAATTTCTTAAAGGATGTCTAAAGAGGAACATCCTACTGCATTCATTTCCTCAGCCAATCAGGCTCAAATGCTTTAGTGTGTTTGCTGTTTTATAAAAACAGTAAAGATTATTCTTACTTCCATTTAAATTGGAGACAATCCTCAGCGGGATACAGGAACTTCTCAAAAAGATCAGGTCTGTTCCGCTCATACTTCTGATGCTGCTATTTGATGATTCATGAAGCATATTGTTGTGAGTTTGAGGGGTCTGTCTTTATGATGCCTGAATCTCTTACCATCCCTGGAGAGCTGGACCCAGCAAGGGTTAAACTCTCAAGGAGGATCCCATTGTTGGACGGTGAGAATGCCCATACGTAAAGGGACCCCTGACCATTAGGTCCAGTCGTGACCGACTCTGGGGTTGCGGCGCTCATCTCGCATTATTGGCCGAGGGAGCTGGTGTACAGCTTATGGGTCATGTGAGCAGCATGGCAAAACAGAAGCGCACGGAAATTCCGTTTATCTTCCCGCTGGAGCGGTACCTATTTATCTACTTGCACTTTGACGTGCTTTCGAACTGCTAGGTGGGCAGGAGCTGGGATTAAGCAACGGGAGCTCACCCTGTAGCGGGTTTTCGAACCGCCGACCTTCTGATCGGCAAGCCCTAGGCTCTGTGGTTTAACCCACAGTGCCACCCGTGTCCCACGAGAATGCCCATAGTTACCATCTAAGTATGGTCATTAGACTGACAAAGGAAGCTGCTCTGAGCCAGAGGGCAAATGGCCTTCCTCGCCTGGCTGGTATAAAGAAAGATAAAGGCAGAGAGCTGAGCTAGAAGGAGGCAGAAGCGAGGAGCCCAGAGCCACGCTTGATTTCAGCTGGAATCCAAGGCTGTGCGGATGGGAGAGGCAAGATATTCTGGGGTGTTGTAAGCCCCTCCATCGTATGATCAAGTTGTACATTTGTGTAAATAAACCACATATCATAAAAATGCCACAGTCTCCGCTGTCTCTCATTCCAAGGAAACGGAACCCTGGATTAGTACCGGGAACCCCTGGACTCACACACTGCTCAGAGATTGGGGGGGAGCATGCAACAACACTCACATGGTAGCAGCCTTATTCCAGACCATGACGCTCCTTCCATGCTAGTCCCACCCAAAGCTTCCTGTTGCCCAGGTGCAACTCCAGCAACAAAGACACTTTGTTCTTGTCTCAACTAGAGCCTACCCTACCCTGGACATTTTGTGTCCGGGGCAAAAAATGCAAAACACCCCGCCACCAAAAATGATCATAGTACACAGTATGGCTGCCCTTGCAGATTGTCCAGAAGTTGTGTTTGCTGTTTGGAGCTAACCAATACCAATGTATCACAGCTTTGTCGAAGCCGCTGCACTAGTGGATTATCCATAGCTGTCAAGCCTCCCTTTTTTGGTGAGAAACTCCCTTATTCCAATGCCGTTTCCCGCTGCTATCCCGGATTGTTGATATCCCTTAAATTCCCCGGATTTCAAAGGAAGCAGCTCCTCTCCCTCCCTGCCGGCCAGGGAGGCTCCTCAGCTGTGTTGCTCGGCTGCCAATAAGGAGTCTGAGACCGACTGGGGGCGGAGCTTGCATGCCTTGTGCAGCCAGACCCTCACGCCCAACCAGACAGACAGCCTGCCTGCCGTCTATGCGCTTGCTCTTTCGCTCACCCGTTCGCGCAAAGCCTCTGGAGCGCAGGGTGGCGAGGCTACTTGGTGCCATTGCACCGCCCTCGTGGCATCCCTTATTTTCAAATCTGAATGTTTGGGGAAAATCCCTTATTTTCAAATTTGAAAGTTGACAGTTATGGGATTATCTGGTACCAGACCAAGTTCTTAGAAAGCCCTAAACAGGTGTGGACCAAGAGGCAGTCGCCTCTCTCTTACACCCCTGCCTGGCAGAGGCCTTCCCCGAGGCAGCCCCTAAATGCGGAATTTCCTCCCTGCAGAAGTGTCTCCAGCAGCTTCATTAAGCTGCCATTTCTTCATCTTTTCCACACAGCGGACTTACACTTCCTTGTTTTGCCTCTAGCTCTGAACACAGTCGAAAATCCCTTATTGTGATTTTTTTTTACCTATCTCGAAAGCCTAAGCTCATTCTGAGCTTTAAGCCCCCCTGACACTCCTTCTGTTTCCTATACATGTCCCTTTAAAATATGAGATCATCAGAAAGCTCCTTTTGCACCCACCCAAGTTTTCTTGCTCTGCAATTGTTGGCTATTGTGCCTTCAACATCCTACTTCTAACAACCTCCCAAGGCTAACAGATTTATTATGGCACAAGGTTTTGAGGACTGCAGTCCACTTCATCGCTGCATTGAAGTGTTATCCTGAGTTACAGGCATATATGCACAGGGTTGTAAACAGTGAGACCAGAGGGAAATGAAACGCAGAAAAGTACAGAAAGTGATAATTACATAAACATCAGTGGCAAATTCACAAAGCAGCTTTTGATAATACAGACATTCTGGCATTGGTCAGCTAATTAACATACGAAGGATCTTGGAAAATGATTTGTCTCAATTCAGTCCAAAAGTAATTGCCCTGAACATCTTGTTCAGTTGTAATACAGAGGTTTCATGTTTAAGGTTCGTTTGCTCCAGGACGGCCACTTTAAGGTCACTTATAGAGTGTTCTCAGAGGTTGAAATGTTTGCTCGTTAGCTTTGGAAAATAGTCGTTTCTGATTTGTGTCTATTTATTATTTTGCATGGAGACCAGCCTGCTTGTCTTAAGTAGAATGCAGAAAGGCATTACTTGCAGATAATGGGCTTTCATATTCAAATGAACACTTGACGTTGTGGATGAAATTATTAGGTACTATACTGAGACAAACAATTTCTAGCACAATACCTGTGTTAATTAGGGACGCGGATGGGACTGTGGGTTAAACGACTGTGCCGCTTGGGCTTGCCAATCGAAAGGTTGGCGGTTCGAATCCCCATGATGGGGTGAGCTCCCATTGTTCGGTCCCAGCTCCTGCCAACCTAGCAGTTCGAAAGCACACAGAGCAAGTAGATAAATAGGTACCTCTCTGGCGGAAAGGTAAACGGCGTTTCCGTACACTGCTCTGGTTTTGCCAGAAGTGGTTTTTTCATGCTGGCCACATGAAGCTGTCTGAGGAAGCAGACAAACGCCAGCTCCCTCAGCCTGTAAAGTGAGATGAGCGCCGCAACCCCAGCATCATTTGCGACTGGACTTAATTGTCAGGGGTCCCTTTACCTTTACCTGTGTTAATAGGCTTACCAATGCCAGGATGTTTGTGTTATCAACAATTGTGTTGTGATTTGTCACTGTTATTTGCTTAATTATCACTGTGGATTTCATTTCCCCTGACCTCACTATTTACAATCCCACCCTCTGGGGGAAAAAAGTGTGTCTATTACTGTAACTGTAACTCAAACAATACTTTGTACTATGAAAGCTTATGGCATCAAACACTTGTTGGGCCTCAAGATGCCACAAAACTCTTTGTTCTTTTTCTTGAATCTAAATACCCTTGGGGGGTGGGGTAGTGGCAACAGTAGCTGGGGAAAATGTATTCCCTTAGAGCCTACTGGCATCCTTGGAAAGGAGAGCAAGCAAATCGGAGCGTTGCTGTTGCCGCCGCCACCAACCGAGCTCACAATCTCAGAGACTGTCTGGCGCTATTGGACAAGTCATTGCAGAATCATGCTTTATTATAAGTCTGAACATGAGCAAGTACAGCATTAAGCATGGATCAGCCCATAAGGATTAATTCAACACAGCGCTGGGGGATCAAAAACAGCAGGGGAGTGAAGCAGCAAATGATGTTTCGGACAGAGAGGCCAAAGGCACAAAATCAGACACACAGCCGTAGGGCGCATGCGCACAGGAGAGATCTGCTACTCCAGGGCAGAAGCAGAGGAGGAACAAGGGAGGAGCTGAGGAAAAGAGGGTTGCGCACAGGAGCCTAAGCAGCACCTGGAGTAAAAATGGAAACTCCCAAACAATTGGATGAATTGAGACCATTGTATTAGTGGACCTTTGACAACTGAACTCCATCAACAACAGTTTCAGACAAAGAGACCTAGTGTGGCACAATGGTTAGTAAGATTTATAAGATTTCTTTATTGTCATTGTTACAAGTACAATGAAATTGGATGCTATCCCATTAAAATAAAAACAAAATAAGTGGAGTAGTTCTTTTCCAGTTTTACTTGGAGCTGGTGTACTAGTGACGGCCTTGGTGCCCCCAGACATGGTGTGCTTGACCGACTCCCCAGGCAGCATCAGGCACACAGCAGTCTGGATCTCCCGGGAAGTGATAGTGGATCGCTTGTTGTAATGGGCCAGGTGGAAAGACTCAGCAGCAATGTGCTTGAAAATGTCGCTGATGAAGGAGTTGATGATGTTCATGGCCTTAGACGAGATGCCCTTGTCCAGGAACACCTGCTTGAGCACTTTGTAGACATAGATGGAGTAGCTCTCCTTCCTGCTCTTCTTGCGTTTCTTTTCGACCTTCTTATGGGTCCTGGTGATGGCCTTCTTCGACCCCTTCTTAGGTGCAGGAACGGACTTCGCAGGCTCTGGCATCTCGAAAAGATTCCAGCCACCGCCGAGAGTGTCTTAGTCTTAAAGGAGGGAGGCCTAACTCCAGATCTATGAAGCTTTTGGTGCAGTATTGAACCAGCCACTACCTTTCTGCCTAATTTGCCTCACAGGGTAGTTGCAAGGCAGGCGCAGCAATCAAAAACACAGGAAGTCAGCACAATTTTGGCTGCCCTGTCCCACTACCAGAGGCGACAAGTTCCCTTTTGCCACCTGAGGTGCCCCACACCCCCTGCCAAAGCCAGTGTGGTGTAGTGGTTAAGAGCGGTAGACTCGTAATCTGGTGAATGGGGTTCGTGTCTCCGCTCCTCCACATGCAGCTGCTGGGTGACCTTGGGCTAGTCACACTTCTCTGAAGTCTCTCAGCCCCACTCACCTCACAGGGTGTTTGTTGTGGGGGAGGAAGGGAAAGGAGAATGTGAGCCGCTTTGAGACTCCTTCGGGTAGTGATAAAGCGGGATGTCAAATCCAAACTCCCTTACCCGAGTCGTGTGGTGGCGCCCATGAAGCAGCCACCAACCACCAAGCAGTCAACAACTCGCTACGAAGTTGTAACAGTAAGTGAAGAAGAAGAAGAAGAGTTTGGATTTGATATCCCGCTTTACCACTACCTGAAGGAGTCTCAAAGCGGATAACAATCTCCTTTCCCTTCCTCCCCCACAACAAACACTCTGTGAGGTGAGTGGGGCTGAGAGACTTCAAAGAAGAAGTGGAGGAGCGGAGACGCGAACCCGGTTCCCCAGATTACGAGTCCACTGCTCTTAACCACTACACCACACTGGCTCTCTTTTAACATTGGGGAGGGGGTTGCTGGTACAGTATACCCTTGAATACCCCCAGAAATAAAGCACTGACTATTTACAGTCTGTTATAAAATACACGACTTTCACTTTTTTAAAAACAGCATCCTCCCAGTAGTAGGACTAGGGAGGACTTGAAGAGTCTGTCCTAGCCAGAAGAGTTGGGACTGGGCTAGACATTCTAGCTCCATATAGAAGTGCCACCCTGTCCTCTCAGGGTAGCAGGGGGTGGGGAGCCAAGGCTCTGGCTGGCTTTCTTGGATTTTGATGCCTCATCATCAGAAGGCAGCACCTGGTTCCCACACACAGCTGCTGTCATCAGTGACAGAAAAGCTCTTTTCCTTTCCCAGATGACCAGATCCTGTCCTGATGGAAGACTGAAGTCTTGGCCGCATTCTGTCAGCCTCCCCCAGTGATTCCAGTGATCCCCCCAGGGGCTTACCCAGGATCAAAACTAGGGGGGGGCAAGCCATGGTCATTCAGGTTTGCTTTGAACTAGGGGGGGGCAAGCCATGGTCATTCAGGTTTGCTTTGAACTAGGGGGGGGCAAGCCATGGTCGTTCAGGTTTGCTTTGAATGGACGCTGATCATTTTTGCTTCTAGGGCTGCCTTCTAGGGGGGGCAGCTGCCCCCCTCTGCCCCCCTGGGTACGCCCATGGATCCCCCTCCCACTGGGGAAGTGTCCAGTTGCCCTTTGCTCTCACAGCGCGACCAGAAGTCTACCTATTGTGACTCCTTGACTGAAAGCACCCTCTTCCTTCACCCCCAGCCCTGGTTCGGGTTGAGTTTGAGCCCGCCATCATGACGCCAACTCAGCCTACGAAGCGCAGCCAGAAGCGGTTTCCGCACACGGTTATGCAGTAATATCCAAATCTGCTTACTGTCTGCCACTGTGATTGAAGAAGTTTCTGCAATAATGTATTAGCTAAAGCTTCCAGATTATCCCTGAAACATCAGCTTTAACAAAAGGGTAATGCCTCTTTAATCCCTGCATGATCCAGGTTCCAGTCTCTGCAGGACATTAATTCACAGCTAATACATGGATTCCCTGACAGTTTGCTTATATGGTTGTACAAGAGGCCCTGGCATGTCCAGTTGTCCCAATTGTAAGCTGCGCCAATGCCAGCCAAAGTCCTTCCCTCTCTTCTCATCATTTCAAGGTATTAGACACGAATCCTGCAGCCACTGAGAGTGAAAGGGGTCAGTGGGTGGCTGGAACACGCCTCCCAAACCTTTAGGATGTCCGGACCAAGTGCATGCACGAATTGTGATGCAGGGTTTTAACCACATTGACTCAGTGCAGACAGGGATCAGGCATATAATATTATTTATATTCTCGAAAAATGGGTGATAGAGACCCCAAATTCAAGTGCTGCATGCCCTTGATCATGGCCAGCCCACCAAAGTGGGTACCCATGGTTGAGAACAGCAGTCCACAAGTTTGTAGCTACATTCCTCATGGCAGCATTCAGCCTTCCAGATGTTTCAGAATGCAACTTTGATCAGCCCCAGCCAGTACAGCTGGGAGTTCAAAACATCCCGTGGGCACCAGGTTCGCTATTTATTTATTTTACAAAGTTATAAACTATAAAGTAGTATACCACGTAAAAATGAGATAAAATACAAAAAAATTGCAAGCTCTAAAATGATAAAACACAAAATGACTGGGGAAACTTTCTTAAATAAAAACGTCTTCAGTGGGGGCCTAAACGTCATGGCGCCACCTGTCTGGCTAATTTCAGCCAGTAACTTATTCCAGAGGGCTGGAATCATGGGTTAAACTCATTGGATGGGATGGATTATGTAGACCCATTGAAATTTGGGTCCAGCCCTGGCTTCGGAACCAAAAAAGCCTTGGGGTTTGCCCACACTTACATTCTTCTGTGCTTTCCAGGCACAGTCCATGCTTTAAAGCTTCAGGTTTTTTTGCTCCAGAACTTTCATTGCAAAAACCCGCTCTTTATCGCTGAATAGGAACAAACAGCAATCTGTGGAGAAACCTAAAGGCAATGGTTACATTTCAGCTTTAAAGAGCAGGTTTTCACGGAGAAAGCTTTGGGGGCAAAAATAAAATAAATAAATGCAACTTTTCCTTTTCTTGCCCCAGCTGTATGTTTAATTAATTAGACCTTCTGCTGAACCAGGTCCAGGGTGGGGTGGGCGGTCCCCGGGTTGGCTCAGGGCGGGTCAACCTGATTGGGGACCCCTCCAGATCAGAGCCATGAGGCAGAGTGGGCGAGCTGTGCCCAGCCCTATTATAAATCAGAGCACTATCTGCATCTGAATGAGCACGCCATTTTATTTGCACACATGAGAGTGCAAGATCCTGCCCCAAAGACAAAAGTGCAGCGCTAAGTGGTGCTCTGAAGAGCTTTTTAGGGCAGCCAAGAGCTTACTCTTCTGCTCCACTTGATTTCAAAGTGCAAGATTTTTGCCCATGTTCTTTCCAGTATATCCTTTCCTCCCTAAAGGCTAGACAACGACTTAAAAAAGAAAAATGAAAGCAAGCAGAGACTTCTAGGAAGCAGAACTCAACACAGAATATCACATTCTATATTGGGTGAAGCCAATATTTGTCCTTTTAGCCAGAAGTAAAAAAGGGCAGTTGTTGTAGCAGCAGCAGTGGGAAACGATCATATTTGAGAAAAAGAATTCTGGGTTAGCTTAAAAGGGGATTTGTTCTGTTTGTGCTCTAGTTTTTACACACACACACACATTTTTAAAGCTTGATTTCTATTGTCTCAAGCCATAGAATCATACTTGCTTTTAATTGTTTTGTTTTTAGTTGTTTTTAAGTAGGAGCTCTGTTCAAATTCTCACACAGCTACATAGCTGTCAACTTTCGGATTTGAAAATAAGGGATTTTTCCCAACTTTCGGATTTGAAAATAAGGGATGCTGCGAGGGCGGTGCAATGGCACCAAGTAGCCTCGCCACCCTGCGCTCCAGAGGCTGCGCGCAAACGGGTGAGCGAAAGAGCGAGCGTGTAGACGGCAGGCAGGCTGTCTGTCTGGTTGGGCATGAGGGTCTGGCTGCACAAGGCATGCAAGCTCCGCCCCCAGTCGGTCTCAGACTCCTTATTGGCAGCCGAGCAACGCAGCTGAGGAGCCTCCCTGGCCGGCAGGGAGGGAGAGGAGCTGCTTCCTTTGAAATCCGGGAAATTTAAGGGATATCAACAATCCGGGATAGCAGCGGGAAACGGCATTGGAATAAGGGAATTTCCCACAAAAAAGGGAGGGTTGACAGCTATGCACAGCTATGATATCCAACTCCTTCTGCCCCATTTCTAAAATGCTAGCACAGGCTCCCTGATCACTTCGGTTTCATATTAAGCTACATATTATTATTATTTTAAAACACCCTGATGTCAAATAAGGAGTGGCTAGAAAACACAGTCAGCAGGGGGGGAACTCACTGCTTGCTAAATGAATGGTGGATGTTCATAAATTTTCTGTGGTGACTTTTAACTTAAATGCTCACAAAGTCTCCTCAGAGAGTCAACCTTTCAATTTTAACTTGAAAGGAATCAAATCAATGAACTGAGATGTTTGCCTTTGCTGAAATCTGAAAATGGTACCCATGCCCAGAGCACCACAGCCAGTCTATCCTACTTAATATAAAACCCAAATAGATCTACACATGATATTCACTTTTGCTGGTAGGTTATCCTGCTATGAAGAAACAGTCATGAGCTCCTCATGGGCATATGTTTTCCCATCTCATCCAAAGTGTGGATGCTAACTGACATCTGAAGGCCTCTAGCTCCAATCCCAGAATGCTCTCTCCCTACCCTCTCCTTCCTTGCCTGAACTCTGTTGCCCCCCAGCTCAGGCGGATGAAAAGGAGGCCTCTTATTTTTTAAAATATCTGTATTCACAGATCCACAGAGCCTGATCGACACCACGCAGTAGAAACAAAATCACTCCTATCTTCAAAGGGCTCAAAATCAAATATAGCTTCCTGGAAGCCTCCAAAACAGAGGCTGCTGAGCCTCATAGGATAGACTCCCTACCAGGGGTAAGATGTTGTTGGATTCCCAGCATGCTCAGTGGTCAGAGGGTGCTGGGAATTATAGTCCAACAGTACCTGGGTGTGTGTGTCACAGGTTTCCTAAAAAGGTAAAGGACCCCTGACCATTAGGTCCAGTCGTGTCTGACTCTGGGGTTGTGGCGCTCATCTCGCTTTATTGGCCGAGAGCCGGTGTACAGCTTCCGGGTCATGTGGCCAGCATGACTAAGCCGCTTCTGGCGAACCAGAGCAGCGCACGGAAACGGCGTTTACCTTCCCGCCGGAGCGGTACCTATTTATCTACTTGCACTTTGACGTGCTTTCGAACTGCTAGGTTGGCAGGAGCAGGGACCGAGCAACGGGAGCTCACCCCGTTGCGGGGATTCGAACCGCCGACCTTCTGATCGGCAAGCCCTAGGCTCTGTGGTTTAACCCACAGCATCACCCGCACCCCTCACAGGTTTCCTACCTGCACCCTAAAGGAAAGAATAAACCTTAACTGAGTAGAGCAGATGCTCCTTTATTCTGTTGACCCAGCAGAAACAGAGGGTGGGATTCAGCTAAGCAGCCCTACCAGCGGAAGCCCTGTGCAAGGACTTCCAGTTGTGCAATGGGAGTTTCTCCCCTCTCCTCCCCCTATGTAACCCCCTTCCTCCCCAGATTGGCTCAGGGGTCAGGAGAACCCCTAGTGCAATGCATGGGGGTTAAGAGAGGGGATTATCATTATGTCTGACTAGCTGGAATGGTGTGCAGATGGAATGACTTGAATAGCACCCAGATATCAGTGAGAAGTCACATCCTGAACAAGCATACTTCTGTTTCTATTGTACTAATCAGGACAAGCAGTGTGTGTGTGTGTGTGTGTGTGTGTGTGTGTGTGTGTGTGTGTGTCTTTAAGGCAGTCGCAAGCCACTTGGTTGTCAGAAGTCATAGAATCATAGAATCATAGAGTTGGAAGAGACCACAAGGGCCATCCAGTCCAACCCCCTGCCAAGCAGGAAACACCATCAAAGCATTCCTGACAGGTGGCTGTCAAGCCTCTGCATAAAGACCTCCAAAGAAGGAGACTCCACCACACTCCTTGGCAGCAAATTCCACTGTCGAACAGCTCTTACTGTCAGGAAGTTCTTTCTAATGTTTAGGTGGAATCTTCTTTCTTGTAGTTTGAATCCACTGCTCCGTGTCCGCTTCTCTGGAGCAGCAGAAAACAACCTTTCTCCCTCCTCTACAGTATATGACATCCTTTTATATATTTGAACATGGCTATCATATCACCCCTTAGCCTTCTCTTCTCCAGGCTAAACATACCCAGCTCCCTAAGCCGTTCCTCATAAGGCATCATTTCCAGGTCTTTGACCATTTTGGTTGCCCTCCTCTGGACACGTTCCAGCTTGTCAGTATCCTTCTTGAACTGTGATGCCCAGAACTGGACACAGTATTCCAGGTGGGGTCTGACCAGAGCGGAATACAGTGGTATTATTACTTCCCTTGATCTAGATGCTATACTCCTATTGATGCAGCCCAGAATTGCATTGGCTTTTTTAGCTGCTGCATCACACTGTTGACTCATGTCAAGTTTGTGGTCTACCAAGACCACCCATCCTGTATTTGTGCCTTTCATTTTTTTTGCCCAAGTGTAGTACTTTACATTTCTCCCTGTTAAAATTCATCTTGTTTGCTTTGGCCCAATTCTCTAATCTGTTAAGGTCATTTTGAAGTGTGATCCTGTCCTCTGGGGTATTAGCCACCCCTCCCAATTTGGTGTCATCTGCAAACTTGATCAGGATGCCCTCAAGCCCATCATCCAAGTCATTGATAAAGATGTTGAATAAGACTGGGCCCAAGACAGAACCCTGTGGCACCCCACTAGTCACTTCTCTCCAGGATGAAGAGGAGCCATTGATGAGCACCCTTTGGGTTCGGTCAGCCAGCCAGTTACAAATCCACTGAAGTGTTTGGATGGGGACAGTAGTGGCAAAGCAGGTTAAGGAAGTTCTTCCCAATGTATTTCTACAAAGTTGTTTCTGCCTTCATCACCCAGCAAATCTTGAAAACACGCTAAAAGAGTGGTGGGCACAACAATAAGGCGCAAGTCTATATTCTTTCCTGGGAGTAAGCCCGGCAGAACACAGGGTGACTTCTGAGAAAATGTATTTACTCATGGTCTGCAGGAAGAATAGAATGCTCACAGACTGACTGTTTAATCACCTGTTTTTAGGAGCTTTCCTGGTACCAACGTCAAGCTGACCGGTCAGTAGTTACCTGGGTCTTCTAAATCTATGCCATGTTTGAGAATTCATTGTCTATTTCATGGTAAACCCACAGAGAATTTTTTGTATGTGCAATGAACTTTTACTGTGATACCCACAAAAGACTTCTAACAGCCAGCAGCACAATTATACGCTCATGCACCACATTCATTCTCACAAGGGGACACCACTTGGATTTTCCACCAAAATACATGCAGGAAGTCCCAGGTTCAATCCTCAGCGTTCCAGTTAAAAGAATCTCAAGCAGCCGGGCTAAAAAAGGTCTCTGCCTGAAACCCTGGAGAGATACTTCCATTCAGAGTAGACTAGATGACAGAGTAAGGCAGTTTCATATGTAAAACTATTCTTATCTTCTTTGCTGCTTCTGTGATGTCAATAAAGCAAAACACAGTTCATTTTCCTTTTCCTACATCTTAGCAACGCTGTGGGACCTGCATTGCTTCCTAATTAGTTTCCTGGTGTGATTTAAGATGTTGGTTTTAATTTTATAAAGCTCTGAATGGTTTTCCTCAGAGGCCGACACCTCTCCTTTTGGTGTAATACCAAGGCTGCAAAGAGACTCGGAGGCCCTTAGGTGTGTTTAGAAATAGAATAAAGAGTGTTTAAAAGCAAGGGTGGATTGTATGTGTCTGTATTTGCTTTACATTATCATTTTCTTTAGCTAACACTAAAACTTTGGTGTAGACGCATTAGTCGACTATAGGCTCTCTTCAGTGCATGAATAAGGTCAATACATCTGACATTTGTTGTTGACTTTACAAGAAATGTCACCCAAGGTCAGCCAGTTCTTGTGATCAATTTGCTATGGACTTCAGGCTGTAGAGATATCATATGCATAGCTGTCAACCCTCCCTTTTTTTGCGGGAAACTCCCTTATTCCAATGCCGTTTCCCACTGCTATCCCGGATTGTTGATATCCCTTAAATTTCCCAGATTTCAAAGGAAGCAGCTCCTCTCCCTCCCTGCCGGCCAGGGAGGCTCCTCAGCTGCGTTGCTCGGCTGCCAATAAGGAGTCTGAGACCAACTGGGGGCGGAGCTTGCATGCCTTGTGCAGCCAGACCCTCACGCCCAACCAGACAGACAGCCTGCCTGCCATCTATGCGCTCGCTCTTTCGCTCACCCGTTCGCGCACAGCCTCTGGAGCGCAGGCTGGCAAGGCTACTTGGTGCCATTGCACCGCCCTCGCGGCATCCCTTATTTTCAAATCCGAAAGTTGACAGCTATGATCATATGTAAAAGCTCCTCTAAAACACATGGGCATGCAAAACTAGCGTACCACGGTGAAGATTGGCCTAGAATCTTTCTCCACAATATGTTAGTTTTGTGCATGCACATGCACAAGTTTTTTGAGGTTTTGTGAGGACCAAAACAATGACCACCATGACCCCATTCCAAATTGGAGTCAGAGTTCTCTAGAATGAAACTGACCCTCATGAACTGACCTTCAACCACAACTGCCCCTTCCCTTACCCAGTCCCAGATTTAACCACTATTGGCAAGGAACACTTGCAGGGCAGCCTCAAACAGATTCTTATTTCTGCTCCTACCATCCACAGCACCCATGATTCCTGGTGCTCCTGGGTGCTCCTGTGCCTGCTCAAGGCAGCATCTAAGACCTAATAGAGGCCCTGCTGCAAGGACTCTACATTGCTGCTACCAAAAATGCCTTGGAAATGGAAACGGGGTTATGGCTGGATGGTGGGAGAAGCCCTGTAGGCCCTAACATGACAGCGGTGACATAATTGGGTGAGGGCATGACATGGTCTTGATTATTAATGGTCCTAGTTTAAAGCAATTTAAAACCCAAGCGCCCATTGAACTCTTGTCAAATGAATTAATTTTAATCAGGCTCATTAAGAATCAGACTTGGAGGAGGAAACCCATCACTAAGGGCAAGGAAGCGTTTTCAACGAAAAAACATTTAAACATTTCACACTCTACCTGCATCCCAGATATATAGTGCAGCAACAAATACAGAACACAAACCTGCTGATCATGTGTTTCAGCCTTAGGTTACGTCTACCTGGTTGAAAGAGATGGTGGGGAGCCCTCAAGTTTAGAAAATCTGTTCACTTTCCATGTGTATATCATATGTATGTATACACACACACAGCAGGAACTAAATATGGAAAGGTGTAATAGCACAGGTGTAGCACACCTTGATCTGTTGCCAGTGATGTTTTGTATTCAGAGGCAAGCTGACACTAATGTGGCTTAAGGAATGTAAGTCTAGTTTATGTAGTTTAGGAAGTCAGGCCCACGTAGGAGGCAAGGCTAGAAGCCAGAGCAGCTAATAATAATAATAATAATAATAATAATAATAATAATAATAATAAACTATTATTTGTACCCCACCCATCTGGCTGGGTCTCCCCAGCCACTCTGGGCGGCTTCCAACAAAAATAAAAAATACATTAAAATATCACATATTAAAAGCTTCTTTAAACAGGGCTGCCTTCAGATGTCTTCTGAATGTCAAGTGGTTGTTTATCTCTTTGACATCTGAAGGGAGGGCGTTCCACAGGGTGGGCGCCACTACTGAGAAGGCCCTCTGCCTGGTTCCCTGTAGCTTTGCTTCTTGCAGTGAGGGAACCTCCAGCAGGCCCTCGGCGCTGGACCTCAGTGTCCGGTCAGAACGATGGGGGTGGAGACGCTCCTTCAGGTAATACTGGCCAAGGGCCGTTTAGGGCTTTAAAGGTCAACACCAACACTTTGAGTTGTGCTCGGAAACGTACTGGGAGCCAATGTAAATAAGCTAAATAAGTCCTGTTGTACACAATCATTTAATAAAACTATTTCTTGTTCAATTTCTCTGACCTGCTCATCATTAAAGAGAGGTAACATTACATGGTACTAGGAGTGGGGTCAGCATGGATAGTATAGGGACAGAAAACTGAGATAAAAAGATGTATCAAGGCCCCAAGAGAGTTGAGAGGGACGATGCAACAGAATCTTGGAAAAGGTTTAAAGAAGGCTTTGCCATCTATATGCAAGCTAGAGGAATGAATGAAAAAGGACCCTCAAAAACCAACCACATATTTGCATATAGCAGGGCAGGAGGCAGCTGAAGTTTTCCATGTCATGCAAATAAGCCAGAGGAGCAGGACAGTCTTAGCTGTCAACTTTCGGATTTGAAAATAAGGGATTTTTTCAAACTTTTGGATTTGAAAATAAGGGATGCCACAAGGGCGGTGCAATGGCACCAAGTAGCCTCGCCACCCTGCGCTCCAGAGGCTGCGCGCGAACGGGTGAGCGAAAGAGCGAACGCATAGACGGCAGGCAGGCTGTCTGTCTGGTTGGGCATGAGGGTCTGTCTGCACAAGGCATGCAAGCTCCGCCCCCAGTCGGTCTCAGACTCCTTATTGGCAGCCCAGCAACGCAGCTGAGGAGCCTCCCTGGCCAGCAGGGAGGGAGAGGAGCTGCTTCCTTTGAAATCCAGGAAATTTAAGGGATATCAACAATCCGTGGATAGCAGCAGGAAATGGCATTGGAATAAGGAGTTTCCTGCAAAAAAAGGGAGGGTGGATAGCTATGAGGACAGTTTTTCAGGCATTCTAAAGAAATTAAGAGGTATTGCATGTACAAGAACTATGAATCTATTATGCAAGGAGGAGAATCAGTAAAACAATTCCTTACTGACATTAAACTGATGAGTCAGGCATGCAACTTTGGAACCCTAACAGAGCCAGTGCTTTGAGCTCAAATAGTGTTGGGAGTTTGGGACAGCAAAAAAAACCAAGAAAAAGACTTATGGAAAACTGATCTGGCTCTAGAAAGGGCAATCAAGCCTGCACAAGCTACTGCTGCAACAGAGGGCAGAATGCAAGTGGAGGGCTGTGAGCATTTCAATTGATAGTTTGTGGAGGTGGAAGCCCTAGGAATCTATATATATAAAATTGTTCAAGTTGGATGTTTGTTAACAATCGCCTTTCTCCGTAACCCCCTTGAGCGATTCCGTTCAAATTTGGACACAACGTTCCATGTCCATATGGGAGTGATCATATGTACTTACATTGCACAAATACCACATCTTTCCCAGGTAAAAATGTGATTTTGTGCAAAAAATGTAGCGCCCTCCAGTGGACGTAAACAGCACAGCACAAACCTCATAGACTAAAATACTAGTAATAAACAGTTGTAGAAACGAAGACAAAAACGGGAGGGGCAAATGGAGAACACATAGACTGAACTTCAATGAGATAAGGTGTAAGTAAACATACGCTTTCTCTTTCATACTGTATCTTACATTTGCATTTCACCAAATCAGCCACAGCAAGGCGTGGCCGGGTCAGCTAGTCCTAAATACAGCAGGAGGAGATTTTCAACAGAAGATACAGCCCTGGAGGGGAACGCACAAAGAGCCACAAAGAGCCAACGAACAATCCAGGGGCCAGAAGAATGCACAGTTCTTTTAAAAACAAGTGGAATGCTAGTGGAAAGCAAGTTGGACAAAGGAGCACGGGTAAATGTCATCACTGCATAATTCTTCAAAATCTTTTTAAAAACCTCATCCCATTAGAAAACAAAATGTAAGGCTGAGGGTTTCCACTGGGAAGTAATTCCACACAGAGGGGTCTGGGGGTTGGAGATCAGGTTCCAAGAGCAGATAAGAGGCCATCCCATTTGTGACCAAGTATTGGAACACCACTTCTTGTAACAACACTCCCTCTGGGAATGGGATGCACCCAAATTTCATCTTTGAGCTTTAGAGTGTCAGGGACTAGCAGAGGAGGAATGGTGGAGACCGCCTCCCCATCTGGACACCTTCCAGGAAGGAGGAAGAGGAAGGCTGTATAGATTACAACAAATGGTTTTGAGGGTGGTAGCAGCTCAGAGGGCAGATGAGGAGGAAAGCAGGGAAATCACGGTGAGAGCCAAAACAACTCCCAGCTGACACAGTGTCTTTAGAAAGCATTTCAGACCCTCCATCTCCCAGAACCTGCGGGCCTTAAAAGTAGCGAGAGCAAAGAGCTCAAAGACAGAGGGCACGTAGCAGCACCCATAGAGGGCATGATGAGAATGATGAATGAGGTAGTGGGAGAGACAGGGTGGTGGTGGAGATTCACTCAGGACAATACCATTATCCAAGAGGCTGGGTTCTATAGCCTCTCTCTGTAAAGATTGAAATAAAAAGGATGGTAAGGAAACTTTTCCTTGTCTTTATACTTTCCTGGGAAACCAGCTAGGAGGCGCTGACAGCATCCTGACATAGAGGGACCAGCACAATATCATTGTCTTTCTCAGTCTCATATGTAGCACAGTGGAACCTCGGTTTTCGAGCATCTCAGAAGCCAAACGTTCCGGTTTTCGAACGCCAAAAACCCGGAAGTAATTGCTTCTGTTTTCGAACACGCCTCGGAAGTCGAATGGCTTCCGAGGCGTGTTTATCAATGTTCTCCATTGAAATTGCCGACTGCCCATTGCGCCTCGGTTGTCAAATGTTTTGGAAGTTGAACGGTCTTCCGGAACGGATTATGTTTCGACAACGAAGGTTCCACTGTACAGGGGTACCCCCGTGTACGTACGCGATCCGTTCCGGGTCACGGTACGTAACAGCGTGCGTGCATATCATGAATGCACACACACACAAAAAACCCCCAAACCCCGGAAGAAGCGTGATTTGAGTGCTTCTGCACATGTGCGAAATGCGCAGAACGCTTCTGTGCATCCGGGGATCGCGTGCGGGTTGCGTGCACTCCGGAAATGCTTCCGGGTTGCGGGCGCTCTCAACTCGAACATCTGCAACACGGGTGTGGGTGTGTGTAACCCGGGGTACCACTGTATTTGAATCCCTTTGAGTCAGAATTAAGGTGATCCAGCCATGGCAGTTCAGTCTTGAGTTTGCTATGGAAAAAAAACACCTCAGCAGAATTGGGAGGGATAGATGAAGCACGAGGAACGCAGCAGGGGAAAACATCAGGAGAAAAACACTGAGCCTCATATAATGAAGAATCTTCGGAAATAAGTCTGAGGAGGCCCAGCTGAAACCAGACGACTCCAAAGCACTGCTGCTTTTTTTAGATTCTTTAATTGGGGGGTGGAGATTGCAAAAAGCAGGGATGGGTTCTGGAGAACATTTCAGACCAGATGAATGCGAACAAGCAATGTGAGCACTATGGTTCCTGTTCTTAAATCTCTGTCCCACCCTTCCTCCCGAAGGAGCCTACCATTAAGGAGCCTAACATAAGCAGTATAGAGGCAACAGGCTGATATAGCTCTTGAAGCAGGAACAGGAGATGGAGGAAGCATTTGATGCCACCTACCAAAGGAAGGTGCTTTTGAATTATGGTGCTGGAGGAGACTCTTGAGAGTCCCATGGACTGCAAGAAGACCAAACCTATCCATTCTTAAAGAAATCAGCCCTGAGTGCTCACTAGAAGGACAGATCCTGAAGTTGAGGCTCCAGTACTTTGGCCACCTCATGAGAAGAGAAGACTCCCTAGAAAAGACCCTGATGTTGGGAAAGATGGAGGGCACAAGGAGAAGGGGACGACAGAAGATGAGATGGTTGGACAGTGTTCTCGAAGCTACTAACATGAGTTTGGCCAAACTGCGAGAGGCAGTGAAGGATAGGCGTGCCTGGCGTGCCTGGGGTCACGAAGAGTCGGACACGACTGAACGACTGAACAACAACAACCGAAGGAAGGGTGGGTCTGCTTCTGAGATGGGGCCCAGTGAGGCACGGATGCCTCAAAGCCATTTAGTCTTGGTGCAGAAGGAGCATTGGCTACAGCAAGCAATGCTACTTGCTCAGTTATAAGTAATCCTAACCAGGTATTTATTTTAAATGTGGGTATTATTTATTTTGCACAGAAAAGCAGCTTAATTAAAAAAAAACAAACCTACAAAAACATAGTATGGTACACAATAATCACAAAACAGTTTAAAGCAGAACATATAATCAGTGGCGGATGAACCCCTCTCCCGGCAGCCCGTATGGAATGCTACATGCGCCCTCGGCTGCTCTACAGCTGGGGGGAGGCAGTGGCCAACTTGTTGCCTCCCCCTGGGTGGCACCCAGGGCAGACTGGCCCCACCGCCCCCCTTCGTACACCCCTGCATATAATGTAGCAAAAGGTTTAAACTGAAAACAACATCAAACATAAAATGAAACCATCATCTATGGGGTAGTTCCACAGTGAACAATGTAACATTAGCATAGCTGTCAACCCCTCCCTTTTCTGCGGGAAACTCCCTTATTCCAATGCCGTTTCCCGCTGCTATCCCGGATTGTTGGTATCCCTTAAATTTGCTGGATTTCAAAGGGAAGCAGCTCCTCTCCTCCCTGCCGGCCAGGAGGCTCCTCAGCTGCGTTGCTCGGCTGCCAATAAGGAGTCTGAGACCGACTGGGGGCGGAGCTTGCATGCCTTGTGCAGCCAGACCCTCACTCCCCAACCAGACAGACAGCCTGCCTGCCGTCTATTGCACTCGCTCTTTCGCTCACTCCGTTCACAGCGCAGCCTCTGGAGCGCAGGTGGCGAGGCTGCTTGATGCCATTGCACTGCCCTCGTGGCATCCCTTATTTTCAAATCTGAAAGTTTGAAAAAAAATCCCTTATTTTCAAATCCGAAAGTTTGACAGCTATGAACATTAGTAAGCTTCTTTACTATAATATTTTGTGTTTTAGCTGGGAGGAGAAGGCAAGCTCAGTTGGCAACTCACTCTTTCCCCCTGCTTCCCACAACACATGAATCCATTTCCAGTTAGCGTACTCAACAAAGATGGGAATTCGGGGCTCTGTGTGACAAAGTGAGAAGCCTTATGGGTTTTCATTACGGTTCCAGCATTTTTGGAGCGGTTGGAGACTATGGTGACCAATGTGATTCATCGATAGGCACTCACAGATCAATGCCTCCAAAGCAAGACCCTGTGCATACGATTCTTTACTATGCATTCACAAGCTGCAGGTCAGCATTAAGTCCAAGTGGGAAGTTGTATTGTCCACAGGAATTTAAATTTACGTAGTTGTGGGAGCACCCTAAGGATTTGTTTCTTTTCAACCCAACATTGATAATCATTTAGTTCCCTTTGTTAAGAAGAGGGTTTAATACTAATGCTTCACCACCTGCACTGCTGTAATGTTTGCCTCTGTGAATAGCTCACAAACCAGGGAGTCTGCATATACCAATTCTGCAACAGGTGTGTGTGTGTGTGTGTGTGTGTGTGTGTGTGTTTGTGTGTGTGTGTGTGTGTGTGTGTGATCCATCGTTCTGCTAATCTCTTTGGCCACCTCCACTCATGTTTATGAAAGCAAGCAGGTAGAGGAGGACAGCAGAATCGTTTGAGGGAAAGGATGCGCTTCAAAGGTACACAGAGATCATTTGTGATTGTGAACCAGATGAACCTGTAGGACAACTACGGTGTGATCATGTGATATAGTTTGGCATATCGCCGTATTGGTGTCAGAATGCGAGACTCTCAAAAAGCCGCCCAACAGAAAAGGCTGGACTAAACTCACTTTGATTGTCTCATTCATAAAACGCCCTTGTGGCTAAGGATGTGGGGGAACAATATCATGATGGAGGATTGGGGAAAATTGTGGAGATCGGGTATAAAATTTTCAGCATGTAATATTCTCAGAAAAAACATTATGAAGATGATGTATAGGTGGTACTTAACACCGGTTAAATTGGCAAAAATGTATCATGCACAGAGTAATAAATGCTGGAAATGTAAGGAAGTAGAAAGAACTTTTTTCCATATGTGGTGGACGTGCCCAAAGGTGAAAGACTTCTGGGAAAGGATTTATAATGAATTAAAAAAAGTGTTGAAAAACACATTCAGTAAGATACCAGAAGCCTTTTTACTTGGTATTGTAAAACAGGAAATGTGATAGGACTTTTTTTATGTATGCCACAACAGCAGCTAGAATTTTGTTAGCTAAAAACTGGAAGTCAGAGGAATTACCAACGATAGAAGATTGGCAGATGAAAATGATGGACTATATGGAACTTGCTGAGCTGACCGAATAACTCCGTGACCAGAGGGAGGAAGCGGTGGATGAAGATTGGAAGAAATTTAAATTATATTTTAAAAAGTATTGTAAGATTAAAGAGTAGAAGTAAGCTGAAAGATAAGTGAGGCTGTAGAGTTAGAAAATAGACCTAAGTTTTATAATTGTTTGAATAAATGTTATGGACAATAGAAAAGTAGAGATGTTAAGGTAAATTAATAAAAAATGTTTTAATGATGTAAAGAAATTACTAAAGATGATTTACATGGTACGCAGGAAGAGAGGACGGGAGGAAGTCAACCCACAATGATATGAAATAATGATAGGTTAAAATATGCATGTATGTTCTTATTTGTTTTTCTTTTGTATGCTGTGTTTTTTCTGTTTGATTGTTGTTTGTGTGTTTTATTGTACAAATTTGATAAAACCAATAAAAACTTATTGGGGGAAAAAACACATAAAACGCCCTTGCTACAACAGCTCAATGGGCTGTTTCTGGGCACAACTCAAAGTGCTGCTGATAACTTATAAAGCCCAACATGGCTTAGGTCCAAGTTAGCTGAAAGACTGTATTTCCTCATATGAACCTGCACAGGCTCTGAGATCTGGGGGGGGGGGGGAGTCCTTCTCTCAGCATCCGGGCCCTCACAGGAATGCTTTGCAGAGACATGGGACAGGGCCTTCTCAGTGACTGCTCCCAGGCAACTTTGCGACTCTCTCCCTGGATAAGCCAGACTGGCTCCCTCCTTGCTGTCCTTCCGCTGGCAGGTGAAGACATTCTTCTTCCAACAGGCTTTTGGGAACTGGCTGCTTTAAATGAGAGGGCAGGTGCCATGCTGCCTTTGTTGTGATTATCTGTATGTTTTTAATAGATGTTGTATATTAATAGTTTTAATTCTAGCAATGTTTAATTGTTTTTAATGATTCTTTTTGCTATGTTTTTAGCTGTTCTTATTTTATCTGTAAGCCACCCTGAGGCCCTGTCAGGGGAAAAGGCAGGATATAAATAAATATAGTAGTAGTAGTAATAGTAATAGTAGTAGTAGTAGTACTAGCAGTAGTACCGGTAATCTGTATGCTGGAAGAGCAAGAAAGGGGAATCCTTTGTGATTTTGAGAGCTGTCTATTAAGTTTTAGACAATGGCACTGGGACAAAATGGACGCGGGTGGCGCTGTGGGTTAAACCACAGAGCCTAGGGCTTGCTGATCAGAAGGTCAGCGGTTCGAATCCCCGCGACGGGGTGAGCTCCCGTTGCTCGGTCCCTGCTCCTGCCCACCTAGCAGTTCGAAAGCACGTCAAAGTGCAAGTAGATAAATAGGTACCGCTGCAGCGGGAAGGTAAGCGGCATTTCCGTGCGCTGCTCTGGTATGCCAGAAGCGGCTTTGTCATGCTGGCCACATGACCCGGAAGCTGTACGCTGGCTCCCTTAGCCAATAATGTGAGATGAGCGCCGCAACCCCAGAGTCGGTCAAGACTGGACCTAATGGTCAGGGGTCCCTTTTCTTTTACTGGGACAAAAAGGAGAACTTGATGATTGTTTGAGATGGCAGATTACGGTGGAATATCAAATTGAACAAAATGCATTTCCACTGGATTAACTCACCCAGTCTATCGCCTTGTTTATTCAGGAATAAGCTCCACTACTTTCCCCCTATTGTACATTTAGGATTGCACCCTAAACATGATTTTGGATCCCAGAAACAGAATTCTTTGTTTCTTTCTCTCTCTTTTTAAACTCACAGCAGCTACAGGGGATAGTAGACTGTAAACCGTGCCTGATTTTTCCGCTGAAATCTTCCCCGAGTGGCTTCAGGGTGGATTTTCAGCAGGGAAATGGTGCAATGGAGAAAGGTTAAACTCTCCCTCCCCAGTCCTGTTCCAGGTCGCCCCTGCCCTCACAGCCACGCGGACTTAAGAGAGAGAGACAGAGAAACAGAGAAGCCCAATTATAGGATTCATTTAGCATTATGGGTAGTTTGACCCTAGAGCCACGTTATACAATCAGCAGAATCAAGTAGTAAAGCTCTCCCTGAGTTTTATTACTTTGACTGCAGGTGTGGGGCTGTTTATTTGAAAACGTTACCCCTGCAAAACAATCCATATGTGAACAAAATATCAAGTTGGGGAGAAGGCTAGGCTTAAGCCTTCTTTCTGAAAAGCTACTTTTCCAGAGGCGAGGATATATATATATATATATATATATATATATATATATATATATATATACCGAGTATATATATATATATATATATATATATATATATATATTGAGAGATTTGCTGCCACAAAATGTGATGACCACAGGCTTAGATGGCTTCCAAAGGGAAACGCGCAAATTCATGGAGGGCAGGTGTGGCTATAAGCCATGACAGCTAAATGGAACCTCCATGTTCAAAGGCACTTACCTCTGAATACAAATTGCGAACAGCTGGCAGGGGAGGAACATTGCTTTCAGTGCCTCACTTGTGAGTTTCCAGAGACATTTCTCTGGCTGATATTGGAAATATGATGCTGAACTAGATGGACTGTTTGTCTGATCCAGCAGGACTCTTCTGATGAAAGAGCATTTGAATGCACACCCCTTACTTGCAGCCTAGTGGTATGGTCTAAGAAGACATAGATGGATGAAGCGCCTCTTGCTACTGAGACTCTATGAACTTGCACACTTGTCGGCGGGAGACTGTCCCAGGAGGGAGGGAATAATAATACTTTTTTATTTGTACCCCGCCCATCTGGCTGGGTCTCCCCAACCACTCTGGGCAGCCTCCAACAGATATTAAAATACATCAAAATATCACAGGTTTAAAACTTCCCTAAACAGGGCTGCCTTCAGGTATTTTCTGAATGTAGGATAGTTGTTTATCACTTTAATCTCTACTGGGAGGGTTTCATGTGTGTGATCTGCCTCCTTTTTTGGAATTTATATTGCTCTGTTCCATTTTGGAATGCGTTTATGTGTTTTAAAATTATATGTTCTACTTGTTGTAACTCGCCCTGGGACCTCACAGTGAAGGGCAGGTAACAAGTCAAACAAACAAACAAACAAACAAACAAACAAACAAACAAACAGCTCACTCTTAGCTGTTCAAGACACCAGGCTTTCCACCCCTCTGCCTGGAGAAGGCAAAGCAAGTGCTCCAGTTAGTATCATTTTCCCCCCATTATCTAATTCTTATACAAGTGAAACTCTCCAGTTGAGCTATTTATGCCACATCCCTCCCAATGCTACTTAAAGAATGGGTGTAATTTCTCAGAGACCCTTTTGCCCATTGTTTGTCACTAAAAGAAATATCAAGTTCTTCTTCCCATCTACATTTTAATGGCACCATAGGAGGCGACTGTGTATTTTCATTCTTAGCTGAGTAAACAAAAGAAATAAAAGCTGTGATGATTAAACTGCAGAAGAAAGAGCCATTTTCAAAAGGCAAAAGCTTCCCCCTGCTGATAAACACAGAACGGCTGCTCAGAAATGTTCTATCCTTGGGAGAAGATGCCCTGAGTTGCACAGAGAGCCCTCTAATTTGCCTCTGGAGAGAAGCAGAACAGACACTCTGATTACTGGGCACTGGAGGTTCAGTCTCTTCCTGGGTGGGTATTAAAGGGAAGGCTAGAACCAAGAGAGGATCCCCCCGCCCCTTCGTACATCTTTGCACTGTACACATCACAAAGTGGCAGCAACTTTACTGGAGTGAGTAATCCCCACTGACTGTGAGTTTATTCAAGTTATTTAAACATGTAGGTGTTTCACTTTGCTGGCTGCAGGGTTAAGCACCATAATCAAATGTCTTTACAAAGCCACAGCCTGTTAGTTAAACGGAATTACAGGATGCAGGGAGGGTGGCTGTGGCTCCGTAATGGCATATTCATTTCCCAATTGCATACTTCCCCACCTGCACTCTGACTGACTTAAGAGCTGGACTGGCAGTAATTTTACATAATCATCGTATGGGTGGCCTCAGTTGACCATTCCTGCACTTCGATTGGTTGCCAAAAGAGCCCATGCTAATGAGGCTTCGGAGGCTGAATACTATGCATTTGGGATGGCTGCATTTGCCTAGGGATCAAAGCCATGAACAGGCAAACCAGTCTAAACACAAACACGCAGATGTGCACTAAGGAGCCATCCGTAGCAGCATTGGCCTGCCTACTGCAATTGCAAAATAATCTGAGCCTCCTGTCCTGCAAAGAGCAGAGGGGAAGTCTATTTCAATACATTATAAAAAGGTAAAGGTAAAGAGAGGGACCCAGGTGGCGCTGTGGGTTAAACCACAGATCCTAGGGCTTGCTGATCAGAAGGTCGGTGGTTCGAATCCCTGCGATGGGGTGAGCTCCCGTTGCTTGGTCCTTGCTCCTGCCAACCTAGCAGTTCGAAAGCACATCAAAGTGCAAGTAGATAAATAGGAACCGCTCTGGCGGGAAGGTAAACGGCGTTTCCGTGCACTGCTCTGGTTCGCCAGAAGCAGCTTTGTCATGCTGGCCACATGACCCGGAAGCTGTACGCCGGCTCTCGGCCTATAGAGCTGCAAAGAGGTACTTTTTAAAGGTAAAGGGACCCCTGACCATTAGGTCCAGTCGTGTCCGACTCTGGGGTTGCGGCACTCATCTCGCTCTATAGGCCGAGAGCCGGCATACAGCTTCTGGGTCATGTGGCCAGCATGACTAAGCCGCTTCTGGCGAACCAGAGCAGTGCACGGAAACGCCGTTTACCTTCCCGCTGCAGCGGTACCTATTTATCTACTTGCACTTTGACGTGCTTTCGAACTGCTAGGTTGGCAGGAGCAGGGACCGAGCAACGGGAGCTCACCCCCGTCGCAGGGATTCGAACTGCCCAACCTTCTGATCGGCAAGCCTAGGCTCTGTGGTTTAACCCATAGCGCCACCTGCGTCCTGGTCAACACATTATAGACAGCTATAAAATGGCTATTGGTCTTAAAAATTATCTGCCTGCCAGCTTTTCCATAGAGGACAATGTTGCAGGGTTGAAGTGTGATATTTCCATCTGAGTGAGGAGAAGCGAGGAGAAAGTGCTGTCCCCTTTCCAGGGGATCAAAGTGTGAATGTCAGATGCTTATATGCCTTCACATCCACCAGCAGACCCAACCACATCACCTTGGCAAAGGCTGGCAAGCAGGACATCGAACTGACACACCCTTGCCAGGCAAGCTCAGTCCTTGGATTACTACTTACTTGTTGATATATTCGGGGTGTATGGGGTGTTAGGGGAGGGGTAGTACCTCTGGTGGGCAACATGTCATGTTCCTTCCAGGGTAGTTTGTCCACATTTGGACCCCAACCTTCACTCAGTGCTAATCTGTGGCTCCTAGTAGCTGTCGGCAAGCAACAGTGGCCACATCCTGGGAAACAAAGAAAATACAACAGACCGTCACGGTAAACGATATGAAAGGTAAAGTACAAAACCGTGAACGATAATAGATAATAACCTACAACGAGACAATTTTGTCAAATATATATTATATATAAATCTCTCCTCAGAGGCAAACGCCTACTTCTGTTTCAAAAGGTCAGAGTTCTGGTATAAAGTGCAATATAAGGTAATAAAGATGGTTGTGCAAAGTTCTGACATAGAGTCTATCATTTCAGTGTGAAATATGATTAATCCAAGTCCATCAACCGTGTAGGTATGTTTTCCGACGGGTGGCCAGCTTCGTATACTCCCGTTTCACACGCTGTTTCTTCAAGGAATGGACTTATCATCCACACAGGACTAGTAAATTCAGCTTGGTATATACATTTATAATGGTCCATACATCATGTTTGGCCATCCACACAGAACTAGTGAATTCACACAGAACTAGTGAATTCAGCTTAGCCAAGATGTTTCTAAGAGACTCAGAAGGTCCTCATTTCAGCCTTACTGAAATGAGGACCTTCTGAGTCTCTTAGAAACATCTTAGCTAAGAAACATCTTAGCTAAGCTGAATTCACTAGTTCTGTGTGGATGGCCAAACATGATGTATGGACCATTATAAATGTATATACCAAGCTGAATTTACTTGTCCTGTGTGGATGATAAGTCCATTCCTTGAAGAAACAGCGTGTGAAACGGGAGTATACGAAGCTGGCCACCCGTCGGAAAACATACCTACACGGTTGATGGACTTGGATTAATCATATTTCACACTGAAATGATAGACTCTATGTCAGAACTTTGCACAACCATCTTTATTACCTTATATTGCACTTTATACCAGAACTCTGACCTTTTGAAACAGAAGTAGGCGTTTGCCTCTGAGGAGAGATTTATATATATATATATTTGACAAAATTGTCTCGTTGTAGTTTATTATGTATTATTGTTCACGGTTTTGTACTTTACCTTTCACATCCTGGGAAACGGCTTTGACTAGCTGGCTAAAACAAGCTGAGGGTAGCCGATGGGTCTCAAACCCTCCATGAGTTAGGGCTGGGGTAGGCAACCTAAGGCCCGCAGGCCGGATGCAGCCCAATCACCTTCTCAATCTGGCCCGCGGACGGTCCGGAAATCAGCATGCTTTTACATGAGTAGAATGTGTCCTTTTGTTTAAAATGCACCTCTGGGTTATTTGTGGGGCATAGGAATTCGTTCATCCCCCCCCCCATATAGTCTGGTCCACCACATGGTCTGAGGGACGGTGGACCGGCCCACGGCTGAAAAAGGTTGCTGACCCCTGAGTTAGGGTCTTCTCCTGCATGCAAAGACAGGGTCCAATGAACTAGCAGACAAGACCAATACCGGTAGATGGTCCAATGATCAAGAAGGCAGTTTCTGCAAATGCTGTAGATAATAATAATAATAATAATAATAATAATTTTTTTATTTATACCCCGCCCATCTGGCCGGGGTCCCCCCAGCCACTCTGGGCGGCCTCCAACAGACACCAAAATACATTAAAATATCACAAATAAAAAACTTCACTAAATAGGGCTGCCTTGAGGTATTTTCTGAATGTCAGATAGTTGTTTATCGCTCTGACCTCTGATGGGAGGGCGTTCCACAGGGCGGGCGCCACTACCGAGAAGGCCCTCTGCCTGGTTCCCTGTAGCTTTGCTTCTCACAGTGAGGGAACCGCCAGAAGGCCCTCGGCTCTGGATCTCAGTGTCCGGGCTGAACGGTGGGGGTGGAGACGCTCCTTCAGGATGGGGCTCATCAACCTGGGAAGGTTGACCTAGGACAGTGATGGCTAACCTTGGCACTCCAGATGTTTTGAGACTACAACTCCCATCATCCCTGACCACTGGTCCTGTTAGCTAGGGATGATGGGAGTTGTAGTTCCAAAACATCTGGAGTGTCAAGGTTAGCCATCACTGACCTAGGAGAAGGAAAACTCTGGTCCTAAACCTCTGCTGCCTTCTGAGATATCTTTGGCAGAAGAAAAGGCTAAGGAACAAACCCTGTACAAATCTGGAGTGGAGTCCCTAAGATGTATGCCTTGTATACCTTCTTCCGGAAACTCCTGCAGGCAAGCTGGTGCCAAACTATAGCCCTGCTTTCCTTTGGACCACATCAGCAAGGTAGAGAGGTGTGCCAGGAGCCCCCAACCTCAGCTCATCACTGCCAAGGAGCCCTTCTGGATTAGACCAAGGTGTCTCCATCTAAACCTTCACTCTGCTTCCAACAGTGACCATTCAGGAAGTTCACCAGCAAGGCATGAAGGCAACACCTAAATGCTAGAAGCAAGAAAGCAAGAAAGCTAATGCCCTGACATAAACGTAGGCCTTTCAGATGTCAGTTGATACCCACACAATGTATCTAACCTGTACACATATACCGGTAATTAATATATGACAGAGTATCTCTAACAGAGACTAGGAGAAAGCAAGATTGTATAGGAGACAGATTCCACAGCATGCCTTTTTTGGGGGAAATGCAGAAATACATGCTGAGGCAGAATCCAACTTGCAACAGGAAACTGCTGTTGTTACTATGACAACATCCAACAAATTGCTGAAGTCCAACATAGCTGTGGGCAGAGATGTTAATAATGATAAAATGAATCCCGTAGAAAGTGAGGTAGGGTTCTAGGTGGCTCCCGATTCTGGCAGTGTGCTCAAACACCTGAGCCTTCAAGTCAGCCCGCGATACAAAGGGAAACTGACCAGTTAATTAAGGAGACTGATAACTGAAACAAAGACAACACACAGACCTATGGCACCTTACAGACCAACACATTTCTTATGAACTCTGGTCCACGAAGTTCTTTAAGTATATGGTTCAGATGCTACATTTGTTGTTTTTCTAGCTAACATGACTACCCATGCTGGAAATTAAAACAAGCAGACCTGGCCAGGCCAGAGAGCCAGTGTGGTGTAGTGGTTAAGAGCGGTAGACTCATAATCTGGTGAACCGGGGCTGGTTTTAAGTAGGGCCTGTATTTAAAAGCAGAGAAAAGCAAGCAATGGCCCTCCTCTGGTTCCGGTGACACATAAACATGCATCTAGCAAGCCACGTGCCTGGAGAGTTCCCTTCTTGCTTTTATTATTATGGTTTTTCATTTTGTAACACCCTGAAGTGTATGCTTAGGTATTTTATAGAGAAAGGAAGGCACAGAAGCTGTGCTGCAAAGAGCTTATAGCTGGAGTGGCAGGGGGCCAAATCACTCTCCTTACAGAAAGTTGTGCCCCATTCACCCACAAAGCAGCATTGATCAAGATTTCACCCACTATGAAAACCAACACATTTGCTGTGTGAGGCGACTTCTGCATGAGCTTGCTTAAACAATGCCTCTCTTTTATAGGTGCGTGGCAGAAAACATGTCATGGCAGTGCTATGTCACACAGTATGGCAGTACTGTGATGCGAGAAGGTGCAGTGCGCCGAGCGTCTTTGATGTCATGGTCTTTCTGGTCACTGAACAAAACACCTCCAGCAGAAATACCTGCTAGGTAGCCAGATTATGGCAGTGTTGAAGGACAAAGACCAGATTCTCAAATATCAGTGGAGCGCTGATGTCAATGAAAAAACGCATTAGCTTGGTGGAGAACCATGTTGCCATGGCAACAGCTGTATCCAGGAGTCTTTCTTTGGGATTATCATGGGAGTTTGCCCCTCTGATCAGTATTGCACCTCTTGAGGACAATGATGACAACAGCGCTGGCATCAGAATGGAGATAGCCCATGTGACCCACCAAACAATATGGTCCCATCAAGTTAAGTGCCGGCAGATGCCATCTGACCATATCGCTAAGAGCAAGGATGATCACTTGGGAAGGGAGCACAGTACAGAGACAGTAGCTTTCCCCTGCAAAATGTTTTCAGCTCCTCCTTTTGATGTGCAAATGTGTAGCCACCTCAAAGAGCTTTGGAATGGCTGCTATGGCAGCACAAAGGGAGCACCTCTCTATCGTGAAGCTTCTAATAAACCTCACCAAATGCAGATTCTTGCATTTCTAGCTACTGAATATTCCTTTAAATTTTTTTAACAAAAGTCTGTTGACTGCTCCCTCCTCCACAACACCACCTCTGCCACCTTGTCGAGCTTGCCAGGGATGCATGATAGAGAGCTTCTCACGACAAAGATGTGCTATATCACCATAGCTGTCAACTTTCGGATTTGAAAATAAGGGATTTTTTCCAAACTTTCGGATTTGAAAATAAGGGATGCCAAGAGGGCGGTGCAATGGCACCAAGTAGCCTCGCCACCCTGCGCTCCAGAGGCTGCACACGAACGGGGTGAGCGAAAGAGCGAGCGTGTAGACGGCAGGCAGGCTGTTTGTCTGGTTGGGCGTGAGGGTCTGGCTGCACAAGGCAGGCAAGCTCCGCCCCCAGTCGGTCTCAGACTCCTTATTGGCAGCCGAGCAACGCAGCTGAGGAGCCTCCCTGGCCGGCAGGGAGGGAGAGGAGCTGCTTCCTTTGAAATCCGGGAAATTTAAGGGATATCAACAATCCGGGATAGCAGTGGAAAACGGCATTGGAATAAGGAGTTTCCCACAAAAAAGGGAGGGTTGACAGCTATGTATATCACTGCTTTACAGTGGGATAGGATTGCATCTCTCAGCTCACAAATTCCATCTCCTTCCTATATACTCTCCTTATACAGTGTCAGGCTGTAGGTCAACTCAGCCGGCTGCCATCTGCTCTGACTAGCTACCCCAGGACAGTAGCTCTTTCCCAGCTTACTAGCCAAGATCCATTTTAAACTAAACATAACCAGGATTGAAACTACGGAAATTTTTCCTCAAACAGTCTGCTAGGACCCACCATTGGGCCACTTTCAGGTGGGTCTCAGTGCCACAACCTGCCCAGGGCCTCTTCACTTTCCAGCCTGCCCATCTCTCATCCAGATGGGCGAGGTATAAATAATAAATTATTATCCTTTAGGTTGGACAAGTGTAAGGTAAAGGTAAAGGGACCCCTGACCATTAGGTCCAGTTGTGACCGACTCTGGGGTTGCGGCGCTCATCTCGCTTTATTGGCCGAGAGCCGGCGTACAGCTTCCGGGTCATGTGGCCAGCCTGACAAAGCCGCTTCTGGCGAACCAGAGCAGTGCACGGAAACGCCATTTACCTTCCCGCTGCAGCGGTTCCTACTTATCTACTTGCACTTTGACGTGCTTTCAAACTGCTAGGTGGGCAGGAGCTGGGACCAAGCAACGGGAGCTCACCCCGTCGCAGGGATTCGAACCACCGACCTTCTGATCAGCAAGCCCTAGGCTCTGTGGTTTAACCCACAGCGCCACCCACAAGTGGACAAGTGTAGGCACCAGCAACTCCAGGCATGTGGAGTAAAGGGGATCAGGAGACGGAGGTTTGGGTGGAGAGGGAGGGGGAAAGGGCCAGAGGACATGTTGAGGGGAAATTAGAAAGTGAGGGAAATGTGAATTATTATTATTATTGAAGCAAACAAACAGGGACTAGAAAGAAAGGGAGTAAGAAATAGGAGCTGAAATAGGAGAAAAAAGTGAATGTAAAAGGACCGGGGAGGAAGGGTGAAAGAAACTGGCAATTTGGGAAGATTGAATGAGGTGAACAAGGAGAAAGGAAGGAGAAATGATAGGAGATGGGTAAAAATGATTTGGGAGGCATGTGGGGGCTGAAAGTGAAAAATATAAGAGAAACACCTTTTAGAGCCTCTGGATCAGCCTAGACACTTGAATTCTTGGCAGAGACAGCCTGAGCAGTCCCTATGCTCCTGGGGTTCTTCTTATGTCAATTAAGTATGGCAGCACCCAGGGGCGTCTTACCCATAGAGGCTAGTGGTGCGGGGTGCCAGGGCGCCAAGTTCTGGAGGGCGCCAGGGAAGAGGCGGAGGCTGGACGCGGCGTCTCCCGGCATCAGCTCGCCGCCCTCGCCCGCCTCTGCCATGCCACGCCGAAGCAGCGCCGCGCCTGAAGCCTCCGTTTGCCGTGGCCACTGTGGCACGAAGCGGCCAGCTGAGCCGGGAGGCACCACGTCCAGCCTCCGCCTCTTCCCCGCCGGAGAAGCCTCCCTCCAGCTGCTGCCCACCTCCTCCAGCCCTGCTGGCAGCGCTGTCCTCCCTAAAAAAAACTCTGGGAAACGGGGGGGGGGGGGGGGCGGCGCCGGAGGGAGCTTTGCACTACGGCGCCGGATATGCTTAAGACGGCCCTGGCAGCACCTGCCCTTTGGAATGTGCTTCCAATGATCATCTGGCAGGTCCTACAGTATTCAGGACCCTGTGTAAAGCTCACCTGCTCACCCAGGATTTTCCTGGAGCATTTTCCAGCTATGTTGATGTATTTATTCTAAACTACTGATTTGTGATGTGTTTTTTGTTTTGTGGTTGCATTTTTATTGTTTTTTATGCTGATCACTGACATGATATTTTTTCTTAATGTTCACCACACACACACACACACACACACACACACACACTCTAACCCACCTCCCCCCAGAAAAATGGGTTTAACGATGCTGGATTACTTTTGCACAGCTAATGGAACCCATACTCTCTCAGTTCGAGCCCTGCAGTATGAGCATAATGATGGATTTTATCTGCATTGGCATTAGCAGAGTAATTTTAAAAATGTCTTTGCATGAAATAAATCCTAAGCTGGAAAGATAACGAATTCCTGTCTTAGCTGCTACCTTTTGTTTTTGAGTCAACTCTCCAAACAGTTACACTAAAATCCTGCATACCTGAATTATGTGACAGCAATCACTCCTCCATCAGGGAAAACCAGCAGAAAATGCTAAAAAACAAACCAGGAAGTTCCTTCTCTAGACAATTATACCTAGTTGTCTAATTGGCTAGATGATCTGCTTTCCTTAAGGCAAAAGATTTATACAGATGATCTGCTTTCCTAAATGTCAGTCATTGCTTTGACTTCAATCATTGGCTGAAAACATTGTAGGGTGGGAGCAAGCTAGTTTTTCCAACAAAAAAGGGTGAGAAATGTGCCTGTATGTTTTGCCTCATATATACAAACATTAGATTTTGTTGTTGTTGTTTTTAAATGTAAACTCTGAATTGGGGGATTATGTCTCATCCAGGGATGCAATTATCCCCTTGCTCTCCTTGTGGATAAATAATAATAATAATAATAATAATTTATTATTTGTACCCCGCCCATTTGGCTGGGTCCCCCCAGCCACTCTGGGTGGCTTTGATGTCCAAGCTTTCTGTTTCTGATGCCTGCCTTACCTAGGAGTGCAAAAGTTAGGATTGTCCAAATTTGTTTGGCAAATGGGCTGTGTCCAGTTTGGGGGATCACAAGTGATGCGTCCAAAACCACCTTGTGACAGGGCTGTTTCTCTTTTACCTCTTTCCTCCTCGCCTGTCTCCTGTCATAAACGATCTCGAGTTAGGAGTGAGCAGCGAGGTGGCCAAGTTCACTGACGAAGCTAAATTGTTCCTAGTTGTTAAAACAAGATTGTGAAGAACTCTACAAGGGCCTCTCGAAACAGAGGGAATGGGTGTTAGAATGACAAATACAATTCAATGTAAAGAAAGAAGAAGTGTTGGGGCAAAAACTGTTAATTTCACATATGTGAGACCTTGCGATCACAATAGATAGCTTGATGACGATGTCAACCCCCAGCGTGCGGTGACCATGAAAAAGGAATATTCCATGCTGGGGATCATTAGGAAAGGAATGGACAATAAAACTGCCAATATCATAATGCCATTATACAAATCTATGGTGCGACCGCATTTGGAATACTATGTACTGGCAGCCTCACCCCAAAAAGGATTTTGTAGAGTTGGAAAAGAAAGCTAAGTGAGAAGGGTACCTCACATATCAAGGCATAGCTGTCAACCTCCCTTTTTGTGGCGGGAAACTCCCTGTATTGCAATATTTCCGTTCCCCGCTGCTAGTCCCGATTGTTGATTCCCTGATATTCCTAGGATTTCAGTAGCACTCCTCCCGTCTCCTGCCCCATGTGGCGTCCTCTAGCGTGCTGCTCGGCTGCCAATAGTAGTATCGTAGTCGCGACTGGGGGCGGAGCTTGGCATGCCTTGTGCAGCCAGACCCTCACCCCAACCAGACACCGAGCCTGCCTGCCGTTATTCGCATCGCGTCTTGTCGCTCACATTCCGTTGCGTGCAGCCTCTGGGAGCGCAGCTGCTGAGCGTCTTTGCCATGCACCGCCCTCTTGAATTCCCTTATGTTCAAATCCGAAAGTTTGGAAAATCCCTTAGTTTCAAATGCCATAGTTGACACTACGGATCAAGATGATGGGAGCCCTATGAAGGTGATGGAGCCCTATAGAGAAATGCTGCAACGGTTGGGACTTTTTAGGAGGAAAGTGCGGCAAAGGGCAACAGATGAGGTTATCAAATTAGGCATTGACTGGAGAGAGTGGGTAGAGAAAGGTTTTCTCTCCCTCTCTCACGGCACTGGAACTCGTGGACATCCAAGGAAGCTGAGTGCCGGACAATTGAGGGCAGATAAAAAATTGATGTCCATCTGTGACTGTGTGCTAATCCTGTATTCTGGTTTGCTGCATTCTCATCAGGGGGAAGGGAAGGGAACCAGCAAACGTGCTAGGAGTCTGCAGTTCTAGTAAAATGCATTTTTTCACCGTTTTCCTGCCTGGAGATGGATGGGAGGGACCTTTGGCCACAGCAAGATAGACTGCACATCATACATCACGTTTAAAGCATATGACTCCCCCCCCCCCCGCAAGTCTTGGGAACTGTAATTGAATCCTCACAGTTCCCAGTGTCCTTAGCAAATTAATTTCCAGGATTCTTGGGAGGAACTTACATGCTTTAAATGTATGGTTGTGAGTTGGAGAGGGTGTGTGTTAGTCTGTATGGTGCCTGCATCTCTTACAATTCCTGGAGACCTGGATCCAGCAATCCATTGGAAGGTCCCATTGTTGAACTGGCTGGACAAATTCCTTTCTGAGAGAATGCCTGTAGTTACCGCCTAAGTATGGTCATTAGTCTGACAAGGGAAGGTGCTCTGAGCCAGATGGAAAATGGGAGGGCCTCCTTCCTCACCTGTTGTTAGAAAGAAAGACAAAGGCAGTAGAGTTGTGAGAGCTGGGCAAGAAGCAGGTAGAAGCTAGGAGTCAGAGCCGTGCTTGATTTCAGCTGAAATCCAAGACTGTGCCTATGGGAGAAGCAATACCTTCTGCGGTGTTAATGCTACAGATCACTCCATCATAGGCTCAGGTTGTATATCTCTGTAAAGAAACCATACATCATAAAGATGCCACAGTCTCCGCTCTCTCCCACATTCCAAGGAAACCGAATCCTGGGTAAAGAGCCTGGAACCTCTAGACCAGGCATAGGAAACCTTGCTCTCCAGATGTTTTGGAGCTACAACTTCCATGATCCCTGACCACTGGCCCTGTTAGCTAGGGATCATGGGAGTTGTAGTTCCAAAACATCTGGAGAGCCAAAGTTGCCTATGCCTGCTCTAGACTCACAATGCTCAGAGATTGGGGTGGTGTGCAACAGTATTGCGTGTATGCAGCCATACTTTGGGTTGGGATTGGCTGAGTGGTGCAGAGAACTGATTGGTCAGAGAATGGAAGTTTGACATAAATATTTCTACCGGGTAGGAGTGTTTCTAAGCGCAAACAGAAAGATACAAGTCTACAGAGAACAGGAGGGAGTATGGCTTTGAATTAAAATAAATATTTTGTGGAAAAGTTAATTGTTTGCTTGCAATTCTGCTTACCAGAGTCATATCCCAGTGCATCTAGTGGACTAGTCTCAACTGTGGTATTTCTGAATACTGCTTAGAATGAGTTTCTTTGCATGTAGTAAATTGGCACATTATAGTGAAGGCTATGCTAAAGCTGTTTCACTGATGAACCAGTTTGTTAGATTCAGGGATGTGTTGGTTTTGTTTAACATAGTGGGCACTGAAAACAAGAATGCATGACCCCCTCCCTTGCTGCAGTCTGAAGAGGCACAGTTCAGGATTCTACCCTTTCATTCTGTTAATGTGGGCAACAGCTGTTAGTTACAGCCATTTGTGGTTTTTAGAATCGGAGGCTGCATGGAAAAAATCTTGGGATCTGAAATTACTGATGCCCTCCTGGAAATAAATGGATGGCCTTTCAAATGCAGTATTCACCATATTGCCCTTTCCACTTCAAGGTTGTTATTATCCCTAATTTCAGAAAAAGAATGAGAAGCCTGAGAACACCCTTATAGTTCTGTAGAATGAAGCTCAGAATGGCAAACAGAAAAAAGCTGAAAGCTGAAATAAATGTATTCTTACATTTAATTCCTTATTTCCCCCAGATAATTCAGAGTAGTACATGTTTCCTCCTATCCTTTTATCCTTACAAGTTTGCAATATTTATTTATAAAAAATATTTATATACAGCTGTACCATAAAAAATATCAAAAGTTTACAACAATATCCTTATATAATAAAACACACACAAAGATTTAAAACCAAAGGCCATCAACTGACCATTATGGAAAGATTTTATTTATTTTTGCTTGCATAAGCCTGGCAGCATAGAAAGTTTTCAGCAGACATTTAAAGGTTGAAACAGAAGGTACCTGCTGAATCTATACTGGCAGAGCATCCCACAGGACTGGACCAGTGACACGAAACTCTCAGCTTCTTGCTGTTGTCAGATGAGCCTTGCCAGTTGGGGACAACCAACGATCCTCCTGCAGATGATATCAGTAAAGCTGGGATGTAAGGGTTTAGATGGTACCTAGGTAAAAAGGTAAAGGACCCCTGGACGGTTAAGTCCAGTCAAAGGTGACTATGGGGTTGCGGCGCTTTCAGGCCAAGGGAGCCGGCATTTGTCCGCAGACAGCTTTCAAGGTCATGTGGCCAGCATGACTAAACCGCTTCTGGTGCAACGGGACACCGTGACGGAAACCAGAGCACACGGAAATGCCATTTACCTTGGTGACACATGCTGATCCAAGATGGCTGCCAAATGCTGAAGCAGGGTTTTGAGCTCTAAGGCCAACTCTAAGACAAGTCTTTGCTCTATAACCAACCCTCAGCACTTGTTTTTATTCTCTCTTCAGTTTTAATTCTTAACTCCCTTTAGTGCTTCACTTTGTTGTTTTAATTTATTCTTTTATCTCATTGTTTTATTGTTCTGACTGCAAGGCTGCATGAAGCCGGGTTGGGCTGAGCACTTTGCTAGCCAGTGCCAAACGCAAGGTCGAGTCAAAGTTTATGTTGTGTATTAAGCAATAACACAGTCAAGACATTTTAATATAGAGTATTGTGTTGTATTACAGACCTTATTTGAATGTATGAGTTACAGCGGGAACAGCAATCATTTGCTGGTTCAGAGAGCAGGATTTGGATCCTCTGCCGGATTGGTTTCTGCGGGAGGGAATCTGTGCCATTGGTTCCCGCCAAAAAGTATCTTCTCCCTACTAGCCTACTGTTATTATAAAAACCCCAGTTTTCTCCAGTCCTGTGGCTGGCTCTTCCCTGTTTCCGAAATAAAGAGATGTTGTACCTGATTCTCGCCTCCAGTCATTGACCCACGACATAACAGTTTACAAGAGACTAGTCATAAATTAAAGAAGAGAAACATCTTAATTATCAGAACTGTTGACTAGTGAGCCCAGGTGGCAGCTGCAGAGGGGCTCCAAAACGCTCCCTTCTGCTGGATGGCATTGACTCGTAAATTCAAGGCCGCCACATTTGGAGATAACTGATTCCCGCTGCAGTGGTACCTATTTATCTACTTGCACTGGTGTGCTTTCAAACTGATAGGTTGGCAGGAGCTGGGACAGAGCAACAGGAGCTCACTCCGTCGCAGGGAATCGAACCGCCGACCTTCCGATCGGCAAGCACAAGAGGCTCAGTGGTTTAGACCACAGCGCCACCTGCGTCCCTTGGGATGGTACCTAAGGTTCCCTGAATCTAAGTTTTTTTGGGCTTTGTACATTAATGCATGCTCCATAGAAGATGAGCAGCAAGTGCAGATGCATTCACAATGGTGTCTTTCCAGCACCCTGGTCACCAGCTGGAGTTTCCGAACCAGGTCCACATAAAGCACATTGCACCTACCCAAAAAGCCTCTTCCCTGGATTCAAACACAGTTTTTTTAGCCCTCATACAATCCACCATGACATTCAGAAACTGATCTAGAACTTTCACAGCGCCTCCTGATTCAGATGATATGGAGAAAAAGAGCAGTGTGCTGATGACACTATGCTCAAAAACTCCTAATGACCACTCCCAACAGCTTTATGTTATGACGCCAACAGGATGGCGTGCCGAAGCCAGATATCAGTACCGGGATCAAGAGAAGCTGAAGTCAGGAGCAGTCCGAGTCAGGAACCATCTGGAGTCAGGTACACAGGAGCAGGATGAGTAGGCACAACTACGTGCTTCAGCACAGCAGTTGCAGGTGCTGGTGAGGGAAGCAGCCGGCCTTCCTTAAGTAGCCAGCTCATCACCACACCTTTTACTAGCTGCAACTGCCTCCAATTGCTCCCTCCATTTCTCAGCTCTACAGCTGAGATGGGAGGAGGGGAGGGGGCCCTCCGGCTCCTCTCCTCACAAGGGCCTGATTCTGGCTCAACTTCTTCCTCCTCCTGTTCTGGCCTTCCCTCTTCCCCATCTGCTTCTTCCACTTCTGAGGAGTGTCGCCACCAGTCTTCTTCAGGTAAGAATCCCTCCATTCCTCTGGACTCTTCCGTGGTTGCCGCCTCACCTAGGGGGGCTTGCCACCACTCCTGCTCATCTGGTGCAACCCTGACACTTTATACAGATGTTAAATAGTAGCTGTTAGCAGCTCTAAACCTCTGGAAACCCTTGAAAAACCCTTTTGACCACCCACGTTATTATAATGTACAGTGGTACCTCGGGTTAACTACTTAATTGGTTCCGGAGGTCCGTTCTTAACCTGAAGCGTACTTAACCTGAAGCACCACTTTAGCTAATGGGGCCTCCTGCTGCCGCTGTGCCGCCAGAGCATGATTTCTGTTCTTAGCAGAGTTCTTAACCTGAAGCGTACTTAACCCGAGGTACCACTGTATATCCACAGACTCAACTGCAACAGCAGCAGCAGCAGCAACTACAATAATACTTTTATTATTTATACCCTGCTCATCTGGCTGGGTTGCCCCAGCCACTCTGGATGGCTTCCAACACATATAAAAACATAATAAAGCATCAAACATTAACCACTGTAGTGTTGTAACTGTTGCATCATAAACTTCTTCCTTTTTGTAAGAAACATATTTATTGAAGAACACAAAAGACCACCACCACCACCACCACATTCCACAAGAACAGTTTTCCATTCATTGAGAAAAGGCTGCATCCCATGTTACCACCACTTCTGGAAGATGTTGCCATGCTCTCTTCCTCTTTGATGAATAGATGCAGAAAATAATAAAGTAACAAGAACTCAGGCCAGTTTCAGTTTTGCAAGTCTTTTGTGAATATATTTCTTATTTCTTAATAATTGTCAAATGGAAACAAAATACCAGGACAAGGCCCTGTTTCGGAGATTCTTCCTTCTTCAGTTAATTAGGTATTGAAGTCTTAAGGTCAAAGTGTACTGACAAGGCCCTGTTTCGGAGATTCTTCCTTCAGCTGCAATAATAAGAGACCCTATGTAAATACTCAACATAACAGTCCAAAATTATCTTAAAATTCTACAAAACAATTGTGTAAGATGTATAGAAAAAATTATATAAAGAAAATTTAATCTTACCTAATTAGGTATTGAAGTCTTAAGGTCAAAGTGTACTGATGTGTTGTTTAGGATTAGGTGGTCCAAAGTGTGTTTGTGGTTTTTAAAGGAAAGATTAAGGTGTGTTCTAATGAAGATTTAAAGCGGTAGTGGTACATCTGAATCTTAAAGTTACAGTGTACAGAAAAGATTTCAAACGGCAGTAGTACAATTTAGATCTAAAGATACAGTGAGAATTATGGCAATTCACAAAAAGGGAGAAAAGCCCTGATGGTTATTTAGACCTCGGGGGAAAACTGTATCAAAAAGATGAATAAGTCTGGCTTCTTGTTGTAGCAGAAGTTTATCGGTGTTCTTGTGGTGAAAACGATCTGGGGGTGTTTTTGTTGAGTGTAATGTTCCACAAGCGGCGCCACCACCACCACATTCCACAAGAACAGTTTTCCATTCATTGAGAAAAGGCTGCATCCCATGTTACCACCACTTCTGGAAGATGTTGCCATGCTCTCTTCCTCTGGCAGCCACCTGGGCATTCAGGATAAGCAGGTTTGCCCCATTTCGGCCCCAGAGCCCTGGTTTTTTTTCTTCATACTTTTCAGCATTGACACATTTTTCAGCATATTTGGCAAGACGAGGAACCGGATTTCGCTCCCCTGAATGTACACCTGCCCTAGTTGTGCCACATGCCTATCTTTGTAGGTCACTGTGATGTTTGACATTTGGCAGTTCATGTTGTCCTCAGCCTCAGTGAGCTTTCCCCAGTAGTAATCACATACAGCTCCCAAGTTAAAACAGTACAAACGCATCATCAGAGATCTACAACCTCTCCTAGACAATGACAGTTCTCTTTCTCAAGCTCTGGGAGGAAGACCTTTCGTCGCCTACAGACAGCCACCCAATCTTAAACAACTCCTCACCCACAATAATACTACAACCAGACTTAACACGGACACTGGCACCAGAGCCTGCAATAAACCCAGATGCCAACTTTGCTGCCACATACCGTATACCCGGACAACACCATTACTGGCCCCAACAACATCAAACATACCATCTCAGGACTATTTAATTGCTCATCGTCTAACATTGTGTATGCCATCAAATGCCAACAGTGCCCTTCAGCTCTCTATATTGGACAAACAGGCCAAACCCTACGCCAAAGGATAAATGGACATAAATCTGACACCAGGAATCACAAGACAGAGAAACCAGTAGGAGAACACTTCAATTTCCCAGGACATTCTATACAAGATCTCAAAGTAGCTGTCTTATTGCAAAGGAATTTCAGAAATAGACTGGAAAGAGAAGTTGCTGAATTGCAACTCATTACCAAACTTAAAACCATGGAGAGACCTGGTCTGAACAAAGACATTGGATTCTTATCTCATTATACATGACAAAGCTATTTTTAACCTTCTCACCCCTTGCTTTTTCCTGTAAGACTAATTGCAGTCGTTAACAGTCATCAACAGGTTTACCACAGCTATCAGCCTATCACCCATTCCCACCACCCCTTTGAGTAATACCCCTCCCATCCTCACTATATATAAGGGTCTGGTGACTTCTGTTTCAGTGTATCTGAAGAAGTGTGCATGCACACGAAAACTCATACCAAGAACAAACTTAGTTGGTCTCTAAGGTGCTACCGGAAGGGATTTTTTTATTTTTTATTTTGTTTTTCCCCAGTAGACTTCTTCAGTATTCGTCTCACAGGTCACAATATGACTCTCTGCTTCATGCAGGACTTTAATTGCCACTCCGATAGACATGACTGAAGCCGAGCATCTTCAAATCACCAGGCGCTCCCAACTCTCCGCAACGGCGTGTCTCCATTTCCATGCCCACTGTTGTCGCAGCATGCAACATGCATCCGCATCATAAACTTCTTGATGTAATAATAGGCTTCTCTTTCCTGCTATTTCTTCAGGCCTTTCAGCTTTTGGTTTCTATACCAGATTTCCAAAGGTTTCTATGTTTCGAAAGGTTTAAATGCTTTGCCAAGGCCCTGAAGATCCTCACATACAGTCGTACCTTGGAAGCCAAACGGAATCCGTTCCAGAAGTCCGTTCGACTTCCAAAACGTTCAGTAGCCAAGGCGCGGCTTCCGATTGGCTTCAGGAGCTTCCTGCACTCAATCGGAAGCCATGTTGGACATTCGGCATCCAAAGAACATTCACAAACTGGAACACCCACTTCCGAGTTTGCGGTGTTCAAGAGCCAAAACGTTCCACTCGCACGGCGTTTGGCTTTCAAGGTATGTAAAGGTAAAGGTAAAGGGACCCCTGACCATTAGGTCCAGTCGTGACCGACTCTGGGGTTGCGGCGCTCATCTCGCATTATTGGCCGAGGGAGCCGGCGTACAGCTTCCGGAACATGTGGCCAGCATGACTAAGCCGCTTCTGGCGAACCAGAGCAGTGCACGGAAACGCCGTTTACCTTCCCGCCAGAGCGGTTCCTATTTATCTACTTGCACTTTGATGTGCTTTCGAACTGCTAGGTTGGCAGGAGCAGGGACCAAGCAACGGGAGCTCACCCCGTAGCAGGGATTCAAACCGCCGACCTTCTGATCGGCAAGCCCTAGGCTCTGTGGTTTAACTCACAGCGCCACCCCGCGTCAAGGTATGACTGTATACCAAAGGCTGTTGCCATCCCAGTGATGTTTCCAATCTCCTCATTCCCGTGCTTCACGCCTGCTCCTCAGAAGGAGGATGAGCACTCTCTGCCCTTCTAAGAGCTGCCACAGCGCCTCTCAAATCCACTCACACAGTAACACAACCTGAGAAATATTGAGACCTCGGGTGTATTTGAGGAATGTGGAGTCGAAATGTTGTCTCTGCATCAATCCTATAGTGACTGTTCTGTTGATCTTGAGCCTGGAGGAGACAACCCGGTTGGACACATTTATTCCCTTTCTCCCCTGAAATACAGAAACCTCCAGGAGTTGTGTCTGGTCATCTGTATCCTAAGCTGGGGATCTATTAAAACACTTGATAGAACATCAAATCCCAGAATAGATCTAGTTATAAAATGGCTTCAAACTTTACTACCTCGATTGTGGTAGTTTGGGGGGTGCATTCTGAAAATGCGTCCCCAAAAGGCAAAATACAAACTGTTTTTTTAATCAGAAACAAGGAAGGAAAAATAGAGACTGCCCTAGTAAATAGGGTCAGGGAACATTTAAAGAACATTTGTCAGTTGTGCATAATTCAAATATATACATGCCATTCTGCCACATCTGACTATAATCAGGTAGCCAAAATTACAAAGATTTAAAACAAACTAAACTAAAAAAAAAAAAATCCACACGAAAACCCGTAAATTCAGTATTCCCAGTGCAAATAGCAACACCCAAGGCCTTTTTTGTATTTTTTTTCCCCAAAGAGGAGAGGGGGCAAGGCGATATTGTACGGCAATCCATCTACACTAAACAATATCCTACTGTTTTGTGTGTCTTTGGTTTGTATCATTTATGCTGTATTCAGTTTGTGCCAGCTCTTTCAGTACTGCCACATCTAACTAGCATTTTCTTTTTTTCAGTTCCCCGATACGATGAGTTGCAATAGGAGAGCTGGGTTGTTCCTTGGGATACATAGCTGAGATCTGCTTATCGGTCACTCTCCTTGATCCCACCTTTATAATCAGAGATTTTCAAACTGATTAGAAAGTACACAGTGATTCTGGAACAATGCAAATCAGTTAAAAACACACACACGAGAAGGAAAGAAAAATCACAAACTGCGCAGGGAGGCCATAAGGAAGGACATCACATCCAGTCGCTGGCAATGTTTGCAATGTCTGATTTTCAGGTTTTCTGTCAAAACATATTTTTTATTGCATAACAAGTTGCATAGCACTCTAGCCACCGGCTCTACCTCAGCAGTAGAACCCCAGGTCAAATACATCCCACATGCGCAACCAGGCATGTGATTAGAGGAAGCCCTCCTGGAAGACAATGCAGTCACAACTCTCAAGAAAGACCGTTTCAGTCAGCCAGAGCCTTTCAGCTGTCAATCTGTTAGACAAATAAGTCTCAGCTGGAGATGCACAGCTGAGCTCTGTAACAGCAGGTCCTCATGGTCTGGAAGTGTCCATAGGTTTTGCATGGAGAGGATGAGGAGATCCCCAAACAGAGGCCTCCTTGGTCATAATGGGGCCACAGCGAGCACCCTGGCCTATAGCGGTTGAATCTTTTGGGTCATGAGAGGAATCAGAGTAACAAGAGGGAATGTTAACAGTGAGCCTCAATGACACAGTAGAATAAAATATCTACTCCCCATATGGGAAGCATGAGATGAATGCTCCAAGCTGTGCAGTGACCAAGGACTCAGCTTGTTCAGTCGTTCAGTCGTGTCCGACTCTTCGTGACCCCATGGACCAGAGCATGCCAGCCATGCCTATCCTTCACTGCCTCTCGCAGTTTGGCCAAACTCGACAGTGGAATTTGCTGCCAAGGAGTGTGGTGGAGTCTCCTTCTTTGGAGGTCTTTAAGCAGAGGCTTGACAGCCACCTGTCAGGAATGCTTTGATGGTGTTTCCTGCTTGGCAGGGGGTTGGACTGGATGGCCCTTGTGGTCTCTTCCAACTCTATGATTCTATGTTAGTAGCTTCGAGAACACTGTCCTGCCATCTCATCCTCTGTCGTCCCCTTCTCCTTGTGTCCTCAGTCTTTCCCAACATCAGGGTCTTTTCCAGGGAGTCTTCTCTTCTCATGAGGTGGTCAACGTATTGGAGCTTCAGCTTCAGGATCTGTCCTTCCAGTGAGCACTCCGGGCTGATTCAAAAGCATCAAGTTGGGGTGAGAACACAGTCCTGCTTCATACCACTCTTTATAAGGAAGACATCTGAGGGTGAGCCATCAATACTTGATGGTGCCGTGCATGTTTTCGTGAAAGGACATGATCATCTTATGAAGTGGGCATCTAGCTGAGCAGTGTGAAGAGTCCTTTTCGGCTGACAAGATCAAAGGTCTTCATCAGGTCTATGAAGGCAATGTACAAGACGTATCTCTGCTCTGAGCATTTCTCCTGGAGCTGACGCAATGAGAAAATCATGTTGACTATTGACCTCTGCCGCATTGTGACTCAGGATAAACCCTGTCTATGCCAACAATTTAGGAACTGTCACCAGTGTAACTAAGTCACGTTTTACTCCCTGTGTTTTCTGACTATTATATGGAAAAATACTTGATACTGACCTTTGGAGAGTTTATAAGTAAACCGTTTTTAATTTATGAAACATATGGTATTTTTCTATGCTAAAGGAAAAGGGGAAGGAAAAGGTCTAGCAGCCTATATTTCCATGCCTTACTTCGCTGCATGTTTTTTGTTTTTATATCTCTGCTAGGGTTCTCTCACCAAAGAGTACCCCAAACCTGGATCTTGGTATCCAGGAATTCTCCTTTATATATTTTTTTCCTTGCCACCAACATTTTAAACTATGCAGTGTGTTACCACAAGATGTGTTGATGACCTTCAGCATATGGCTTTGAAAAAGAGTGTTAGACAAGATCAAGGAGGATGATAGTGTCAACAGCTGCTGGTCATGATAGCTACAATAACCTATGGAGTCCTAGATAATATGTTACTGAAGCCAACTTCTGCATAGCAATCATAGGATTCATGCCCTGTTTGTGGCCTTGGAGGCATCTGGTTGGCCATTGTGAATAACAGGATGCTGGACTAGATTTAGGCTGTTGGGGTGATCCAATACGATACGCCTTATGTTCTTAAGATAACAATATGCTATTAATCTGCTTATTGTTTTAGGAATTGGATGGGCTTTACGTCTAAACAGGAAATCAATTCAAGATGCTCCATGTTTGAAAGAGATGAAAGCTGGGGGATTTATAAAATGTGGGAAACACACCAAAGAAAATGCAAATAATACTTTAAACTGTGACAATTTCCACAAGTTTGTGGGCAGAATTCAGTGCCATACTGGCAAATTTAGGCTGCATAATAAAAATTGGATTTGTACTACAAACCCACTTCCAAAAAAGGCCCCTAGACTTTCTGCAGTAATGAAAGTGACAAGAAAATGTACTAGTGGTATAGTATAAAAATTGCTTGGCATGACATCGTATAATCTCTCTTTAAGCAAATGAAAGTAGAGCTTGAACCAAGGGATTCAAAGTTAGAAGAGATGAGATTCTGACTAAACATCAACCAGGAATGGTACCCAACTAATGCTCCGATCAGAAGGTCGGCGGTTCGAATCCCCGCGACGGGGTGAGCTCCCGTTCCTCGGTCCCTGCTCCTGCCAACCTAGCAGTTCAAAAGAACGTCAAAGTGCAAGTAGATAAATAGGTACCGATCTGGCGGGAAGGTAAATGGCGTTTCCGTGCGCTGCTCTGGTTCGCCAGAAGCGGCTTAGTCATGCTGGCCACATGACCTGGAAGCTGTACACTGGCTCCCTCGGCCAATGAAGTGAGATGAGCGCCGCAACCCCAGAGTCGGTCATGACTGGACCTAATGGTCAGGGGTCCCTTTACCTTTACCTTACCTCAGGCCAAGAATAATCCTACCCCAAGGTAATCTTAATGGGGCAGAGAGTCTGATGGTGTGATGATGGCTATCTATTATCAAGCAAACCTGGTCATTATCACCGCCTTGACCAGGGGTCAGCAACCTTTTTCAGCCTTGAGCCGGCCCACTGTCCCTCAGACCATGTGGTGGGCCGGACTATATTTTGAAAAATAAAAATGAACAAATTCCTATGCCCCACAAACAACCCAGAGATGCATTTTAAATAAAAGGACACATTCTACTCATGTAAAAACATGCTGATTCCCAGACCGTCCGTGGGCCGGATTGAGAAGGCGATTGGGCCGCATCTGGCCCACGGGCCTTAGGTTGCCTACCCCTGGCCTTGAGGAACCTAGCTGATACTATTTCCTGGCTGTTGCTAAATTCATGCATTTATGAGTTTGCTCAAATCCTAACCCTCCACTGAATGTAGAGGTTATGAGGGTTCTACCCTCCCCCATATCAATTCCCTACTCCCTCCCTACTTGGGGTAGTGGGAGGCAAGGCGATTCTGAAGATCTTAGTGGCATGCCACAAAGGGAGGATACCTGAGGACACTCAGGGCCCCCAAAAGTTGCAGCATCACACTGTGGTAGAAGAAACTTAATAGATTTGGTTCAGCTGTCAGATTGGATATAGGGATGATGGGATGAAAAAAATGCACAGCAGTTGATTCTTCATTATTCAAAATTCAAAATCTAGCAGTCCTCTGGATTTCTCTCAAGCCTTAGAAGTTCTGTTGTGATACAGAACAGCAATAAAGAGAAGCACGTCAATTTTTACATTAGCACAGCCAGAGATTAATTTTAGTTGAGGCACTGGGTAAAGAAAAACTATAGAGGCTGGATTATATAGCTTTGCCCAGGTCACACCCACAACATATATTTGAGGCACTCTTGTACCATTTGACTTCCCCCAGAGAATACTGGCAGCAGCACTTTGTTAAGGATGCTGGCTCTGCCCCTGGGCCCGGCCTTTCTTGCCTGCCTCTACGGAGTGTTGACAATTCCTTCATTTCCTTTTCTTTTTGAATTTGTGATTGTTGAAGAAAGGGCACGCACGTCAAAAACATACGAGAAGGAAGCAAGGAAGGAAACAGCTGAATTAAAAGGAAACATAACACACACAACATGCACATTTGTGTCGTTTCATTCACAACCCTTGAAAAGAATTATTATCAGGCATAGGGTCAGTAACATTTCCCCCCTTATTTTTTTGTTATTTTATCTTATCACATATTGTTGCTGTTGTTTAGTTGTTTAGTCGTGTCCGACTCTTTGTGACCCCATGGACCAGAGCACGCCAGGCACTCCCGTCTTCCACTGCCTCTTGCAGTTTGGTCAGACTCATGTTGGTAGCTTCGAGAACACTGTCCAACCATCTCGTCCTCTGTCATCCTCTTCTCCTTGTGCCCTCCATCTTTCCCAACATCAGGGTCTTTTCCAGGGAGTCTTCTCTTCTCATGAGGCGGCCAAAGTATTGGAGCCTCAGGATCTGTCCTTCCAGTGAGCACTCAGGGCTGATTTCCTTCAGAATGGATAGGTTTGATCTTCTTGCAGTCCATGGGACTCTCAAGAGTCTCCTCCAGCACCATAATTCAAAAGCATCAATTCTTTGGCGATCAGCCTTCTTTATTGCCCAGCTCTCACTTCCATACATCACTACTGGGAAAACCATAGCTTTAACTATACAGACCATATAACAATACAAACGTTTGAGAGATACAGAAGTAACTAACGGCTTAGGTTTAGAAACATTGGTCAAAACATGGGGCCCCACAAAGAAGAGTTTGGATTTGATGTCCCGCTTTATCACTACCCGAAGGAGTCTCAAAGCGGCTCACATTCTCCTTTCCCTTCCTCCCCCACAACAAACACTCTGTGAGGTGAGTGGGGCTGAGAGACTTCAAAGAAGTGTGACTAGCCCAAGGTCACACAGCAGCTGCATGTGGAGGAGCGGAGGCGTGAACCCGGTTCCCCAGATTACGAGTCTACCGCTCTTAACCACTACACCACACTGGCTCCCCTCTTGTCCCTTTTCTTGATCACCCACATTCTTGGGACAGTGATGAAGGAGAAGGGGACGACAGAGGACGAGATGGTTGAACAGTGTTCTCGAAGCTACCAACATGAGTGTGACCAAACTGCGGGAGGCAGGGGAAGACAGGAGTGCCTGGTGTGCTCTGGTCCATGGGGTCACTAAGAGTTGGACACGACTGAAGATGGTGTATACTCCCATTCAAGGAGTGACTAAGGTCTATTCAACCTGGCACATTTTCCATGCCAAGACAAAAGTAGGCAGGTTCTCATCTGAGAGATGTTGTTTGCAACTGACACTTGCTTGGCAGTACACTCTGAGGAAGATCTATAGACTCATCAACTGTTTTGCCCAAGGCTGCATGAAGTTTGGCATCACCATCAGCCTGACAAAGACCAACATCCTGGGTCAGGGCATCGCCAGCACTCCATGCAGCAGAACTGGTGACCATACAACCTGAGGTGGTAGACAATTTTGTCTTCCTGGGCTCCACCATAACCAGCAACCTCTCCATTCATGCTGAGCTGGACAGGTGTTTTAGCAAGGCAGCTACAGCAATGGCTCACCTCTCCAAAAGGGTATAGGAGAATGTGATGCTAAGGACCTATACCAAGATGAAGGTCTACCAGGCTTGCATGTTGAGCGTGCTGCTTTATGGAAGTGAGTCGCTGGCAGCTTACACCTGCCAGGAACAACACCTCAATGACTTCCATATGCTCTGTGTAAGGAAGATGTTGGGCATCACATGGCAGGACAGAGTCTCAGACAAATATGTGCTCTCCCAAGCCCACATTCCCAGAATGTTCACACTTCTGTCTCAGTGACGTCTATGCTGGCTTGGTCATGTACACAGTATGATGGCCTGGGATTCAGACTCAGATGCTGAACCTGAGGGATCCCTGCCTGCACAGGATTCCCCGCCTCTAGAATCAGCAGAGCCAGGGCTAGGGCCTGAGTCTGAAGGGTCCTCACCTGTGCTGGGTCCTCAGGTGCAGGCATCTGCTGAGTCTGCTCTGGCTCCTGATGGGATGGAGGACCCATTGCCTGCAGGTGCTCCACTCCCAGCCCTGTCAGGGGAAGCTGAGGTTGCCTCTGGGTCCGGTAACCCTCCAGCCTCTCCTGAGCTGCAGAGGCTCAGGGCAGAGAGGCGAAGGGAACTGAGTTTCCGCAGGAGAAGTGCTCACCTCCAAGCCAGGAGAGGCGAGTCACCAGAGGATCGGGGCCGCCCTATGCCTCGGGGCAGATAAAAGCCGGCCAGCCCCAGACCCAAGTTGCAGGAGCAACATTGTTGGTTACCTGTTCCTGCTTGAAACCTGTCCTGCTTTCCTGCCTGAGCTCCTGACCCGCCCTGGTTCCCTGCTTGCCTACCCATTCCTGACTTCGCCTGACTCCCTGCCCTGCACCCTGCTTCAGTGATTACGGACTGCCTTTATGTTGTAGCTCTACCACGGACTGGACTTAGACCTCCCCTTTCGGATACCCCACGGGACCAGCACACACAGAATGGAAGATGGCAGGATTCCCAAGGATGTGCTCTATGGGGAGCTGGCTTCAGGCACTAGGTCTGTTGGCAGACCAACTCTGTATTACAAAGATGTCTGCAAACGTGAAGGCTGGCAACATTAACCCTGCCACGTGGGGATCCCTTGTAGATGACTGTAGTGCCTGGAGACAGTCAGGTCATGTATCTATAGCAGTGACCAGAAGAGGAATGACCACTGGGAGGTGCACAGAGAGAAGAAACGCCATGGTGCATCTGCAGTAGCGCAACCAGGTGCCTTCATCTTCCCCAGCTGCAACAAAACATGTCTCTCCCATATCGGTCTCTACAGCCACAGTTGGCACTGTAGCTTTCCCTGAAGCTGCATTCTTCCATTGTCTCCAGAGACAGACGGATGCCAACAACAGATCAATATTGCACTAGCCTTTCATAAAACATTTAATAACTATTTGTTCCTGAACATTGAGCTACCTTTGAAAATTGTCTGCTTGCTGTAGCTGTTGAAGATTGTGGCTGCCTGTGGAGTGCAGAGTGATGCATCAAGCCAGAGTCAAGCAACACCGATTCTGTAGGATCTGCACTGCTTGCCTCTACCCTACAGGGGTCCAACTGCTTGTACAGACGGGGGCAGGGCAGGGGCATAGGAAGTGGGGGGCGGGTCGCCCCATGTTCCATCATGGAGGGGGGTAACAAATTATCAAGGAACAATTACTGCCCTACTAGGGTGGTTCATAAAAAAACTTTTTCTTTTTTGAAAATGCCTGCTCCAAAGGTCTTATCTTACTGCACTAGGGATTATATAGCTATATATGAAATTTCATGTATATCAGTTAATATCTTGACCCTCCTGCATGAAAATAGCTGTTTACTTGGCTGTTTTCCTATGTCGTGAAGGCTGAAATTTCAATTCGGTGGAGCACTTACTGTTCCCAACCCTAACCCTGTGGAAAGCCATCTAATTAGACTTTAATTTGATTTTGTCATGTTTTTAGGAGGTAATTTAATTATTGTTTGATTTTATATCAATGTTATGTATCTGATGTTAGCAGCCCCGAGACCGACTTCGGCCGGGGAGGGCAGGATATAAATAAAAGTTTATTTTTACTTATTATTCCTTTGTACGAAAATAGGAAATAACGTAAAACCATTTTTGCAGGCCAAAAAATAAATATAAAAATCAATGTGTGTGTGTGTGTGGGGGGGGTGACAAGAAATTTTCCGCACCGGGTACCACCTGACCTTCCTACGCCTCTGGGGCAGGGAGAGCATTTGTGGTGTGTATCTACAAAGAAGTGTGGTGATCACTACTGCAGGAAAGCCATTCACATTGAACTGATAGTCTTTATGGTCAAGGAAGTGTTAGAGAACACCCAAAAGAGGTTTGACAAACTATTAGTCTGTCATACTTGGATTGCATGCCTGATTAACGTTGCTCTTGTCATTCACCGTGGAATTTGTTGACAAAAATGGGGGCAAGATTTGTGTAGGATTCGCAACAGTTCATGAATCAACCAGAGAAGGATTTATGGAACTCTTGCTGAAGGAAAACAACATTAACATTAAGGACTGAATGATAATGGTGCCAACGTGAAGGGGCAAAAAAAGGGGCTGTCCCTGCAAGGCTACTTATCAGAACTGATAAGCTTGGTTCATACCCTGCATCTGTCATTCTCTCTGAATCTGGTAGTTTCAAATGCAGCCTCATCAAACTCTACAATTCTGTTCCCCTTTTTGCCATGCTACAATGCATCCCTGTGCTATTCCGAGCCTCTATATGACAGTGGCAGATACTAAAAGGCAAATTGTTCAGCCTCACTGTGAAGCCACTGAGTGGATGGAACTTGCTGGAACGTGGCAAGGACTGCGTGATGCCGATTCAATATAATGGGGGGGGGCGGAGTTTATGAAGCTGTATTGAAAGTAGTGGAGGCGCCTCAAGCAGATGCCTGTCTCTTCCATGAAGCATGGTGTGCTGGTACCGTGGGTTACCCGAAAGGCGAGGTCCAAGTCCGGTCCGTAGTCAGAGATTCAACGTAGAGACAGTCCGTAGTCACAGGGCAGGAAGTCAGGCAAAGTCAGGAACAGGTATGCAAGCAGGGAACCAGGGCGGGTCAGGAGCTCAGGCAGGAAAGCAGGACAGGTTTCAAGCAGGAACTGGTCAGCAACAATGTTGCTCCTGCAACTTGGGCTGGGGCTGGCCGGCTTTTATCTGCCCCGAGGCATAGAACGGCCCTGATCCTCTGGTGACTCGTCTCTCCTGGCTTAGAGGCGAGCACTCCTCCTGCGGGAACTCAGTTCCCTTCGCCTCTCTGCCCTGAGTCTCTGCAGCTCAGGAGAGGCTGGAGGGTTACCGGACCCAGAGGCAACCTCAGCTTCCCCTGGCAGGGCTGGGAGTGGAGCACCTGCAGGCAATGGGTCCTCCATCCCATCAGGAGCCAGAGCAGACTCAGCGGATGCCTGCACCTGAGGATCCAGCACAGGTGAGGACCCTTCAGACTCAGGCTCTAGCCCTGGCTCTGCTGGTTCTGGAGGCGGGGAATCCTGTGCAGGCTGGGGTCCCTCAGGTTCAGCATCTGAGTCTGAATCCCAGGCCATCACACATGGTGTTGAGCAGACAAAGGGGCTTGAAGCTCTTGCTGTCAATCATTGTGTGGTGCCACTATCCCTGGTCCACGTGGCTACTGCAAGCACAGCTATGCAATGTCTTGCAATGGCCATTGTAACTGCTACCTCCCTCATGAAGAAGGTGCAGAGTTCATGACATTCTATTATTATTATTATTATTATTATTATTATTAATTCTTTACCACCCTTCATCTAAGGATCACAGTTTATAATAAAAAACACAAAAATGCATAACAAGGGAAGTGGTAATGCAGATTAAAGCCTGCAGAAGCCCTTGATGCAAATGTCGCTTTCAAGGAGCCCCCATGAAGAGGCAGTTTGAATATGGGGGTCGGACACATAATGCGAAGTGCAGTTGTTGTTGTTGTTTAGTTGTGTCCGACTCTTCATGACCCCAAGGACCAGAGCACGCCAGGCACTCCTGTCTTCCACTGCCTCCTGCAGTTTGGTCAGACTCATGTTGGTAGCTTCAAGAACACTGTCCAACCATCTTGTCCTCTGTCGTCCCCTTCTCCTTGTGCCCTCCATCTTTCACAACATCAGGGTCTTTTCCAGGGAGTCTTCTCTTCTCATGAGGTGGCCAAAGTATTGGAGCCTCAGCTTCAGGATCTGTCCTTCCAGTGAGCACTCCGGGCTGATTTCCTTCAGAATGGATAGGTTTGATCTTCTTGCAGTCCACAGGACTCTCAAGAGTCTCTTCCACCACCATAATTCAAAAGCATCAATTCTTTGGCGATCAGCCTTCTTTATGGTCCAGCTCTCACTTCCATACATCACTACTGGGAAAACCATAGCTTTAACTATACGGACCTTTGTCTGCAAGGTGATGTCTCTGCTTTTTAAGATGTTGTCTAGGTTTGTCATTGCTTTTTCCCAAGAAGCACGTGTCTTCCTTCTTGTTGAACTGATTCATGTTTTAGCTGAAGAGCATTTTGAGCAATTCAAATCTCACAGGAATATATGGGGATTCTTGTGTAACCTTGAAAAAACTACTGGGAGAAATACTACCCTCTGAATGGATCTACACAGAGTCCTCACTAGCGGCAACCACTCCAGCGTTGATGGTACAGATCTTTGCGTTGAGTTGGGCCATCTCCATCTCATCTTACCTTCTGGAAATGGCTCACCAAGAGATGCCCTGAAGTACATCCATGATGCTGAAATGACTGATGTCTTCTGGGTAGCACAATGAATTCTTCTGACACTTCAGTCAGTTGCCAGTGGTGAGCACAGTTTCTCAAAACTGAAGCTCGTCAAAATGTACATGCAATCTACCATGGCAGATGAGAGGCTCACATCACTTGCTATCCTATCCATCAAGAACATTATTGCTCAAAAGCTTGATGTTTCAGGCACTTTGTGACTGTTTGCACAAGCCAAGCCTGAAAAGCCACATTCTGAGCAATGGAAATGTGCTCTGTGACACAGTGTGTGTGTGTGTGTGTGTGTGTGTGTGTGTGTGTGTGCGCGTGTGCGTGCGCGCGCGTGTGTGTACACACATTCTTTATTTTAGAATATCAATTTTTAAAACCTTTAATAACAATAAATAAAAGTTATAAAGAAAGAAAGGTATCCAGCAGACCTCTTACAGCTTAAGTTTGCTATTATTTATATAGTGTCACACAAAAAAATATTATTTAAGACATTCAGTCCATGTTGGCATCCATCTTCTTCACTTTCTGTTAAACAATATTTCATTTACCTGTAAGTCATAGTGTCTCAGAATCATTTTTCCCATGAAAAGACCAAGAGGAATTCCCAAATTGTTATTGTTGTTGGTAATTAATTTCACCTCAGTTAATTCCCACCACCATTCCTCCGTATCGAGTAATAATAAATTCTTCACTATTATTTGTGTATTAAAAATGGAAATTGTGGGTGAGATATATATTGGTGGATACTTAAGATTTGCACCTATATTTGTTGTAGTAAGTAAAGGGACCTCTGACCATTAGGTCCAGTCGTGTCCGACTCTGGGGTTGCGGCGCTCATCTCGCTTTATTGGCCGAGAGCCGGCATACAGCTTCCGGGTCAGGTGGCCAGCATGACAAAGCCGCTTCTGGCGAACCAGAGCAGCGCACGGAAACGCCGTTTACCTTCCCGCCAGAGCGGTTCCTATTTATCTACTTGCACTTTGACATGCTTTCGAACTGCTAGGTGGGCAGGAGCTGGGACCAAGCAAGGAGAGCTCACCCCGTCGCAGGGATTCGAACCGCCGACCTTCTGATCAGCAAGCCCTAGGCTCTGTGGTTTAACCCACAGCGCCGTAGGCTTGAGTAAAAAAACAAAAAAGGTAGCCATCAAGCTATGAAAAACATGTAAAGAGTCAATATGCCTTTTGTGGTGCCAGACTTTCCCTTTTCCTTACATGTATTGCTCTCCGTGGTTCGCTATAAGCAGAAGTCATGATTCTTGTCATGTCAGAAGTGAAGGGGGCAAGACATTTGTCCAAATACTAGCTAATGAAAAAAGCAGACCAGAGACTCTCCAGCTGATTGAGGAATCAGCAGGGTCATTCTTCTGTGCTCTTGCACATCCACTTACAGAGGAGAGCTTGCCTATGAATTGCGCAAACCGAACTCTGAAGCGCATGCTGGAAAAATCATAGAAATTCCAGTTGTTGGGAAATTCATGTAAACATACCTGTTCCAAAATAAACAGTGTCCACTGCTGCTGACCAGGTGGGAAAGGTCACCAGTCAAGGCCAGAGCTGGCTCAGCCAGAGAAGCAAACAAGGCAATGCCTTGAGATGCCAGCATTTCTAGCAGTGCCTGCCTAACCTACGTAGATATGTACCTTGGGGAGATGGCCGGTGTTTGTATTTTGGAGATAGGTTTGCAGCTCATCTGCAAATTTTAATTTGCCCACAGCAGTTCTGGCTGTGATGGCCTGGGATTCAGACTCAGATGCTGAACCTGAGGGATCCCAGCCTGCACAGGATTCCCCGCCTCCAGAACCAGCAGAGCCGGGGCTAGGGCTTGAGTCTGAAGGGTCCTCACCTGTGCTGGATCCTCAGGTGCAGGCATCTGCTGAGTCTGCTCTGGCTCCTGATGGGATGGAGGACCCATTGCCTGCAGGTGCTCCACTCCCAGCCCCGTCAGGGGAAGCTGAGGTTGCCTCTGGGTCCGGTAACCCTCCAGCCTCTCCTGAACTGCAGAGGCTCAGGGCAGAGTAGCGAAGGGAACTGAGTTCCCGCAGGAGGAGTGCTCGCCTCCAAGCCAGGAGAGACGAGTCACCTGAGGATTGGAGCCGCCCTATGCCTCGGGGCAGATAAAAGCTGGCCAGCCCCAGCCCCAAGTTGCAGGAGCAACATCGTTGCTGACCAGTTCCTGCCGGTGTTTCTGCTTACTACCTGTCCTGCTTGCGTGTTTGAGTTCCTGACCCGTCCTGGTCCCCTGCTTGCCTACCTGTCCCTGACTTCGCCTGCCTCCCTGCCCTGCACCTAGCTTCAATTATTACGGACTGCCTTTCGTTGCTCCTCTGACCACGGACCGGACTTCGACCTCGCCTTACGGGTAACCCATGGGACCAGCACACTGGCCATGCAAAGGCAAGGGGCACAGCCAGATCATGCAGGCATATAGATTTGTAAGCCACATCCCAAAGAGTGGAGTCTCGTGGCCCCTTAGAGATTCACACATTTAGTACAGTGGTACCTCTGGTTACGTATTTAATTCATTCCAGAGGTCTGATCTTAACCTGAAAACGTTCTTAACCTGAAGCACCACTTTAGCTAATGGGGCCTCCCCCTGCCACTGTGTCGCCGCTGCCCGATTTCTGTTCTCATCCTGAAGCAAAATTCTTAACCCTAGGTAATATTTCTGGGTTAGCAGAGTCCGTAACCTGAAGCGTATGTAACCCAAGGTACCACTGTATAGCATAAACCGATAACACAATCCTCTTAGCATTGCTAAGTTAATTAATACCTGTAGTGGACGCAGAACCAGAGAATGTGAAAAAACAACTGACAATTTTATCAAGAAATTTTCAGTGAAAACCCTTGTGGCCAATAGATTGATGGCAACACTTGAATTGGAAAAGGAAAGCATAGTGGCTGCTTAAGGCAAGATGGCATGATCAATAATCATACAATTGTTTCTCTCTTTGACATCTGGTGGGAGGGCGTTCCACAGGGCGGGCGCCACTACCGAGAAGGCCCTTTGCCTGGTTCCCTGTAACTTGGCTTCTCGCAGCGAGGGAACCGCCAGAAGGCCCTCGGCGCTGGACCTCAGTGTCCGGGCAGAACGATGGGGGGTGGAGATGCTCCTTCAGGTATACTGGACCGAGGCCATTTGGGGCTTTAAAGGTCAGCACCAACACTTTGAATTGTGCTCAGAAACGTACTGGTAAAGTATTCATGACTGGTGATTAGGGCTACCAAACAGATGTGTACTTGCCTGGTCAGAATTTTATCCAACTAGCCAGCGGCTAGAATGTAACTGTTTTCATTTTATTGCTTGAACCACTTTCATCTTATCTGCATCACTTATATATTACAGTGGTACCTTGGTTTACGAACTTAATCCGTTCTGGAAGTCTGTTCTTAAACCATAGCGTTCTTAAAACAAGGCGTGCTTTCCCATGGCAGCGGGGGACTCAATTTACAAATGGAACACACTCAACATGTTCTGCTTCCAAGGCAAAGTTCACAAACCAAAACACCTACTTCCGGGTTTGCAGCATCATCCAAGTTGTTCATAGACTAAGCTGTTCTTAAACAAGAACACATTTCTCCCCAACACATTTTAAAAGGGCACTGGATGTCAATCAGCGAAAGACCTGGTTCAAGAGGAACGTTTTGCCTGGTGCCTAAATGTGTATAATGAAGGCACCAGGTACCGGTAAACCTCCCTGGGGAGAGCATTTCACAGAAACACTTAATGTTTGACCTGTGCTGTAGTTATAGTTATTGTGAGGTATAAAAAAATAAGCTCAACAAATCTTCTTAAGAATACACTGCATACCTCTTCTTCTTCAAATTTATATACAGCCCTTCACCTAAAAATCACTGGGCAGTTTACAACATAAATTTTAGCAATTTAATTCTGAATTTACCCAAGCATATTATGCATCTGAACCTTGGTTGCTGTAAATTTTAAAGCTCTATTGATTTAAAACAAAATAAAACCAAACCAAACCTGGTCTTGCACAGAATGTAATATCGCCAGCCTAAGATCAAGTGATGAAATAGCTTCAAAAGCATGACTGGTTAACACGAAACTTGGGGCAGAGAGCAAGGCTATTGCACCTTTTAACTTTTCTAACATGGAAATAACAATTATGGGGGAAACTTCGTCTGTTGACGTTCTGATTCTGTCAGACATCTTTGTGCTTGCGTATAAACTCTCTGATTTAGTTTTGGATACAAAATTTTCATACATCTGTGTATGATGCAACACATATACAAATGCACACCCTATTTTGTGTGTGGGCAGCAGGCTAATTTACATACTCCAGAAAATCCTGTTGGAACCCCCTGGAACAATTAGCAGGTGATGGCTTTTGATTCAATACCTTCACCTGCTATTGAAAAAGCGAGAATCACGTGGGCTGATTTAAAAGCTGGCAGTCCTACAGCTTAACTTTCTGGGAGCAAAGTTCCAGGGTCTGATTTTATAAGAGCTGGCACAGAATGCCACACCGTAAGCAAATTACCAGCAGATCTGGTCTCAGGGTTACAGGAGTACAAATTCAACTGCACTGTTGGGAAAGCAAGGCCTTCTGTAGTTGACAGTGACTAAGCTAAGGCATCAAATGCCCTCCAACTTTAATTCAGCAATTTTATTTCATATTTTATTTCCTCCTTAAAAGAAAAAAAGTTTCCAAAGTGTGACCTAGCCAAATGTTCATACCGGTATTCTGATACACAACAGGTTTTCATTAACACAATTCATTCAAAATGATGGACAAAATATTTTAAGAATTATGGGGTTGGCACATTTTGCTGTCCTTTGTGAGTTCTAAGCAGAAACTTACTGTCTCTTCCTGTTTTTGTTTGAGTTGTTTAAAATTTGTTTTCATTGTGGTGTTAAGTTACAAATTTGAAGCGGACAACAGGATATGTAGGGTACGATGTTTAATACAATCAGGTTCTATGTGTAATATAATATAATATTATATTTTCAGGGAGCAGTCTGCTGGGATAGGAAATGACTGAGATGCCTCCCCTCTCAAATCCCTTGAGGGGTTAAGCAGTCCCTTTCACTTCCTTCAGTTGTTTTTTTGGTAAAATAGGAAATGAAATAAAATAACCTATGGGGAGGCTGTTTGTGCATCTTCCACATAACTAAGGTAAAGGTAAAGGGACCCCTGACCATTAGGTCCAGTCGTGTCCGACTCTGGGGTTGCGGTGCTCATCTCGCTTTACTGGCCGACAGCTGGCGTACAGCTTCCGGGTCATGTGGCCAGCATGACAAAGCCGCTTCTGGCGAACCAGAGCAGCGCACGGAAATGCCATTTACCTTCCCGCCGGAGCGGTACCTATTTATCGACTTGCACTTTGACGTGCTTTCGAACTGCTAGGTGGGCAGGAGCTGGGACCGAGCAACGGGAGCTCACCCTGTAGCAGGGATTCAAACCACCGACCTTCTGATCAGCAAGCCCTAGGCTCTGTGGTTTAACCCACAGCGCCACCCGCGTTCCACATAACTATTTTGGCCCAAACTAAGGAGCTTTACATCACCTATTGAACCAACCAGCTTCTTTTGTGTTGAGCCAGTATGATGCTTTTGAAGTTGTGCAGAGTAACTATTAAAATATCCTATTTGACCTCCACTGACCTCCACCCTCTGCATGAGGATAGAAGCAGAGAGATGTCCCCACTGCATTCCCATGAAACCAAAATACCCTGTCCCGTTTGGAAATCAGCTTAGTTTGACAATATTTTGTTTTTAGAACATTTCTTTCATATAGTAGAAATCCCCTGTTTCCCCTCTAGATGTTTACAAATCGATTGATGTGTTCTTTCCCCTAAAAGCTTCCTGGGTACAGAAGTCAAGCTCACTGATCTATATTCCCAAGGTCCCTTTCTGAGGATTGTTTGCTGTTCTCTGATCTGTTGGGGCCTCACTTGCCTCTCATGAGTCTAACCAGGGCTAAATGGTAAAGGAAACATCCGTTACACACAGAAGCCATGTTCAAACAGAGGAAAGCAGAAGGTCCTCAAAATCTAGCAATTAGTTTACAAAAGGATGACCAGCTTGGTTGATTGAATCCACGCCAAAAGTCGGGCTTATTGAGTCCAATCCTATGTATGTTTACTCAGTAGAAAGTCCCACTATGTCCAAATGGAGCTCACTCTCAGGTGTATGCATAGAACTGTAGTTATGTACTGTAAACTGTAGTAAATTACATAGCTGTCAACCCTCCCTTTTTTTGCGGGAAACTCCCTTATTCCAATGCCGTTTCCCGCTGCTATCCCGGATGGTTGATATCCCTTAAATTTCCCGGATTCCAAAGGAAGCAGCTCCTCTCCCTCCCTGCCGGCCAGGGAAGCTCCTCAGCTGCGTTGCTCGGCTGCCAATAAGGAGTCTGAGACTGACTGGGGGCGGAGCTTGCATGCCTTGTGCAGCCAGACCCTCACGCCCAACCAGACAGACAGCCTGCCTGCCACCTACACGCTCGCTCTTTCGCTCACCCGTTCACGCGCAGCCTCTGGAGTGCAGGCTGGCGAGGCTACTTGGTGCCATTGCACCGCCCTCGCGGCATCCCTTATTTTCAAATCCGAAAGTTTGGAAAAAATCCCTTATTTTCAAATCCGAAAGTTGACAGCTATGGTAAATTAGCTATTAGTTTTCAGAAAAGATTTGGTTGCTGAATCTTGCAAAAATGGTAGATCAGCACTCTGTTCCAACGGCCAGTTGTCCCAAGACTGCAAACTTTGGCCATCGATCAGCCAGATAACTTTAGGCTGCTGAGTTTTTTGTGTGTTTTATATTATTACAATCCATTGTAAGCTGCTCTGAGGATCTTTTGACCAAAAGGCAGTGTAAAAAGGTAAAGGTAAAGGGACCCCTGACCATTAGGTCCAGTCATGACTGACTCTGGGGTTGCGGCGCTCATCTCACGTTATTGGCCAAGGGAGCCGGCGTACAGCTTCCAGGTCATGTGGCCAGCATGACTAAGCCGCTTCTGGCGAACCAGAGCAGCGCACGGAAATGCCGTTTACCTTCCCGCTGCAGCGGTACCTATTTATCTACTTGCACTTTGAGCTTGTTTGGAGGTTCTAGCAGGGGAGCACAGCTATCGTATACCCTTGACCAAAGAACGGTACACTGGCCAGGTTTAATGCAAATCCATCAAACCTCCTTTGGGGAAGGTTCTCAGGCAGGGTGGAAGGAGAAAGAACTTGCCCATGTGAAGACCACCTGGTGGAAAGCCTTACACATATGGTTCTTAATTGTAAACTATATGATGATCTCCGTCAGCAATTTCTAGATCAACTCTGCATCCCCAAATGGAAACCAGAGTTGGAGGTCATACATTTCCTATTACTGGGGAAAGATCAGGAGCTCACCAAGTTAGTGGCTAAATATCTCCATTTGGTTTTTTGTCGTCGAAATACACTGCAGACGCCTGATCTCCCTGGAGATCTAGAGATGTGATGATAGACTGCTGTGCCTCCTTTCTTTTATCAAAGTTTTGTGCCACTGGGGAAGTGGTAATTCTGTATTGATTTGTTTTCGATGTTTGTATTTGATGCCAATAAAAGGTTGATGTATGTATGTATATATGTACTTGCACTTTGACGTGCTTTCGAACTGCTACCGGTAGGTTGGCAGGAGCAGGGACCGAGCAACAGGAGCTCACCCCGTCGCGGGGATTTGAACCGCCGACCTTCAGATCGGCAAGCCCTAGGCTCTGTGGTTTAACCCACAGCGCCACCCGCGTCCCTTAAAGGCAGTGTACAAATATTCAAAATAAATAAATAAAATGTGCTGTGGCTTTCAAGAAGGTAACAGAAGCATTTTCCTCCTCCTCCTTTGTAATACAGGTTTACCAACTTTCAACCAGCTCTCCTAGCAATGTTAGGAGATTCTGGAATTTGCAGATGAAAAGTTGTTGATAGGCTGGAGACAGTAATTCTCAGCTAATTGCTGCAGATCAGACCCAAGTATACTTGCAGCAACTACAAAGGCCAGATATGTGCCAAACTGCTAAAGTCCTGATGCTTCGGAGAATTTCACAGTGAAGTACTGGTAGGAACAAGTATATCCTGGCCTTTGTTTTTGAATAAGCAGCCAAGAATTAAGCTCTTTTTCACAATGGCTCAACAGTTTGAACTGGCCAGGCCTTTTGTAATTTAAATTCAGAATCATTATAGAGATGTAACTAGCCTCTTAGGAGTTTTTGTGCTCTCCAATGAGACCACTGCCATTAGAGATGGGACTTACTTTGCCTTTGGGGGCAAAACAACAATTATTCTTAGGAAAAAGATGGGCTTTCCTGTAAATATGTCTCTGTTTGCCATAAGCATGTGAGACGTTACCCTCACCCTGGGTCTTTTGGGAAACATCCCTTAGGACAGGGGTGTCCAAACTTTTTTCAAAGAGGGCCAAAGTTGTTGACCTTTTTTTAGGAATGAATTTGTTGAGCTTTTTGGGGATTTCACCCCAGCAAATAAACTGCCACAGGGGCCAGATTAAACCAACCAGCGGGCCGGATTACGCCCCCAAATCGAACTTTGGACATGCCTGCCTTAGGATTTCAAAGATACTTTCTCTCGGAATCTCTCATCTGCAAGCAACTCTGCACATGCTCTGAAATCCAAAACTGCTCTGGAAGGCAACTAGCAAATTTAGATTGATTCTCTGTGTTTGAGAATTGCTATCCCCTTTCCTTGCTTTTTTCTTCTCTGCCCCAATAAAAACATTTCACTGCTCTGATTTTTAAAAGGTAAGTCTCTGCCATTTCTTTATTCATGTGTCAAGATGGCATGGCTAAGCTACATTTCTGTGTTCCAATGACAGTTCAAAGATTGGCTTTGGGAAAGGAAGTGTCCTCAGACTCTGCCTCATGGCAGGAGGAGCCTTGCAGCAGCCGAAAGCCCTTCTTCTTTTGAGATGGAGCAAAACTGACCAATAAGGCAATCCATCACACCAGATGGAAAGTTTTAAATCAAGAGTACACTTCCACTTTATGTACTGTGAAGACCAGATGAACTAGAAAAACGACAGACATTTTATTTATGGGTGCCAACTTTGGAACCAGCCCCTGTCACTGATTCTTAAAGAACCTTTGGATCTGGGAGGGCGATAAGTGGCCTTCTTGCCATGTGGAGTTTCACCTGCCCCCTTTCCCATAGGAACATGACAGGAAAAGGTTTTTTTTTTCCTGGATAACAGGCAGCATAGAATCATAGAATCATAGAGTTGGAAGAGACCACAAGGGCCATCTAGTCCAACCCCCTGCCAAGCAGGAAACACCATCAAAGCATTCCTGACAGGTGGCTGTCAAGCCTCTGCTTAAAGACCTCCAAAGAAGGAGACTCCACCACACTCCTTGGCAGCAAATTCCACTGTCGAACAGCTCTTACTGTCAGGAAGTTCTTCCTAATGTTTAGGTGGAATCTTCTTTCTTGTAGTTTGAATCCATTGCTCCGTGTCCGCTTCTCTGGAGCAGCAGAAAACAACCTCTCTCCCTCCTCTATATGACATCCTTTTATATATTTGAACATGGCTATCATATCACCCCTTAACCTTCTCTTCTCCAGGCTAAACATACCCAGCTCCCTAAGCTGTTCCTCATAAGGCATCATTTCCAGGCCTTTGACCATTTTGGTTGCCCTCCTCTGGACACGTTCCAGCTTGTCAGTATCCTTCTTGAACTGTGGTGCCCAGAACTGGACACAGTATTCCAGGTGAGGTCTGACCAGAGCAGAATACAGTGGTACTATTACCACTTTTAATTACTATTACCGCAATTTAATCAAAAACATATATTTCAATACCATGCAAGAAATAAGGGGAAATACAAATTAAAGATACAGGAAAATGGTTCAAATTTATGTTGCTGCATTTATAAACTCTGGGAATAATAATGATGACGATAATTAGGTATCTTGAAAAGATTTTGTTTGTTTGTAAGTATCGGGGAGCTGTCCTCAGGGCCTTAAGATAATTGGCAACAAAACCTATTTATTAAAACGTTTCTAACCTGCTGCTCTCCCAATTTTGATTTAGATTTGTAATTAAAAATAAAACCCAAGAAAACTGAAAAGAGAAGCTGAAAAATAATTTTTGAAAGGCCTGCAACCCTAAGTAAGTGGCAACAGCAGATCTAAACAATGTGAAATACTAGGGTTGTGCACAGGCTGCCCAGTAAGATGTGGGACCCAAAATTCAGCACTTTGGACTGGCCCCAATCCAACCTGAGGCAGTCTGGGGCTGACCAGAGATGGGTCTAGGCCCTGAACCAATTCAGGACCCTTGCGCAGTCATGCGGTTGGGTTGGGGAGGAGGAGACATGCCTCTTATTCTCCCTCCCCTCCTAATCATATCCAGGGGTTGTTAAATGATTAGTGGCTAAGCCTAAGTGACGCGGGTGGCGCTGTGGGTTAAACCACAGAGCCTAGGGCTTGCCGATCAGAAGGTCGATGGTTCGAATCCCCGCGACGGGGTGAGCTCCTGTTGCTCAGTCCCTGCTCCTGCCAACCTAGGAGTTCGAAAGCATGTCAAAGTGCAAGTAGATAAATAGGTACCGCTCCGGCGGGAAGGTAAACGGCGTTTCCGTGCACTGCTCTGGTTCGCCAGAAGCGGCTTAGTCATGCTGGCCACATGACTCGGAAGCTGTACGCCGGCTCCCTCGGCCAATAATGCGAGATGAGCGCCGCAACCCCAGAGTCGGACACGACTGGACCTAATGGTCAGGGGTTCCTGCACCTTTTAATGATTAGTGGCTAAGCCTAAGTGGAACCTCCAGTTTCAAATGCAGAGTACCTGTGGACATAAGTTTCTGAGAACAAACAGCAGAGGAGCCAGTGTGGTGCAGTGGTTAAGAGCGGTAGACTCATAATCTGGTGAACCGGGTTCGCGTCTCCGCTCCTCCACATGCAGCTGCTGGGTGACCTTGGGCTAGTCACACTTCTCTGAAGTCTCTCAGCCCCACTCACCTCACAGAGTGTTTGTTGTGGGGGAGGAAGGGAAAGGAGAATGGGAGCCGCTTTGAGACTCCTTCGGGTAGTGATAAAGCGGGATATCAAATCCAAACTCTTCTTCTTCTCTTCATAATGCCTTGTTTGTTGGTTTCCCAGAAATGTCTTGCCAGCCACTGCTGTGAACATCACATTAGACTACTTGATCCTCATACTATAGTCAGTCTGACTAAGCACCACTTTCCCTATACAGTGGTTCCGGGTATCTTGGTTCTCAAACTTAATCCGTTCCGGAAGTTGCTTCCAAAACCAAAGCGTTCCAAAACCAAGGTGCACTTTCCCTTAGAAAGTAATGCAAAACGGATTAATCCATTCCAGACTTTTAAAAACAATTAAACAATTAAAACAGCAATTTAACATGAATTTTACTATTTTACTATCCAATGAGACCATTGATCCATAAAATGAAAGCAATAAACAATGTGCTGCAGTCACACAATCAATCAGTAGCTGAACTGGGTTCCACACAGTCACAAAAACAAAACAAAAAAGCCGCAAAAACAAAAGCGCAAAATAAATAGCAAAAACAGGCAGACCTCAGCATAACACTCAAAACGGAAGCGCGGCACTCAAATTGGAAGCGTAACACTCAAAACGGAGCACGTTCAACTTCCGAAAAAAGTTCGCAAAATGGAACACTTACTTCCAGGTTTGCTGTGTTTGGGTTCCAAGTTGTTTGAGTACCAAGGCGTTTGAGAACCAAGGTACCACTGTAATTTCCACCCTCCCTTCTCAGGTGGGCAGAGTTTGCGGCACCGAGCGGGGGTCCCCTGGGCTGGAGCTGCCCACCTGCATAGACTGCACCCTTTGACCCGCCCTCGGCCAGGTGGACAATAGATAGTCGGCCGGGGGTGGGGTCAAGGTGCTTGAAAAGAGGCTGAGGTCTTCAGCCAGCCCTCTTTTGGTTCTTTTCCTTCTAGGTTCACCCGCCCTCCCTCCCTCAAATTAATAATAATTCTTTTCTCCATATAGTTCCGTCTGAAGGCAGTGGTCATCAAGGTAACAATGCTTTCCTTACAGCCTAACATTTTGCGTTACAGGTCTGCGGGCGCTGCTGTGGTCTTATGATGGTTGCTGTATTCGGAACCGGGACGGAATTTCCCTGCATTGGCAGGTTTCGCCCTCCCCACAGCATTTCGTCACAACTTTGGCGGTTTTAGTCCTTGGCAAGGTAGTCTTTAGTCTATCATCTGGTTGGGCGGGATGCTGGCATGCTCCCAGCCCATGCGGCGGCGCTTGCAGGGCCCGTTAAAGGGTAAACCGGGAGTTTCTGGCCATAGAGCGGCGGCTTCTGAAGTTCAATAAAGTTGTGGCCAATTTAATCCCATACTCTGGTCTCATGTCTCATTCTTGGGGAAAGGGGTGGGCACCACAGACAGGGTTTCGCGTGTGTGTACGCAGTCTTAACTCATTGTGCCTTCTTGTGGAGGAAGATTTCTTTGGGATGCAGGATGGGGTGGGGAGAAGAAGATTAGAGCATGTTTGGCTGGGGAGGGTAAATAGCTGGTGCCCTGGCCAAGGGACTTCATGCTTGGGCACAATATTAAGCCCCCCCCCCCGCCCTTTCCCAACAGGACTCACTCTCTGCTCACCTAAATATCTAGTCCTCACTCCAGTGTGGGCAGCCCTACAGCATGACACAAAGAGAGCTATTTTCATCCTTCCTGTTCTTGGGTGTGATTCATTCTTTTGTTGCTTATTTCAACACTTGAGACATTTGCTCCACTCCGCCTTACAAAAAGTGTATTTTGCTTCACATTCATCCTGCATCACACAGAAATCTTCCTCCAAGGTATTCTGATCCAAAGCATTCTGATTTCCCAATTCTCCTACCCAGAACCTCAGACCCTCCAAGTGTCCCTATTTTCCAGGGGCATCCCTGATTTGAAGAAGCCATCCGGGTTTCTGATTTGATCCTGGAATGCCCCACTTTTCCTTAGGATGTCCCTGTTTTCATTGGAAAAATGCTGGAGGTTATGGAGTTATCCGACGCCCAAGCTGCCTGAAGGCAATCCTGTATAGAGAAGGGTTTTTAAAAAAAATGTTTTTTATGTATGTTGGAAGCTGCCCAGAGTGGCATGGGCAACCCAGTAAGATGTGTGGGGTATAAATAGTAAAATTATGGTTATGGAATGGGAAGTCCCTATTTTGGAGAAACATTGGAGGGTATGGAACTTTCCTCCTGCCAACCTAGCAGTTCGAAAGCACGTCAAAGTGCAAGTAGATAAATAGGTACCGCTCTGGCGGGAAGGTAAATGGCGTTTTCGTGCGCTGCTCTGGTTCGCCAGAAGCGGCTTAATCCTGCTGGCCACATGACCTGGAAGCTGTACACTGGCTCCCTCAGCCAATAATGCGAGATGAGCACCGCAACCCCATAGTCGGTTACGACTGGAACTAATGGTCAGGGGTCCCTTTACCTTTATGGAACTTTCATCACTCAAACCAATGATAGCCAACCAGATGCACAAATATAGGCTGGGGGACACCTCACTTGCCAGTAGTTCATGTGAAAAAAAATTAAGGGTCTTAGTAGATCACAAGCTTACCACGAGTCAACAGTGTGATACAGCAGCAAAAAACCCTAATGCAGTTCTAGACTGTATCAACAGAAGCCTAGTTCCCGATCAAGGGAAGTAATAGTAGCACTCTATTCTGCCTTCGCCAGACCACTCCTGTACTACTACTACTACTACTACTACTACTACTAATTTTATTATTTATTCTCGGCCCATCTGGCTGGGTTTCCCCAGCCTCTCTGTGTCTTGTTCTGGGCACCACAATTCAAGAAGGATATTGACAAGCTGGAACATGTGCCAATTGCAAGCAGAAATGAAAATGAAAGTGAAACTAAAATAAAGTTACTATTTTGCTCCAAGAGCTCAGTTCAAAATGACTAAACTAGTGTGGAACTATGAGGGGGGCGGAAACACCACTTCCTAAGAAGTCAGAAGCTGCTCCAAATTTATTTTGGTTAAAATAAGTAGCAGCTCTGTAAAGATGAACGCATTCTAGCCAGAATTTAGAATGATAAACATCTCAGATGAACTACTGGTTTGATGGAATCAAAAGGTAATAACTACGAAGTTATTTTAAAATATAAAAAGTGGTTTGAACCCTTATATAGCAACTTTGAAACTCCACACAATCAAAACACAGAACTTAAGGCTAAAATTTTGATGCTGATAAATAATTATTTGTCAAGTGTTGCACTAATTGGGGAATTGTGCTGCAAAAGCATAGAAAATATGAGCAAATTGGGTTTTTAAAAATGTGCTTTAAACTGGAGTCACTATCAACACTGCTTTTTTGCTTTTGGCAAAATGCTGTAATTAAAATGTGATCTGCTTCTTTTTTTTTCCAAGTAGTTGTTCAATCACCCATCTGTGAAGAGGACCATAGCTTTCTCTCCCTCATTACCAGCTTGTCTGAGGATTGTTCCCTCACTTGTCTGCAAAACTGGGGCAAGCCATGCTCCAAAATAGTCATGGAGGAGGTTGCACAAAGGGCTATAGGAACTTCAGTTGTCTTAGGAGGCAGGTGTGTGTCAGGGGGGCGGGGGGAGAACAATGACAGGGGACCAGCAATCTCCAGTCAGCACCAAACACTAATCTGCTTATCTGCAAACATATTGTTATGACTTTGCGGGTGCCAGATCTCTTTAATCACTGGATCTAGCAAGTGTTAGAATTTAGTCAAGGTTTGGGGTGTTAAACTAGGTAAAGGTAAAGGTAAAGGGACCCCTGACCATTAGGTCCAGTCGTGACCAACTCTGGCGCTCATCTCGCTTTACTGGCCAAGGGAGCCGGTGTACAGCTTCCGGGTCATGTGGCCAGCATGACAAAGCCACTTCTGGCGAACCAGAGCAGCGCACGGAAACGCCGTTTACCTTCCCGCTGCAGTGGTACCTATTTATCTACTTGCACTTTGATGTGCTTTCGAACTGCTAGGTTGGCAGGAGCTGGGACCGAGCAACGGGAGCTCACCCCGTCGCAGGGATTCGAACCGCCGACCTTCTGATCGGCAAGCCCTAGGCTCTGTGGTTTAACCCACAGCGCCACCCGCGTCCCTTATGTTAAACTAGGTGCCAGACCTCTAATCTCTGGATCCAGCAGGCATGTAAAGAAGAAGAAGAAGAAGAAGAAGAAGAAGAAGAAGAAGAAGAAGAAGGAGAAGAAGAAGAAGAAGAAGCAGCAGCAGCAGCAATGGGGGATGAGCCATTAAGGAAACAAAGGGTTTAGGGGCTTATGTGAGATGCAAATGGGGGGAGTCCCCCCTCCCTCATGGATCAAGTCAGAGTTTAGAGTTGAGAGGTTAGAGATTTATGTGACTGAGAAGCAAGGCAGCAAACTGGAAAGCCAGAGAGCAGAGAAATAATAATAATTTAATAATAATTTATTATTTGTACCCCGCCCATCTGGCTGAGTTTCCCCAGCCACTCTGGTTGATCTCTCTTTGAATCCAAGGCCTTCAGCTATGGGAGAAGGAAGGCCCTTTGGGGGTATTGATTCTGTGAACCCCTCCATTGTCGGTTCAGGTTGCGTATACGTGCAAATAAAACATATATCATAAAGACACCACAGTCTCTGCTGGGCCTCATTTCCAAAATGGAACACAAGCCCTGGGTAAGCTCCTAGAGCTCCTGGAATCTTGCACCGCTAGGAGACTGGGGTGGAGTGAAGCAATATCTAGGCTCACAGCTTTCTCAAACAAAGTGCCTTCACAAATTGGCTGTAAGTGGGGAGAATTACATTTGCTGGTTGTTTCCCCACACTTGAGCTGGAATTACTGTGCCTGCAAGGCTTATTTTCTCTGTTCATTTTAAGGGATTATTCCCTCCAGACTTTGGCTGCATTACCTAAGCTCTTGTCTAGAGGATCCCACCCTTGGATTATTACTTTTTCATGATCAGTACCTGTTGATAGCTTCATCATCCATGAATTTATCTAAACCCCCTTTAAACCCATCCAATTTGGTGGCCATCACTGCTTCTTGTGTTAGCTAATTTCATAGATGAACTGTACACTTTCTGTATACAGTGGTATATTATTCCCAATAATAGTGAACGGGGGTAACAGATCTTGGGAGTCTTCCAATTGCTGTAATGTGCTCCTTAACTTTGAATCATAGCTGTCAACTTTCGGATTTGAAAATAAGGGATCAGCAGCCTCACCTGTCCCGGGGACAGTCTACGGTTCTCGGGGACAATCCAAGCCACGCTAAGCCCCCCAGGCTACAAATTAATTTACACCAGGCTACACACCACCATCTTTCCCCACCTCAGGGTCTCTTTTCCAGGGAGTCTTCTCTTCTCATGCGATGCTTCAGGATCTGTCCTTCCGGTGAGCAGCCAGGGCCGATGTCCTTCAGAATGCATCAGTTTGATCTTCTTGCAGTCCACGGGACTCCAGCACCACAATTCAAAAGCGTCAATTCTTCATGGGGGGATTGATCAGGTTCACTCTTTTGGTTCTCTGGCATCCATTAATGACTTATTATACAAACATGTTGCAGACTTTGCATCCTTTAACACTCTTTTGGAAGGAGTGTATTTGTGGGCTGGGCCAGAGTGGTTGATTTTACATGCAAGCAAAGCACAAACAGTGCTGTTGTCTAATGACATCCTATTCTCTGTAACTATTGGTGAGCAACGCAGCTGAGGAGCCTCCCTGGCCGGCAGGGAGGGAGAGGAGCTGCTTCCTTTGAAATCCGGGAAATTTACGGGATATCTAACAATCCGGGATAGCAGCGGGAAACGGCGTTGGAATAAGGGAATTTCCCGCCAAAAAAGGGAAACGGCGAAACCCGGCGCTGGAATATGGGAATTTCCCGCCAAAAAAGGGAAAGTTGACAGCTATGCTTTGAATGCCTGGTTCTTCTGCCCCTCACCCATATGGATAATCATAAACACATTTTCACCCTCACTCCTGAGGGATGACTTGTCCCAAAGTCAGCTCCTGTTTTACTTCCCGCTAGCAATCAGATTTTAAACTGCCCTGCCATTATTTTGATCTTAAGTGCCAACAGCCTCATTCCACTCCAGTGCAAGTGATAACATCTACTCTCTTGTTTTCTAGCATGGCCTGAGAAACTCACTCATGAAGTGTGCATGCACACGAAAGCTCATACCAAGAAAAAACTTAGTTGGTCTCTAAGGTGCTACTGGAAGGAATTTTTTCATTTTTTATTTGGTTTTCACTCACTCATGGTTTATCAAAAGGTGAGGAAAAAAACCCCTTCTAAAAAACACCATCAATAAAAAAACTGAGAGGAGATATATAAATAAACAGACTCTCCAAAAGCCTTTCTGGAGAAAGGCTTTTGGAGAGTCTGTTTATTTATATATCTCCTCTCAGTTTTTTTTTATTGATGGTGGTGTTTAGACCTTTTTTGGTATTTTTATATCTTCTTGTTATGCCGATAGTTACTTTTAACTTTGTTTTTATCGATTTCTATTGTAAATTGTCCTGAGATTAAAACAATTGATGTACATTTGGAAAATAAACAAATAAAGCCATTATCCCTCTAGCTGATATAGAAAGAGAAACAATGTGCTGCTGAAATTTATCACTAGTGAATAAAATGCTAAACGTACACAATCAGGTCAAATCTTGATTTTCTCTTGAATTCTCACCAAGGGTTTGGAGGGTGTGTCAAAGGCCCTGTTTTATTGCAATCTGACTCTTACCTTTAGGGAAAGTCACAGAGTAGCACTGAGGGATTGTGTTCCTTACCACTAAATTGTCTCCAATGCTATTTAGCATCTCTGTGCAGTCATTGGGGGCTGTCATTAAGAGCTTTGGAATGCAGTGTAACCGGTATGTGAATGGCGATGCCTAATAAATGGAGACCGAATCCTGATGAGACCCTTGGGGTGGAGGGTTCCTCTGTCTGAGAATTGGGATGTCTGCCTGTTCTGGACATGCTTTCACTCTGCCGGATGACACAAGTGCATAGTTCAGAAGATCCAACCTTGTCATTAGAGGCCCAAATGACCTCTTTGGCATGGAGTGCTCTCTGCCAGCTCTGGTTGGTGCGATAGCTATGCCTATTTCTGGCCAGGGGTAAAAGTAAAGGCAAAGGGACCCCTGACCATTAGGTCCAGTCGTGACCGACTCTGGGGTTGCGGCGCTCATCTCGTGTTATTGGCCTAGGGAGCCGGCGTACAGCTTCCGGGTCATGTGGCCAGCATGACTAAGCCGCTTCTGGCGAACCAGAGCAGCGCACGGAAACGCCGTTTACCTTCCCGCCAGAGCGGTACCTATTTATCTACTTGCACTTTGACGTGCTTTCGAACTGCTAGGTTGGCAGGAGCTGGGACCGAGCAACGGGAGCTCACCCCGTCACGGGGATTTGAACCGCTGACCTTCTGATCGGCAAGCCCTAGGCTCAGTGGTTTAACCCACAGCGCCACCCACATCCCCTGGCCAGGGGTAGCAGTCCATATATTGGGGCTCACCTACACTTCTGCTTGCCCCAGTGCTTTCCTCAGGGAAACTTGCTGTTTACCGCCGAATAGGAACTAACGTCCATCAGTTTTTAACGTCCATCAGTTTTTCTACAAATTGACACCTGTTCCAATGAGAGCAGGTTTTCCTGGGGAGAGCAATGGGAGAAATGAAAAACCACTTGGACCCATGCCTAGGAAGCAGGGAGCAAGCAGAAAACCTCTTGGACCCCTGCTTTCGAGGCAGGGGGCAAGTGGAAGTGTACGTGAGCCCTTAAGATCCACATGCTTCAATTACTGTAAGATGCTTTTTTTGGTGGGTCTGCCCTTTCCCTTGGAAGCTGCAGCTACAGTACTGAGTGGCATGTCTAGCTGTGTGCATATTATACTCTTGCTCAATGATCTGCAATGGCTGCTTATTTGCTACCAAGTCAAGGCGAAGGTTTTTATTATGGACATGAAAAGTCCTAAGCAAGTTGGAATTAGGATATCTAGCAAACTGCCTCCTCTGCTGTAGGCCAAATTGACTTTTACAAGAATCAGAGCAGACCCTTGCAGCCAGCAGTTTGCCACCTAGAAATATAATTAATTAATTAATTAATTAGGTGTTACTTTAAAAGTGCATGAGGACACTTTTTGTCCAATGATCTGCTTGTAGTCTCTCTCTCTTAAATTAGGTCCACCCCTAGAAGCTGAGCCACTTTGTTTGTTGTTCTCCCCAACTTGTTGATACAAGATGTCTGCTATTTCTCTCATTCTCTCCACTTATCCTGTAACTAGTTTATGCATTAATAAAGCCTTTGAACTCCAAAAAAAGAAGAAAAGAAAAGAAATAAGAAATGGGCTTTTCAGTTGTGGCATCACAAGAGTGGATGTGGTTACTTGATGCATGATTGAAAACCGTCCACCTGATTAAGTTACCCATGCCTCTTCCTCCCTGCAGATGCCCCCGCTGATTGAAGAATGAAGTAGTGATTGCTCACCTGTAGCATCCTTGGGCAGGTGTGGACACACCCCTGCCTCCCTCCAGCCAGGACTGTTTTGTTGTTTCCAAGTGGACACACTCTTTGGTACTGCAGAATCATTGTGCAGTGTGCCTTTGTTTTCAGAATGAAAGCAGTTTTTCAAGAAGTACTTTTCATGTACATAAGATATACAATAGATCTAGACTGTGTGTGGACCACATAGAAAAAACAAGTTGTCAGAAGAAAATATTGCATGTATGCACCCTCAGTTATATGACTAGGCCTATTTGGATATAAGTCCTGTTCAGTTGCTGAGTTGATGTTTTAAATGATGGACTTTTTACAATGTATTTATTGCATTTTTACAATGTATTTATTGTAAAATACATTTACTGTACTGTATTTTGACTATATATATTTTGTAAACTGCCTAGGTTTATTTATTTTTATAAAAAATATCAAAATTGTTGAACAGTGTATACATTTTATAAAGAAATAAATCTCTGAGTGGTATTCATATATGCTGCATTGCAGCCATTACCAAGTTTGGTGTTGGAAATAAAATAAATAACATGATGATGGCTATGTGCCTGGCAGGGATGGAACTTGCTCCAATTTTTGCATTTGCTTGTTTTCAGAATTATGTGCCACCAAATCAGCTTGTTAAGGCAAAATGCCTTCACCTGTGCAAAATTGCTGTCTTTTTTTTCTGTGCTGAAAACTTATTTTGCAACTGATTGCATAACTTAAGGTCTACTAATGTGGATCATTGTTTGCTATCTCAACAAGTGGCATTGTTCTCAGCAAAACAAAGCTTTCTCTTCCCCTTGCACTTCCTTCAATAATCACACCTTCCTGCAATTTGTCTTCTCCAAGAAAGACTGATTGTTTCACTCAACTTGAAAAGGACCACTCATTCTTGTGGTCTATTGATAGTTTAAAGTAACTGTGATTTCCCCCACCCCACACTTCTTGGTCGATTTGAGTCTTCTTTCCTTGACCATCGATTGTCATTTATGTAGTCTGCCTGGGGTTTGGTGGGGGCAACACTGTTTGAATTATTATATGACTGTTCATGTGCTAAAGCAGGTAAACAATTTCACAGTTTAGTAAGGATGCTTGTGTGCACATCTGAAAATGTACACTGACCTTATATTCATGGAGAGAGGGAGGTTGCAGAAATGTGACCAAAAGGGGAGGAAGCGGCAACTTTAGTCAGTGGCGGTTTACTGGGAAACTGGCAGGTTAGTACTTGTCACTTCATGCCCAGCTTGTGTATTTTTGCATGGTACTGGTACTGGTTTAGACTTTTCTCATGTCAGGGAAGCTGCAGTGATATTTTAAATGAGATCAATATTTTGTTATGTGGCATGACGTGTGAGTTGGAGACACCTTTGCTGTGAAAGCTGATGCATTGTTACAGCTGCAATCCTTGGCCAATCTCCTATAGAGTAAACCTCACTGCAGCCAGACTTAAAGGTAAAGGTAAAGGGACCCCTGACCATTAGGTCCAGTCGTGACCGACTCGGGTTGAGGTGCTCATCTCGCTTTATTGGCCGAGGGAGCCGGCGCACAGCTTCCAGGTCATGTGGCCAGCATGACAAAGCCGCTTCTGGCGAACCAGAGCAGCGCACGGAAACGCCGTTTACCTTCCCGCCAAAGCGGTGCCTATTTATCTACTTGCACTTTGACGTGCTTTCGAACTGCTAGGTGGGCAGGAGCTGGGACCGAGCAACGGGAGCTCACCCCATCATGGGGATTCGAACCGCCGACCTTCTGATCGGCAAGCCCTAGGCTCTGTGGTTTAACCCACAGCGCCACCTGCGTCCCCGCAGCCTGACCTGTTTCTGCGTAAATGCATACAGGTATACTTGAGCTGTGGATAGTGCAATCCTTCTACACTTAGAAGCCCCATTGACTTGCCCTGGACTTGCTCCCAGAAGTGTACGTATTTAGGCTCTCAGTGGATCCTGGATTGGCAGACTTGACCCATCCATGTGGGAGGCAGTGGTGCCACGAGGAACGCTGTGTGTGAAGAAATCCCAGGCTCTTGAGGGCAGCTATCTGAGACACACGGGTGGAGAGTCAAGACTCAAGATGGCTGGGGTGGCCGGGAGAGGAACTTTCAGGCAACACACACACACACACACACACACACACACACACACACACACACACAACCTGTCCACAACCTCCCAAGGGAGTCCGTTCCACTGTCAAAGTGATCTTACTGTCAGAAAGTTCTTCCTGGTGTTTTGTCGGAATCTCCTTCCTTGTAACTTGAATACATTGGTTCGAGTCCTACCCTCCAGAACAGGAGAAAACAATATTGCTCCATCCTCCATGTGACACCTCTTGAGATATTTGAAGATGGCTATTGTCAGGTTCGCTAACGGTTGCTCATGAGTAAAGACCAAGTCCGTCTTGTCTTTCAACTATTTTTATTGTGCTAAGTATGTACAGTGCATCATGAGAAGAGAAGACTCCCCAGAAAAAACCCTGATGTTGGGAAAGATTGAGGGCACAAGGAGAAGGGGACGACAGAAGATGAGATGGTTGGACAGTGTTCTCGAAGCTACTAATATGAGTTTGGCCAAACTGCGAGAGGCAGTGAAGGATAGGCGTGCCTGGCGTGCTCTGGTCCATGGGGTCACGAAGAGTCGGACACGACTGAACGACTGAACAACAACAAAATGTACAGTGCGGAGCTATCCTAAAACATGATCATCTAGTCGCTAGCAGAATCCAGAAGTGCCCCCCTTCTGCTGCGGCACCAACACCAGAGTCTCGGCACCCTAAAGTGCCGCCTCCTTTCTCCCCTGACCTTTCTGCATAAAGCTGGCGCCGGAAATGATGTCTCCCCCTCGGAGTGGGTCTGCTGAGCGGTGCTGGGTCTCTCTGCATCATCCTGGAGACCCCCTTCCCCTCTGACTCCTCCCTGGTACCGGTAACTCCTCCTCCCCCGGGGAGGAGCTGGCAGACTCACTGGGAGATGTGTCCCTCGACAGCAGAGGCTGAGGCTGCCGGTATCCACTCAGTGCCTGACTGGCAGGGGAGGGCATGTCCCTGACATCCATCCTATCTCCTCTCTGTTTCCTCTTCTCCAGGCTAAGCATAACCAGCTCCCTCAACTGTTCCTCATCAGGCTTGGTTTCCAGACTCTTGATCATCTTGGTTGCCATCCTCCGCACACATTCCAGGTTGTCCATAGCCTCCTTAAATTGTGGCATCCAGAACTGGACACAGGAATCCCAGTGTGGTCTGACCAAGGTAGAACAGAGCCGCCCCCCCCCGCCCCGGGCTAGCAGAGAGGACATAAAAGGTGACAAAGAGTGAGGTAAGATAACAAGGAATGCTGATGGCTGCCATAAACAGAGTAAATTGGAATACAATGGAAAGGGGGAAAACAGACCTGACACAGAAAATGGTTGTGCAATTTGAACCCCCATTTTCACTCAGATGCAGTCTGACTTGTTCTTTCTTCCTGCATTGAAAGGGGCTTGACTAGATGACCCTCAAGGCCCCTTCCAACTCTACAATTCTATAAATATTGAAATGTCGCTCATTATTGACTCAGTAACATTGCTGACATTCACAATCAAGCAAATTTGGCTCTGTTGGAATGAAAACTTGACTTTTAAGCAGTGCTTTTTTTCTAAAAATAATAATAAAATGTTTAGGGTTACTCTCATTTTCCTACTCGTATTGCAATGCTGCCCCTCAATGAGGCCAAACTTAGATTCACAAAATGTTTAGGGGTATGCATACCCTTGCATCCCCCCCGAAAAAAAGCACTGCTTTTATGAAATTTGAGTACAGTACATCCTTAGTGCCTAGATGCCACGCTAGTCATAGATTGGGAGGGCCACAGGGCAGCCACCTGGCACCATCTCTCCAGAATGCCATAGAGTGAGGGAAGGAGGGAACAGCTCTACTGCGTCTTCCAAAAGTCCTCTGCCATTCTCTAGGTTTCGGTAGCATTCTCTGTGCATAGTGCCATGACCTTGTATTTGGCTGTGTTAGTTATTGGGAACTGCCCAGCTGACGAAAAGGAGCTTCTTGGGCTTCTCCCGTGGGGATGGAGGGCTGGGGGGCACCTGTAATGCAGCAGGTGTTGACATTTCCAAGGAAATCCATGTGGACCCTCTGGAAGAGGTGGACAGGCAAGCAGCAAGCCAAGCAGGGCAGCAATATTTCTGTCGTGTCAGCTAAAAGGGGTGGGGGGTGGGGGGCAGCTGGCAGCTGGAGGTTTGTAATAAGGAGAGTTTCAATAAAGAACCACCGAAATGAAGCCAGCAGAAAGCCCCCCTGTAAGAAGGGCTGAGTACAGAGGGAGGCAAAGAGCAGAGTCTGGGAGACAAGGTCCTGACAGGCTGCAGCGATAAACAGGAATTAGAAATGCGCTCGAAGCAACTTCAAAGCACCCATGATTGCAGCTGCACATCTGATAGTGCCAGTGCTTTTAGATGGAAAGGGCAGGGGGGGAAAGCCGACCGTCACAAGGGAACTCTGCATCTCTCTCCTTACCAGAGTATGGCTCACAAGCACAGATAACATCCAGAAAGCTAGACCATAGCTGTCAACCCTCCCTTTTTCTGCAGGAAATTCCCTTATTCCAATGACGTTTCCCGCTGCTATCGCGGATTGTTGATATCCCTTAAATTTCCCGGATTTCAAAGGAAGCAGCTCCTCTCCCTCCCTGCCGGCCAGGGAGGCTCCTCAGCTGCGTTGCTCGGCTGCCAATAAGGAGTCTGAGACCGACTGGGGGCGGAGCTTGCATGCCTTGTGCAGCCAGACCCTCACGCCCAACCAGACAGACAGCCTGCCTGCCGTCTACGCGCTCGCTCTTTCGCTCACCCGTTCGCGCGGCATCCCTTATTTTCAAATCCGAAAGTTTGAAAAAATCCTTTATTTTCAAATCCGAAAGTTGACAGCTATGAGCTAGACTCATACAGACCCACAAAATTTCATTGGTATGCCATCTTTCCATGGTCAAAACCATGCTCAAGGTGGTCATAAACAATAAATAAAAAAGTGCACAACCAAATCAATAGTTTCCACATCAAATCATAATAAGATATAAAAACAAACATTTGTTGTTGTTGTTGTTTAGTTGTGTCCGAGTCTTTGTGACCCCATGGACCAGAGCACGCCAGGCATTCCTGTCTTCCACTGCCTCCCGCAGTTTGGTCAGACTCAAACATACAAACAATTAATATCAATAACAGCAGCAAACAATGCGCCAGCCCAGGAGTCTGTTCCTCAGCCTCAGCTTTTGCAGCTGGAGTCAGTCCAGGCCCCGCCCTCTCAGGCCAAGTGGAAAAAGGCCTGTGAGGCAGGAAGCAGGTCTTCTAGGACTCACACCCAAGAATTACCAGAAATACATGCAAGTTCCATGCACCCATATGATGGGATGCACCCATATGATGGGATATTTGCATGGTTAGGGATTCAGCACTAATCTGGCTGTTTAGATCAGGCACGTCCAACAGGTAGATCGTGATCTACCGGTAGATCACTGGACGCCTGTGGTAGATCACTGGTAGATCACTGGCTCCCCCCAAAGAAGCTCAAAAACTTTAAAGGTAAAGGGACCCCTGACCATTAGGTCCAGTCGTGTCCGACTCTGGGGTTGCGGCGCTCATCTCGCTTTATTGGCCGAGAGCCGGCATACAGCTTCCGGGTCATGTGGCCAGCATGACTAAGCCGCTTCTGGCGAACCAGAGCAGCGCATGGAAACGCCGTTTACCTTCCTGCCGGAGCGGTACCTATTTATCTACTTGCACTTTGAAGTGCTTTTGAACTGCTAGGTGGGCAGGAGCAGGGACCGAGCAACGGGAGCTCACCCTGTCGCAGGGATTCGAACTACCGACCTTCTGATCAGCAAGCCCTAGGCTCTGTGGTTTAACCCACAGCGCCACCTGGCTCCCCCCCAAAAGCTCATCAATATCGCCCTGCATCCCTAAAAAACAGAAAACAGGGCTTTCCTTCTTCCTTTAAAAAGCTCAACAACTTTAACCTGAACCCCTAAAAAAAAGGGTTTCCTTCTCCCTAAAATAAGCTCAACTTTGACTGAACCCCAAAAGGGGGCAGATCACTGCCCGTTTTTAAGTCTGTGAGTAAACCACAGTCTCTTGGGAGTTGGCCACCCCTGGTTTAGATGAAGTCATTGGCTGCAGTCAGGCCGAAGAACTAATGTTCTTCCGGAAAGATCCATTGGAAAGGCAGAATAGCAGTGCTCCTTTGCCTTTTCAGAAACACATCAGGCAGCAATACTGTAAGATTTATATGAAATAATATCGGCAATTGCTTTCCTGAGTGGAAAGAAGTTCCGAGGGCAGTGCTTCAGGGTTTATAACACAATTGTATGAGTGTCTACTCAGACATATATCCTACTAACTTTAATGGAATTTAAGTTCTAAGTAAGAGTGTAGGATCGGAGTCTTCATTTCATTTGGGTAAGACAGCACTTAAACTGTTTTATTTACAAATGCTGATGCAGAGCAAAATAGAATATATGGTTACTCCTAAACCAGGGAGCAAATTTGCCTGCTACTGCGCTGGATTCCTGACAAGAACTTTTCCACCCCAGAGTAAATAATTTTCAGTAACCTCGCAGCTCTTTGTTTCTGAATCCAAGCAGCCAAACTACAGTGTCTCTAATAAAGGCCAGCTGTGGGTTTTGGAGTTTTAGCTCCAAACACTTTTGGGAGGTATCCCTTTCAAGAAACTGTTAAGCTGATGCATGTTGGTAATGTTGCCAACTCAGAGCACGGCTCAAACATCCTTACATAAAGTTTAATATCTACCGGTACTTGGTATTCTAAAAAACAGTGAGTGCACTAGTTCCAGATAGGTCAACAATCATAAAGTAGACAAAGTAAAAAGTTATGGAAAAGATCTCCTTCTTTGGCGATCACTCGTAGCCAAGTAATATTGTCTTCCATAAACACGGCTTTAACAATGAGTCCGTAAGTGACTGTGGAGGCCAATTCTGGATCCACACGTCCTTCCACAGTGGGGACATTGGTTTCCGGGTTTCCGGGTGGCAGTTGATCACGGTGTGGATTTGCCAAGCATGCCTTCCTCTTAGCACGTTTCTCCCTTGCATTCTGAGTTTGAGTGTCTTCAAAGCCCATGACACCTTTGGTAAAGGCTGTTGTCCAACTGGAGTGCTCGCAGGCCAGTGTTTATATTGCCAAAGCTGAGATGCAGTGGCCTAAAACTCACATAAGGATTATGCTCTGTGGGTCTGCATGCAAATGGATAATTGCGTAGTCAGAAGACTCCTGGAACTGTCCTACCCCATGTGATCATCCCTATCTATCTGATGCCGGTGCACTGAGCAGGCAAGATCTCAGGAGCCTTGCAGGACCTTCCAAAACCCATGCAGAAGAGCTTTCGCTTTGCTTTCCAGGCTCTGGGAAGATTGGGAGAAGGCTCTGGAGACCCTCCTTAGATCTCACATGGCTTCCCCAAACCCCCTCAGTCTCCCACCCTCTTTCTATTTATTGTTTATTGATTTTTCAACAAAACGTGCAAGGCAGTGATAGCCTAAGTAAAATGCATGCAAGTTGAGGAGCTGCTGTCATCAACAACTGTTGTTACTGACCTGGGAACTGACCTCCTCGGGTCCTTCGTAGTCTCCAACTGTGGAGCCTTAGGCACAAATGCAGGCCGCTTTACCTGGGCTTTGGGTCATAGCTGTCAACTTTCGGATTTGAAAATAAGGGATCAGCAGCCTCACCTGTCCCGGGGACAGTCTACGGTTCTCGGGGACAATCCACACAGCGGTAATCCCTCCAGGCTACAAATTAATTTCCACCAGCCTACACACCATCATCTTTCCCCACCTCAGGGTCTCTTTTCCAGGGAGTCTTCTCTTCTCATGCGATGCTTCAGGATCTGTCCTTCCGGTGAGCAGCCAGGGCCGATGTCCTTCAGAATGGATCTATTTGATCTTCTTGCATTCCACGGGACTCCAGCACCACAATTCAAAAGCGTCAATTCTTCATGGGGGGATTGATCAGGTTCACTCTTTTGGCTCTCTGGCATCCATGAATGACTTATTATACAAACGTGTTGCAGACTTTGCATCCTTTAACACTCTTTTGGAAGGAGTGTATTTGTGGGCTGGGCCAGAGTGGTTGATTTTACATGCAAGCAAAGCACAAACAGTGCTGTTGTCTAAGGACATCCTATTCTCTGTAACTATTGGTGAGCAATGCAGCTGAGGAGCCTCCCTGGCCGGCAGGGAGGGAGAGGAGCTGCTTCCTTTGAAATCCGGGAAATTTAAGGGATATCTAATAATCTAGGATAGCAGCGGGAAAAGGGGCTGGAAAAAGGGAATTTCCCGCAAAAAAAGGAAGGTTGACAGCTATGCCTTGGGTACCCTGTCTTGGCCACACACTCCCAAGGGTGTTTTTGCCTGGCTGGAATGGGTCCCTGGACCCTGATCCTGCTTTTTTGCTTGCCTAGGTGGAGGATGAAGAGAAATGTGTTTGCTGTGTTTGGTGTGTGCCCCAAAAAAGCATGAAGTAAACTTTGCACCAATTTCTCTGCTTACTTTTGTTTCTGGCTTTGTCCCTCACTGGCACGGGGTCCCTGGAAGGATGCCCAAAGCGTAATGGGGCCAAAATAGCCCTCCTGGCTTACAGTAGCCATCCTGGAGGTGGAGGTGCCGTGCACCGTGATGTTAAAAGGCCACCCTCCCTGCGCTGCACCTGTTTCAGGAAGAAGGTAAAGAAAAGGAATATTTTCCCCAGGAATCACTACCCCTTCCCAATATATACGGTAGAGGAAGTACACTATAAAGATTTCTAAAATAAACTAGAACATTGCTCTGGTGCCAAAAGCATTGCTAGCTTACTTAACAGATTCGGTTTACGGGGCCATGATGCACAAACTTGCACAAAATTTACATATGCATAGACTGCAGTTTTAGGAATGCTTTCAGGGGAGTGGGGACAAATTCTAGCTCCTGGGACTCTCTCTGAACTGTGGATTGCCAACAGGATTTTCTAAGCCCATGGGTGGAAAGAGCCTCCACCCCGCTCTGTTGGCAAACATATAGTACCCATTATGCCTCGGGGCAAATTAAGACAGAAGGATGCTGGGGCTCAGTGGTGGGGTAGTCATTTGCAGGGTCCTGTGTGCAGCCCTTTGTAGGGTGGGCTATTTGTTCAACTAAATACGCATCAGTATGTCAGAAAATGGGATGCGGGTGGCACTGTGGTGTAAACCACTGAGCCTAGGGCTTGCCGATCAGAAGGTCGGCGGTTCGAATCCCTGCAACGGGGTGAGCTCCCGTTGCTCGGTCCCAGCTACTGCCAACCTAGCAGTTCGAAAGCACGCCCGTGCAAGTAGATAAATAGGTACTGTTCCGGCGGGAAGGTAAAACGGCGTTTCCGTGCGCTGCTCTGGTTTCGCCAGAAGCGGCTTAGTCATGCTGGGCACATGACCCAGAAGCTGTACACTGACTCCCTCGGCCAGTAAAGCGAGATGAGCTCTGCAACCCCAGTCGTTTGCGACTGGACCTAATGGTCAGGGGTCCCTTTACCTTTGTGTCAGAAAACATGACAGAGCTAAATGCGAAAGAATGAGATAAATAATAATGTGGTGGATGTGTTTTTTTTAATACTGTTATATTATTAAGCAGTGCTCTTTGCTTCTAATTGATGGCATACATACAGAGATAGGGAAAAGGAAAAACATTTCATCCAGAAATAAACTTCATTTAAAGGAACAAAAGGAATGAAGATTCAAAGATTTTTGTAAAATATTCATGGATATGCATAAAATTTATATGTGTTTTCGTCAACATTCCCTTCGCAGAAAATTGTTGATTAACTTGTCATAATGTGCATCTTGCAATACAGAACTTTAGATTGCTAAAACTGCAATCTAAAGCAGTTTCAGCAGTTACATTTGATATAGGTTATTTTACTTTTTTTAAAAAATTGTCTCTACGTTTTGAAATGTGGCACTCAAACCACCAATAACGAGCTTGTAAAGTGCAGTGGGAGACTTTGATGATGTAAAGTCCTCACTGTTGACAAAAGGCAGGGAGTGTCACCATTCATCTTTACAAATAACAGAGCCAATGTCCTCTGAGTCCATATCCAATAATTTCTGGATGCTGTCATCTTTTTCCTTTGTTCCATTCTTGTGAACCCTATGAAAATAATTTTCGTGGAGACGTTAAAACTATTTCCTTCCTCCCGCCTCGCGTTCTTTTTTCAGATTCTTTATTTCACCAACATTTTCAGGTTTGTTTATGATACAATATGGCATCAGATCTGATGAAAGCGAATTAGGCCATAAAGAGGTGCCGCTGATGTAAGGAAGCTCTCAAAAACCTATGCTGTCTTCTACTTTGGCTGGAGTACATTTCCCATTGGATGTAGTTGTAGTTTGCATACCTTCTTTATTTTTACCTTCAAAAGGATCCAGCATTTTGCGTGGTGGCGCTGTGGGTTAAACCACAGAGCCTAGGGCTTGCTGATCAGAAGGTCGGCGGTTCGAATCCCGCGACAGGGTGAGCTCCCGTTGCTCGGTCCCTGCTCCTGCCTACCTAGCAGTTCAAAAGCATGTCAAAGTAGATAAATAGGTACCGCTCCAGCGGGAAGGTAAACAGATTTTCCGTGTGCTGCTCTGGTTCGCCAGAAGCGGCTTAGTCATGCTGGCCACATGACCTGGAAGCTATAGGAGTATAGCATCTAGATCAAGCGAAGTAATAGTACCACTGTATTCCGCTCTGGTCAGACCCCACCTGGAATACTGTGTCCAATTCTGGGCACCACAGTTCAAGAAGGATACTGACAAGCTGGAACGTGTCCAGAGGAGGGCAACCAAAATGGTCAAAGGCCTGGAAACGATGCCTTGTGAGGAACGGCTTAGGAAGCTGGGTATGTTTAGCCTGGAGAAGAGAAGGTTCAGGGGTGATATGTTAGCCATGTTCAAATATATAAAAGGATGTCATATAGAGGAGGGAGAAAGGTTGTTTTCTGCTGCTCCAGAGAAGCGGACACAGAGCAATGGATTCAAACTACAAGAAAGAAGATTCCACCTAAACATTAGGAAGAACTTCCTGACAGTAAGAGCTGTTCGACAGTGGAATTTGCTGCCAAGGAGTGTGGTGGAGTCTCCTTCTTTGGAGGTCTTTAAGCAGAGGCTTGACAGCCACCTGTCAGGAATGCTTTGATGGTGTTTCCTGCTTGGCAGGGGGTTGGACTGGATGGCCCTTGTGGTCTCTTCCAACTCTATGACTCTATGATTCTATACACCGGCTCCCTCGGCCAATAAAGTGAGATGAGCGCTGCAACCCCAGAGTCAGTTACAACTGGACCTAATGGTCAGGGGTCCCTTTACCTTTACCTTTACCCCTTCGCTACTTGTAGCTGTTCCGGTTTCTCCCTTCGCCTCTGATGCATCATAAACCTGACAAGCATGGTTTTGTTTTGTTTTAAGACAATAAACTATATTTCTGTTTTTCTTCATGCTCTTGCCTTTCTCTCTTGTTTTTCTTCTTTTCGCTTCCTGACACGTAATGACATTTCACATTACGCGTTCAAGTAATACCACACAATGAGCCTGTGGCAGAAAGGAGGGATTTATATTAGGCCTACCAATCGATTGGTGGGCTATTTCATTTTGTCTCGTTTAAAAAAAGTGTAAAGGCGAGGCTCTTGTCAATGGGCTGACAGAAAGGGCAAATGTGCAGGTAATATTCTACCCAACCAAAGCAAAGGGGTTAAACTCAGTAGGGGGAGACATGATGCAGCCCTGTTGTCTGCACTGCCAGCCTGACAACACCAGGGAGGAGCCAACTGCAGAGCCAGGGCAAAGAGCTCCATTAACATGCACCTTGACTATCACTTTGTTTTTCCGCCTGCAGACAAATGGGTGGGACTGAGATTGGCTGAGTTGTGCAGAGACCTGGCTGGCCAGGGAATGGGAGGCCGACAGAAATGTCTCCAAAAAAAAATAAAAAAAAAATCCTTCCAGTAGCACCTTAGAGACCAACTAAGTTTTTTCTTGGTATGAGCTTTCGTGTGCATGCACTTCAGATACACTGAAACAGAAATCACCAGACCCTTATATATAGTGAGAGGGTGGGGAGGGGTATTACTCAGAAGGGTGGTGGGAATGGGTGATTGGCTGATAGGTGAGGTAAACAACCTGTTGATGACTGTTAACGACTGCAATTGGTCTTGCAGAAAAAAGCAAGGGGTGAGATGGCTAAAAAAGGCTTTGTCATGTATAATGAGATAAGAATCCAATGTCTCTATTCAAACCAGGTCTCTCCATGGTTTTAAGTTTGGCAATCAGTTGCAATTCAGCAACTTCTCTTTCCAGTCTATTTCTGAAATTCCTTTGCAATAAGACAGCTACTTTGAGATCTTGTATAGAATGTCCTGGGAGATTGAAGTGTTCCCCTACTGGTTTCTCTGTCTTGTGATTCCTGATGTCAGATTTGTGTCCATTTATCCTCTGGCGTAGAGTTTGGCCTGTTTGTCCAATATAGAGAGCTGAAGGGCACTGTTGGCATTTGATGGCATACACAATGTTAGAAGATGAGCAATTAAATAGTCCTGAGATGGTCTGTTTGATGTCTCCCTGAGCCTCTTTAAGTGCAGATGGATTATGGAAGGATGGGTGGGACAGGAAAAGAGTAGGGGTTTCAGATTTGGGGGGATTAAAAAAACAAAGCAAAAACAGTTTGACAGTTCACTTGGTAGGAGTAAACCCTACTAGCCTTCACTGACTTTAATCAAGGAGGAGAAATGAATGGGAACGATGCTACCAACTAAAATACTAGAATTCAACAATGGCAATTCGTTGCAGTCATGCTTCAAAGGTATTCTCTCAGTTAACAATGTATGCTAATATCGGGGTGGGGGGTTACCGTATTGGCCTGAATATAAGCCTCACTCACTCCCCCCCGCCCAATTCTGACCGTGAGAAGTTAAAGTGCAGCTTAAATTCACGACCTTACAAAAATTGGCTTTTACAATATCGCTGCTGAAACAGTTACAAGTAGGTAGCTGTGTTGGTCTGCCGTAGTCGAAACAAAATAAAAAAAATTCCTCCCAGTAGCACCTTAGAGACCATCTAAGTTTTTTCTTGGTATGAGCTTTCGTGTGCGTGCACACTTCTTCAGATACTGAAACAGACATACGGTAAACCGGAATGGGTGTGAGTGCCTGTGGAATTTTAAGGGAGTGGCTTATATTTGGGTATTGTCTTTCTCTTTCCCTCTCCCACCCCAAATTTTAAAGGTGTGGCTTATATTCGGGTGCAGCTTATATGCGGGCCAATACGGTAATACCCAGGGGCAGCCCATCCTGTTTCGCTGCCTGAAGCAAGATGGGAAGGTGCCACCTCCCTGCCAAAGCCTCGCAAGGGATCCTCAGGATTTTGCTGGAACCTGGAAGCTGAAGCCACTTCTCCTCGCTTCTCTGTCCCCCACTCCACTGCCCGACCATGGGACAAGCAGCGGCAGCAATGCCATCAGACAAGAATTCAGTGAGGTCGTACAAGAACCTGCCACTTCTCTGGTGGTGGTGGTGGGTAAGGGGGCTGCAGGGGCACCAACCCCTGGGATTCTGCCGCCTGAGACAGCTGCCTCAGTCTGTCTCGTGGGCGCTGCGGATATCTCCTTATCTGCACTGCACTGGACTTTAGAGTCCGTCCCTTTGCCCTGTAAGCAATGTCAGTGTCCCAACCTGCACCCCAGACCAATGAGGACAAGCGGCTGGATTTTATCATTCTCTACTGGTGAAACACTCATTATATCAGCTCCTAATGTGCAAGTGATATACGATGAAGCTCCTCTCCAACCAGCTGCCTAAGCAAACAATAACCGCAGATCTGTGCCCATCTCAGAAGGCTAGAGCAACAGAGTATTTGCACATGCCCCTTCATAATGGGACACGGGTGGCGCTGTGGGTTAAACCACAGAGCCTAGGGCTTGCTGATCGGAAGGTCAGCAGTTCGAATCCCCGCGACGGGGTGAGCTCCCGTTGCTCGGTCCCAGCTCCTGCCAAACTAGCAGTTCGAAAGCACGTCAAAGTGCAAGTAGATAAATAGGTACTGCTCCGGCGGGAAGGTAAACGGCGTTTCCGTGCGCTGCTCTGGTTTGCCAGAAGCGGCTTTGTCATGCTGGCCACATGACCTGAAAGCTGTACTCCGGCTCCCTCAGCCAATAAAGCGAGATGAGCGCTGCAACCCCAGAGTCGTCCGCGACTGGACCGAATGGTCAGGTGTCCCTTTACCTTTACCTTCATAAAACCCCTTGCCTGGCATGTTATTTGGAGCCCCTGTTGGCTCCTTAGTGGCTGCTCTATCTATTCCAGTCTCTTCAAACTGGGTGGGGAGACAGCAGCAGGGGAGGGGCGCTTCAGGGGACCCCACACTGGCTGCAACCCCAGTGGCTCTAGGGGTTCCAGGATCTTCTCTCGACTCCTGCTCCTTTCCCCTGTGCCCTTGCTGACCAGTCTCCTGCTCACATTCCCCACACAGAAGGGGGGCACACAACCCCACAAAACTCTCCCCCCAGCTCCTCCTCCGGCACCCCTCTCCTCAGGCTTCCACCTGGGCTCCTGCCAGTCTGTTTTAAAAACTTTCAGCCCAGCTGAAAGGAATCAGTGTTTGGATGCCCTTGGGCCACCCCCACCAACATAGGGAAAGGAGGAGGGAGTGTCAGCAGGCATGAATCTTGACTGAGTGTCCTTTTAGACATAGGCCAGGTACCTGTAATTGTTTGCTCTTGGTGGTTTGTCCAAGCACTAACCAAAGGCAGTTATCTGTAGCCTAAGGGGATGCTCAAGGCAACTTATGTTGCCATTGTCTCTTTCAATGCCTTGGGAATCCACATAAGAGGGGCAGGAATCAAAGTGCGCAACTTTGAAACTCAGACCAAGTTGTACACATTCAGCATCACGGAGGCCACGTGTGCTAAGGGCTTGCCAGCCACCACCCTTTGAGAAAGGGCTTACAACTCAGCCGCAAACGTCCAGCTGGCTGCACAGTGAGTAGCCAAGCTAAGCATTGCTCAGCAAGAGCCTAGGACTGACTGTTGACTGCTCTGGGAGGTCAGGAGGAAGACTTTTTGGGGAACAGGGAGGCTCAGAAATAGGAGATATTTCTTAAAAAGTGAAGCACTTTTGGCCAATGGGGATCATCAAAGGCAAAACAGGGATATGGCTGAAATAACATCAGCAAGATGGCTTATGGAATTCATTCAAGTGTTAGGAATATCAATCACAGCTGCCCCAAGTGTGCAGGTGCTTGCAAAACAATGCATTTTTACAGTGCTGGATTCAGGCTAGATCCCCCACACAGAGCACCAAGCCAAGGGGGCCCACAGCAGCAACAACAACCTATATTTATATGGGTACCTACCGAGAAGATCCATAAAAAAGCAGCTGTACCCAAATAAATTAATGTATTTTGAAAATAAGGAACACATTTTTGTCCTCACTCAGGGCACCATATTACCAATGTCCACCCCTGGTCTAGAAGGAAGGGGAATAAACTTGAAATCCAACCTGTGGCATTGCATTGAATGGGAATTACACTCAAGTAAGTGTAATTCCCATTCAACTCAAGGGACTCAACACTCAAGGGACACGGGTAGCGCTGTGGGTTAAACCACAGAGCCTAGAGCTTGCCGATCAGAAGGTCAGCGGTTCGAATCCCCGTGACGGGGTGAGCTCCCGTTGCTCGGTCCCTGCTCCTGCCAAACTAGCAGTTCGAAAGCACGTCAAAGTGCAAGTAGATAAATAGGAACAGCTCTGGCGGGAAGGTAAACGGCGTTTCCATGCGCTGCTCTGGTTCACCAGAAGCGGCTTAGTCATGCTGGCCACATGACCTGGAAGCTGTACGCCGGCTCCCTCGGGCAGTAAAGCGAGATGAGCGCCACAACCCCAGAGTTGTCTGCGACTGGACCTAATGGTCAGGGGTCCCTTTACCTATTAAGTGTGCAAGAATTGTGACCTGAACAGTAATTTCCAGCCTAATATTTGGAATCTCAGGGTGCGTGTGTTCAGGACCGGTGCTGGCAATTTTGGCGCCCTAGACGAGGGGGCGGGCCACGTGACGTCATTGCGTATGATGCACGTTGCCTGTGCTGAATCCTGATTCAGCTCATTTTATTGGTTTATATAGGGCTTTTTACCAGCATCTGTAATATATGTCTTTTGATGCAATGGCCTGTAGGATACGCAAATAAAGTTTGTTGTTGTTGATGCACGTTGTGGAGCGGTGCCCCGTACCCTGGCCGGCCGGGCGCCCCCCGCCACGGCGGTTTGCTTGCTCCGCCGCTGGTTGGGGCGGCACCGGGAGGCGGCGGGGGGCAGGCTGGCCAGCGCCCCCTTCATTTTGGCGCCCTAGGCAATTGCCTAGTTCGCCTAAATGGACGCGCCGGCCCTGTGTGTGTTTGATGTGATGGTTTGTTAGCCACACCTGCCAGAATGCAGAAAGTTAGCCCATGCCTGCAACTTGATTGGTACGTTGGAGAAGGAAGGAACGCAGAAGGGATCTGTGAGATCTTCAAAGCGATGGAGGAGGAAGCACATCTTGCTGCCGCTTTGATGCGGGGGTTTCTATGGACGTGGTGTATGTTGGCATCAATGCCATGGGGAAATGTACGTATAGTCCTGGAAGCTGAAGCGCTCCCTGTTCTGCATGGAGAGACAGCTGCGGAGTCTCAATGCGTGTAGGAGGCCATCATGTAGGGAAGAGGGTTTTTTTTGGAACAAGCCAAGCTTGTACAAAAGCGCTGGGCTCCACTTGAACCAGGATGGAACCAGTCTGTTAGTGCTTAACATAAAAACAAAAAGGTGACTACTTTTAAACTGCTTGCCAGGGGAAATCTGACAGGAGCTGGGAAGGGGTGAGAGTGAAACCTTTATGATTATCCATTTGAAGGAAGGGCAGGACTACGCACTGAAAGTCCAGGGGCAATTGGCAGCAATTCAAAGAGGACAAAATGCTGTAGGGTCAATCACATATGCCAAAGATGAGCCAAGATGGGCAAAGTGGTGTGCTCAGCGGCGGAGGAAGCCGCTCAGGCACCTGGTGTGGCGTGCCCAGGGGCGGGGCGAGTCACCAAAAGGGTCGGGGCGCACCGTGGGGCCTCTGGATTCTGCCTACCTCCTCCCACTCAGCTGCCCTACAGCTGGGGGGGGGGGAGGCAGCGGGCAGACCGTTTGGGCAGTGCAGATCCTGCGCGCGCCCAAGCCACTGCGTCTTTCCCAGGAGGCCCCGTGGTGAGTGCTGCCCGGCATTTTGTCACCCCCCTCAGTGGTGACACCCGGGGTGGTCCACACCCACCACAACCCCTTCCTCTTCCCCAGGGTGTGCTTGGTTTTAGGGGAGAACATAGATAGAGGGGACATATAGGAAACCTGGTATGATGGAGAGAATCAGTGGGAGAGGGTTATCTCTGGGTGCAAACTGTATAGGAAGAACAAGGGAGGGAGGGAGTATCATGGGAAGTGGTATTGCTCTGTGCATCGAAGAGCCAACAAACTGTAATAATAATAATAATAATAATAATAATAATTTATTATTTGTACCCCGCCTATCTGACCGGGTCTCCCCAGCCACTCTGGGCAGCTTCCAACAAATATCAAAATACATTAAAATATCACAGGTTAAAAACTTCCCTAAACAGGGCTGCCTTCAAGTATTTTCTAAAAGTCACGTAAGTCCCCAAAGAGACAGATTTCTTTCACAGAATATTTGTGAGTGGCAGTAGGAGAAGTTTAACAAGAGGAACATACCCTCCACCCTGATCCTTGAGTTGGAAATTGAAATCAAGGAGGAATTCAAAGGTGGGAGTGCTGTAGTAATAATAATAAAAAATTAAGGTTGTGTTTGGTTTTACGACACATGTTTGTTGCTTCATTGTCCTATTTTCTGTTATAAGAATTTCGGGGGGGGGGAGCTTCCTTTCAAAGCACTCCAGTACACTATTTGAGACATGAACAGAGAGGGGTGACTGAAATGACATGACCATTTTCTACCACCCAGAATGTCTGAAAACAGCACAGAGAGACATTCCTCGCACCATTTTGACTCCTAGATGGCCAGGTACCAGATGGCCCATTTCCCTCACAAAGGACAGTCGTTAGCCCTGCATTTGCCCTGCCCTACCAGGGCAGGAAATCAGGAAACCTTTTGTTTTCCAGAAATGTGTGTCTGGGAGGGGTCGAGGAGGGATGACCAGGTGTGGGAAATTCTCAAGTTACCTCCTCTGACCCTCCCAAGTTGTGATGTAGTTCTGATGGATCTGTGATGTAGGATGATGTATCTGGGGGTGGGCTGGACTCCAAGGGGGGGAATTTCAAAAGTCTATATAGGAGCTGGCACACCATCGTTCTGGGTCTTTTTCTTGCTCCTTTGTGAGTGAGGAAAGCACCCTGTTGCAACAGTGAAAATAAAGGCTTTGCTTCTCAATTTTTCTCTAGTTGGCCTCTGTTTTTACTCCTACCGATGGAGAACCTGCAGAGGACTTTGCAAGGGCTCTTGTGTACCCCATAAGGGAATAAGGGAATATTTTCTTATAACACTGTGAATATTTCTTATTTCTTATGTGCACTGTTTTGAAATGCAAATTATTAAGCATTCTATAAATGTATTAAATAAAAACAAATAAATACCAGGGTGGGTGGGTGTTGGCTCTGTGCCTACTCCAAATAATGAGGTGAACTGGGGTAGGTTGTTCTTGTTAGGGAGTTGGATCACACCATTAACAGGGCATGTTGAGGTGGATCATGCCCAACTGTCCGCTGCCTTGGTTTCCCTCTAAAGATAAACACACAGCCGCCCCCTGCCCCTTTTCTTTTCTGATAAATGAAACTAGGGTTGCCAGGTGTCCACTATTTGAGCGGACAGTCCTCTTTTTTCACATTATGTTCCCTATTTTTTTTCACAAAACAGTGGACATTTTTTTATTCAAAAGCTTTATGATGAAATGGTACGTAATCTAAAGCTGTACAGTCTAAGAGAATAAGGATAGGAGAATCACGTTTTGTCTTTCTTTTCATAAGTAAGAATGAGACAAAGATCGAATATCCATTGAACTCAATTCTCCGAAAAAAATATTAATCATGCTCAATTGTTTCACAAGACATTTAAAAAATGGGGGGGGGGGAGGCGCCTCTTGCCGGAGTTCTGCCCCGCCTGTTCCTGACTCGCGGGGAGAACAAAAGGGAGAGGCGCGAAAGAAAAAGACGCCTCTTCCTGTTCCTGACGCGCAGGAGCAGCAGCAAACCAGCTACCGGTAGAGGCGGGGGGGGGGGGGGGGAAAGGCGGGCTTGGAGGAGACGTGCCAGACGACCTGAGGGAGCGAGATCCTTGCCCCAAGGATCGCCTCCCTAATACAGGAACGGTAAGAAGGAACCCCTGTTGGGAACTTGGATAGCTTTGCCCCAAGGATCCTTAAGAAGCAAGCATAGAAACATAGAATTGTAGAGTTGTTGGAAGGGACCACGAGGATCATCTAGTCCAACCCCCCTGCAATGCAGGAATCGAACCCATGGGGGCTCGAACCCATGACCCCAAGATTAAGATTTGTATTTTTTTTAATATTTCTCAACGTTGCACTGAAATTAAAGAATTATTCCTTAAACACAAAGAATTGATCAAAGCTGCGCAGTCAAATAAAAAATACACACGACAGCAAAGTAAAATGTAATTTAATATTTTACATATTATTATAATATATTTGATGTTTTGAATTTTAAGTAAAGTTTTGAAGTGATTATTTTAATACGTGTTAAAATGTTTGTAAGAAAATATATAATTTAATTTAATTTAAGCCCCCCCCCCCCCCGCTTGTCCGCCTATTTTTTGGAAGCAGACCTGGCAACCCTAAATGAAACTAAGCTGACGTGGAAAATGACAAGAGCCTGTGAGGAAAGGAGATGTAGAGGAGAGAGGAGGGGTGTAGATCAAGGAGGGGGAACCTTTCACTTTGATGGACAGGTCAAGCTTTGAATCAAAGTGAATTATTTCCCCAATGCACTCCAATCACAGTGATTTGCAGGAGGGATGTTTGAAGTAAACATGTGGGTCATTATTCTCCTGAGTTTTCACTTTCAGAACAGGGCATACCGTATTTTTCGCTCCATAAGACGCACTTTTTCCCTCCTAAAAAGTAAGGGGAAATGTCAGTGCATCTTATGGAGCGAATGCATGGTCCCCGGAGCCAAATTGCCTAGGGGCCAAAAGCAGATTTTGCTCTTTTTTAAAAAAAGAGAGAAGAGGGTGTTGAAAGGAAGCTGCTGAACAGCTGTTTAGCAAGCGATCGGGGAGAGAGATAAGGCTCCCTTTCCAGCCCCGCCCCCTTGCCCAGGCCTCCGTTGTTGACTGCAGAGGGAGGCTGTTTGTTTCCCCAGCGACATGTGACTGGCTGATTAGATTATCTGTCTGGAAACTGTAGAAATGGCTCCCTTTCCTGTCGGACTAGAAGCTGCAAACTGTGAGTTGAACCCCATAAAAACGGGGCTTTTCCTCTTTGAAAAAGAAGCTGCACCACTTTGAGCTGATCCTCAAAAAAGCAGGGCTTTTCCCTTTGCAAAAAAAGCTGCACCACTTTGAGCAGATCCTCCAAAAAACAGGGCTTTTCCCTTTGCAAAAGAAGCTGCACCACTTTGAGCAGATCCTCAAAAAACCAGGGCTTTTCCCTTTGCAAAAGAAGCTGCACCACTTTGAGCTGATCCTTAAAAAAACCAGGGCTTTCCCCCTTTCCTCCTCTAAAAACTAGGTGCGTCTTATGTTCAGATGCATCTTATGGAGCGAAAAATACGGTAAATGGAGGATCGAGACTATTGGCGGTTTCTATTTCCTTCCTTCATCATCATCATCATTATCATCTGTCTTGTGGGAGAATTGCTGCATCCATTCTTTTGAAAACTGGCAGAATTCATCCCTTCAGAAAGAGTGACCATACCTCCATTTAAAAACCCAAAACAAACAAAAAAAAACATTTAATGATTCACTGAACAGAAATCTCTGGATAGATCTGCCTGAAATTGAGCCACTACAAATTTCATCCACTTATCAGAAAACGGTTATGGTGATTTTTGGCTTCCCCATTATAGTCAATGGAAGCTAAATGAAGCTTCAGATGTAACAGATCAGATTTGAACTCAAATAATGGATTAAGTTTGAATGACAAAGAACAGATTCAAAACAGATCAGGCTACAGTAAGCCAAGTATGTGCATTTAAGACTAAGTTGTGTGCATTTAGCTTTATGTTCAGGAATACCCGGACATATGGCAGTCCATGTCAAAAGTGTAGATTTTGGCGAATTTCATTAAAAATAGCTCCAGAACTTTTTTTAAAAAAATGAGCTCAACAACTTTGGGCAAAACTTTAAAAAGCTCAAGAAATATACAGGTGAAACTCGAAAAATTAGAATATCGTGGAAAAGTCCATTTATGTAAGCAACTGTTTTCATTAGCTACTGGAGTTTAATATATGAGATAGACTCATGACATGCAAAGCCAGATATGTCAAGCCTTTGTTTGTTATAATTATGATTATTATGGCATGCAGCTGATGAAAACCCCAAAGTTGAAATTGTTACTTTGGGGTTCTCATAAGCTGTACGCCATAATAATCACAATTATAACAAATAAAGCCTTGACATATCTCGCTTGGCATGTCATGAGTCTATCTCATATATTAGTTTCACCTTTTAAGTTGAATTACTGAAAGAAATGACCCTTTCCACGATATTCTAATTTTTCGAGTTTCACTTGTATGGTGTGACCTGCACTTGTAATGCTGTGTACATTTCTGGTCACTTCACCTTGTAAGGCTGAGAAGGGTTCAGAAAAGGCCAACCCATAGCTGTCAACTTTCGGATTTGAAAATAAGGGATTTTTTCAAAATTTCGGATTTGAAAATAAGGGATGCTAAGACGGCGGTGCAATGGCACCAAGTAGCCTCGCCACCCTGCGCTCCAGAGGCTGCGCGTGAACGGGTGAGTGAAAGAGCAAGCGCGTAGACGGCAGGCAGGCAGGCTGTCTGGTTGGGCGTGAGGGTCTGGCTGCACAAGGCATGCAAGCTCCGCTCCCAGTCGGTCTCAGACTCCTTATTGGCAGCCGAGCAACGCAGCTGAGGAGCCTCCCTGGCCGGCAGGGAGGGAGAGGAGCTGCTTCCTTTGAAATCCGGGAAATTTAAGGGATATCAACAATCTAGGATAGCAGCGGGAAACGGCATTAGAATAAGGGAGTTTCCCGCACAAAAAAGGGAGGGTTGACAGCTATGGGCCAACCCCATGAGGAAGGGTTACATTTGGTGCTTTTTAAGGGGGGGGTGAGTAAAGGGGGCTTTGAGAAACTGCTGCTCTCAACATTTGTTGTTTGGGGTATTTTTTGGGGTGTGTGTGTGTGTGAATTCTCATATCACTATTTCTGCAAATGGAGCAACAAAACAAAACAAAACTCTGCCTTTGCAGACAGAAACAACTGGTGCAAATGCCCTTTTACCGCATAAAGCAACTGTAAAAGTGTCACAAGAATCTACACACTCGCCAACGAGAATTCACAACAATTAGGCACTAACCTGATGATCTACAGGCTGTTTGAGAATCAGCACATTAACGGAACATATGGCTTGAGAGTCTGCTCATGACATAGGAAATCAGTATATTTGTATTTCTAGATGTTTATAGCTCTAGGATTTATGCAATCTTGAGAAAGGAAAGGCAATGAAAAAAAGGAGAGACTCACTTCCCCACTCACTTCAGATTAATTTGGAAAAGACTGTATAGTTTTGTTCTCCCTAAATTGGGAAGAAGTCAAATAATTTTCTGAGGCTCAGAAATTTTTTCAATCGCAGACAAAAAGGAAGGCCAGTTCAGGCAAGCCTGATGGTCCCTTATGAGTTGTGGGTTTTAACCCTCACAGATTCAGTTTTCCCAGTGGCAGTTTTTCAAAGCACCTACCGCTTTGCTTTGCTCATGGGGATTGCCTTGAAAATTGCCCAAAGCCAATCTCTGCAGGGAACACCTTGGGCAAGAACAGGGGTAGGCAACCTAAGGCCCCAGGGGCCGGATGCGGCCCAACCGCCTTCTCAATCCGGCCTGCGGACGGTCCGGGAATCAGCGTGTTTTTACATGAGTAGAATGTGTGCTTTTATTTAGAATGCATCTCTGGGTTGTTTGTGGGGCCTGCCTGGTGTTTTTACGTGAGTAGAATGTGTGCTTTTATTTAAAATGCATCTCTGGGTTATTTGTGGGGCCTGCCTGGTGTTTTTACATGAGTAGAATGTGTCCTTTTATTTAAAATGCATCTCTGGGTTATTTGTGGGGCCTGCCTGGTGTTTTTACATGAGTAGAATGTGTCCTTTTATTTAAAATGCATCTCTGGGTTATTTGTGGGGCCTGCCTGGTGTTTTTACGTGAGTAGAATGTGTGCTTTTATTTAAAATGCATCTTTGGGTTATTTGTGCGGCATAGGAATTCGTTCATTCCCCCCCCCCCCAAATTATAGTCCGGCCCCCCACAAGGTCTGAGGGACAGTGGACCGGCCCTTGGCTGGAAAAGGTTGCTGACCCCTGGGCAAGAAGGTTCTCAGTAGCAGTATTTTAAGGATCAGTAGCCCATGGGCAAAGGAGCCACCTGGAGGGATTAAAGGAGGCAGCATTTTCTTGATAGCCAATGACCCAAGTGATATTAGTAGCCGTAACAGCAATAAGTAGTGGGTAGCTTTCACTGGAAAACCAGAACAACAAAACAAAACAAATGCTGAAAATATGCAAACATTCAGTTTCACTCCCCACCCATGAGGGCAATAACGTAAAATATTATAAGCTAGTGCTTTTCAGATGCCAGCCTTAGAGACACCTGGGCTGAATGAGGAGGCTCTACCAAGTTTGCCCATCCAAACCTTGCAAGGTCCAGAACAGAACATGGTAAAGTTGATGCAAAGCACAAAGGTTGCCGTAGATGGAATGATAGTTACAACCTTAATCAGTTTCTACCCTCAACAACACAGTAAAAGTTGTATCTAAGGGATAGTAACTCATGCTGAAAACTCTCAGAGCTCCATTCAGATTTGGTTGATTGCAGTTTGTCAATGTGTGGACTATCCACTTGGAGCATTTTTTGATCATTAGCCAGGTGTGATGGCTCAATCAGAAAAATAATGAAGCATACACCTTTGCGTCTGAGCCTGAGAAACCTGTGCAGCTGGCTGAAATTATTTCAGACAGTTCAGCATGTTTATTTGATGGCCTGAACTCCACGCAAGGAACCAAGTGTGACATTTTGGATGTAGCAGACCATGTGTTTATAAGTCTTCTGTTAAAATGGCGTCAAAGCAAAAGAACTGATGTTGTGTTTTATGTTTACTGGATCACACTCTCAAAAAACCCAGAAGACTAGAGGTGGTGATAATGTTCCACAGAACATCGTAGGAGGCCGCAAGATAAAGCAGCTGTGAAGATTCTTATCAAGATCATCTAACTAAACAAATCCTAAACAAAATAAAAAAATTCCTTCCAGTAGCACCTTAGAGACCAACTAAGTTTGTTCTTGGTATGAGCTTTCGTGTGCATGCACACTTCTTCAGATACACTGAAACAGAAGTCACCAGACCCTTATATATAGTGACAGGGTGGGGAGGGGTATTACTCAGAAGGGTGGTGGGAATGGGTGATAGGCTGATAGCTGTGGTAAACCTGTTGACGACTGTTAACGGCTGCAATTAGTCTTACAGGAAAAAGCAAGGGGTGAGAAGGCTAAAAAAGCTTTGTCATGTATAATGAGATAAGAATCCAAACAAATCCTGTAGTCTTTCTAGGAGCAGAAATAGAAAGGGGGAGTGGGACATTTTTAGTTGCATATGAGAACTACTGCTATGAAATTACTCAATACACTCTTGAACGGAACGGAGATACCTTTCCTTCCCAGCTAGATATCTATTCCATCTCGAAACACCCTCGCATAGACGAGCATTCACCCTAGCCCGAAACCGCATTATGCCACCAGCTGTTTTGCAAGGGAAGTTCAATCGGGTCCCATTGGGCGAGAGACGTTGCCCATGCAGATCCGGAGAGGTGGAGACTATTGACCACGTGCTCCTGCGATGCTGTTTCTACAAGGACGTGCGAGGCGGTCTCATCCACACAACGCTGGCCAATCTTCCAGGATGTTCGGATAGTTTTTATATAGAATGGCTTCTTTCAGATGTTAACTCTAATGTGACAGCTAAGGTAGCCAAATTCTGCGCTAGAGCCATAAAAATTTAGTCCGTTTTAATTAGCAGTAAATTAGCAGAAATTAGCAGTATTCATATAACTTCAGGATAGAGCTAAAGAAGAATCAGTGCCACTGTTAGTGGTAGCCCATCCTCTAAAGTAGTGATATCCTTTTATCTAATAACTAGTAAATTAAGCCCGTTGAAAAACGGGCGCTAGAAGATATGTGTTGAAACATATTAAGAAAATGTATAAGGAGCTAGAACATCATGCGTCAAGCCACTACGTCATGCGGCTCTCGCTGATCTGGTTTTTTTTTTTCTAACAACGCGAGAGCCGCATGACGTAGGCAGCTCTGCGCATAGCGTCCCTGTTGCCCTAGCAACTTTGGGGACATGCGCAGAGCTGACCGAGTGGCTCTCGCTTGACATTGCTCGTCTTTTTCTTCCCCCCTTTTTTATTTCCCCCCTTGTTTTTCCCTTCCCCCTTTTATCTTCCCCCCCTTTCATTCCCTTTATCCCCCTTGTTTTTTCCCTTTCTTCTTTCCCCTGTTTTCTTGCCCTGCTTTCCCCTTGTTTTCTCCTTTTCTTCTCCCCCTGGATTTCCCCTTTCTTTTCCCCTTTTTTCTCTCCCCCCTTTCCCCTTTCTTTTTTCCCTTTTCCTCACCTTGATTTTCCCTCTTTCCCCACTTTATTCCCCCCTTGTTTTCCCCTTTCCCCTCCCCCTCCCCCTTCCCCCTTTCTTTCTTTTCCTCCCCTTGATTTTCCTTCTATTTTCCCTTCCCCCTTTCTTCTTCCCTTTTTGTTTTTTCTCCCCCCTTTCCCCTATTCTCCCCCCCCTTGATTTTCCTTTTAATTTTTGCATAAATAAATATAGGAGGAGGCCAAGCTTCCTTGGCCCGTGTGAGGGGGACTTCTAGGGGGCCCTGCTGCAGGCCTCCCCAATGCTGCTGCTGGGCCCTTCCCCACAGCCCTCCCCACAGCCAGGGGTCGCCCAGGGGGCTCACCCACTTCAGGGCAACGGAGGGGCGTTTTCCCTTCCCCACACCTCCTCCGCCCACCGGTCCCCGAGAAGGCCTGCGAGAGGGAGGGTGTGTGTGTGTGCGCGTGCACGCGTGGTCCCCTCGGCTTTGGGCTTCGCTTGCCGTGGCGGAGGCTCCGTGTGTGTGTGTGTGTGTGTGCGCGCGCGCGCAAGGGAAGCAAGAGAGGAAGAGCCTCCTCGTGAGTAAGCGGGCGGGGGAGGGTGTGTGTGTGTGTCTCTCTTGTGGGGGGGGGGCGGGGGAGGGAGAAGCTATTGCGGCCACTGAACTCCCGACTCCGCTCGCCTCTGTGCCGCTCTCTCTCCCCGCTGTTTCTTTTCCGCAAGAAGCCCGACCTCCCTCGCACTCTGCCGGGCTTAACGTGCGGCGGCCGAGAGCTTTGGAGGCTCGCGAAGCGCAAGCGCTTTGCTCGCACTCCTGTTTCAATAGACTGAGGTGATTGAAGTGGAGAGCTTAGCTTCGGAGGCTCTGCTGCGCTCCAACCAATCAGCCTCCTCCTCCTTTCTGCGCTCCAATCTGTGTGTCAGTGGAGCGCACGCGCAGTTGCGATTTCCACTGACACACGGACGGCGGACGCAGGGACATAGGAAGATTATTATAGAGGATTTCATATAATGGTTAAAGTTTATATTTCTAGTATATATTTTAGATTGTATTTTGGATTGTTTTTATGTATGTCTGTGTGTGCTGGTCGAGGACCGTAACAATAAATCTGAAGTCTGAATCTGACACTTTTGAAGAAGTCACAGAACTTCTACCAAATGAGGAAGAAGCAGGTACTAGACTTCTTCAAAGCCCAACATGCAGCCAAGGAAGGCAATCATTATTGTCTGTGAGGACAGAACTGCAATGTACAAATGTTTCAGAAGCTAATAACTGTACTAGGCACATAGGCTATCAAAAAAGGCTGCCTTGTTGAATCATTTGAGATGGTAACGCATTCTGTCAGGCCCAGCCAGAAGTGCTGAGTTTCTGGGATCTATACTTTTAGCTCCTCCAGATTTATTATCTGTAGCAGGAGTCTGGCAAAACAATGATTTCCCAAAGTTGACTGACAATCGCATGAAGTGCTTTGTAATCCCTACTATAGCTAAACGTTAAGATTACCCTCATAGCACGGTGCTTTTGATAAGGAGGTAGCAACCACATGTGGACTAGTGTTAGTGCCATTTGACACACATTTCCATTCCCAGTGCACACAAGGTATATTTTTTGGTGTCTGAAATGAGCCTGCTGAAACATTACATTCCCCGCCAGAGGCTCTCTTCCACGTTTCTTTGTCATCTGAAGATGGGCAGGTGGTGACAAGGATTTTTCAGCTGGAGTGATCCATATGTGGAATGCCCTCCCCAGGGACATCTGCCCGGTGCCAAATTTGATTTCTTTCCAACAGCAGACAAACATTATTTTATTTGCCCAGGTCTTCCATCATTTGACTTCAGATTATTTGAATGGTAGTGTTTTATTCTATTTGCTGTTTTAACCATGTGTACCGCCTTAGAGTTTTTTTAACTGAATAAAATTAAGCTGTAATAAAATTAAGTACTTTGGCCACCTCATGAGAAGAGAAGACTCCCTGAAAAAGACCCTGATGTTGGGAAAGATGGAGGGCACAAGGAGAAGGGGACGGCAGAGGACGAGATGGTTGGACAGTGTTCTCGAAGCTACCAACATGAGTCTGACCAAACTGCGGGAGGCAGTGGAAGACAGGAGTGCCTGGCGTGCTCTGGTCCATGGGGTCACGAAGAGTCGGACACGACTACACAGCTAAACAACAACAAATAAAATTAAGTACCGTTTTAAAGTGGAGTGGGCAGTCCCCTGCAGCTCATATTGGATTTGCATCGGAAATAAACTGAGCAACTTCTCCAAATTGGCTGCACAAGGCATGCAAGCTCCGCCCCCAGTCGGTCTCAGACTCCTTATTGGCAGCCGAGCAACGCAGCTGAGGAGCCTCCCTGGCCGGCAGGGAGGGAGAGGAGCTGCTTCCTTTGAAATCTGGGAAATTTAAGGGATATCAACAATCCGGGATAGCAGCAGGAAACGGCATTGGAATAAGGGAGTTTCCTGCAAAAAAAGGGAGGGTTGACAGCCATGGTAAGGAGACCCCTGTTCCCTCAGACAGTTGCGATTACCAGATAAATTTAACAACGAATCCTTCTTCCCAGGGAATGCTGGTAATTATAGCTCTCTGAAGGCAACAGGGGGTCTCTTAAAACCACTAGCACCTCTAACAAACCGTAGCTCCCAGAATTCTGTGGGGGAAGCCATGACTGTTTAATAGGGCATCCCAGTGCTTTAAATTTATGGTGTGAATGTGGCTTGAGTGTGTGGAATGCAACCGTTCCATAAAATAATGTTGCCACATCATTTAAGAGACAACTTCCTGTTTGTTGGGTCTGGAGAAGATGAACACGGTATGCGCAATTATGAGAAAGGAATGTTTCTTTACTTATTTATATCCCATCGTTCCACTACAAAATATATCTACTTATAGCCCATCATTCCACTACAACATAGGGTGGCTCACATCATTACAACTATAATGACAATTTTTAAAAGAAAAATAACAAAAAGAGACAGTATGACAGACAAGTAAGCATCCTTGTTTTATAAGCTTTTGTTGTTCTTATGCCTTAATCCTTTGGTATTTAGTTGGTTGGTCCTTTAGTTGGTTGGACTGCCTCATATCTTTGGTGTGAAACTATTGTTGTTGTTTAGTCATTTAGTCGTGTCCGACTCTTCGTGACCCCATGGACCAGAGCACGCCAGGCACTCCTGTCTTCCACTACCTCCCGCAGTTTGGTCAGACTCACGTTGGTAGCTTTGAGAACACTGTCCAACCATCTTGTCCTCTGTCGTCCCTGTCTCCTTGTGTCCTCCATCTTTCCCAACATCAGGGTCTTTTCCAGGGAGTCTTCTCTTCTCATGATGTGGCCAAAGTATTGGAGCCTCAGCTTCAGGATCTGTCCTTCCAGTGAGCACTCAGGGCTGATTTCCTTCAGAATGGATAGGTTTGATCTTCTTGCAGTCCATGGGACTCTCAAGAGTCTCCTTCAGCACCATAATTCAAAAGCATCAATTCTTCGGCGATCAGCCTTCTTTATGGTCCAGCTCTCACTTCCGTACATTACTACTGGGAAAACCATAGCTTTAACTATACGGACCTTTTTGGGCAAGGTGATGTCTCTGCTTTTTAAGAAGTTGTCTATGTTTGTCATTGCTTTTCTCCCAAGAAGCAGACGTCTTCTAATTTCGTGACTGCTGTCACCATCTGCAGTGATCATGGAGCCCAAGAAAGTAAAATCTCTCACTGCCTCCATTTCTTCTCCTTCTATTTGCCAGGAGGTGATGGGACCAGTGGCCATTATCTTAGTTTTTTTGATGTTGAGCTTCAGACCATATTTTGCGCTCTCCTCTTTCACCCTCATTAAAAGGTTCTTTAATTCCTCCTCACTTTCTGCCACAAGGTTGTGTCATCAGCATATCTGAGGTTGTTGATATTTCTTCCAGCAATTTTAATTCCGGCTTGGGATTCGTCCAGTCCAGCCTTTCGCATGATGAATTCTTCATATACGTTAAATAAACAGGGAGACAATATAGTGTGAAACTATACGGAACACTAATAATGTAAAACTGAGCTGAACACAACACATTTTCCTGTTTCTAATCTCTCCTCCTTCCTCCTCTTCTCTGCATTCCCAATATGTAGTTTTAAGGTTGTAAATTCACCAGGGTAGGGGCCTATCTTTATTTTCTAAAGCATTGTGCACAACTGATGGCACAAAAAGAAACAACAACAGTTGTGCAGAAGAGGGGGTTGGGGCAGGTGCAACTTCTCACGATAAGCGTTGCCTACCAATATGTCCTTTTCGACACAACACAACAGAAATCTCACTGCCATCCTTGGTGTCATTTAGAGTGACCAGCTGCAAAGAAGGACAGCAGGACTCTTATATTTTTTGTAAGTCGTGTGGAAGAGGGAATTCTAGCAGGTGTCGTCATACAGGATTGTGAAGAACTGCGCCACAATTTACGGTATAGGAACTCTGCCGTCATTCCAGGCTGCTGGGCATATTATTCCCGGAGCTCTGGGCTATGGGGGTCCTCTCGTCTTCTCCGGCAGTGCGAGACCTGCAGAAGGTAGTCCTGACTGAAGGGGGAAGTTGCAAATGACAGCTTGTCCACCCATTTGTCTGTAATTAAAAGTTGTGTACAGATATTTCCTGTGACACATCCCAGGGGCCCAGCAGCAGACATGGTGCTGATGAAACCAGGAGATGCTAATGAGGACTTCTGCATATTAAATACCTTGTTTGCACTCAGACAACAGACGGTGCTCTTCCAAAGGGAAGGGGGTGTTGCAATATTCATGCTGCCCTCCCTCCCACTCACCTTACAGGCTTCCTTTGCCAGCACTCACAAACAGGGACCACCTGTTGGCCAACTCTGTGTAGACAGCAAAGGTATCTCCAGCAATGGCCTTTTTTTAAAATGCAAGGATACTCCCAAGGGAGGACTGATTCACAGGAGGTGTGATGGCCTGGGATTCAGGCTCAGATGCTGACCCTGAGGGATCCCAGCCTGCACAGGATTCCCCGCCTCCAGAATCAGCAGAGCCAGGGCTAGGGCCTGAGTCGGAAGGGTCCTCACCTGTGCTGGATCCTCAGGTGCAGGCATCTGCTGAGTCTGCTCTGGCTCCTGATGGGATGGAGGACCCATTGCCTGACCCACTCCCAGCCCCGTCAGGGGAAGCTGAGGTTGCCTCTGGGTCCGGTAACCCTCCAGCCTCTCCTGAGCTGCAGAGGCTCAGGGCAGAGAGGCGAAGGGAACTGAGTTCCTGCAGGAGGAGTGCTCGCCTCCAAGCCAGGAGAGGCGAGTCACCAGAGGATCGGGGCCGCCCTATACCTCGGGGTAGATAAAAGCCGGCCAGCCCCAGTCCCAAGTTGCAGGAGCAATATTGTTGGTTGCCAGTTCCTGCTTGAAACGTGTCCTGCTTTCCTGCCTGAGCTCCTGACCCGCCCTGGTTCCCTGCTTGCCTACCTGTTCCCAACTTTGCCTGACTCCCTGCCCTGCACCCAGCTTCAGTGACTACGGACTGCCTTTACGTTGTACCTCTGACCACAGACCGGACTTAGACCTCGCCTTTCGGGTAACCCACGGGACCAGCACAGGAGGACTGCATTTCTTTGCATCAACCTGCACTCAGAAAGAAAGTTCAAACAGTTGGAAATACCTCTGGTCACGGCCGCTGCGTGTTGCGTTCGTCACAGGATACGAACGCACCGAACCCGGAAGTACCGGAACGGGTTACTTCTGGGTTCGGCAGGGCGAGCATGCACAGAAGGGCTAAATCACGCTTCGCGCTTGCGCAGAAGCACCGAATCACGCAGCAAGCATGCACAGATTCAACACTTCAGGTTGCGCGCTGCTCAGGTTGTGAACGGGCCTCAGGAACGGATCCCGTTCGCAACCAAGGGTACCAATGTAAGAAATTGTGTGAAGTCGTCTGCTGATGATCTCACACCTTTCTTTAGTGGGAGTGGAAGTCTAGAGGCTCACTCAGTGGCCCTCCTATAATAATAATAATAATAATAATAATAATAATATTTTATTATTTGTACCCCGCCCATCTGGCCGGGTCCCCCCAGCCACTCTGGGCGGCCTCCAACAGATATTAAAATACATTAAAACATCACAGGTTAAAAACTTCCCTAAACAGGGCTGCCTTGAGGTATTTTCTGAATGTCGGATAGTTGTTTATCTCTTTGACCTCTGCTGGGAGGGCATTCCACAGGGTGGGTGCCACTACCAAGAAGGCCCTCTGCCTGGTTCCCTGTAGCTTTGCTTCTCGCAGTGAGGGAACTGCCAGAAGGCCCTCAGCGCTGGATCTCAGTGTCCGGGCTGAACGATGGGGGTGGAGACGCTCCTTCAGGTATACTGGACCAAGGCCGTTTAGGGCTTTAAAGGTCAGCACCAACACTTTCACTTGTGCTCGGAAACGTACTGGGAGCCAATGTAGTTCTCTCAGGACCGGTGTTATGTGGTCCCGGCGGCCACTCCCAGTCACCAGTCTAGCTGCCGCATTCTGGATTAGTTGCAGTTTCCGGGTCACCTTCAAAGGTAGCCCAATAGACAGTGCCTGGGAAAGGGGAAGAGTCTCAGCTCTCTAGTCGAATAGGAAATAGAGTTCCTGGCTCACAGTTCTGTTATATTCTAGAAACAACAGTTATAAAAGACCTACAAATGTATTTGTTAGCATGCTCCTCTTTCCATATGGCTTTGAGAGACTCCAAAGATAATAACCAGCTTGGTAAGTAGGGTTCATCCTCTAAAATAACTAGGTAGGCTGGGCCTGCCATGAACTCCACTCCTGAGGCTGTTAGTGAAAATTGCTTCCAAAGCCATGTGAATATCCCCCTCCTCCCCACACCAGTCTGCAGATAAGAGCTTCAAAGCTTTGAATCTGCTAAACGGAACAGGTCTAATAAAGCCATAGGGGTTACGTAAGCACAGGGTTTGCTGAAAACTGGATGGAAGATCCTAAATGACAAAGTCTAAAAGAGAACAAGAGCAGCATCTAAGGGCTCATTCAGACTTCCTTTTGTGCTGCATTTCTAGGCACTTGAAAGTGTCCTGTCTGAGTGCTTCCCCTCCCTGCAAGCACATTCCCCATGAAGTCCTGCTCTTTGATGCTGAATCAGAAGAAACGGCAATCCGCGTAAACCCCAAATTGCTGTTTGTTCCGATTCAGCGTTAAAGAGCGGATTTTCGTGGGGAAAGTGCGGGAGAGGGGGAGCACTCAGACACAGCACTTTAAAATGCAGGCCTGTGTCTAGAAAGTGTGGGGCAAAAGGTAAGTGTGGATGGGGCCCTCAATCTGCATTTTTAATTTCCCCAAATGTAGATCAGGGCCAAGCAGAATGAATAGTGCACATCTGTGCGAGGGGAATTTAAGTTCACTGGGGGGGGGTGGATTCATGAGGGTGGGGGCGGTGGAATTTCCCTTGCATTTTATATGTTTAAAAAACCAACATTCCTGCTAAAAAGATCCTAGTGCAATTTTACCAAAACATCAAAAAGAACAGCACTATGTAATTAAAATGAAATAAAAGAACAGTGCTAGGACCTTACTGGCAAACACCTCTATTATGGCATAGCCTTTTTGGAGCCACTTCATCAGATATATAATTCTTGACAATTTATGCAGTAATACATTTGCTGGTCTACTGGACTATTGTTTGATTCCTCCTATAATCCATGCCTAGGCCTTTGTTTGAAAAGGAACCAATGTAATATACTCAATACCACACCAAGAGCCTGGGACAGAGAGGAGGACTTTGAAACTAGGCACCAGCTGCAATTGTTCTCCAGCACATGCTCCAGAAAAACACACACACACACACACACACACACACACACACACACACACACCAGTTAACTGAGCTGCACACATGAGAACAGCTGCACGTATCTCTTGGGACCTTGACCTACCTGATAACTCATATAATTTAACTTAACTAAGGCTTCCGCTTGTCCAGCCACTTTCCCCAGGGAAAAGCCGCTCTTTACTGCTGAATTGGAACAAATGTCAATTGGGTTTTGTGCGGATCTACTCTGATTCAGCGCTAAAGAGTGGGTTTCCCTGGGAAAGCAGAGGGGCAAAGGGAGAACCGTTTGGACCCATGCTTTCTAGACACAGGACAGGCGGAAGTGTGGGTGAGCCCTAAGACAGAGTTTGACTGGTTGACCAGCACCCACTGAAATGGCACTGGAGGGTATCATTTGTAGCCATGCTTCTCTTCCCCCATGCATGCATCCCGTTGCTTGGTCCCAGCTCCTGCCCACCTAGCAGTTTGAAAGCACGTCAAAGTGCAAGTAGATAAATAGATACCACTCCGGTGGGAAGGTAAATGGTGTTTCCGTGCGCTGCTCTGGTTCGCCAGAAGCGGCTTAGTCATGCTGGCCACATGATCTGGAAGCTGTACGCCGGCTCCCTCGGCCAATAAAGCGAGATGAGTGCCGCAACCCCAGAGTCGTCCGCGACTGGACCTAATGGTCAGGGGTCCCTTTACCTTTACCTTTAACGAGCCTCACCAGCAGGGGATCAATGGTCTCACTCCGTGCCTCTTCACAGAAGGGACATCTAAAAATTAAGTGCTCTGGGCTTCCTATTTCCCCCAATGAACAGGCGCAAAGTCTCTGAGCATATGGGACTTTTTTTGTGGGATCCTTCCAGGACCGGCGAGGGCAGAGCTGAGCTTCTAGCGAGTGTAAAAGCCCTTCTTGCATTTTTAGATGTGAGAAAGACTCTCAGCTGGTGGATCTCAAGTTTAGGATTGCACTCAAACAAACAAACAAACAAACAAACAAACAAACAAACGTAGGAGCCCAGCCACTCTTTTGGATTGTTATGCCTCTTGCACTTTTCCTGTTTGCCCATTTGGACTAGATTAGACCAGCAAACTCCAACCGGTTTTTGGTGTCAATAGTGCTGAGAAAGTGCACCTCACACACAGGATCTCACCCTCCCCCAAAACCTTTACCATTTGGGAACAAACCTTGGAAGAAGTTTCCCCTCCACTCTTCCTTTTACAAAAACTTCCCTTGCAGTTTCTACTTCAGCTATTCTGTTTGCAGCGAACTGTCCTTAGGGGGTCTGTGTGCGTGAAGCCCTCAGGCTAGAGAAGTGCCTTTCTTTTGTGTCATGTAATTTCCTTCAGGTGCTGCTGAGATACCAAGGGTTTAAATGAAGCAACCATCCTGTTCTTTCACTTGGGACTTGGAAAAATGTTGGCACCCCTGCACAATAATCCTGAGCGCAAAATATGCTAAGACTGGACCTAAAATAGCATGCATTGTACTGGGGGAATAATTACAAGTTGTCAAAACTGCTGTGGCAGAGAGCAAGGGACGCCCAGGCTCACTGCATCTGGAATTGTAGTTCACCCCTGGATCCTGCAATCTAATTCCCTCCTGCCCCATATTATTCATTTAGCTAGATAGGCTGGGTCTAGAGCTGAAGAAGCAATGCTAAAAGACCAGCTCCAGTCACTCTTCAAAGAAACAGATTTCCTAGAACAATTTCAATTAAGCTTCAGGTCTAGTTTGGGAACAGGAACTGCTCTGATAACAGTCTCTTGCACTGGGTGGCCCATTGCTGCTATTCAGTACGCATTTAGCTGTTTTGGAGTTTTTATACACATCCCTTTATGGTGTGTTCTCTCTCTTTCTCTCCTGCAAATCCCCACACGTGCTAATGCTCCCTCTTGTGCACATAAGGATCCGGACTCAGGAAATAAGTTAACTAATAATAATAATAATAATAATAATAATAATTTATTATTTGTACCCCGCCCATCCGGCTGGGTCTCCCCAGCCACTCTGGGCGGCTTCCAGCAAATATATATATAAAAAAACATGAGCATGTTACAGGTTAAAAACTTCCCTAAACAGGGCTGCCTTCAGGTATTTTCTAAATGTCATGTAGTTGTTTATCGCTTTGACCTCTGCTGGGAGGGCGTTCCACAGGGCGGGAGCCACTACCGAGAAGGCCCTCTGCCTGGTTCCCTGTAGCTTTGCTTCTCACAGTGAGGGAACCACCAGAAGGCCCTCGGCGCTGGATCTCAGTCTCCGGGCTGAACGGTGGGGGTGGAGACGCTCCTTCAGGTATACTGGACCGAAGCCATTTAGGGCTTTAAAGGTCAGCACCAACACTTTGAATTGTGCTTGGAAACGTACTGGGAGCCAATGTAGATCTTTCAGGACCGGTGAGCTACTATCGGTAGCTCTATTTCTCCATAACCTCTGAGTCAGGAGAAGTGGTGGACTGGCTGAAGACCAATGAATTGAGTCTGGAGGTTTGAAATAGCGTGTTCTCCTTCATGGAGAGCACGTGTTGCGGTGGGGGCCCGCAAGTCACCCCTCTGGTGCTGGGCGGGATCGTATGGATGGCCACTGTTGTGATTGGACCCTGGGGGTTGTTGGGGAGAATTGTATGTTGCAATTTATTGATGGACAGCCCAGCGGATATATATTGGTGGGCTTGCAACGTGACCCCCCTCTTGGCTGCGTGCTTCTGATCACCCGCCCTCACTCCCTATATTTTAGGCCTCTGCGTTGACCTTGCTATGCCTGTCATGGGGTCGTCTGCTGTTGGGGCAGGGGCCTGGTAGGAATTTTTCCATTTGGCTGATTGGCTGGTGCCATCTGGTTTTCGCCTACTGCGTAGCAAATAGTCACAACTTGTAAGGTTGGCGGTTAGGCATTGGTTATTATGTTGGTTGGAGGAGGGGTTATGATTGATTGCGTCTGCCCCTCCAATTGTTGCTGGTGTTAGGGGAATTCCGTTAAAGGAATCCAGGGGCTCGAAGCTTTTTGTCCGAACCCCCGGTCGGGGGCTAGGGCCGTGCAAGAGCCCTGGGAGCCTGAGGGGAGGGTCAGACCACCCGGCTCCATTTATCTCTCCAGAGGGTTTTCCCCTTACTGACGGTCATCAGTTCTGTCCCCAGTGGGACAGATAGTCTTAACCAATGCCTAAGCAACCACTCACATTGTTTGTATTTTAATAAAGTTGTGGCCAAAATCATGCCAAAAACCAAAACTAAAATTCTGACTGATGCGTGAATTATTTGAGGGGTGGTTTGGGGACCTCGACACGCAAATTGTTGCACACACCCCAATGCAAGATTTCAGAGGTTCCAGGGTTCATGTTTCCTTTTTGAATGAGGCACAGTGGAGACTGAGTTATCTTTATGATATATAGTTTATTTTCACATATCCTGAGCCTGCAATGGAGGGGTTCACAGCATGGACACCGCAAGAGGGTCTTGCTTCTCCCATAGCCACAGCTCTGCATTCCAACAGAAATCAACCATGGCTCTGACCCTCTCTCCAGCTTGCCGCCTTTACCAGACTGCAACCTTTCCCCTCTAGGTAACATCCCAGCCACCTCTAACAACTCTGAACCCTGGCTTTGGTTCTTCTAATGAACTCTGAGCTGAAGGAGAGTCTCCACCCACTTCAATCTGGCACACAGCCTTTGTCTTCTTAATGGCTTTCTTAATCAACCTTTACCTTCCTTTTGTTTTCTTAATGGCTTATCTCCCAGGCGATTACCTGACCAGGAGACTGATCTGGCTTATAGAATAGAATAGAATAGAATAGAATAGAATAGAATAGAATATATTTTATTGTCATTGTCCCCTTCGGGAACAACGAAATTACTTGGCTGCTCCATCCACCCAGATAGGGCACTCCATGCAAAAACAAAACAACTACAAAAACACTGATTAAAACCATACACACTGATGAAAACCATACCATGATAAAACGTAACAGGTAAGATTAGATGACTTCAAAGTCCAGGCTTCCCATTCAAGGCCGAGATCGCTCTGGAGAAGAAGCTGTTCCTAAGACGGCTTGTTCTTGTCGACATCGTCCTGTATCTCCGTCCCGATGTCAAGAGCTCAAAGAGACGGTGACCAGGAAGCGATGGATCTTTTACTATGTCCAGTGCCTTTCTGTGGCACCTCATGGCATAAATCTGCTCTAAGGTGGAGAGCGAGCAGCCAACAATGCTCTCTGCTGCCTTAACAACTCTGCACAACCCCATCCTGTCCTTAGTACAGGCATCCCCAACCTGTCGCCCTCCAGATGTTTTGGTCTGCAACTCCCATGATCCCTAGCTAACAGGACCAGTGGTCAGGGAGGATGGGTATTGTAGTCCAAAACATCTGGAGGGCTGAAGGTTGGGGATGCCTGGGCTTATATTTTAACTCTTGCTGGATCTAGGGGTTCAGGTGGCTTGATTAAATTCTAACATTTACTGAATCCAGGAATTTAGGGTGCACCCAACAACTCTAACACTATATATTGGAACAAAATAAAAAAATTCCTTCCAGTAGCACCTTAGAGACCAACTAAGTTTGTTATTGGTATGAGCTTTCGTGTGCATGCACACTTCTTCAGATACTTTCGACTATGGCAGACCAACACGGCTACCTACCTGTAACTAGAACTATATATTGGATGATGCTGATTCTTACGCAACTCTCTTTTACTTGAATGGGCTTGTGTTGAAGAAATTTCCAGTGGATTGTGTCCTATGTTTCTCTGTCTGTGTGGCATAGCTGTCAACTTTCGGATTTGAAAATAAGGGATTTTCCCAAACTTTCGGAATTGAAAATAAGGGATGCCAAGAGGGCGGTGCAATGGCACCAAGTAGCCTCGCCATCCTGTGCTCCAGAGGCTGCGCGCGAATGGGTGAGCAAAAGAGCGAGCACGTAGACAGCAGGCAGGCTGGCTGGCTGATTGGACGTAAGGGTCTGGCTGCACAAGGCATGCAAGCTCCGCCCCCAGTCGGTCTCAGACTCCTTATTGGCAGCCGAGCAACACAGCTGAGGAGCCTCCCTGGCCGGCAGGGAGGGAGAGGAGCTTCTTCCTTTGAAATCCGGGAAATTTAAGGGATATCAACAATCCGGGATAGCAGCGGGAAACGGCATTGGAATAAGGGAGTTTCCCGCAAAAAAAGGGAGGGTTGACAGCTATGCTGTGTGGACACATGTGTGCACCCTGATCTTTCAAAAACCATTTGAGAACCAGTCCTATGATTGCCTATGCAAAAGGAGAGCCTGTCTTGATTTTGCACTTCTTTCTTTACAGAGATGTCTGCTTCCAGAGAGGTTTCATCACCAGCTGGCTTCCTAATGCTCTGGATTTGTTTCACCCCTTTTTAATGGTGATCACACATATAAGCTTTGTTCAGCATCCTGCTGCTAAATCCCAGCCCTCTCTCTTCATTGTTGTGGCCTCTGAGGAGCTCATTTCCTCCGCTGCTTCGACCATCTAGCCCAGTCCTTTACTGAGCTCCATTCTGCTCATGGAATAGGAGACCCTTTGTTAGGGGTGTGTGACTGGGTCTTTGGAGGGCAACTCAGAGCCTAGGCAGGCTACAGTTGGAAAGAGCTGGGATGGGGAGCGGGCGACAACGCCACCAAGACATCAAAGAGGTCATGTGGCTTGAACTGCAGCCAGTCTGCCTCCAGCTAAAATTGTATGGCAGAGAACTCTCTGCTCAGTTCTATGGTTTGTTGTTTTACGCCCTTAAGGAGCAAGCTAGCACACAAGGAAAGGGCAGCTGAAGTGCCCAAATAAATAAAATAAAAATAGAAAGGAAAGGGGGGAAAGGAACATCCCAACATGCAGAGAGGTGGGGGAACATTGCTTTGCAATGTACTTGCCAGGCAGTAGGAGGTTTCAAGGATAGCCTTTTAGAGGGTTGTTTTTCTCATGGGGAGAGAGCACTGAAGTCTTTGGCTGTTTTGTAACATCTCCTTACTGCCAAATGCATGAGCTGAGAAGCTGGGAGAAGTGCTAACCTTTACCGTTCTTCTAAAGCAGCAGCAGCAGGACCTTGGAAAATGCGGACTTGTTTCTCCTTTGCTGGCCATGACCCAGTTCCTTCATCCTTCCCACCTCAGCCAAGGAGAAGTATGCCTGGAAGATAGGAGCCCCCAGCTGTCAAAGGTTGCGCCAGAATTTTCTTCACTTTTCAAAGCCTAAAAAAAAGCCAAAAGGAGAAAGCTTCTGTGCCTATCTATGGAGGAGTAACTATGTTATATTGGAATGGCATAGACCAGGGGTGGCCAACTTCCAAGAGACTGCGATCTACTCACAGAGTTAAAAACTGGCAGTGATCTACCCCCTTTTGGGGTGTTCAGGTCAAGGTTGTTGAGCTTTTTTTAGGAAGGAAAGCCATCCATGTTTTGGGGGGGTTTCGGGTCAAAGTTGAGATTTTTTTTTAGGAAGGAAAGCCCTGTTTTGGGGGCTTCAGGGCAAAGATGTTGAGCTTTTTTTTTAAGGGAAGCCAAAGTTGCTGAGCTTCTTTGTGGGAATCCAGTGATCTACCAGTGATTTACCACAGACGACCAGTGATCTACCAGTAGATCACGATCTACCTGTTGGACATGCCTGGCATAGACATACCGGTAGTTACCCTCCAGAAAAAAATTAAGCTAGGCAGCATAGCCACTAACACTAGAGACAGGGAGAGAAAGGCTACAAGTTCCAATGTAAGAGTGTTTGGAAGTTGCTGAATTGCAACTGATTACCAAACTTAAAACCACGCAGAGACCTGGTCTGAATAGAGACATTGGATTCTTATCTCAATATACATGACAAAGCTATTTTTAGCCATCTCACCCCTTGCTTTTTCCTGCAAGACCAATTGCAGTCGTTAACAGTCGTCAACAGGTTTACCTCTCCTATCAGCCAATCTCCTATTCCCACCACCCCTCTGAGTAATACCCCTCCCCACCCTCTCACTATATATAAGGGTCTGGTGACTTCTGTCTCAGTGTATCTGAAGAAGTGTGCATGCACACGAAAGCTCATACCAAGAACAAACATGCTGATGATACAACCTTGATGGCAGAAAGTGAGGAGGAATTAAAGAACGTTTAAGGGTGAAAGAGGAGAGCACAAAATATGGTCTGAAGCTCAACATCAAAAAAACTAAGATCATGGCCACTGGTCCCATCACCTCCTGGCAAATAGAAGGGGAAGAAATGGAGGCAGTGAGAGATTTCACTTTCTTGGGTTCCATGATCACTGCAGATGGTGACAGCAGTCACGACATTAGAAGACGCCTGCTTCTTGGGAGAAAAGCAATGACAAACCTAGACAGCATCTTAAAAAGCAAAGACATCACCTTGCCGACAAAGGTCCGTATAGTTAAAGCTATGGTCTTCCCAGTAGTAATGTACGGAAGTGAGAGCTGGACCATAAAGAAGGCTGATCGCCGAAGAATTGATGCTTTTGAATTATGGTGCTGGAGGAGACTCTTGAGAGTCCCATGGACTGCAAGAAGATCAAACCTATCCATTCTTAAGGAAATCAGCTCTGAGTGCTCACTAGAAGGACAGATCCTGAAGTTGAGGCTCCAGTACTTTGGCCACCTCATGAGAAGAGAAGACTCCCTGGAAAAGACCCTGATGTTGGGAAAGATTGAGGGCACAAGGAGAAGGGGACGGCAGAGGATGAGATGGTTGGACAGTGTTCTCGAAGCTACTAACATGAGTTTGGCCAAACTGCGAGAGGCAGTGAAGGATAGGCGTGCCTGGCGTGCTCTGGTCCATGGGGTCACGCAGAGTCGGACACGACTGAACGACTGAACAACAACAAAAGGTGCTACTGGAAGGAATTTTTTTTATTTTGAAAAACACCAGGAGATAATGATATGTCAATAAGCTACAAAAACAAAATGCAGCCAATGGCACAGAAAAGAATTGTATATAAAACGAAGAAGGCCCCTGCATTAATAGGAAACAACAAACAAACAAACAAACAATGATCCCAAATGACAGAAGGGTCAAAGGACAGCAGGAAGGCCCCACCTCCAATGGCAGTATTTTGTTGTTTGGAAAATGTTGTTGTCTTTACATGTGCTGACTCCTGACATACTCCCAGCATATTTTGATTCAGTGTGCCCATGCCCTGGGGAGGAGTGGAAGCATTTCAGGGGTGGCACCTGAATTTGCCGGCATGTGATTGAACCCCACCCCCAAATAGCAGCCAATCGACCTTCCAATTGGCAAGCCCTAGGCTCTGTGGTTTAGATCACAGTGCCACCCATGTCCCATTATAGTCCTTGCTTATTCAAGTAGCCACAACTGCAGGGACGGAGCTTGTGCGCATAATGGTTTTGCAAACATGCAGCTTCTTTCAGATCTTCTGCCCAGTGTGTGTGGGGGGGGGGCAGGAGAAAGGCAGGGATGAATGTTAGTCCCCTTCCTCCTGTACTTATATTCAGATACATGTCTGCATATGACTTAACTTTCCATGCAAATGCAATCTATAATTTACTACTGAACGAAATGATTTTTTTTGTCTAGGTTGTATTGCTTCACACCAATGGTGGGAGCTGACAAGATGGAACTCATAGAAAAACTATTATTTTATATAGAAAGCTAGCATGTTAGGAAATCTCTCTAGGCTAGAGTCTCTCTCCCTAACATGCCCGTTTTCTGTGTGCAGTCAACCTTTCTCTTTTAATATAGACAAGCAGCCCATGATGTTAGTCTCCACATGTAATCTGAAGTTGTATCGACACACAGATTTACCACCTCAGTGAGAGCCTGGGCTGTCTTCAAGAGTTGTTGTGAGGATAAAACAGAATTGAGCCTCAAATGCCACCCTAAGCACCTGAGCAGGAGAAAAATGTGGCCAACAGGAGCCCCTTTCTCATTGCCAAAAGGCCATTCCCCCAACCCAGTGATGCCACCTGCAGCAAGTGCTCTTCTACTTTCATCCTACAGAAAGAAGAGAGAGAGTTCCTGCGGAAAATACAAATGCTTTGCTTCCAGTCATCTGAGTGCCCCCTCCTCCTTTGTTTCCAGCATCTCTTCTTCCCAGGCTCCCTGGTTGCCCTGCATGGTCTCAGCTGCCTGCCTCTCTCTTGCATCCCTTGTATGGTATTAAAAGGCCCTGGGAGGTTTCGAGGAAACGTTACGAGCAGTTTCTCATAAATGTGTCCAACTTTTTAAATAGACCCTATTCCCAGTGGGCCTTGATGTTGTGCTGTCCCTTCCCAGCTGCGGAAGAACCAGCATGTCAGCCCCGTCCAGAGCAACAGTTGAAGCAGCAGCATAGCTGTACCCCCAGCTCTCACAGGTCAGTTGTTTAGCTTCCCACTGCCTCCTACAGCCCCTTCTCTCATCCATGTCCTTCTTCTGCTTCAACTCTGATGATGTTCCCTTCCTTTGCAGCAGAGGTGACCCTCATTCTGCCCGGACACTGAGATCTAGCGCCAAGGGCCTTCTGGCGGTTCCCTCACTACGAGAAGCCAAGTTACAGGGAACCAGGCAGAGGGCCTTCTCGTTAGTGGCACCCGCCCTGTGGAACGCCCTCCCTTCAGATGTCAAAGAGAACAACAACTACCAGACCTTTAGAAGACATCTGAAGGCAGCCCTGTTTAGGGAGGCTTTTAATGTTTAATAGATTATTGTATTTTAATATTCTGTTGGAAGCCACCCAGAGTGGCTGGGGAAACCCAGCCAGATGGGTGGGGTATAAATAATAAATTATTATTATTATTATTTATTATTATTTGGATTTTCCACCTTGAGCTGCGAACTGTTTTGCACCAGTCCTTTTCAATGGACAGATCAGAGCAACACATAAGCTGAGGTCTAGTCTGCACATGCAACAGAATGCATTAGATATGAAGTAACAGAGTCCAGAGATGGTGGAATGGATCACACTGGAGATGCCATTTTCAAAAGTTTCTCTGCATATAAAATAAACTTCTCTACAGGAAGGAAGTAGACTGGGCTAGAACCTTTCTCCCCAATAGATGTGTTGAGGGGGCATAACGTGTTCTCCTTCATGGAGAGCACGTGTTGCGGTGGGGGCCGGCAAGTCACCCCTCTGGTGCTGGGCGGGATCGTATGGATGGTCACTGCTGTGATTGGACCCAGGGTGTTGTTGGGGAGAATTGTATGTTGCAATTTGTTGATGGACAGCCCAGCATATATATATTGGTGGGTTTGCAACGTGATCCCCCTCTTGGCTTCGTGCTTCTGATCACCCCCCCTATATTTTAGGCCTCTGAGTTGACCTTGTTATGCCTGTCATGGGGTCGTCTGCTGTTGGGGTAGGAATTTTTCCATTTGGCTGATTGGCTGGTGCCTGCTGGTTTTCGCCTACTGCGTAGCAAATAGTCACAACTTGTAAGGTTGGCTGTTAGGCATTGGTTATTACCGGTATGTTGGTTGGAGGAGGGGTTATGATTGACTGTATCTGCCCCTCCAATTGTTGCTGGTGTTAGGGGAATTCAGTTAAAGGAATCCAGGGGTTTGATGCTTTTTGTCCGAACCCCCCCCCCTGGGTCGGGGGCTAGGGCCTTGCAAGAGCCCTGGGAGCCTGAGGGGAGAGGGGAGGGTCAGACCACCTGGATCCCTTTATCTCTCCAGAGGGTTTTCCCCTTATTGACGGTCGGTCCGTCAGTTCTGTCCCCAGTGGGACAGATAGTCTTAACCAATGCCTAAGCAACCACTCACATTGTTTGTATTTTAATAAAGTTGTGGCCAAAATCATGCCAAAAACCAAAACTAAAATTCTGACTGATGTGTGAATTATTTGAAGGGAGGTTTGGGGACCTTGACACGCAACTGAATATGTGAAGGCTCAAACCACTGATAGAAACAGGGGCATGAAGTCAAGTTCCCCCCACCCCCATTGTTGCCCGGTGCATGGACTCCTCCAGAAATGCATGGCGGCCTGAAGGGGTTTTCAAAGTGTGTTCTGTTAAATGCATTAAAAACCTCTCTGTGACAGGGAATCAAGACTAGTCAGGGCTGCCAGTCACAGGGAAGCTACTAAGCATTTTCAGTAGAATGCACTTTAAAAACTCCTTAAATGTGTGAAGTTCTTAAGGCGAATCATGTACGTATCCAGAGGAGGCAGGGTTCACATGCAGTCCCCCCTTTGTGTATTCAGGTAAATATGTGAACATGTCTGGGATGTCTTTGCTCTTGTTTATGTGGGGGCTCTGGGGAGGCATTGTTACCCAGATGCATCCTGAGGTAGTGAAGCTCAGGATTCTACCATTCCCCTTCATGTGTCCACTGGGCGTCATTCTGCTGTCGGGAGGCCTCCTGTGATCCCATCTCCAGTTTGCCGCCTCCCTCCGTTCCCAGTTCCCACCTCCCAGCTCACCCCACCTGCGCCCACCTTCTCCTCCTGCTTCCTGGGGGTCTCCCCACCAGCAAGTCGCTTTTGTGTAGGGGCTGCTGGTAAAAGGCATTTAAAAAATGTTAATGCCAACATTTCAGATTTGTAGTAGAAACTAATTAAAACTGTTATTGTTGGAGGATTTGAATTGCCCAGGTGTGAATCATTATCCTCATTAAAATAATCAGGGAGACAAGGATGTGACAGGAGAGCAGATGGATGGGAGCTGCACACGTGAGATTCCTGTTCCCTCCAGGAGTTGGGGGATTGGGGAGGGAAGAGGAAGGGGAGCACTTGCTTGGCTTCCCCTTGTCCATTTCATTGTCAGGCATTCCAGGAGTATACAAAACCCATTGTGTGTGTGTGTGTGTGTGTGTGTGTGTGTGTGTGCGTGAGTGTGCGTGCGTGCGTGCGTGTGCGCACACATACTCTCAAAGCTGATCAGGCCTAAAGAGAACTTGTGCTCTGTTAGACCACAATCGACATCTGAGGGGAGGGGAGGTGTGACCTTCAGATGTGACCATATTTAGTTGGCTTAAACCAGGGGTCAGCAACCTTTTTCAGCCGTGGGCCAGTTCACCTTCCCTCAGACCATGTGGTGGGCCGGACTATATTTTTTGGGGGGAAATGAACGAATTCCTATGCCCCACAAATAACCCAGAGATGCATTTTAAATAAAAGCACACATTCTACTCATGTAAAATTTAAGCAGGCCCCACAAATAACCCAGAAATGCATTTTAAATAAAAGGACACATTCTACTCATGTAAAAACACTAGGCAGGCCCCACAAATAACCCAGAGATGCATTTTAAATAAAAGCACACATTCTACTCATGTAAAAACACCAGGCAGGCCCCACAAATAACCCAGAGATGCATTTTAAATAAAAGGAAGACATTCTACTCATGTAAAAACATGCTCCTTGGGCCGGATTGAGAAGGCGATTGGGCCAGATCTGGCCCACGGGCCTTAGGTTGCCTACCCCTGGCTTAAACTGAGTTAGCCATTGAGTCATCTAGCCTGGCTCTGTCTGTGGCAGCAACTCTCCAGAGACGTAGGCAGAACTCTTTTTCCAGCACTGCTGGAAAACAACGTATGGTACGTTGTTTTTTTGTTTTTGTTTTTTAAAAAAGTCTTAATTGAAATAATCTTAGCCTTCATATAGACACAATCAGGGAGACAGGGCTGTGGCAGGAGAGACATACAACATCTCAGGAGCAGGGATGGGGTGTGGCAAGTAAACAGAATGTGAACATGGACAAAACATTGCAACATAGATTCTGCTCCATCTGCATCTGAATATGAACAAGAAATCAGGCCAAAACCAACAAGACCTTCTATAGGAGGTACCTTCTGATTCTTTAATTTACCTGGCTGAAGAGAAAGTTTTGATCCATGGGAGTAGGAAGACTTGGATAAAGAACAGAAATTAAAACAGGAAAATTCGGGGCCTGGTTCTTAGTTCTGAAACACTGGTATTCAGGCCAACTTTCTACATTATTAGAACAGTGCGACTGAATATGGGCCCCCCCTCCCCTCACAGTTGTTAACTGGTGTGCTTGTTGTTGTTCAGTCATTCAGTCGTGTCCGACTCTTTGTGACCCGATGGACCAGAGCACGCCAGGCATGCCTATCCTTCCACTGCCTCCCGCAGTTTGGTCACTCATGTTAGTAGCTTCGAAAACACTGTCCAACCATCTCGTCCTCTGTCGTCCCCTTCTCCTTGTGCCCTCAGTCTTTCCCAACATCAGGGTCTTTTCTAGGGAGTCTTCTCTTCTCATGAGGTGGCCAAAGTACTGGAGCCTTAACCTCAGGATCTGTCCTTCTAGTGAGCACTCAGGGCTGATTTCTTTAAGAATGGATAGGTTTGATCTTCTTGCAGTCCATGGGACTCTCAAGAGTCTCCTCCAGCACCATAATTCAAAAGCATCAATTCTTCGGCAATCAGCCTTCTTTATGGTCCAGCTCTCACTTCCGTACATTACTACTGGGAAGACCATAGCTTTAACTATACCGGTGTGCTTAACACCTTCCAAACCACACTGGGTGTTGCTTCCCCCAGGCAACTTCTTTCATACCAGTAGTTACTTCTTTCTTTTAGTCTTTTAGAGAGCCAGTGTGGTGTAGTGGTTAAGAGCGGTAGACTCATAATCCGGGGAACCGGGTTCGCATCTCCGCTCCTCCGCATGCAGCTGCTGGGTGACCTTGGCCTAGTCACACTTCTCTGAAGTCTCTCAGCCCCACTCACCTCACAGAGTGTTTGTTGTGGGGGAGGAAGGAAAAGGAGAATGTGAGCCGCTTTGAGACTCCTTAGGGTAGTGATAAAGCGGGATATCAAATCCAAACTCTTCTTCTCTTCTTAGTCACAGTAGCAGAAAGACCATTCTAGTAACCTCTGCAGAAGAACTTGGTGATGAGGGCAAGCCCGGGTGAGGCAGTTGCATCAAGGGGCAGACAGTGTGGGGCGGTGGCATTATTCTTGAATGCCTGACCAATCTTTTCTGTTGGAAGACAGGGCTGTGCGCTGAGTGGCCTCTCAGGTGTGGTGGAGGATATGACCATGTCACCAAAGGTGAAGAAAGATTCATCTGGAAGTCTCCACTTGGCTTCTGAACATGGAATGGGGCAGGGAGATTCCTCATGTCCTTTCCCCAGGCAGAAAGCTATCTTTGGTCAGCCCTGTGGGTGATCTCATATCATGTCCCAACACAGTGGTCTGTGTCATGCTGCTTGCATGGAAAACAGATGTGAGCAATATCTTTTTGGATGTCAGTGAGGTTCCCACTGGAAATCTTGATTGCCATGGTTACTCTGAAGAGCTGCAATGCTCTCTGTTTCACCCCCCGTTGAAAGAGGATTTTACTGAAGGACATGGGATAATTTTTATAAATAAACAAACCTTCATTTCAGAGTCTCATGCCAAATCTCCTTAGTGCCTAAATAAAGGGGGAAAGCTAGATGGTTCTTCATAAAATCCCCGATTCCTGACACACATACCCTCAGTTTTAGCCTAATCATCTTCCCCATAAATGTAAATGTAAAGGTAAAGGGACCCCTGACTGTTAGGTCCAGTTGTGGACGACTCTGGGGTTGCGGCGCTCATCTTGCTTTATTGGCCGAGGGAGCCGGCGTACAGCTTCCAGATCATGTGGCCAGCATGACTAAGCCGCTTCTGGCGAACCAGAGCAGTGCACGGAAACGCCGTTCATCTTCCCCATAGCCTGCCAGGAACAGTAGCAGTGATAATCAGTGAAAGCTGCCGGCCTCTTCTGGCCTGCCTGCCTTCTAGCAGGGAGCCCCCACCTTCCTATAGGAGAGCCAAACTTGAGATGCTGACAGTGACAAAGCAGTGTGGGAAACAGAACATTCTTGGCAATTGTGCAAAAAGAAAGGCTGGGAAGGTCCATTTTTAACAGCAAAAGGGGTACATGCATAGGCAAGGGGTACCCTACTCTCTCCTTGCCCCATGGTTTATCTCCCTGCATGGTTCCCTCCAGCCAGGTGTCTTTCTCCTTAGTCAAGTTAATATTGGAAGTGGCTGCAGCGAAACAAAAAGCACTTGAAGAGAGGAACCATGGGGACATAAGCAATGGGTATGAGGAGGGCTCTTAATTTTTCACCTCTCTATCCCTTCAAAAAGGGATGCGGGTGGCGCTGTGGGTTAAACCACAGAGCCTAGGGCTTGCCGATCAGAAGGTCGGCGGTTCAAATCCCAGCGACGGGGTGAGCTCCCGTTGCTCGGTCCCAGTTCCTGCCCACCTAGCAGTTCGAAAGCACGTGAAAGTGCAAGTAGATAAATAGGTACCGCTCCAGCGGGAAGGTAAACGGCGTTTCCGTGCGCTGCTCTGGTTCGCCAGAAGCGGCTTAGTCATGCTGGCCACATGACCCGGAAGCTATACGCCGGCTCCCTCGGCCACTAAAGCAAGATGAGCGCCGCAACCCCAGAGGCGGTCACGACTGGACCCAATGGTCAGGGGTCCCTTTACATTTATCCCTTCAAAAAGAGACACTGCCTACCCTGATCCATGTGTGGACACATGTGTTTATCTGCTGTTGCTGCATCTGGTTTGATCCGGATGCATCTCTCCCTTTCCACCGCTGGCGCTGCCAAAGCTGTACTTTCTGAAGTGCTCTTGTTTGGATGACTAATAAAACCTGTGGCTAGAGCCAAGTGCTTCACTTCTGCAATTGATTTGAATGGATAAGGGGGCTTTCTGTGGAATAACAATCAATAGTGCTTGATGAGTCCATTAGGCAGAGCCTGGCAGCTAACCTTGTGTGCATCTCTGGAGCTGACAAAAAGACCTGGCACCTGATTCTCAGGAGCGGAGCCTTTCTGAAGCCGACCCCTTTAAGGAACATGATCAATGCTCAAGCAGAGGTTGCCCTGAATATGTACAAACAATGGGCACCACCCTGAGCAAGAGGGGACTGGTTGCATCGGTGCAGAGGCATTCCAAAACTCCTGGCTGTGCAATGCCCTGGGACCTTCCCCTGGCTCTGCTACTTCTTGCAGAGCAGGCAGATGGCATGCCTGAGATTCGCTGCACATTCAAAGTGGTCCCAGGTTTGTGCTTGCTACAGCTACCGGGGCTGCTTCAGTATTGCTGCATATTGCTTCTCCTGCTCTGCAACAACGATGGTGCGCTTGAGTTTGTTGGTTTGAGTTTGCTGGTCCCAACACCTCTGCCAGAGCCGTCTTTCCCATAGGACTTAGTGGTGCGTCGCACCAGGGTGCCGGCTTCTCAGCAGCGCCCCAGCGAGTGGGGGAGCTGCGTGGCTTTGCCTTTCCTTGCACACCCACTAGCTGTGCCCGGCCAACCATATGGCTGGCGGGTGTGCAGCTTGCCTCCCAAGCCTATGCTGGGATTGCTCTCCTCCCGCGGAGGCTTGGGAGGGAAGCTGCACTCTCCTCCCGTGGAGGCTTGGGAGGGGCGCAACTTCCCTCCCATGCCTCTGTGGGGATCGCTCTCCCGCAGCAGCATGGGGGAGAGTTGCCTCCCCCTGATGGCTGGCAGTGCGCAGCTTTGCCTCCCCCCCTATCTGTGGTAATTTGGGGGGTGCTGGGCGGATATTTGTGCTGCATCTGCTAAAGACGGCACTGACCTCTGCCTGCCTGCTGCGCCAGAAGCAGTTTAGTCATGCTGGCCACATGACTTGGAAAGCTGTCTGTGGACAAACGCCGGCTCCCTCGGCCTGAAAGTCTGACCATTCTTCTCTGTTGGGAGACAGGGCTCTGTGTCACACCCCATAGTTGCCTTTGACTGGACTTAACCATCTGGGTTTTTTTTATCTTTACCTTTGCCTGTCTGAACCACTTGTATCCCTGGGGGCTGGTAGACCATGAGGTATGCCACCACCTTGGGCATGTAAGTGCAGCTTATGAATGATCACACACAATACAGGACAGGCTGTGTTTTCTGCTTAAACAGCGGCTGTGATAATAAAATAATGTAGGCTAAGATTATGGAACTTGCTTTGTCAGAGACAGGTGCATGAACAGCGAGGGGCTGACTGGAGTGTCTGAGAGAAGAAGATTGAGTGAGAAATAAATAAAACAACTCAATTTAATTTTTTTTAAAGGTATGCTCCAATGCAAGGTCATAGACCTAGAGGGGGAGACGTACAAAAAAGGAAATTACAACAAGAATAAGACTGAATGGAATCACATGCAAATACCAGCCCTAAAACTGAATGGAAGGGGGTAAGGAGATAACACTGCAAAGAATAAAAATTTGCACATATAATAATTGAACAAACTCAAACTGGGGGGAAAGGATATTATAAGATGGAATGATCCTGACAGCTAGGAGTGAGCAGGGGCGTTCCGTGCCTCTTGGCTACCCGGGGTGGGAAGCCAAGAGGCACCCCCCAGGGGCGGGGCGTCGCGGCGTGTGCGTGCGTCATGACGTCATGACGCACGCGTAAAGCGCGCCGCCCCGCCCCCGGGGATGCCGGGCGCCAACTTCGGGAGCCTCCCGAAGCCGACACCCGGCATCCCTTGGTGTGTGCGGCGGCTGCTCGTGCACGAGCAGCCGCCCGGCGCACCAAAGGATGCCTGACGGGCGGTGGATTCGGGAGGCTCTGCAGAGTCTCCCGAAGCCGCCGCCTGTCACCCCCCTTGGTGCGCCGGGCGGCACGAGCAGCCGCCCGGCGCACCAAGGGATGCCTGACGGGTGGCGGATTCGGGAGGCTCTGCAGAGTCTCCCGAAGTCACCGCCTGTCACCCCCCTTGGTGCGCCGGGCGGCACGAGCAGCCGCCCGGCGCACCAAGGGGTGCCGGACGGGCGGCGGATTCGGGAGGCTCTGCAGCCCGCAGAGACCCCGAAGCCGCCGCCGGGGCTCCATGGGCGGAGTGCAAGTCAGGGCAGGGAGAGGGGCGGGCCAGCGAGGAGGGGTGTCACCCTTCCGCGCTGGCCTGCCCCTTTCCATTCCCCGGCTCTGCAAGCCAGCGGCGGGAAAAGCCGCTGGAAGGGGGGGTGCTCCTCGCTGGCACCCCTGCAGGTCCACCCCGGCATTGCCGAAAATAGCCTTTAAAAAAAAAATTTTTTTTTTTTAATAAATTTTTTTAAGCGCCCAAAGTGTCACCCTCCCTCAGGGTGGCACCCGGGGCGGCCCGCCCCCTGCCCCCCCATTGCTACGCCCCTGGGAGTGAGGGCAGTGGGAGATGATAAAACGACACTCTAAGAAAACCTTGCACAGTAGGACCAAAACAGAAAAGGCAACATGAAGAAGAACAGAATGAAAATATGTATTGTTGGTAATCAAAATGGAAATTAATTGGAAAAGGAGTGTGGGAGGTCAGACGCAGCAGGTGACATGGCTTGGTCCAGCAAAATGCTTCTGTGTGCTGCTCAAGAGGAACCTGCTCAATGGGGGCCTTGTAGAGATCACACCCAACCCCACCCCAGGCAAGCCCCAAAGCAGCCTCAAGCAACACGGTTCCATTTGTGGTTCAGACAAAGATGTTACATCTTTGAATACCTGAAGGAGCGTCTCCACCCCCATTATTCTGCACTGACATTGAGGTCCAGTGCTGAGGGCCTTCTGGCGGTTCCCTCACTACGAGAAGCCAAGTTACAGGGAACCAGGCAGAGGGCCTTCTCGGTAGTGGCACCCTCCCTGTGGGACGCCCTCCCTTCAGATGTCAAAGAGAACAACAACTACCAGACCTTTAGAAGACATCTGAAGGCAGCCCTGTTTAGGGAAGCTTTTAATGTTTAATAGATTATTGTATTTTAATGTTCTGTTGGAAGCCGCCCAGAGTGGCTGGGGAAGCCCAGCCAGATGGGCGGGGTATAAATAATAAATTATTATTATTATTATTATTATTACATCTTCCTTCTATTTAGTAGTTGTTGCATTCAGAACTTTAGCATCTGGTTTTTAGGGTTGTTGTTTTTAATCCAGCATTTCTGATATCTACGAGAGCAAAAGAAACAATAAAAATGCAATTTGAAAGCAATATACTGTACAGAGCAGAGATATCACCCAGGGGAAGGGCCTCTCAATAATCAAATATTATTGGACTTTGGTATAGCTTTCTCACTTCTGCATCCGATCCTCATTTCTTTCTGATTTTCTTCTTTGGCTTTGAAAGATCAGATGAGCTTACTCCATCTGATGCATCTATTCAGGCTGATTACTGATGAGATCCCTTTATTCTCTGCACTGAAGATGGGCAGCCTGAGGCTCTCCACATGCTAAGGGCTACCATCACCATTGGGACTGATGAGTTATGGAGTCCAAGGACATCTGGATGGTCACAGGTTCCCCAACCCTCCTCTAAACAATTGCTCACTGTTAAATAGTAGTGAATAAGGGTTTGCCGCTTGCGGTAACAGTTACCAATTATTCCTCAGAAGGATCCGTCCAAGGTACTTTCTGGACTCACAGCTGTCCATGGAGGCGCAGGTTTATTCTGTGTCCAGGGCAGCAGTCTACCAGCTCCATCTGGTACGCAGGCTGAGACCCTATCTGCCCGTGGACTGTCTTGCCAGAGTGGTGCATGCTCTAGTTATCTCCCGCTTGGACTACTGCAATGCGCTCTACGTGGGGCTACCTTTGAAGGTGACCCGGAAACTACAACTAATCCAGAATGCGGCAGCTAGACTGGTGACTGGGAGCGGCCGCCGAGACCACACAATACCGGTCTTGAAAGACCTACACTGGCTCCCACTACGTTTCCGAGCACAATTCAAAGTGTTGGTGCTGACCTTTAAAGCCCTAAACGGCCTTGGTCCAGTATACCTGAAGGAGCGTCTCCACCCCCATCATTCTGCCCAGACACTGAGATCTAGCGCCGAGGGCCTTCTGCCGGTTCCCTCACTATGAGAAGCCAAGTTACAGGGAACCAGGCAGAGGGCCTTCTCGGTAGTGGCGCCCGCCCTGTGGAACATGCCCTTCAGACATCAAAGAGAACAACAACTATCAGACCTTTAGAAGACATCTGAAGGCAACCCTGTTTAGGGAGGCTTTTAATGTTTAATACATTATTGTATTTTAATGTTCTGTTGGAAGCCGCCCAGAGTGGCTGGGGGAACCCAGCCAGATGGGCGGGGTATAAATAATAAATTATTATTATTATTATTATTATTATTATTATTATTATTATTATACTTCTCCTCCTATTAACATAATCTCTTGCATGGGAGATCTTCCATAGCCCCCTGGATTTTATGTGGGGCTTGAGCATGAGAACTCTCGATTGGGTTGTGCAGTGGAGATGAATCCTGTTACCCTGACTCACTTCTGACAGGAGATCTGATTGTTGCTGGCATAAGCAACAGTCTTTAACCTGCAACTGCTGAGGAGAAAAAGCCACTAAATGGTTCATGTGTCCAGGAATAGAAAGTGGCCTTCCTGAGTTCATAGAATCATGGAATTGTAGAGTTGGGAGGGACCCCCAGGGTTATCTAGTCCAACCCCTTGCAATGCAGGAATCTCAGCTAAAGCATACATGGCAGATGGCCATCCAACCTCTGCTGAAAAACCTCCAAGGAAGGAGAATTCACCACCTCCCAAGGGTCCCAGCTCCTGCCCACCTAACAGTTCGAAAGCACGTCAAAGTACAAGTAGATAAATAGGTACCGCTCTGGCGGGAAGGTAAACGGCATTTCCATGCGCTGCTCTGGTTCGCCAGAAGTGGCTTAGTCATCCTGGCCACATGACCCGGAAGCTGTACGCCGGCTCCCTCGGCCATTAAAGGGAGATGAGCGCCGCAACCCCAGAGTCGGACACGACTGGACCTAATGGTCAGGGGTCCCTTTACCTTTACCCAAAAAACATCATCCACGTGTCTCAGAAAGAGGCGGCCTACAACAGAAATTTGGGCTTGTCTCCTGTCTGTCCAGAGAATGCTTTCTGATAGCATTACCTGGCCAGTCTGGCGTTTCCTTTGATATGGCAAATGCCTTAGTTCTTGAATCGAGGTCACAGGCCTACCCTATTCATGCACAAAATATGCCCTTAAGACAGGATTTGAAGGATTTGTAGGTGAAAATAACTACTGGGAAAGGTTTCTCCAATATATTTCTTTCTGCAGAATAAATATTTATAGTCATTAAGAAAGCCAAGATAGCTTTTTTTTTGGGGGGGGGGTGTTTTTCTGTGTGCTAAAATAAAGTGTAATTTTCTCAGGGAATATTTCCTAAATTCTGAAGGGTGGTAAATCCTGTGACATGTGTGTCTGCTATGTGTGTGCACCATAAAATTTTATAACAGTTGGGATCTCTTTAAAAACAAACTAAAATCTCTGATGAGCTCTGAAGAGCTGGGGTGCATGCAGTATTATTTCAAGGTTCAAATGCACCTTGGTATTTGAAAGAAGCTGTTGCACAGCCCTATTAGATGGGACAGGGAGTGAGGTTAACCTATCATGTTGTTGTTGTTGTTGTTGTTTAGTCGTTTAGTCGTGTCCGACTCTTTGTGACCCTATGGACCAGAGCACACCAGGCACTCCTGTCTTCCACTGCCTCTTGCAGTTTGGTCAGACTCATGTTGGTAGCTTCGAGAACACTGTCCAACCATCTCGTCCTCTGTCGTCCCCTTCTCCTTGTGCCCTCCATCTTTCCCAACATCAGGGTCTTTTCCAGGGAGTCTTCTCTTCTCATGAGGTGGCCAAAGTATTGGAGCCTCAGCTTCAGGATCTGTCCTTCCAGTGAGCACTCAGGGCTGTTTTCCTTAAGAATGGATAGGTTTGATCTTCTCGCAGTCCATGGGACTCTCAAGAGTCTCCTCCAGCACCACAATTCAAAAGCATCAATTCTTCGGCGATCAGCCTTCCTTATGGTCCAGCTCTCACTTCCATACATCACTACTGGGAAAACCATAGCTTTAACTATAGGGACCTTTGTCATCAAGGTGATGTCTCTGCTTTTTAAGATGCTGTCTAGGTTTGTCATTGCTTTTCTCCCAAGAAGCAGGCGTCTTCTAATTTCGTGACTGCTGTCACCATCTGCAGTGATCATGGAGCCCAAGAAAGTAAAATATCTCACTGCCTCCATTTCTTCCCCTTCTATTTGCCAGGAGGTGGTGGGACCCGTGGCCACGATCTTAGTTTTTTTGATGTTGAGCTTATCATACCCCCTCTGTAAAAGGGCCAAGCAGATGACAACAAGAGAGCCAGGAATGTCCAGGATAGATGAAGGGCTTTCTGGATAAGCCAGTGTGGGTCTTGTTCAGCCTGCAGGGCAAAGGCGGCCTTATGGCCAAAGTGCTTTTTTTTCTTGCAGTCACTCAGCGCCGAACAAAAGCCCCTTTCTTTGAGGAAGAATGAGCCACAGTTGCAGATGTCCCCCCCCCCTGGGTGGGGCAGGAGCTTTAGCCCTGAAGCACAACTATAAGTGGCTGTAAAAGCAAAGGAAACACCAGGGTGCTTGTGTCTGACCTGCTCAGCCTGGGTCAGCGACCTTCCCAGTGAGCTCAAGGCTGGGGCTGCGGAAAGGATAAGGGGTGACTTCACAGGCAAAGAATGCCAGACCCCTCGGTTTATGAGCAGTGCTGTGCATTCATACTGGTTGTTTCTCAGATAATCCCTGACATTTTGCTCTAGACTGTCATTTCATCCTTCGAGACAAACTGTGTGTGTGTGTGAGAGAGAGAGAGGACCCCCCCTGCATTCACATGGCAATTTAGTCCATCTTCCCAACGTTTCCCTACCTGATAGTTTTTGCATTTTATTTGATATTTCACACAGCTTAAAAGGCACTTCTGGAAGTCTAGCGAAATGTAGTGGAATTTTAGCACTCGTTTCCATGCTATTTGCTTCTAGGGGGGGAACTGTTGGCAGCCCCCCTTAACCCACAAAATTGCAGTTTTGCACTGCAGTTCCCCCTCCATTTTCATGGATCATGTCATGTTACAAAAATTGGGGTGGTGCTCTGGTATACAATTTTTTTCTGCTGGTTTCATTGGGTGTATCGTGGAGGAACAGAGGCACCCGTGTGCATAAAGGGTAGCAAAATGTCTGAAGACATTTGCTTTTGTATCACATCACATCCACAGGTATGAATGGAAATTTGGAAAATATGGCAGTATATGGGACGTGGGTGGCGCTGTGGTCTAAACCACAGAGCCTAGGGCTTGCCGATTGGAAGGTCGGCGGTTCGAATCCCTGAGAATCTCCTGCCCACCTAGCAGTTCGAAAGCACGTCAAAGTGCAAGTAGATAAATAGGTACCGCTCTGGCGGGAAGGTAAATGGCGTTTCCGTGCACTGCTCTGGTTTCACCAGAAGCGGCTTAGTCATGTTGGCCACATGACCCGGAAAAACTGTCCGCGGACAAACACCGGCTCCCTCAGCCTGTAAAACGAGATGAGCACCGCAACCCCAGAGTCATTCGCTACTGGACTTAACTGTCAGGGGTCCTTTACCTTTTTATATGGGTCAAAACCCCACAGTTCCATAATGCAGCAGGTACTGCAGAGTGAAAGCAGAAAATGGGAAAGAAGCACTAGCAATATAATTAGGAAAACCAAAACAATAAGCCCCATGTCTGTCTATTTCTTCCACAGAAGCTGCCTGGCTCTGCAGTGGCAATGCTAGATATCTTTCTTTTGTAAATGACCCTGTGATCCTTGGATGAACGTTGATATAAAAATTTAATAACCAAAAATAATAAATCAGCACCCCACAAGAGTGCACACCTGATCCTATGGTTGAGAATGGGTTGGTCAGCTGACCAACTCACAAACAGCACCTCTGTGTTGTGCAGGCTGAGCATTTGCTTAAGAGATTATTGTAAAAACATCACCAGGGGAAAGGACTAATCCCTACTCCCTGCTGTTCTCATTAGATTTACAGCAGTTGAGGGGATGCATTTCAGCAAAACAAACAAACAAGCCCATCAGTATGTTATTGCCGGCCACTGTGAATGAACTGCACTGCCCCCTTAAGGAGACCCCAAAGCAGTCTCCAAACTCCCCACCCCCCCTTTAAGCTAAGAGAAACCCTGTGCAAGCCTGGTATGGCGCTCTGGCAGGGAGTTGTATACAAGTGCATAAATAAACCAGCTGATTTAGCATCTCTGGTCTAAACCACTGAGCCTCTTGGGCTTGCCGATCAGAAGATCGGCAGTTCGAATCCCTGCGACGGGGTGAGCTCCCGTTGCTCGATCCCAGCTCCTGGCAACCTAGCAGTTAGAAAACACGCCAAAAAGTGCAAGTAGATAAATAGGTACCGCTCCAGCGGGAAGGTAAACAGTGTTTCCGTGCGCTGCTCTGGTTTGCCAGAAGTAGCTTAGTCATGCTGGCCACAAGACCTGGAAAAACTGTCTGCGGACAAACACCGGCTCCCTCGGCCTGTAAAGCGAGATGAGCACTGCAACCCCAGAGTCGTCTGCGACTGGACTTAACTGTCAGGGGTCCTTTACCTTTACCTTTTTTTATGTGGAGACTGAATGCATAATCAAGGTTCAACAGGCAACTCAATCAGGAGATGGATCCTGCGTCTCCTGGAGTCTTAGTTACAGGTAGGTAGCCGTGTTGGTCTGCCATAGTCAAAACAAAATAAAAAATAAAAAAATTCCTTCCAGTAGCACCTTAGAGACCAACTAAGTTTGTTATTGGTATGAGCTTTCGTGTGCATGCACACGTCTTCAGATACCACTTCTTCAGATATCTGAAGAAGTGTGCATGCAGACGAAAGCTCATACCAATAACAATCTTAGTTGGTCTCAAAGGTGCTACTGGAAGGAATTTTTTTATTTTGTTCCTGGAGTCTTGTTTAGTCGGTCCTATTTAAGGGAAAGAGATTTTGCTAGGCTGGGGAGAGCATCTTCCTCCTCACAGCTTAGTGGTTGTCCCATTCTGGCCCTGCAGAGAAGCCCCCAGGGCAAGCAGGTCGCTTGTCAAAGCACCAGGAAATGCTCCTAGTCAGTGCTCCCCCCCCCAAAAAAAATGTTTTGGGGTATTCTCATTTTCCTACTCATATTGAAATACTGCCCCTCAATGAGGCCAAACTTAGATTCACAAAATGTTAAGGGGTATGCGTCCTCCCAGAAAAAAAGCACTGCTCCTAGTGAACCACTTGCTCTGACAAGGTGTAAACAAGTTATCCTTCTTTGGATAACTAGTCTCTTAAAGGGCCATCCCTCTGGCCTGGGGACTGTGGGAGGCACTACCCTGCCAGTGTGACAGCAGGAAAAGGAGACCAGTTGGCTACTGACTGCCAGCCTTGGCTTCAATGGTTCACTAGTCACCAGCGTCAGGCTCACAGCCAAGAGAATGGCCCAGTCCTTGGTTAGTGATGCTGTACCTTGCCGACAAAGGTCCGTATAGTTAAAGCTATGGTTTTCCCAGTAGTGATGTATGGAAGTGAGAGCTCCCCCCCCTTTTTGCTCAAGCAGATTTTAGGGAGAATTGAAGGTCTGTAGTTGTAGCCTTGAGAGTCCCATGGACTGCAAGAAGATCAAACCTATCCATTCTGAAGGAAATCAGCCCTGAGTGCTCACTGGAAGGACAGATCCTGAAGCTGAGGCTCCAATACTTTGGCCACCTCATGAGAAGAGAAGACTCCCTGGAAAAGACCCTGATGCTGGGAAAGATGGAGGGTACAAGGAGAAGGGGATGACAGAGGACGAGATGGTTGGACAGTGTTCTCGAAGCTATTAACGTGAGTCTGACCAAACTGCGGGAGGCAGTGGAAGACAGGAGTGCCTGGCGTGCTCTGGTCCATGGGGTCACGAAGAGTCGGACACGACTAAACGACTAAACAACAACAAGCCTCCAGCTCAGGGCCTGGTCGCTGCTGGACTCCAGAGTCCCCCAGGGGCTCATTTCCTGATCTCGGATAGCAGGGCTTTCTGGTTGAGACTTTGGGGACATGCTGCCAGGCAAAAGATGGCCCAGATGAACCAGGAGCCTGACTCAGTACAGCATAGTGGCTGCTGTCTCTGTGTTCAGTTGCCCTCGAGATGCTGCTCCCTGGATAGGCTGCCCCAGTGCAGCCCTGAGGTGGAGCTCATGGAAGCCTGATCACTCCCAGCTTTGCAAGCAACCTCTTGTCCTGAGAATTTGAATTGTCTGAATAATGGCATTAAACAATTTCCTTATCACAGGACAAATTATTTATACATATACTTTCCCACTTTTCACCCTGCTGTGCTCAATCGCAGATCAAATACACCATTAATTCCCTTCAGTTGGAAGATTCCTATTATGTGAATCATGAAATTATTTGACGATGTTTAAAAACAATAACAAATCAAATAGCTATCCACTGTGTCTGACAGAGGAAGAGAAGCCTTCCTCTGAGCTATATAGTGGAGAGAAGCAAACTGTTCTGGAGTGGCTCCTGATTCTAAATTACATTAAGGGCTCGTTCATGCGCTCATCCCACTATGATTGAGCTGATGAGACCAATAGCGGGAGGCAGAAAGGCTAGGGAGTAAACCCTATACAAATCCAAACTGGAGTCCCTAAGCAGAGGCGTAGGAAGGTCAGGTGGTACCTGGTGCGGAAAATTTCTTGTCACCCCCCCCCCCACATTTTGATTATTTTTTTATTTTATTTTTTGCCTGCAAAAATGGTTTTACGTTATTTCATATTTTCTTACAAAGGAATAATAATAAGTAATAATAATAAACTTTTATTTATACCCTGCCCTCCCTGGCCAAAGTCGCGCTCAGGGCGGCTATCATCAGATACATAACATTGGTATAAAATCAAACAATAATTAAATTGCCTCCTAAAAACATGTCAAAATCAAATTAAAGTCTAATTAGATGGCTTCCCGCAGGGTTAGGGTTGGGAACAGTAAGTGCTCCACTGAATTGAAATTTCAGCCTTCATGACATAGGAAAACGGCCAAGTAAACAGCTATTTTCATGGAGGAGGGTCAAGATATTAACTGATATGCATGAAATTTCACATATAGCTATATAATCCCTAGTGTAGTAAGATAAGACCTTTGGAGCAGGCATTTTTAAAAAAAACAAAACAAAACATTTTTTTATGAACCGCCCTAGTAGGGAAGTAATTCCTTGATAATTTGTCACCCCCTCCATGATGGAACCTGGGGCGGCCTGCCCCCCCGCCCCCCACTTCCTATGCCCCTGTCCCTAAGACTGTTGGATAACAGGTTATATGCCTCCTTCTGGCAACTCCTGCAGTCAAGCTGGTGCCAAATGTACTGTCCCCACACATCCTGCCCAGGCTTGTGCCCTGGGAAGGTCACTTCAGTGCTCCGAACACAGGGTTAGACTTTGGAGGTGCACTCCATTGTCTCTTGAGTCAGACAGATGCCAACAATAGATATTTCAGTAGGGCCATCTGTCTTGGATGCTTTAGCTGGGTTTCCTGCATTGCAGGGAGTTGGACTAGATGAACCTTGGGGTCCCTCCCAACTCTACAATTCTACGATTCTATGACATAGCTGTCAACCCTCCCTTTTTTTGCAGGAAACTCCCTTATTCCAATGCCGTTTCCCGCTGCTATCCCGGATTGTTGATATCCCTTAAATTCCCCGGATTTCAAAGGAAGCAGCTCCTCTCCCTCCCTGCCGGCCAGGGAGGCTCCTCAGCTGCCAATAAGGAGTCTGAGACCGACTGGGGGCGGAGCTTGCATGCCTTGTGCAGCCAGACCCTCACGCCCAACCAGACAGACAGACAGCCTGCCGTCTATGCGCTCGCTCTTTCGCTCACCCGTTTGCGCGCAGCCTCTGGAGCGCAGGGTGGCGAGGCTACTTGGTGCCATTGCACCGCCCTCGCGGCATCCCTTATTTTCAAATCCGAAAGTTGACAGCTATGTTCTATGATTAAGAAACAAAGAGAGACGAGCATTAAGGGCAATTGACAATGCAAATACCTAGTGGACAGAGACAGAAGGAAGGAGGAGGCAGTTGCCAGGGTTACAGGGGCATGATGTCATCGCAGGGAAGTGTGCCTTTTACAGGAGGATTTTGAAAGGAGCAGAAAGGAAGGAGGGACAGAGCTCCTTGTGGGCTGGCGGGGAGAGGTTGCCCCCAAAGACTGGGGGAGCATGGCTGGCTTCTGCTCTGGACTCAAGCTTGCTGAAACTATGAGAGAAGCAACAACAGACACCCTTGAGGTTTAATGTTCTGCACCCCCTCCACAGAAGGCTTCAGGTTCATAGCTGTCAACTTTCGGATTTGAAAATAAGGGATTTTTTCAAACTTCCGGATTTGAAAATAAGGGATGCCAAGAGGGCGGTGCAATGGCACCAAGTAGCCTCGCCACCCTGCGCTCCAGAGGCTGCGCGCAAACGGGTGAGAGAAAGAGCGAGCACATAGACGGCAGGCAGGCTGGCTGTCTGGTTGGGCGTGGGGGTCTGGCTGCACACGGCATGCAAGCTCCACCCCCAGTCAGTCTCAGACTCCTTATTGGCAGCCGAGCAACGCAGCTGAGGAGCCTCCCTGGCCGGCAGGGAGGGAGAGGAGCTGCTTCCTTTGAAATCCGGGAAATTTAAGGGATATCAACAATCCGGGATAGCAGCAGGAAACGGCGTTGGAATAAGGGAGTTTCCTGCAAAAAAAAGGGGAGGGTTGACAGCTATGTTCAGGTTGTAAATATGTGTAAATATATACAGTGGAACCTCGACTTACGAAGTTAATTCGTTCCGAATGCACATTCGAAAGTCGAAACACTCGTAAGTCGAAACGCGATTTCCCATAGGAATGCATTAAAAACGGATTAATGCGCTCCTATGGGAAGAGAAATCGGGGGTCACTTACCTTGTCGATGTGGACGGCCAGGCTCCCGCAGCTCTCCTTTCCTTGCAGGCGGCTCTGAGGGGTGCTCGCCACCGCCGCAACCGCCATGGCGCGCAAAAAAAAACCCCCCCGAAAAAAGCGCCAAAAACCATGGAAAAAAACACACGAAAAAAGTGGCTGTGGAGCCGCCCGCCAACAGCCATGGCGATCGGGGGGGAAACCACCGCCATGGCAAGTGGAAAAAAGCCCCGAAAACCCGAAAAAAGCACCAAAAACAACGGAAAAAACACAAAAAAAGCGGCTGCGGAGCCGCCCGCCAACAGCCATGGCGAGCGGGAGGGAAACCGCCGCAATGGTGAGCGGAAAAAGCAAAAAAACCCGCCCGAAAAGTGGCAAAAACGGAAAAATAAAAACACGAAAAAAAGCGGTTGCGGAGCCGCCCGCTTCCAGCCATGGCGAGCGGGAGGGAAACCGCCGCCATGGCGAGCAGAAAAAGCAAAAAAATCCACCCGAAAACAACGGAGAAAAAAAGAAGAAGAAAAAACCGGGGAAAGCGGCTGCGGCGCTGCTACGAGCAGCGGAGCCACCCGCTTCCAGCCATGGCGAGTGCCGGTAAAAACCCCGCCATGGCGAGCGGGAAAAGAAAAGAAAAAAAAAAAAGGAAGAAGTACCGGAAAAAAAAGCGAAAAGGCGGCTGCGGCGAGCGGGGGGGGAAAGCGCGGGAAAGGGGGGAGAGAAGGAAGGGGAGTGAAGGCTCCGCTCGCAACCAAAATGGCCGCTTGAGCGAAGTCCCGCCTCTTCCCTTCCACATGACCTACCTAAAAAAAAAATAAACCAGTAGAACCTCGACTTCCGATTCGGAAGTCGAAAAATTCGTAAGCGCCCGGACGGATTCTTCACTTCATAACTCGAAAAATACATAAGTCAAGTTACTCGTAAGTCGAGGTTCTACTGTATGTGTAAATGTGAAATATGTGCAAATATTTCATGCAGACACTTTAGCCTCTGTTGCGCCTTAATTTTCTGAAGGAAACACAAACCCTGCATAAGAACTAAGACCCCTGGAATCTTTTGCACTGGTCAGCAGAGATTGAGGTGGCCACTTGCAATATATGAGCTGACCTGTAATATATACAATGGTTCATGATAGCTGGAGATGATAGGTGAATTTCTTGTAAATATTTTTTCATCAGACTAACATTTTTGGGTTTGTGAGAGAAAAAAATACTCCGAGGTTCCCAGATGACCCAAGAATTCTTAACCAAAGGCAGCTCAATCTTGTTTAACTGGAGACGAAGGACCTACCCTCCAGTCAGCTGTTTCTCATAAATTCTTCTGTTCGGCAAACACAATGCAAGCTAAACGCAGCCATTAATAATAATTCAGTGGACTGTATTTTATCAAAGATCCAATGCAGAGGCATGCATTGAAACAAATATGGATGTTGATAAGGGAAAAATATCGTTATCATGGTTTTTCTGTACATTGAAATGGTGGCTACTCTCTGAAAAATATTTCCAATGTTCAGAACTCTGGCAGCAAATATTAGAGCTGCTAACTGTTACGTAAAAATGGGAAAGCTTGTTTGCTCGCACACACACACACACACACACACACACACACACTCACACAACCAACCAACAAGATGTTAATTTAGCCATTAAGAAAGCTGCATTAATGAATGTTGTGGGATCCTGGAACTGCCATGAGGACAAGACCAAGAGATGTATTTTATCACACCTGCTAGCTGTGCCGATTTAGGTGTCCTCTTCTAACCCTACTTCAGTGCACCGAACAAACATCTTACGGTAAACGTCAGGTGATTATTGTTCTGCTTACAAAGATCAAAAGGCGAGCGGCTGTGATATTACACAGTTGTTAATTGGTGGGGAATTGATTGTCACGCTATTCATAAAAGCCAGCACTCTCCGTTTCTCTCTGCTTCCACCCACCTGATAGCTTCCATCTCACCCACCTCTAACTGTGGCTTCTTCAGTCTTCACACTCCACACATGAGTCAATCGCCTCCCCGGTCTTTCTCCCACCATCCCAACACTTTCGCATTCTTCTGAAGAAAAGGAAAAGGAAAAAGAATATCCCTGGGATTGTATATATTGGGGGGGGGGGGGATGAAAATGAATTGAAGGCACAGAAAGCTGCAGCAAACTGCAAGTGAAGAAGGCTTGATTATTGTAACTCGCTCTACGCAGGGCTGCCCTTGAAGCTGACCCAGAAACTCCAGCGGGTGCAGAATGCCGTGGCGAGGCTCCTTACGGGGTCCTTGCTGTGGGACCACATTCATCCAGTGCTTTACCAGCTGCACTGGCTCCCGGTGGAGTACAGGATCAGGTTTAAGGTGCTGGTTTTGACCTTTAAAGCCCTATGCGGCCTAGGACCCTCGTACCTATGGGACCGCCTCTCCTGGTATGCCCCGCAGAGGACCTTAAGGTCCACAAACAGCAACATTTTGGAGGTCCCGAGGCACAAGGTTGTTAGACTGGTCTCAACTAGGACCAGGGCCTTTTCAGTACTGGCCCCAACTTGGTGGAACGCTCTGTCACAAGAGACCAGGGCCTTGCGGGATTTGACATCTTTCCGCAGGGCCTGCAAGACAGAGCTGTTCCGCCTGGCCTTCGGGTTGGACTCAGTCTGATGTTTTTTCCTCCCCTTATGGTTTTGATTTTGGGCGATAAATGAAGCGGCATTTAAATTTTAAATTGTATTTTAACCTGTATTTTAATTAACGCTTTTTCTTTCTTTTATATTTTATTGTAATTTTTATTGGTGTTAGCCGCCCTGAGCCCGGTTTCGGCTGGGAAGGGCGGGGTATAAATAAAATTTATTATTATTATTATTATTATTATTATTAGTTCTGGAATTAATCTTTGACATTCTCTAAGTTAAATGGAATAAAAGGCAGATGGGCACAGGGGCAGAGTAAACCTGCAGAAAAAAATACTGGCACTGACTGGGGGGAAATCTGCTCACCCCTCATCCCTAACTGATCATACAAGGGATCGAGTCATTTGCACCCTTTTGCTAATAATATAATAATAATAATAATAATAATAATAATAATAATAATAATTTATTATTTATACCCCGCCCATCTGGCTGGGTTTCCCCAGCCACTCTGGGCGGCTTCCAACAGAACATTAAAATACAATAATCTATTAAACATTAAAAGCCTCCCTAAACAGGGCTGCCTTCAGATGTCTTCTAAAGGTCTGGTAGTTGTTGTTCTCTTTGACATCTGAAGGGAGGGCGTTCCACAGGGCGGGCGCCACTACCGAGAAGGCTCTCTGCCTGGTTTCCTGTAACTTGGCTTCTCGTAGTGAGGGAACCACCAGAAGGCCCTCGGCACTGGACCTCAGTGTCCGGGCTGAACGATGGGGGTGGAGACGCTCCTTTAGGTATACTGCTAACAGAACTTGTCCATCTGAACTGGGAAAGCACAGTGCCTTCCTGGAAAAGCCCTTTAATTTAGACCGGTTAAAATGCCCAGGAATTAAACCCAAGTAATTGTAGCAGATTAATGACACACCAAAGCCTCAGTAGGTTACACAGAGATGTGGCTAAGCAGTCCCCACTGCGTCTCACACAAAGCTGTGGGAATAAGGGGTTGGGAAGTTTGTTGCCATGAGGCCAGCAATGGCGCAAATGTCCCCTTTACTGCGTGCATTGCTCACTAGTTGCTATGTAAGGGTCAATTAAATGTTATCTGCAGACACTTGTTTGTGCAGGCAATCAGGAAGAGGTCCTCAGAGGGCCCCGATGGAAGGACCATGGCACCAGTCAGGCAGCCCTAGGGACCCGGGCTTTGTTTGCTTCTCTCTCCTATGTTAGAGGCCAGTGCTGCTGCTGCTATGGTCAGGCTTCTGCAATTTTCTGCTGGAAAGAGTATTGGCTTTGCCAATATACTGCATTCAAAACTCAACTCACACCTATCCAAGTGTGTGTGCGTGTGTGTGCATCTATCCATCATGGAAATGTTAAGGGAGGCATATTCAGGACAGTGCATGGAAACATTTGCAACCCTAAAATCAATTTCAGCACCAAGAAAACATGGCTTCTGTAGCCCACATAAATTTTGCAGATTAACAGGGATTATGAATTTTGCATAATTTACTATGCAATTTTACTGTTTTGCATAATTTAGTCATAATTTTTTGCCAGTCGTGGGGAAAGAAGTTATGCAAGATCCTTCCAAGATCCTTCCAAGCAACTACAATCTTATTCAGCCACCCACCTGGCTATTGAGATTTCACCAGACATGGCTCACACTCTTCTAGACCTTGCAACAATATGAGCTAGAAACATGTTCTTTTAAAATGAAGCCTGGGGTCAGACTGCTTAATTTTGTATACAGTGCCACATTCTGCACTTTTTCTGTGCTCCCATGACATTTCATCATATGTCCAACCTGGGTTATTTATTCCTTAAAATTGCTGGTAGCGCTATTCACTTCACCACCAGTTCCGCATTTTCCAGCTCCCAGTGACTAGCACTGTTCCTCAGAAAAATTGCTCAGGGAATGATGATGGTCAGATTTGATTGATCATTTAATTTTTATACCGCTTAATATATTAAAAACTAGTTGACCCGGCCACACCTTGCTGTGGCTGATTTGATGAAATGGAAAAGTAAGATACAGTATGAAAGAGAAAGGGTATCCTTACTTACACTTGATCTCGTTGAAGTTCAGTCTACGTGTTCTCCCTTTGCCCCTCCCGTTTTTGTGTAAACCGCGAAAATGGCGATCCCACCCGCCGTGGCTGTATACCCGCCGGCGGAGCCAACAGTAGTGTTTGTGGGCGGTTTGTCTGTTGATTGGATGGTGGTAGTGACGTTGGGAAAGGAGGATGAGGGGTCAGAAACAGATGTGTTGTGCTGTGCTGTTTAACGTCCACTGGAGGGCGCTACTTTTTTGCACAAAATCACATTTTTACTTGGGAAAGGTGTGGTATTTGTGCAATGTAAGTACATATGATCACTCCCATATGGCCATGGAACGTTGTGTCCAAATTTGAACGGAATCGATCAAGGGGTTACGGAGAAAGGCGATTGTTAACAAACATCCAACTTGAACGATTTTATATATATATATAGATACCTCTAAGCCATGTGCAAAAAACTGGAGCAACAACAGACAACTTAAAACATTGCAAAAGTACACAATTGCATATGGAAATGTTACACAGCTGTGTCCCACTCAGCTTCCCTCTTCACACCCAGTTCCAGGTGCAGCAGGTGTGCTGCATTTCCCAGGAGGTCCAGAAGATGGGGAAAGCCCCCCCCATAGCTCTTTCTTCACCCTCTGTCCTCTCCTCCTCTTGCAGTTCACCATTGCTCCTGCCACCACAAAATGAAAGAAGGCCTAAGATACCTGTGCTGTTGTTATTTCAATTATCCTCCTTTTCACCATCTAGGTCTCAAGGTGTCAATCAATCAATCAATCAATCAATCAACTTTATTTCAGCTTTAAGCTCATAACACAAGACAACACAAGAACAGCAGTTACACTCACACAGTTGAATTTAAAATTATTGGCAATAAAATTAGTGGTAATCAAAACTTAATCAGTATACCTGTACAAGATAGTGTAAATATTAGTTCCAAACAAATTCAATTTCCAATCAACAGTCCATTTTGTCTCTTGTATGTCAGAACGGAAGTTAATTTTTTTGCCATTTGTAGGGTTGCAAACTGGTCAGTGGGTCTCAAGGTGTAATATATGCAACATACAATATTTAAAACATAACTCAAATCTCAAAAAATAATAAAAAAATAAAAACATCAGTAATTTAAAATCTCACCATGGTGTCTGGAGCATTCACTCACTTTGCCCAGGATGCCAGATTTAAAAGAGACACCTTGATTGGAATTTAGCCGTTTACATGGCACCACTTCTGACCCAAGTGAAACAAATCTGTAAAGGGGCCACTTCTAGTAAACCAGAAGCAGTGGAATATTCTCTCATTGCCACTGGCACCCGCTGGCTCAGAAAACTGTCTGATGTGGTCGATATCCTGTGTGAGGTGACATCTTTTATGTTTCTACATCGCCACAAAGGTGTTTCGGGGCATCCTATAACGTTGTGTGTGGCACCTACCAGGTCAGAAGCAGAGCCACCCAGATTCTACAGGTTAGAAGGCAAGGTGTGGAACACTGTAATGCTATTCTAGGGTGAAAGAGTGATCCCGTTTACCCAGAAGCCTTTGCGTTGCCTGTTCATCGGAACAGCTCTGTTCCCCTTGCAATTGAATAGCTGGCAAAATGGCCATGGGCTGGTGCGTTCCCTGCCCCCTCCCAGGGTGTGGGCAATGTGTCAGACTCCTCTGTGGGCAAATCCCAGCTTTTTCATGGTAAAAAAATGCTCCTGTACTAAGAAGCCCTAAACTTGTTACAAACATGCTATGATTTGGCAGAGCTGAAAGTCAGTGGAGGAGGAGAATGGGGGGATGAGTCACCTAGTCTGTGGGGAACTTGATTTTGCTGTCTCTGATCTTACATTGCTAATTAATGCTTGTTCAATATACAACCCCAGCCCTGTTCGTGCCTGGCTGAGCTAATAGGAGAGAGTTAAATCTGGAGTGTTCATTTCAGACCAAGGAAACTCCCACGTGGAAACCTGCAGCTTTGGTGGGGGCTGCTAATTTATTCTCCCCTTTCAAAAGCAGCCTTAAAAGAGCCCGGCATCGACAAATGTAACTGCACCAAAGCCTCTGTGATCAGATGCCTCAGCCAAGCTGCTAGGTGCATGTCTCCAGGTCCTTGTCTAATCTCCTCACATCGGGAGACCAGTGTCGCTGCACAAGGCTGTGACGTCTTTGGAAATTGCTTCTGGCTTCATTACCGGAGGAAACCTTGCCAGATGAAACAGGCTGTTTGAGGGCAACAGGCAGAGAGGCTGACAAGGCTTCATCCAAGCAGCCGCACTCAACCCAAGCTCTTCCCCTCCAGGCTGCAGCCCTTAAAGGGAAATTGCTGAAAAGGCAACCGTGTGATCCAGGGCGAGGTGGGGGCAGCAGGGGGCTCCAAAGAGAGGGAAGAGAAGAGAGCAAGGCACATTTCCCAAAGAACTACAAGGTGGCGCACAAAGAGGCTCCATTTTGCCTGCAGCCTGTTAGGCTGGTAGGATCGCAGAATGCAACAGCTGGTTGGCCTGCAGGAGAAGACCAATCAGGCTCCAGGAGGGAAGCAGAACCAGCCAATCAGACGGGACTCATTGTGTAAATAATGTATATAAAAGCCTGAGGTTTGATGGGGAAATTTAATCACTGTTTTACAAGCTGCAATAAAGAGCATGAAATCACTGCAGGACTCCGAGTATATTTCAAGCCAATACTGCAAGCTGGGGATGGAGCCGGCTCAACCTCTCCTGCCCTGCTGCTGGTGCTGGACCTGCACAAATCAGGGCTTCTCCCATAGCTGGCAACCCTCCCTTTTTTTGCGGGAAACTCCCTTATTCCAATGCCGTTTCCGGCTGCTATCCCGGATTGTTGATATCCCTTAAATTTCCCAGATTTCAAAGGAAGAAGCTCCTCTCCCTCCCTGCCAGCCAGGGAGGCTCCTCAGCTGCGTTGCTCGGCTGCCAATAAGGAGTCTGAGACTGACTGGGGGCGGAGCTTGCATGCCTTGTGCAGCCAGACCCTCACGCCCAACCAGACAGACAGCCTGTCTGCCGTCTACGCGCTCGCTCTTTCGCTCACCCGTTCACGCGCAGCCTCTGGAGCACAGGGTGGTGAGGCTACTTGGTGCCATTGCACCGCCCTCGCGGCATTCCTTATTTTCAAATCCAAAAGTTGACAGCTATGTTATAGGTCGGGCCATTTCTTTCTGCCTGATGATCCAATGATGCTGGGACAAAAATTTGCACAGTGTATAAATAATTTCATAAAGTGAGTACTGTGTGGTTGAATGTCTGCTGGTATTATACGCAAAAACAACTTATTGAACTTTTAAATCTCAGTCCTTCTGGACTTCACTCACCAGGAAGTTTACTCTTGCCACTCCTGCATTACTTCCAGGGTGGGCATGTCTTGACTTTGGTTATCTGGAGGAGCCAGCACACTTCCCGAATTAGCTTTCATTCAAACTCTTTTCCTTGATCATTGCATATTCAGTTTGGTGAGCCAAATTACAACGCAGCATGCATGTCACACTCTGGCACATATTTTCCAGTGGTTATGCCACACATACCTCAGAAAGGTATCATATACTACCGGCCGATACTGATCCCCAGCTGGTGTTTTTGGAAGTAGCCCTTTCAGATCTGTTTGAATAAATTCCATGGTTTCATAGACTGTGGCATTTCCCCTAATGGTTTTTCTCTCTCATCTTGCTGATGCTTTATTTTCTTGGCAGATAAGACAAATGCACCCATTGTTTGACATCCTTTGACATGCCAGGTCAAAAAAAATCTGTCCGACACCCAGCCAAGAGTGGATTTTCATACCCCAAGAGTATGAATCATCATCATGAAACCATTCAAGTTCTGTTCTCTGTAAAGATGCTGGCATAACAAATAAGTTTGTAACAGAATCAGTGGATATTTTTTTCCTTAACGGGGCCAAATCTCCCCATTCTAGGTCTCTTTCGATACATCTGTTGGCACACAATAAGCTTAGCCAATTTGGTCAGGGATGATGGAAAATGGAGCTCAGTATCTTCTGATGGACCATAGGTTCCCCATCTCTGCTCTCTAGAAGGACAGGGATGGGTGTACTGGGGTGGTGTCATCCATATGACAAAGACTGCAGAAAGTGTCAAAGAAAAAAAATATCAAAAGGGGCTGACTCCATAGAATCACTATGGGCAGCAATACCAAGCCAAAAGTAATTTAATAATAGAGACATTATCATTAATTTTTACTCAAAGTAGACCAATTGAAATTAATGGCAATGATTTGCTTAGGATGATTAATGTCAAGCCATCTGCTCTGAGTAAAAATTAGTTGAATACAATATCCATATTATCACCCCTCTCTGACCAAAATATTCAGGGTGATCTTCAGATGGAGAATGAAATCACAGGGAAATCCAAAGAAGAAAGCGTTTCAGTAATGGGTGACTTTTCTTATATTCTCACATTGACTGGGAATGTGCGTGTTCAGATCACAACATAGAGGTAGACCCTAAATGAAGATGCCCCTGGAGTTAATTTTAAGTAGCACCCAGGACCTGCTGTGAGATGTAAATGTTCTTGAATCAACTGGAAAGAGTCGCTGCAGTGCTACTAAATTAAGAGCGTATGTAATGATTAAAACATGCAAAACAGTCATATCTAACTTAAAAAGAGGGTGCTTCTCAGAAATGGGGGAATGGTGAAAAAGAAATTGAAAGGGCAAGTCCAGAAGGTAAAAAACCTCTAGAACACAACAGAGTGTGACTGGGGCAAACCAATCAGATGGGCGGCCTATATATAATAACAACAATAACATTATTATTACCAAATGTGGGGCAGGTAGAGATTTGGCTGCAGAAAGAAGTATTGAACTCCCTGTGCATCAGCTGATGTGTAAAGAGTTCACTGGTCAAGTTTGGCAAGTGGTTCTGCCCAGGTGGCGCTGTGGGTTAAACCACAGAGCCTAGGGCTTGCTGATCAGAAGGTCAGCGGTTCGAATCCCTGCGACGGGGTGAGCTCCCGTTGCTTGGTCCCAGCTCCTGCCCACCTAGCAGTTCGAAAGCACGTCAAAGTGCAAGTAGATAAATAGGAACCGCGGGAAGGTAAACGGCGTTTCCGTGTGCTGCTCTGCTTCACCAGAAGTGGCTTAGTCATGCTGGCCACATGACCCAGAAGCTGTACGCCGGCTCCTTCGGCCAATAAAGCGAGATGGGCGCCGCAACCCCAGAGTCGGACACGACTGGACCTAATGGTCAGGGGTCCCTTTACCTTTACCTTCTGCCTACAAGAGACCAGTTATAGACTGGTGAAGAACTAATCAACATATGCTTAATCCAGACATGGAGGAGTTGTGGGTTGGTGGTTCATTGAATCATGATGATGGTGCTATCCAACTGGTTCTGGATGGGTTGCCCTCCCCTGCTAAGCATCAAGTTCCATCCTTAAAAATGTTCAAGTGGAGTTTATAGCATAAAGAGCTTTCTCTACGAAGTTTGGTTAGTATATTAACTGCACCCTGTTCTGGACAGAGATCATTCATGATTTGGTGACAGCCATGTTGTACTAGTGCAGTGCAGCTGCACTTGGAAAGTGTTAAGAAAACAAGCAGGTTCTTAACCAGAATCCACCTTGGTGAACATCTCTCTTCAGATCTTATGCATCTTCATTGGCTTTCAGTTTGTACCTAGGTAAAATTTGAGGCTTTGGTTTTTACCTTTAAAGCCACAAATGGTTTGGGACCAGGTTATCTTAAGGACTGTCTTCTCCTATATGGACCTGCCCATCAGTTAAACCTTGGCCTGAAGCTTTTCTAGGTGACCTTAATTTTCAGTGGAAAATTATCCTGGTGTTACCGTATGTACTGAGCTGAATCCTAGAACAATAGGATCCAGAATGCAGCAGTCTGATTGGTCCTAGAACAATAGGATCCAGAATGCAGCAGTCTGATTGGTCCGCAGGAGCCACCCAATCCAGCTCAAGGTGGAAGTGAATCAGCGACCTGATTGGCCTGCAAGAGCAGCCAATCAGGCTCCTGGAGGAAGTGAATCTGCAACCTGATTGGCCTACAGGAGTAGCCCGGAATTAGCCAATCACGTGGGGCCCATTGTGTAAATAATGTATATACAGCAGATGTTTGGGGGAAAGACTCATTCCTTGCTACTATGAGCTGAATAAAGAGCATGAAATTCACACTTGACTCTGAGTATATTTCAGACAACATTTCCGATGGTAGGTTAACCTCTTCACTCACACTTTTAACATCAGCTATCTGTGTTCAGTGGTATTTTTAGTCAATTTTTAATATAAAAAAACAAGCCTTTATCTCTATTTCAAAACCCGCTTTTATGCATTTTGTTGTTGTTAAAACTTTCAACAATGGTACTCTATTGTGTTGTGCAATGCAATCCTATGCAAGTTTACTCAGTCACAGTGTTCAGTGGGGCTTACTCCCTAGTAAATGTGTTTAGAACTGCAGCCTTAATTGGAGTTTAGTTCACTGCCTTGAAGGCTATTTGCAATGGAAAGTTGGGATATACATTTTCTAAATCAGTCAGCCAATACATTTCCATTTTTGCACCAGCTAATGAAGCAAAACCACTGGATTTTAAGCTAAAAGAGAACATCTATTTAGCATTCACCCTTTCAGACACACAGGGAGTACAGAAAAGCCTTCCTTATAGCTAGGGATGGGGATAAATTTGGTTCACTTCACATTTAAAGACAAGGTTACTGAATTTGCAGTTTTCAAAACAATATGCTGGCTGCAACACTGTCATCTTTCAAAAGTTGCATTGTTGCCATGCAGTTCTCCAGCCTAGTAAGGTGTACTACTACTACTACTACTACTACTAATAAAATTTTATTTATACCCCGCCCTTCCCAGCCAAGACCAGGCTCAGAGCGGCTAACACCAATAAAATCAAAACAAAACATACAAAACAATCAATTAAAATGCAGGTTAAAATACGATGTAAAGTTTAAAATGCAGCCTCATTTTTAAGTAGCCCACCAATCAAACCATAAAGGAATGAAACATCAGGGTTAAACTGAAACCGACCCAAAGTCCAGGCGGAACAGCTACGTCTTGCAGGCCCTGCGGAAAGATGCCAAATCCCGCAGGGCCCTGGTCTCTTGTGACAGACCGTTCCACCAAGTCGGGGCCAGTACTGAAAAGGCCCTGGCCCTAGTTGAGGCCAGAGCATCCTTATGGCTCAGGGCTGCCAGGAGAGGCGGTCCCTTAGGTACTAAAGTTCATCTACTAGGGTAGAGCGTGCATGGTGAAAATAACATGCAAAATCATTTTATTAGGGAAAACCACTTTGCAAAAACATGTCTATTAGGAAAAGTTGCATACAAACGTGTATATATTAGGAGAAATTCACAGTAAAATGCTGATGAATTTCCATAATGTCTTCTTTTGAAAACAACAGTGACAGAAACTGATGTGGAAATGCGGAAAACCGAATTTAAAACTGGGAAAATGAGAATCAGAGAGAAACTGAAATTGATCTCCCTGTTGTGGGACTTTCTTCCTTGCCAGCCTGCTTTATTTTGGGTTGGGCATTGGAGTCTGGAGTTAGGCTGCCTGCAGATGGGGGTGATCAGGAACCTGCTAGATTTCTCTCACTAAAACAAAATAAAAAAAATCTGCATGTTCTATGTCTGATCTAAATAACTACTACTCACTCTCTCTTTTATTTTTTATTTATAAATAATTTTTATTTGGTTTTTTTCATTCACACTCAAATTCATCCGTAATAATAATAAAAAATTACACAAGATTCTTCCACATCTCAAGAGTTCCCTCCTCCCCTCCGTGGGTTCTTTGAATAACTTTTTAACTGCATATTATAAGTCCACCCAGTTTACAGTCCTCCATTGTGTCCAAAATCTATGTATCATTGCAAGAGTTATTTAAAACCTGCTAAAGAGTTCAAGTGTTACAGTGGTCTTTCAAATATAATATAAATTTGTCCCATTCCTTGTTGAAGTTTTGATCAAAGCTACTACTCACTCTCAATAGGCTGTGAACGTTTACAAAGAGATAAATAAAAATGCACCAGATGAAATCACTAATTCAATTATAGGTAGTGCGGTGCGGCGGTGGAAGTCAATTTTTTAAATTTTAAAATTGATGTATGGTGATAAATATAGTTTGAATTTGGAAGAATTCCTTATTAATCCTCCCTCTTTCTTCTCTTCTCTTCTCCTCTTTTCTTTTCTTCTTTCTTTTTTCCTTTTCCTGTTTTCTCTTCTTTATCTCTGTATTTCTTTCTTTTAGCTTTTTTGCTTGTTTTTCTTTTTCGTCTCCAGTTGACGATTTGGGTTTATGGAAATAAGGAATAAGGAATAAATAAGGAATAAGAAATAAGGAAATAAGGAAATGCGTGTGTTTATTTGTAATGTCTTGTATATACTTTGTAATAAAATTTAATTATTAATTTTTTATTTTTTTAAAAATGCACCAGAATGAAGTAAAATGCAACACCAGCAGGATGTTATGGCCCAATACGGAGCCAGGGGGTTCCATGTGCTCACCCAGGGCTGTGCTTCCGTTGGGGCACAGCAGAAGCTAGGTGTGCTGGTCCCGTGGGTTACCCAAGAGGCAAGGTCGAAGTCCGGTCCGTGGTCAAAGGTTCAACGTAGAGACAGTCCATAGTAGCTGAAGCTGGGTGCAGGGCAGGAAGTCAGACGAAGTCAGGAACAGGTATGCAGGCAGGAAACCAAGGCGGGTCAGGAACTCAGGCAGGAAAGCAAAACAGGTCTCAAGCAGGAACTAGCAACCAACAATGTTGCTCCCACAACTTGGGGCTGGGGCTGGCTGGCTTTTATCTGCCCCGAGGCATAGGGTGGCCCCGATCCTCTGGTGACTCGCCTCTCCTGGCCTGGATGCGAGCACTCCTCCTGCGGGAACTCAGTTCCCTTTGCCTCACTGCCCTGAGCCTCTGCAGCTCAGGAGAGGCTGGAGGGTTACCGGACCCAGAGGCAACCTCAGCTTCCCCTGGCAGGGCTGGGAGTGGAGCACCTGCAGGCAATGGGTCCTCCATCCCATCAGGAGCCAGAGCAGACTCAGCAGATGCCTGCACCTGAGGATCCAGCACAGGTGAGGACCCTTCAGACTCAAGCCCTAGCCCCGGCTCTGCTGGTTCTGGAGGCGGGGAATCCTGTGCAGGCTGGGATCCCTCAGGTTCAGCATCTGAGTCTAAATCCCAGGCCATCACACCAGGTTTATTGCACACATATTTACACCTGGTTCTAAACATATCATCTCAAGAAGGGCTTGTAGCCTACAGCAGTACAGCACTGGGCATCCTGCATGCCATCTCAATGCCTCTGTCCAAGCCTGCCATGATGGTTCTGCCCTGCACCTGGAGTTCTGGCTCCACCCTTCTCCTTCCCAAGAACACCTGCTCCAAGGCAACTCCTCCCCACCTGCCCGCTTGACCTGTTTTTTTCAAAAAGGGCACATTTTTCCTGTGTGGCATCACAGCTCTTGTAACCTCCCCCTCCCAACTCTGCTAGTCCTTCTGCTGACCAACACACAGCTGGGGGAAAGGAAAGCACTTGCAAGCTGAATTGTTCTTCAATGGCCTGGCACTTAGTTCTCCTTGTGTTCTTAAGGGCATTGCTCTCAGTGATCTCCTGAACAGGAGAACTGGTTCAGCCTGTATTTTAAATCTAATGGCTGGTATATTCCTTACAATACTCCAGGTGTTATCCAAATTCTACCATTTGTTAATTTCTAACATTCACTAATGCTTGTAGCTATGGGTGCCCTTGCACCCCCAAACTCTGTTACCTCAGATCTGTACCATTATACAGTGGACATTCAGGGATGTGGGTTAAACCACAGAGTCTAGGGCTTGCCAATCAGAAGGTCGGCGATTTGAATCCGTGTGACGGGGTGAGCTCCTGTTGCTCTGTCCCTGCTCCTGCCAATGTAGCAGTTCAAAAGCACGTCAAAGTGCAAGTAGATAAATAGGTACCGCTCTGGCGGGAAGGTAAATTGTGTTTCTGTGCGCTGCTCTGGTTCGCTTAGTCATGCTGGCCACATGACCCGGAAGCTGTACGCCGGCTCCCTTGGCCAATAAAGCGAGATGAGCGCCGCAACCCCAGAGTCGTCCGCGACTGGACCGAATGGTCAGGGGTACCTTTACCTTTATAGTGGACATTCTCGTTTGATTTGGACACATCCAAATGGGGGTGGAATGAGCTTCCACATTAGCTGTCCCTGTGGAACTGCCCTGCCAGATTGGATTGAAAGTACACCTTTTGCACAAGGTCTATACAGGGAGTGATGATTCAGATCGGGTGCTGTGTTGGGTATGATCTAGAGTCTAGACCAGTGTTTCCCAAACATTTTCAGGCATTGTTCTGAATAGCGCTTTGCATGACTCACTAAGGAAGGTTATAACAGAATAAATTTCAAAACAGTAACAATTAATTGCACATTTATTCAAAATCCAATTAAAACTATTTAGTTTAATTAATTAAACATAATTGATGAACTTGATCCAGTGATATCGGCTTTTCAAAGTCTGATAGTCATTTAGCAAGAGCCCTAGATACCACATTTAGTAGCTACTTCACTGTTCAGTAAATTCTTAATGCAATGGATGGGCTTGATGAAGTGATACCAGTTTCCCAATGTCTGACTTAATGTCACTTAGCAGCAGGGCATACCTATAGGGTGGTCAGGATGACCTCTGCCAAGGGCGCAGGTCCGAGGGTGTGTGTGAAAAAATCACACCTCTTCTCTGTGGCTCGGGGTGGCTAGGAGCCCATGCTCCCATCTGCACTCTCCCCAGGCCACTCCTGAGCAGCTCTCGGTTGCAGAGGAAGTCACTGGCAGAGGGTGAGAGGTGACTGTCAGGGACTGGGCAGAGGAGGAATGGTGGAGACCGCCTCCCCATCCGGACCCTTCCAGGGAGGAGGAAGAGGAAGACAGGATAGATTTAAAACAGCGGTTTGAGGGTGGTAGCAACTCAGAGGCAGATGGGGAGGAAAGCTGGGAAATCATGGGAGAGCCAGAACAACTCCCAGCTGACACAGTGTCTTTAGAAAGCATTCCAGACCCTCCATCTCCCAAAACCCGACGGGCCTTAAAAGTAGGAGAGCAAAGAGCTCAAAGACAGAGGGCACTTAGCAGCACCTGTAGAGGAGATGATGATGATGACGAATAAGGAAGTGAGAGAGATGGGGTGGTGGTGGAGATTCACTCAGGGCAATGCCATTATCCAAGAGGCTGGATTCTATAGAAGAAGAAGAAGAAGAAGAAGAAGAAGAAGAAGAAGAAGAAGAAGAAGAGTAGTTTGGATTTGATATCCCGCTTTATCACTACCTGAAGGAGTCTCAAAGCGGCTCACATTCTCCTTTCCCTTCCTCCCCCACAACAAACAAACTGTGAGGTGAGTGGGGCTGAGAGACTTCAGAGAAGTGTGACTAGCCCAAGGTCACCCAGCAGCTGCATGTGGAGGAGCGGGGACGCGAACCCGGTTCCCCAGATTACGAGTCTACCACTCTTAACCACTACACCACACTGGCTCTCTCTCTAAAATTTGAAATAAAAAAGGGCTGTAAGAAACTTTTCCTTGTCTTTATACTTGCCTGGGCAACAAGCCGGGAGCCGCTGACAGCACCCTGATAGCGATGAAAAGCAAACTTTTTTAGTTTCTGGTCCATGGGGTGGGGGAGATGCCAATACATCTCTTTGCCAAGGGCACAAGGAACAGGGGGTACTGATATAGCTCCTTGCCAATGGTGCAAGGGAACCTAGCCATGCCTCTGCTCAGCAGGAGTCTTAAATCACCACATCCAGACCCACCGCCCTGCCGCCCCCTTGTCTATTGGTGCTCCCTAGGCAATTCCACTTCCAATGTTGGGAACCACTGATCTAGATTATGGACGAGGAACCTGTGGCCTTCCATATGCCGTTGTCATGACTCATGACCAAGATTATCATGCACTGTGTTGTGGAGGACTCAGAGGAGGGCAGCCTCTGGCTCTATTGAAAAAGGCCTCCCTGAATTACCCATATTGGATAATTATCAGCCAGTTTCCAAAATCCCAATGGATTATGGAGGAAGGTGAATCTACTTACTTTCTCCCACAAAAAGCCCCTGGACCTATTTGGCATGCTTAATCCACTCTGGGAGACACGGGTGGCGCTGTGGTCTAAACCACAGAGCCTAGGGCTTGCTGATCAGGTTGGCGGTTCGAATCCCTACAATGGGGTGAGCTCCCATTGTTCGGTCCCTGCTCCTGCCAACCTAGCAGTTTGAAAGCACGCCAAAGTGCAAGTAGATAAATAGGTACAGCTCCAGCAGGAAGGTAAACGATGTTTCCGTGCGCTGCTCTGGCTCGCCAGAAGCGGCTTAGACATGCTGGCCACATGATCTGGAAGCTGTACGCCGGCTCCCTCGGCCAATAAAGTGAGATGAGCGCCGCAACCCCAGAGTCGTCTGCGACTGACCTAATGGTCAGGGGTCCCTTTACCTTTTTAATCCACTCTGGAGTGGCTCCTGTGCCTGTAAATTTCATTCACTTTGCTCTCCCACTCATCACAGTGAATGGAGAAACACAGAGCTTAGCTTATTCAGAGTGGCTCAGTACCTGAAACAGAGATCAAAGCTGAGAGAGCACAGCAAAGCTCAGAAACAAACCAGGATATATATTTTTTTAATGCACAGGTACATGCTTCCCCCCTCCCAAATAGTAGTATGTCATGATCACCTACTGACTAGTGGCACTGACATCACTAGTGACTAGGCAAGGAAATATTCTTCCTTCCCAGCCCATGATCTGACAGTTTGAGCATATTTTATAAAGTTCTCCATTTGAGCCCAGACTAACATGTTTGCTCCCCTTCAGTGCTGAAGTGTACACACCCTGTATTTAATTAAAGCAGCTGTAGCAGATAAACCCCAGCTCTAATCTAGAATGTGTGCTGGATCAGCGTTACAGAAAGTCACTGATCCAGGATGCTGGGGAGTTTTCTAATATCTATTTAAAGGCCCAGCACATACAGAAGCTGCAAAAGAACCACAAACATCTTGGCAGTGAATCTGACTAATTTGTGTTACAAGTCCGTTGTTTCTGGTCCTAGAAAGCCTTGTCATGGTGCTTAAGTTGTTACAGAGATGTAGACATAATAACAAAGAAATTTATTAATTATAACTGGAACCAATAGGGCTATTCAAGTTCGAAATCATAGTATTCATTTCCATTAAATTCAGCAGATCAGAGTATTCTGAGTGTTTTTTTTTTTAATGAATATTCACATCAATTCACAAGCTTTGAAAAACACCACTGACTTGTCAGGCTTTGAATAATTTGAATAATATGTGATTTGCAATTCATTCATTTGCAATTCATTAATTCATAACTTCACAATTTGTAATTCATGACTTTGCAATTCATACATAGTTGGTGACTTTGCAAGTTGCTGTTTTGATATGTAAGAAACAGCATCCTTGCAAGGCTGTGCAGAATCGTGTTAATTAAATGATGAAATAGACATGCAAGTAGATAATTACAAAATAACAAGTGACGGGAAAAATTATGACCTCACAAACAGAGAAGAAGAAACTCCATGAACTCTAGGAACAATTCACCATGGAGTCCTCTGACACAGGCACCATTGAAGTGCATGGCACCTACACAATAGAATAGTACCAGCAAGACAATACAATTTGTCCCAGGGATGTTTTGCTGGATCACAGCCTTCTATTGCAGTTTGGAACTAAGTGAGAAGAGTTTGCAAACCATACAACATTATGTCCCTATGTACTGCACTGCACCCATCCCTCAGGCACAAATATGCACAGATTTTATAGCTGGGCACTGGCCCCCCGATCCAATTTGGGACCAAATTCAGTGCTTTGGACATAGCTGTCAACCCTCCCTTTTTTGGTGGGAAACTCCCTTATTCCAATGCCGTTTCCCGCTGCTATCCCGGATTGTTGATCTCCCTTAAATTTCCCGGATTTCAAAGGAAGCAGCTCCTCTCCCTCCCTGCCAGCAAGGGAGGCTCCTCAGCTGCGTTGCTCGGCTGCCAATAAGGAGTCTGAGACCGACTGGGGGCGGAGCTTGCATGCCTTGTGCAGCCAGACCCTCACGCCCAACCAGACAGACAGCCTGCCTGCCTGCCGTCTACGTGCTCGCTCTTTCGCTCTCCCGTTCGCGCGCAGCCTCTGGAGCGCAGGGTGGCGAGGCTACTTGATGCCATTGCACTGCCCTTGCGGCACCCCTTATTTTCAAATCCGAAAGTTTGGAAAAATCCCTTATTTTCAAATCTGAAAGTTGACAGCTATGGCTTTGGAGCAGCCCCAATCTGAACCAGTTGGGTCCTGGGCTGACCTGACCCCATTGCAGGCCTCAATTGGCTTGTGGGGAGGGCTTGCACAATCTTGCAGTTGGAGAGGGGAGGAGAAAAGGAGGTTTTTAATAACGTAGTGCACCGGGTTTGATTGGGGCCCAAGTTAAATTGGGTACATTTGGAGGGACTCAGGCATTGGACGAGTCAGCTACAGATGGCCAAGGATCACTACAGAGCAATCTGTGGCTGTCAGGGGTCAAGATGTCAGGGAGGAAGGAGAGGTAGGCATCAGGCAGAAAATGCCATGGAAAGACCAAGACTTACTCTGACTGTTGGCTGTTTCTGGGAGAGGGTAGGAACCCCACCTCACTTTCAGTCCTGCAGAAAACCACTTGCAAAGGAACAGGATCAGTGCCTCTGCTGAACGTGAAGGTTCTGCTCAGCTGCCACAGCCTTGGATAAGTTGGGAATAGAGTAGTTGCTTTGGAAGACGATAATCAGGTATCCAAACAACATGACCAGCCCAACGAAGTTGATGTTGAAGAATCATTGCTTCAGCGCTTGTGATCTTTGCTTATTCCAGTACATTGACATTAGTTCGCCTGTCTTCCCAAGTGATACGTAAAATTTTTCGGAGACGCCATTGATGGAATCTTTCGAGGACTCACGGGATCATCACCTTGTCGTGTTCAGTGAGCTTGCACGTTCCTATGATCCTTGTGAGCGAAGCTGTCGGAGTCTCATACTCCCAAGTAGGGTCACCCAAGGGGGTAAGGTCAAAGGGGAGGAGATAGGCAAAGAATGATCCAAGAAGTCCTCAACGGCAGAACAGACGGAAGATAACAAGTGGTGGGTTCACCTGATTTAGGACTCCTAGATTGAGGCCACAGGGTGGATGGGGGGCTGTGCATAGTCCTCAGTTTTTAAACCCTGATTAAACAAGTAGTTATGGGACACGGGTGGTGCTGTGGGTTAACCACAGAGCCTAGGGCTTGCTGATCAGAAGGTCGACGGTTCAAATCCCCGCAACGGGATGAGCTCCCGTTGTTCGGTCCCTGCTCCTGCCACCTAGCAGTTCGAAAGCACGTCAAAGTGCAAGTAGATAAATAGGTACCGCTGCAGCGGAAAGGTAAACAGTGTTTCCATGCGCTGCTCTGGTTCTCCAGAAGTGGCTTAGTCATGCTGGCCACATGACCTGGAAGCTGTACACCGGCTCCCTCGGCCAATAAAGTGAAATGAGCACCGCAACCCCAGAGTCGGTCATGACTGGACCTAATGGTCAGGGGTCCCTTTACCTTTAAACAAGTAGTTGGGAGAAGGGAAAGGAGATTCAGGCAGGCTGCCTGTGTGCCACCTCCTCTCCTCCGCCTCACAGCCAGGCTGCACCCCTTTGAGAACCCCAAATTGCTCCAAGTGGCCCAGGTCTGGGGCTTCCTCATTTCCATGCAACCCAATCCACCCTTTTCCTCCAAAGAATGCATTTTCTATCAAGATCTCTCTTTAGGCAGACCTTTGCAATTGAATAATTCCTTGTGGATATCTTTATATCTTTTAACATTTGCCCTATTCCTCCCCCCCCGCCCAATGCTACCATTTATTCCACGCAAATGTTGTATCCACTTTTACTGTTCTACCTGTATATATTTTTGTTTAAACCCAGGCTGTTGTCAAGCTGCTAAGGTGCTAGTGAGCCGGCGAAAGAGTCACCAGTTACAAAACACAACACACAGCCATTAATCAAGTGCAAGTAATATTTATTACTTACAATAAATAATGCAGAAAAGCCAATGCTTTTTGAGCTTCCTTTCTTCATCAAAAGAAACCTAAACCCGGAGACAAACACCTCTTAATGTTAGTAAAGTCCTGTAGTTTACAGAGGCCACCAGCAGCACTACTGAGCTGGTGATGGGATCAAGAATGCAATTCCATCTGCAAAGAGGGCAGATTATGACAGCTAAACAACATCCCTGGAGACCTGAGTATTACATTTACAGGGCACAGACACATCCTTAAGGCAATTTTTGTGTGTTCGTTGTAAGGATCCGGATCTGACAGATGACAGAATGAGCACAAAGCTCTCACTGAAAACAGAAAGGCATGCAAGCCATGGCCATCTTCACCACTTCCACAGACATGCCGTTTGAAGAGGGATTCTTGCATCAGTCACTTGACAATGCCAGAAATATGGCAGAGTAAAACCCCCAGATATTTGTCATTCCACAGTACATGCTAATAACAACAATATCAATGCTATTTTTATAGAAAGAAGGTGCCGGAACTCACCAGGAACAGCTCCCTTATTCTCTTATAATAGCCATGGTAACCACCTGAGAGGTGCCAGAACTGAGTTCCAGTCAGTTCCGGCTGAAAAAAAGCCCTGGTATATCTATAGGTAAAGGTAAAGGACCCCTGGATGGTTAAGTCCAGTCAAAGGCAACTATGAGGTGCGGCGCTCATCTCACTTAAGGCCGAAGAAGCCAGTGTTTGTCCACAGACAGCTTTCCAGGTCATGTGGCCAACCGCTTCTGGCGCAATGGAACACCGTGACGGAAGCCAGAGTGCATGGAAATGCCATTCACCTTCCTGCCATAGTGGTTCCTATTTAGCTTACTTGCACTGGTGTGCTTTTGAACTGCTAGGTTGGCAGAGGCTGGGGCAAAACAACAGGAGCTCACCACTGTCACGCGTATTTGAAATGCTGACCCTCCGAATCAAGAAGCTCAGTGGTTTAGACCACAGCGCCACCCGCGTCCCACACATAGCTGTCAACCCTCCCTTTTTGGGCGGGAAACTCCCTTATTCCAATGCCGTTTCCCACCTCAATCCCGGATTGTTGATATCCTTTAAATTTCCTGGATTTCAAAGGAAGCAGCTCCTCTCCCTCCCTGCCGGCCAGGGAGGCTCCTCAGCTGCGTTGCTCGGCTGCCAATAAGGAGTCTGAGACCGACTGGGGGCGGAACTTGCATGCCTTGTGCAGCCAGACCCTCACGCCCAACCAGACAGCCAGCCTGCCTGCAGTCTATGCGCTCGCTCTTTCGCTCACCCGTTCGCGCGCAGCCTCTGGAGCGCAGGGTGGCAAGGCTACTTGGTGCCATTGCACCGCCCTCGCGGCATCCCTTATTTTCAAATCCGAAAGTTCGGAAAAATCCCTTATTTTCAAATCCGAAAGTTGACAGCTATGGTCCCACATGATATGCTCACATGATGCACTAGCCCTACAGTTAAGGAAGATAAGATGGGAAGAGAATAACAATGCACTCTAATAAAACTTTGCACAGACGTACTTAAACTGAAGAAAAAAATAAAATGGGTTGAAAGTTAGGGTATTTCTACAGCTTTTTGATTTGAAAAAATTTTTTTTTTTTGAGGGGAGGTAACTGTGGCGATCACAAAGAGCCCCCGGTCGTTCCATGGACTATTGACCCTGTGCCACCACTAATCCGCTGCCACCAACCAGGCTCTGCCCGGTAATATATTCAGACTCAGTCAGGTTGTAACGTATTAACAAAGAATCCAGTTTATTATGAACGCAGACAAGTTTTAAATACTTTGAAACACTGTAAACCGATTCAGTCTCTCTTTCTGTCTCCCCTCTGTCTCTAACCCACTCTGACTCCTACGCCTTCCTCCCACATGAAACCAACCGAACCAACTGCCTCCCTATTTCCAACTGAACTAACTGCCAAAACCCTGTGCTGAGCCTTAAACACAGTTAGACTCCGCCCCGGGCTTTCTTATTGGTCAGCCTATTAACCCTTTCTCTTTCTCCCCCAGTACGACATCTCCATAATGAGTGGGCAAACGCCACAGTAACAAATTTGTTTCTTACCACCTGCACCTTCTGACAACTGTACCTGTACGTTTCTGAGCACAATCCAAAGTGTTGGTGCTGACCTTTAAAGCCCTAAATGGCTTCGGTCCAGTATACCTGAAGGAGCGTCTCCACCCCCATCGTTCTGCCCGGACACTGAGGTCCAGTGCCGAGGGCCTTCTGGCAGTTCCCTCACTGCGAGAAGCCAAGTTACAGGGAACCAGGCAGAGGGCCTTCTCGGTAGTGGCACCCGCCCTGTGGAACGCCCTCCCTTCAGATGTCAAAGAGAACAACAACTACCAGACCTTTAGAAGACATCTGAAGGCAGCCCTGTTTAGGGAGGCTTTTAATCTATCTATATAAAAATGTTCCCATTGCGTGTTTGTCTGAAACACCCTTGCTGCGTAACCGCTGGACCAAATCGCATCAAATTAGGACACAGCGTTCCATTACCATGGCATACTAATCTGGCATAATAAAAATTCAGAAAAACCACACCTGTCATACCTAAAATAAAGTTTAAACGCAAAAAAAAAATCACAGGCATTAGATGTCATCAGCAAAACAGCGCCCTCTAGCACTCTAGGTACTACAGCTACAAAAGCAAAACAATGGCGCAGCTTTTATACATCACAGCAAAACCTCAAAGCTCCGTCGGCCATTTGCAAGCTCGCAAACCGGTAATTGAAAATGGGGGTGGGGACAGAGAAGGGGCAGACGAAAGTTGAACAGGAGAACTTCTTCAGTTTCACAAAGCCGTGAAAGTTAGGCCGGCACTGTCACCACAGCCCGGGTCGCCACCGTTAACGCCATCAAATGAAGGCCCAGCCCAATCGCCGCCCAGGCCCCTTAGCTACCCAGCCACTGTGAAAGGCTGGCCCCGGCCCTTCTCCACAGCCGCTCACGACGACGCCGTCAGAGCCAGCCTGGGCCGCCCGCTGCCCACTTCCCCACCGCTGCTGCCATGAAAGGCAGGCCGGACACCATCCCTACAGCCGCTGCCGGCCCTCTCCTCTCCTACCACCACCCACAGACACAGCTATCAACACCACAGCATTCACATACATAGCCACAGCAAGGCGTGGCCGGGTCAGCTAGTGTTTAATAGATTATTGTATTTTAATGTTCTGTTGGAAGCCGCCCAGAGTGGCTGGGGAAACCCAGCCAGATGGGCGGGGTATAAATAATAAATTAATTTTTTTAAAAAAAATACCTGGGAGACTGAATGCACTTTCTCCATCCATGCCAATGGCTGGTTGTGTCTGGTTTGAGAAGAGCTCCATGCCTGTAGGCATTACATCCCATCCCATTCTCATGTTCCACTGCCTAGTAAATGTTGGAGTTATGTGCGTGCGTTCAGGGTACTGAGAACCCATCTCCACTTGCGTATAGCACCTAGCATTACAGAAATAAACCCTGTGGGAGATTGGGAGAATAGAAGGAGCTACTTGTGTCAGGCTGAGCTATAGAGAACCTGGCTATTGTGATTAAATTTTGTCTGCAGCTAATGATCGCTGTCGTGGGCAGTGTGTTGACACAATATCTCTATGCACAACTGAGATGGAGACGGTGATTTCTCAGTCTATTGTCAAGCCTGACAGAAAGCATGATTAGAGCTGCAGGGCAATGCCACCAACACCCACCCCTTCCACACAATGCAAGGGATGCTGCTCAAACACAAATGGAAAAAAGCAGAGAACCCATTCCTTTTTTAAAAAAAAATAATTTTTATTGGTTTTTACATTTTTTTATAAGCACATAACATAGCGGTTAAATTTTCATACTTCCCCCCTCTCACCGTGGGAAGCCAAAATCCATCCCCCCCCCTCTCACAGGTATATACCTGTACATATTCATTATACATGCTAATATTTGCTAATACATGCTAATACATGCTAATATAATGCTAATATTTTTCAATAACATTGCTTGGGCCTGGCCCGATTCTATAGGCCAGGCGTTCCTAATTTTCTCAATTTCATATTCCAATTGACTTCCTCTAATCCCCCAACGTTGAATTCATAATAAATCATCTTTAACAGATTCATACATCTACTTTTTAAAACATCATCCAATACATAGGTAAATTTCTTATTAATCCTACCGGTAAATTCAAACCTAAGCATCCAGGTACTTCTGCTCTTTCCCTAAATTCTTCCCATCTATCCACTCTAGATTTAACTTATTTTCAAATCTACTTTATACTTTTTATTCGCCCCCCTTCCTCCTTTTGGTCTCAGGGTATTTAACCATATTTTCTTCCTTTTGCTAATCATTTTAAATTAATAATCCTTATTAATCACTCATGCCAATAACCATATCCATATGTCATTGTTCTTAAAGCCAGAAAGGTAGTCCAGTTCAAGATAAAAATTCTTGTTCAACCCACACCCTCCCTCACAGCGGTCCAGTTCCACCAGTTTTCCTGCCCCAGTGGGTCTTGTCTTTCCTTTCTACTATGCAGTCTTATCTTCTTCATCATTCTCTTCTTTTTTCGGTCGATTCCTGATGTTTGTACTGCTTTCCCTTCTTTTGGAATTTTCCTACCCAATTTTCCCTTCTTCTTCATCAATCCATCCATTTTCCCCCCTTTTTCTTATGCTTCCTTTTGGCAGTTCCAACCTTTGTATGTTCCAGACCTTTCACACATGCCAGGTTTTTGTGGTAGAAGAAAAAGGAATTTTATGAGTATGCTATTCAAGAACAGCACCTGAATGGTGTTGTGTGGAAGCGTGCCAAAAAAATCCAAAGAAAACAGCTACACCACAAAAGGTCAGTGTGGAAAGGCCCCAAAATATTTAATGGTGGTAAATATATAATTGTTGGTAAATGGAAAGGTCAGGGGTAGGTAGGAGGGATTCTTCCTTGTCCACTGGAAGTTTACAAAGCATCCTGCTCAAGAGAGTTAAAATTTGTGAAGGAGCAATGAGCGTATTTATTTCCCTCAACATTCCTCCCACAATACACTGGAGAGAAATGATTGTCTAATCAGTCCAAGACCTGGGTGAAGAGGAAAGCTTTTGCCTGGCACCTAAAGATATATAACGAATGTGCCAGGCAAGTCTCCCTAGGGAGAACACAAGTGGGGAGCCACCACAGAAAAGGCCCGTTCTAGTGTTGCCATGCTCCAGAATTCCCACACAAAGAAGTGCCTTGTTATTCCTGTGTTTCTCAATCCTGGTTTGTAGCAAACAAATAATAATAATAATAATAATAATAATAATAATAATAATAATAATGATAATATATTATTTGTACCCCGCCCATCTGGCCGGGTCTCCCCAGCCACTCTGGGCGGCTTCCAACAAATATCAAAATACATTAAAATATCACAGATTAAAAACTTCCCTAAACAGGGCTGCCTTCAGGTATTTTCTAAATGTCAGGTAGTTGTTTATTGCTTTGACCTCTGATGGGAGGGCATTCCACAGGGCGGGCGCCACTACCGAGAAGACCCTCTGCCTGGTTCCCTGTAGCTTTGCTTCTCGCAGTGAGGGAACCGCCAGAAGGCCCTCGGCGCTGGATCTCAGTGTCCGGGCTGGACGGTGTGGGTGGAGATGCTCCTTCAGGTATACAGGACCGAGGCCGTTTAGGGCTTTAAAGGTCAGCACCAACACTTTGAATTGTGCTCGGAAACGTACTGGGAACCAATGTAGCTCTCTCAGGACCGGTGTTATGTGGTCCCGGCGGCCACTCCCAGTCACCAGTCTAGCTGCCGCATTCTGGATTAATTGCAGTTTCCGGGTCACCTTCAAAGGTAGCCCCACATAGAGCGCATTGCAGTAGTCCAAGCGGGAGATAACTAGAGCATGCACCACTTTGGCGAGACAGTCTGCGGGCAGGGAGGGTCTCAGCCTGTGTACCAGATGGAGCTGGTAGACTGCCGCCCTGGACACAGAATTAACCTGCACCTCCATGGACAGCTGTGAGTCCAAAATGACTCCCAGGCTGCGCACCTGGTCCTTCAGGGGCCCAGTTATCCCGTTCAGGACCAGGGAGTCCCCCACACCTGCCCGCCCCCTGTCCCCCCAAAACAGTACTTCTGTCTTGTCAGGATTCAACCTCAATCTGTTAGCCGCCATCCATCAAACAAAAGCAATTGCTTTCCACTTACAAAGGAAGGAAGGAACAGGATGAAGAAGACACATCCCCTAAACTCCTTAAAGGCTTGTTTATGTAGAACCAAAGGTCCGAGCCAGCCTTGATGCCTATTTTGATTTAGTTCATTTGGTATCCATTTAGAAACCTGGTAGAAAAGGAGGGGAGATTGAACGTTCTGAATTAAAGCAAACCATTCCAAACTGCATGTTACAGATGCAAGGTAGAAGAATAAGCACCAATAGGGTCTAAGGAATGGAGGGAGGGGCTGAGTAGGTTGGAAGCCTCAAGGAAACCTCTGTATTGTGCATGCCTCATTTGCAGGAAGTCAGCATCTTGGAGATGTATGGATCTTTCCCCCCTCATTTTTCATTCTTGAGCTTTTGCCCTTGTTTTGATTGACTCTTACCCATTGATCTGAATTGACCTTGCAATCTAGTGAAACAACAAACAGGCTCTCCAACTTGGGGGCGATTCCAGGAACCTTCCTCCAGTAAGACTATGTTGGATTATGTGGGGTACCAAGTTCAACCCTCACATTTAGCCAACAGGTTTAAGGGGTAAGCCTAGGCAACTCACAGGGTAGTAGTTAAGTGAAAATGGCACTCATGGCTCCATGGAGAAAGGTTTAGATATAGTAAAATAGAATCATTTTCTGGCCATTGTATTCCTCCAAAGACCAAAATCCAAGCCACTCACTATATATATTGTAACATAATGAACATTGCTAACAATCCAAAGTAGGAGAAGCAGGGTATTACATCATACCACGTAATAATAATAATAATAATAATAATAATAATAATATTTGTACCCCGCCCATCTGGCTGGGTCTCCCCAGCCACATGTAAAGCAAGCAAAGAAATACACAACATTGAGAAGAAGAAGTGGCAACGCACGAATAAAAATCCAGGCACCCATATTTCCCGAGCTGGTGGGACAGTGAATATTGTGCATCTTTATTTCTGAAGGTCAAGAAATAAAATTCCCACCAGATGACATAAAAGCGTTCTGGGTCCTCCATCCCTCTCAAGACATGCAATTAACTTTCTTTTCTGCAATAGCCCAAGTCCACAAGTTCTTATGCCATAAAGAGAAATGCCGATTATCTTCAAGGTTTTCCATTGCTGGGCTACAACATTGTTCTTTAGCGTGACCCGCCCATCTTCCATGTTATTAGTCCACATATTCCATGATGACAGCTGTGGGGATGCCTGAAGAAGTGATTTAATTATTTTAGATATTTCTTGATAGACTTGGGGCCAGAACAATGAGACCCAAGGGCATTCCCACCAAAGATTTAAGAATGTCGCAAATCCTATGATGACTGCAATGAGGCAGCTGTACAGGTGTAAAATGTCATTGGTGCAGAACTTTGAGGGAACATTCCCTCACACAGGATGAAGCAGATTTGCAAGCCTTACCTGACCACCATTATTTCCATTCAGATTCCTCTATTTGAGCATCTAAATCCTTCTCCCAAGAAACTTCAGGGCCCACCAAGGGACCTAGTGGTAAGCTCTAAAAGCTCCGCATAAATATTAGAATTCAGTTCTGCACCATGGAACCACTGAAACACCATTTCCATCTCCACCGCTATTACTGACTTCCCTACCTCACAAACATGTCTACATTCTCATGCCTACTGAAGGCAAGGATTATAAGATATCCACAGCTGCTGTGGTTAAAGCCCATCTTTCTTAAGGTGTGTTATTACATGGCTCAGGACCTCAGTACCTTAATGGCCGCTTCTCCCCATACAAATTGACTCGGACCCTGTGCTTGTTATCTGAGAGGGTGGCAACACAAGAACGGGCCTTTTTTGTGGTGGCTCCCCATTTGTGGAATGCTCTCCTCAGAGAGGTTCGCCTGGTGCCATCATAACATGTCTTTAGGCGCCAGGTGAAAGCATTCCTCTTTCTCCAGACCTTTGGCCATTAAACAATCTATGGCCTTTTAAAGGAGGGGACTGTTATTCTGATTTTCTTTCAGTGATTGTTTTATTTTATTTTTTATAATGCAATGTAAATTATGTTTTTAATCTTGTATACCTCACTGGGATTTTCAGATAAATGTAATTTATTGTTGTTTTTATTGTTGTTGTTATTATTAATCAGGTAACTTGGGGTCAAATTTGCACTTTACTGGCCTACAGAAAAAAAAACTGACATGGAAGACCATCCAAATTTTGGGAAAACTCACTTCAGATAGGAGGGTCCTTTACTCACAGAAGCACCTCATAAACGCTGTGGTGTCCTGAACAAGGAATTGTTTAAACTGATAGACGCTGGTTTATAAGCTGTAAACAAAGCTTAATTAGAAAACAACAATGCATGGTCATCATTTCTAAGTGATGCCATCAGCTCAAGTGAATTTATGGTCACTTTGAGCCCCCGAAACTATGGGGGAGGACTTGAATTATATCCTCCTACTTCTGAAGTTGAGGGGGCCATTCCACTCCCCCAGTTCCACCCCTCATGATCAGCAGTCCTCCATGCCAGATGTGCTCAGCTGCCTATATATCTATGTACATTTCATCTACTGAACATGCTACAGGTCATTAGCTTTAACTAGGAGGGGGAGAATCATGAAAGGGAAAGTTCCACGTACAATTAATAAAGCCTCTGGTTAAATCTTTTTTCTCAACTGAGTATGGAGCTATAAAATGGCATCCGGTATTTTTTAGAAGCAATGGGGCAGATGGCACTTGGTCTGCCCTTTCCAGAGAATTACACACCAAATTCAGCAGAAATCAAGGATGCTACACAAACAATAGGTAGACATTTCTCACTAATCACTACCAAAATATTGGATGTGTGTATCCTCTCTCTCCCTCCCTCCCTCTCTCCCTCCCTCCCTCTCTCTCTCTCTCTCATGAACCTATAGATCAGGCATGTCCAACAGGTAGATCGTGATCTACCGGTAGATCACCGGATGGCTGCGGTAGATCACTGGTAGATCATTGTCTCCCCAAAAAAGAAGCTGAACAACTTGTAGCTCCCCTTTTTAAAAAAGCTAAACATTTTACCGCCTCCCTGGAAAAACTCCACAACTCCCCCCTGCCCCCCCAAAACGGGCCTTCCTAAAAAAAGCTCAACAACTTTGACCTGAACCCCCAAAAAGGGGGTAGATCCTTGCCAGTTTTTAACTCTGTGAGTAGATCATAGTCTCTTGGGAGTTGGCCATCCCATAGATAAACAAAATTTTAAAACACAAACCACATAGATTATCACCACTGCACAAACTTATTCCAGCAGCTCTTCTCACGTAGCAGCTAATGACCCAGATGGATGAGCAAGTCCAGTAGGCATCATAGATGAGCATCATTAAGTGGAAGAGAATGCAGCTTCAAACCAGCACTCTTGTAACACCTCTGTTTTCACACAAAAGGACCCCAGAGCTGACCTCCTCTCTCCACATGTAGGCCTACAATGAGCTAAGATCAAAGATGGTGTTGGTATGGTCAGAGGCGTAGGAAGGTCAGGTGGTACTCGGTGCGGAAAATTTCTTGTCACCCCCTCCCACACACACATTGATTTTTGATTTTTTTTTTTTGCCTGCAAAAATGGTTTTACGTTCTTTCATATTTTCTTACAAAGTAATAAATAATAATAATAATAATAATAATAATAATAATAATAATAATAAACAACTTTTATATATATCCTGCCCTCCCCAGCCGAAGTCGGGCTCAGGGCAGCTAACATCAGATACATAACATTGGTATAAAATCAAACAATAAGTAAATTACCTCCTAAAAACATGTCAAAATCAAATTAAAGTCTAATTAGATGGCTTTCCACAGGGTTAGGGTTGGGAACAGTAAGTGCTCCACTGAATTGAAATTTCAGCCTTCACGACATAGGAAAACGGCCAAGTAAACAGCTATTTTCGTGGAGGAGGGTCAAGATATTAACTGATATGCATGAAATTTCATATATAGCTATATAATCCCTAGTGTAGTAAGATAAGACCTTTTGGAGCAGGCATTCCCCCCCCCCCAATTTTTTTTTATGAACCGCCCTAGTAGGGCAGTAATTGTTCCTTGATAATTTGTCACCCCCCCTCTATGATGGAACCTGGGGCGGACCGCCCCCCGCCGCCCACTTCCACCGCCCCTGGTTATGGTTAAAGGTATAGTGGAAAAACCCAACTGCCCTGTAATAATATGTCACCAACAGTTAACAATGAACCTCACCAGCTACGGCATGTGAAAGGGGAGGCTTCGTGGCCGTGGATCTGGAGCGCCAGCTCTTTAGGTCCCAAGCAACCCCAAGATCACCCATGGTCTCCTCTCTTCAGATAACGACTGCATGGGCGCCTTCCTTGAGGATGTTTGGTTGTCCCTTTTCCTCACCAGACATCACACTTTTATTTTTTATTTTTTAAATAAATCTTTATTGATTTAAAACACAGGTAAATATACATACATCGAGAGGAAAAGAGAAGAATATAAGAAAAGAAGAAAGAAAGAAAAACTACCAAAAGATCAAAGAAAATGAAACAATTACGAAAAATCATCAAAAACATTTCATCACACAAAACAATATTTCACAATCATAAATAAAAACAACTTACAATTCTTCACATTGTATTTGTATTTTCTTTTTTCTTAAATTTAACACACATTCTTCCATCACTTCATTTAATCTTTTTGTATTCTTGTCTTATATTTTGTTACATATCGGTTTTTTTACAAGAGTCAGTTTATTTCCGCTAGGAGATTGCTGTTCGGATAATATATTTTTAGATACTCTTTAAGATATTCCATTCTCTGTACACCTTCTGGTTTGAAAGCCCTCTTGTTTTCCCTGACATCTTCGCCAATTCAAGATATTCTATCATCAATGTCTGCCATTCTATTATCGTTGGTGCTGTTTCATTTTTCCATTTTCTCGCCACTAGTATCCTGGCTGCCGTTGTTCCGTACATAAACAATGGTCTTATATCTTTTCCTCACACATCACACTTTTAAATTGCTTTTGTTTAGTATTTGGGGCTAGTTCCGTCTCGCCTTCCACTTCCTCGCTACGCAGTGCATAGCTGTCAAGCCTCCCTTTTTTTGCGGGAAACTCCCTTATTCCAATGCCGTTTCCCGCTGCTATCCCGGATTGTTGATCTCCCTTAAATTTCCCGGATTTCAAAGGAAGCAGCTCCTCTCCCTCCCTGCCGGCCAGGGAGGCTCCTCAGCTGCGTTGCTCGGCTGCCAATAAGGAGTCTGAGACCGAATGGGGGCGGAGCTTGCATGCCTTGTGCAGCCAGACCCTCACGCCCAACCAGACAGACAGCCTGCCTGCCGTCTATGCGCTCGCTCTTTTGCTCTCCCGTTTGCGCGCAGCCTCTGGAGCGCAGGGTGGCGAGGCTACTTGGTGGCATTGCACCGCCCTTGCGGCATCCCTTATTTTCAAATCCGAAAGTTTGAAAAAATCCCTTCTTTTCAAATCCGAAAGTTGACAGCTATGACGCAGTGCCTGCTTCTATATCCATCCGTCCCCCTTCTCTGTGCTGACTTGCAGCATGGAAAGAGGGCTCAGAACCCGCTTTTCTCCTCCCATTCCATTCCCCACTCCAGTTTGTGGCAGCCGCACTTCCGGACCCTTTGTAGTCTGACCTGTTCCTATCCCCCTCCTCCTTTGCCTTCCCCAGAGTCATTTGCTTTGTTCTCCTCATTATTCATTCCCTTTCTGTCCTGCCCACTCTTCTACCTGGGACCTGCAAGAGACAATGTTCTCTGGTACTGCCCTTTCATCTGCTCAGTGTCCTCCCGCACGCCCACCTCCAGCTCCCTCACCTCAGCAGTGTGTCGCGCAGCCATGGAGCAAAGCAGGGAACGACAGCATCTGTCTTCCCATGGAGATTCAGCTCTACTGCACCAGCAGAATGGCCACAGTTTCCAGTGCGGAACACACAGGAAAGCACGAAGATGGCATGCTGAATACCTGTTGCATTATGGAATTGTGTCTATCTGATCAACACACTGCCAGGCCATGCTAAATTCTAAATACCATTCAAAATTACCCCCTGGGTAGGGGAATTGAATGGTAAACGGCTCTGAAAGCTGTAGCTCTCTGTGATGTGGGGGCAGGGGGAGGAGGAGGCTACAACTGTTATTGTTTAGTCGTTTAGTCGTATCCAACTGTTTGTGACCCCATGGACCAGAGCACGCCAGGCACTCCTGTCTTCCACTACCTCCCACAGTTTGGTCACACTCATGTTGGTGGCTTCGAGAACACTGTCCAACCATCTCGTCCTCTGTCGTCGCCTTCTCCTTGTGTCCTCCATCTTTCCCAACATCAGGGTCTTTTCCAGGGAGTCTTCTCTTCTCATGAGGTGGCCAAAGTATTGGAACCTCAGCTTCAGGATCTGTCCTCCCAGTGAGCACTCAGGGCTGATTTCCTTAAGAATGGATAGGTTTGATCTTCTTGCAGTCCATGGGACTCTCAAGGCTACAACTACAGACCTTCAATTCTCCCTAAAATCTGGTTGAGCAAAAAGGGGGAAAAAGCTTATTGATCAGCTCTGCTTCTAAAGTGTAATGAGTGCAGCTATATTTGCTGCCAACAAATCCCCTAAACATGTTTGTTGTTGTTGTTTAGTCGTGTCTGACTCTTTGTGACCCTATGGACCAGAGCACGCCAGGCACTCCTGTCTTCCACTGCCTCCCGCAGTTTGGTCAGACTCATGTTGGTGGCTTCAAGAACACTGTCCAACCATCTCGTCCTCTGTCGTCCCCTTCTCCTTGTGCCCTCAATCTTTCCCAACATCAGGGTCTTTTCTAGGGAGACTTCTCTTCTCATGAGGTGGCCAAAGTACTGGAGCGTCAACTTCAGGATCTGTCCTTCTAATGAGCACTCCGGGCTGATTTCCTTCAGAATGGATAGGTTTGATCTTCTTGCAGTCCATGGGACTCTCAAGGCTACAACTACAGACCTTCAATTCTCCCTAAAATCTGGTTGAGCAAAAAGGGGGGGGAAAGCTTATTGATCAGTTCTGCTTCTAAAGAGTAATGAGTGCAGCTATATTTGCTACCAACAAATCCCCTAAACATGTTTAGCTCCACCCTAAAGTCACACTGCTGGTGCCACCCCCACCTCTTGCTGTTGAGATGTTCAGGATAACGTGTGCAGAAAGGAGCCTCCTCTGTACATGATTTAGAACTCTTGCTAATTAGGGTTGTAAATTATGTTAAGGACACATAAGGCTCCTATCTGTCTTTGCCTCTCCATAAAGTCTGTTTCTCACTTCTCGAGGAGCCATGTGTTCTCAGCCGGTTGGGCTATTTATTGTTCGTTTTTCTTCAGCAATACTTCTATTGCTTCCATATGCTTGATCATTTTGCCTTTAATCACCTTTGCACCAATTTACCAAGGACAGACGGTTGAATTAGTTTGCCTGTAATTTCGTCGATTTTAAAATCTAGACCCACTGCTTAACACAAAATCATAGGTTAATCTTGTCTAGCGCTTTGCCAGTGGAGGAAATCTACCCCCTGCTTAAAACCTTTAATGAAAGAGAGTCTACCATATTCCAAGGGAGTCAAACAATTCATACAATTAGGGAAGTTCTTTCTAATGTGTAGCCAAAATGGTCTTTCTTGTAATTTGAATGTGGGGTGCGTTTTTTTTGGGGGGGGGGTTGTTGTTGGTATTTTATTTAACAAAATCTCATTTGGTACAGCTGTGTTTCATCCGTTGACAAAATAGCTTTGCTCTCTTAAGGGTATTCCTAACAGTTTTACACCATAAGGTATTATTGATGTCTCATTCAGAAAGTTCCAGGGAAATAACAGCCCAAAGTTCAATGTCATGTGATCTACCGATTTGCATGTTCTGAACAAACTAGTCTATTGTTCTCAGTCCTGTTGGTTTGCACAATAAATGTAAATGTGCCCAAGCATTCTTGTCCTTTCGACATACACATCTTTTGGGTAAGCTTCTTAGGTAAAGGTAAAGGGACCCCTGACCATTAGGTCCAGTCGCGGACGACTCTGGGGTTGCGGCGCTCATCTTGCTTTACTGGCCGAGGGAGCTGGTGTACAGCTTCCAGGTCATGTGGCCAGCATGACTAAGCAGCTTCTGGCGAACCAGAGCAGCACATGGAAACGCCGTTTACCTTCCTGCCGGAGTGGTACCTATTTATCTACTTGCACTTTGATGTGCTTTCAAACTGCTAGGTTGGCAGGAGCTGGGACCGAGCAACGGGAGCTCACCCCGTCGTGGGGATTCGAACTGCCGACCTTCTGATCAGCAAGCCCTAGGCTCAGTGGTTTAGACCACAGCGCCACCCGCGTCCCTAAGCTTCTTACTAAGGGCTATCTGTCATATTTTACTATACCTCAGATCAAGATGAGCTGCCCTCAAGTACCTGGTTATCATCACCTTTACAGCCACAAACATATGGCCAATCAAAGTTTTGTAGAAGTACATATATCCATCCCCCAAAAAATTTCGGAAGTGCCAATCCTGGTTGGGGCCTGGATTCAACTAACCTGGCATGCTAGCAGAAGCCAGCACAAGAGCTCCTACTAGTGCAATGGGCCATTCCCCCTGCCCTCCACCCCCACCCCAAACTCACTCTTGCAGGAGAACCCCCAGAAAAGCACACATGGGGAGGAGGGGGAGGATGATTCCACCTGGCAAGGAGGGTGGTATTCAGCTAAAGAAGGATTGCCACTAGCACAATAGGACTCCCCTCCCCTACTTCCCCACATCATAGCTGTCAACCCTCCCTTTTTTTTTTTGCAGGAAACTCCCTTATTCCAATGCCGTTTCCCGCTGCTATCCCGGATTGTTGATATCCCTTAAATTTCCCGGATTTCAAAGGAAGCAGCTCCTCTCCCTCCCTGCCGGCCAGGGAGGCTCCTCAGCTGCGTTGCTCGGCTGCCAATAAGGAGTCTGAGACCGACTGGGGGCGGAGCTTGCATGCCTTGTGCAGCCAGACCCTCACGCCCAACCAGACAGACAGCCTGCCTGCCGTCTACGCGCTCGCTCTTTCGCTCACCCGTTTGCGCGCAGCCTCTGGAGCGCAGGGTGGCGAGGCTACTTGGTGCCATTGCACCGCCCTTGCGGCATCCCTTATTTTCAAATCCAAAAGTAATTAAAAAATCCCTTATTTTCAAATCCGAAAGTTGACAGCTATGCCCCACATGCCCTGCAAATCTTCCCCAAGGTATTTGGGGAATCCCTAGAACAGATGTAAGGGCCATAAATGGGGAGGAGAAGGGAGAAATTTCCATTGAGCAAGGATAAATCCTTGTGCTGAGAGAACAAATTACTTAGTGCTATGGTAAATACAACTCACAATTCTTTTAAATCTCCTCCCCATTTTCTGAGAAATGAGGGGGGGGGAGTTGGAAATAGAGCACAGGAAGGGAAAGAACGTAAAGGAGAGGTGGGGTGAAAATTGGGGGCTCTCTCATTTTGACAAGTAGGTCTAGAATTATAAAATAATAGAATTGTAGAATTGGAAGAGACCCCAGGGGCCACCAAGTTCAACTCCCTGGAATGCAGGAGTCTCAACTCAGGCATCCATGACAGGAGAGTCCACAACCTCCTGATGAAGTCCATTCTACTGTCTAACAGCTCTTACCATCAGAAAGTTCTTCCTAACGTTTAGTTGGGAACCCCTTTCTTGTCATTTAAATCCATTGATTTCCTACACTCTGGAGCAAGAGAAAACAAGCTTGTTCCACCTTCCATGAGACAGCCCTTGAAATATTTGAAGATGGCTATCATATCTCCTCTCAGTCTCCTCTTTCCCAGGCTAAACATACCCAGCTCCCTCAACTGTTCCTCATCAGGCTTGGTCAGGGGCGGAGGAAGTCTCCTTGCTACCCAGGGCGGCGGCGACCAGAGGCACCCCTGGGGGCGGGGCATCGTGACGTCACGTCGTGACGTCACGACGCACCGTCACTGCGGCTCCGCCCTGGCAGCAGGGAGAAAACCCCTTTAAAAGAAAGGAAAGCTAAGGCAAGCACCCTGCTTGCCTTGGCTTTTCCTTTTTTTTAAAAGGGCTTTTTATCCCTGCTGCCAGGGCGGAGCAGGGGCCAGGGCGCCTGCAGGGGCGAGGGGCGAGGCGGGCAGCGATGGGGTGACACCCCTTCGCCGCCTCCTCCTCGCTGCCTGCCCCGGCAGCGGCGAGAAAAGCGCTTTAAAAAAGAGAAAAGCCAAGGCAAGCAGCCTGCTTGCCTTGGCTTTTCTCTTTTTTAAAGCGCTTTCCCCCCTGCTCCCGGGTGGAGCCGCCTGCAGCGGAGCGCAAGTCGGGGCAGGGAGATGGGCGGGCCAGCGATGAGGGGTGTCACCCCTCCTCTCCATGCCTTGCCCCTCTCCATGCCCCGGCTCCGCAAGCCAGCCAGCGGCGGGAAAAGCCGCTGGAAGGGCAGGGGGCTATTTTCGGCGCTGCTGGGGTCAGCGAGTGGGGGGGTGACACCGCTCCTCGCTGGCCGCCCCTGCGGCTCCACCCCGGCAGTGCCGAAAATAGCCTTAAAAAAAAAAGCCCAATCTTTCACCCCCAGCAGGGCGCTACCCGGGGCGGCCCGCCCCCCGCCCCCCTTGCTACGCCCCTGGGCTTGGTTTCCAGACTCTTGATCATCTTGGTGTCCATCCTCCGCACACATTCCAGGTTGTCAATATCCTCCTTAAATTGTGGCACCCAGAACTGGACACAGGAATCCAGGTGTGGTCTGACCAACGTAGAACTATTAATCTCCTTGATCTGGACATTATACTTCTGTTGATGCAGCCTAGAATAGACCCCCCCCCCCACTGTATCACACTGTTGACTCATGTTAAGCTTGTGGCCTACTAAGACCCCTGGTGTAGTGGATGGCTCTGTGGTCTAAACCACTGAGCCTCTTGGGCTTGCTAATCGGAAGGATGGCAGTTTGAATCCCCACGGCGGGGTGAGCTCCCATTGCTCTGTCCCAGCTCCTGCCAACCTAGCAGTTCGAAAGGACACCAGTGCGAGTAGATAAAGAGGTACCGCTGCAGCAAGAAGGTAAACGGCATTTCCGTGCACTCTGGCTTCCATCACAGTGTCCCATTGCGCCAGAAGAGGTTTAGTCATGCTGGCCACATGACCCGGAAAGCTGTCTGTGGACAAATGCTGGCTCCTTTGTCCTGAAAAGTAAGATGGGCGCCGCACCCCATAGTTGCCTTTGACTGGACTTAACCATCCAGGGGTCCTTTACCTTTTACAGTGGTCCCTCGACTTACGAAGTACTCGACATCCGTATTTTTCGACTTACGAATGAAAAAAGTGGCCGCACGCCTACGAATTTTTCGACATCCGAATGGAAATCGTTGCCGGTTTAGATGCGGTTTCCTCGACTTACGAATTTTAGATGCGAGTTTTTCCGACTTACGAATTTTTCCAAATATTTTTCTCCCAATGCATTCCTATGGGAAATCGACTTACGGTTTTTTTTCGACCTACGAATGTCCATTTGGAACGGATTAAATTCGTAAGTCGAGGGACCACTGTATCTCTACTAAGACTCCTAGATCCTTTGCACATGTACTACTGGTGTCCCATGTTTCCCAAATCTCATCTAGCTTTTAATCATTGTAAATTATTTTCCCCATACACTTCCATCCCAGTGGCTTAGGGGAGAGAGGTTGAACTGCATAAACAAAGCTGTTCTACCTATGAGTTGTCGTTTTCCTCCAAGTTTTGCCTGTGAGAGCAGGGCGTACATGGATTCTATCCTCCCTGGGCAATTCATGGCCCTTTTAGGGCGCTATTAAATTGTAAGCTTGGAGGAGGTGCTAGCCACACCTCCCCTGCCCCTGCTGTGTGCAATTTTACACTGGAAGCTGCTCATGGCAAGAATCCGACTTCACACTGTTATTCTCTAAATTGCTATGCATATTGATGGTATCACTGCCAAGAGAAAATGGGTTCTAATTGTGAATGAAAGCACCTATTGGCCATTTCCCTCCATCCCAAATCACTCTTGTATCCCCTTATGACCACTCCCAGTTATTACCTCTTTCCTTGACCCAAGTATCATGCAATTTGCTCCACATTGCAAAGTTCAACAGCTATATTTCTTTGGTAAAGAGGTAGCAAAGAGGCCTTTTAATCCTCGTGTGCAGCATCCCGAGAAGGACAAAGTCAGGATAAAGGCAAATGCAGAGAAAGGAGAGATATGAGAAGGGGGGAAATGGTTGGGGAGCTAGCAGGAGGGAGGGAAGCGTCTTCTGATTCCCCCCTCTGTGTCCATTCCATCTGGGTTGGCCTGCAGCCGATCACCATTTTTATTTGAGTAGCAACCAGAGCAATCTCATGATCCACATGCATTAGAGATTATCAAGGGGTAAAACCTCAAGGCTTAGGTGGGATCAGGAGGAGGAGGGATGGATTTGGAGTCAGTCCAGTGGGTTAAGCCACTTCTACTACCTAAGATTAAACACATGAGGACAGATGTAGATGCAAAAATTCCTGTTCTCAGCTCCAGGAAGGCAAAGGTACGTATTGCTTCTGGCAGAGGAAGATGAAAGCAGAGGAGAACAAACAGCTGGGAGTATACTAAACTACTAAAAGGATTTCTTTTAACTGTATGGATTTTACCTTTCTCTTAAAACAATACACATTTTACAACATTATCTCACCAGGAATCCTCTGTGAAGTAGGAAGCACCACACAAAAGTAAATGCAAGAAAATGCTTCTACCCCAGGTATTAGTTGATGCTTAGTTATGATTGATCCACAGAAACAGTTTTCAACTGTTTTAAGTGTCATGCTGTTTGTTATATATTTTAATTATGGATGTTTTAATGTAGCTGATTTACTCTGTGTTTTAACTACAAGTACTCTAAATTTTTATAATTGATTTCAGTCGTCATTTTGCTGATGACTTTTATTTTTCTGGGAACCGCCTTGGCATTCCTTCTGGAAAGGAAAGATGGTATATAAATTATTTTAACAACAGCATCTTCAGGGAACAAGTTCTTACTATTCTCTAAGGCTGCATATACATAGCCTTCCCCAGCAAAGAATCCTGGGAACTGTAGTTTATCCCTCCCAGAGCTATAATTCCTGGCACCCTTAGGAAACCACAGTTCCCAGTTTTCTTTGTGGGGAGCAACATGTTTTGAATGTTCTTTAAAGGTGTGGTGTGCATGCACCCAAGAGGCTGGCTTTGCGTGCTTTTGACAATGCTGGGGTTGACTGAGGAGTATTTACACAGTGTACTGAATGCCGATCATATGTTCACGTGATGCCGCTGTGCCTGGGCTCTCTCCCAATTTTCTCTGTCATCATCTCCAGCAGGCGCGCTTAGGCTTGCACTAGTAATTTGCAGCCATAGCAATTATTCTGCTCTCTCCATAAATAGCAGGGTTTCTCTCCCTCCCGCCACCCTGTCAGCCCAGACACTTTTAGGGAGTGTGGAACCTGCTTGGTAATTACCTTCCCATCCATCATCAGCAAAGTGAAGAAGTCCAAGCAAAAGACTATGGCTAGACATGGAAGGTCTCAATCAATTGACTCTGGGTGAATCTACACTACAGATGCCAGCTGATTTAAGGGCTAGTTCTAATAATAGGTGTGGGTGGGGTGGGGATATTCTGGTTTCCCTTTGATTTGAGGAACAGCATTTTCTCCAGGAGAACTGGTTATCACTTGATGGCTGCAGCCGAGAGAAGAAAGTGCAGGCTTAGGGATGAATTAATACATAGGAGGTGGCATAGTTAAGGCCAGCGAGAATGTGTGTGTCAGGGCAGGAGGTCCAGTAAGGGTGAAGATGTTATTATTAATTTTCAAAAATTATTTTTTAAAATATTTTTCAATATTTTATTTTCATTCATAATTAAGAAAAGAAATAAGAAAACAAACGAAACAAAATTTATAACGTCTTCAAACAATTCTTCACAATGTACTTAAATTCTACTACTCAACCAAAACACAATAAGAATACAGAAAAAAAATACAGTTATTACCAATACAGTTTCATATTTGCCTTAATCCTAAAAACGAACTTAGTTAAATGTAGATGTCAACTTCCCTAATCCATCTCTCCATTGATTCAATATAAAGAAATTTTGTAAATCAACCTTAACTCTTTATTTATTAAATTTGTATGCTGCCCTATACCTTAGGGTTACCAGACGTCCCTGGTTCCCGGGGACAGTCTCCGGATTTGCAAATCTATCCCCGGGAAACGTGGTAGCGGCAGCCTCAGCAGCCCGGAGCCAGCCTGTTAGCGCAGTTGGCTTCAGGAGCTGCTCGGTGCCATGGCGCCCGCCATTTTTCCTGTGCCACAGCAGCGAGCAGCTCCTGAAGCCAGCCAGAGCCAACTGCACTACCAGGCTGGCCCCTCCTGGACAACGGCCGCCCGCCCGTGACTCCTGAGCCTCCCCTCATCTGTCAAAACAAAGGGGGAAGGGGGAAGGAGATTGGGGAAGGCTTGGGAGTCACGGGCAGGTGGCGCGCCATTGCCCAGTTTTTTAAAAAGCTGCGCATTTATGTTGCACAGGGTGTAAAAGAAGGGCTTTGCACCTTTATACAACATGCATGTGTGCTTGGGCCCAGGGTCTTTTGCCTCACCATTCCCACTACTGACTCCCTGTTGCTACTCAGCTTCAAAAATAAAAAATAAAAGAACAACAACAACAACAACAACAACAACAACAACAATAGTGTCCCCGGATTCATTGAAAGAAATCTGGTAACCATACAGTATACCTGCAGGTAATAATACAAATAATAATAATGAAATAATCACACCTCTTTAAGGAAAATAATGGAAGAACATATTGAAAAATGGGCTAAATTAAAACGATCAACATTTGGAGGAATAAGTGCAAAAAAGAGGAATGTTCTGCTGCAATTAAATGTTTTATTCCCAAAAGCATAATAGAGAATAAATAAATTAAAACCACAAGAGTCACGAAATAATATTGATAATCATTATCATAAGAGCAACAGCAATGTCCTTTGGTACAGAAAAACACAAAGCTAAAGACAGGAATGGCAAAGAAGTCGTGGTCAAAGGGAATGCTGGTATTATTATTAATAATAATAATACAGTGGGACCTCGACTTACGAAGATAATGCGTTCCGACGCGATCTTCGGTAGTCAAAAACACTCGTAAGTCGAGTCCCCATAGGGATGCATTGAGCGAAAAAAAAATTGTAAGTCGAAAAAATCCTATTCAAAAATTCGTAAGTCGAAAAAATCCTATTCAAAGTGGCTGCGACTTTCTTTTCTGAAGTCAAAAAATTCGGTTGCGGCGGCCATTTTTTTTCTTCCGGAAGTCATTCAGAAGTCGAAAAACACATAAGTCGGGTCACTCGTAAGTCGAGGTCCCACTGTAATAATAGTCCCACTGTAATAATAATTTTTCCTTGACAGGGACTTACATCAAACATAAGATGCTACTGTAGAGCAAATAAATCTTTATGGATAGGGATCCAGAAGCATATGCTAGGTTTTGAGGGTGGGAAGAGAAAGGTCTCGACAGGATTTGTGACCTTGTGGACCTCCGACTTCCGACTTTGCAAGTAATGGCGCTGCAAGAATTGAATCGATGTGGGGAGCCTGTGCGGCAGAGCACTACTCCATAGGGAGAAGCCAGTTCTGGTTGTTTATTGAAGTTTGATTTATATTAGAGACTGGCACTCCTGGAAAGGGGTATGTGCAAAGCAAGCGGGGGAGAGTAGCAGCGTGAAGAAGTTTGGTGAACAACAGGACGAGAAGATGGCGATGGTCGGAATGTGGCATTTGGAATTAAGAAGATCGACCTCATCCACACAGAGACATTGTTTATTATAATTTAGCCTGCTTGCTGGCATATATCAGCGGCTCTGGAAATACTGGAAAGAATTTTGAAAAGCAATTGATGGAGGTGATCAGGGAAGCTCCGGCGTCCGAGGCATGGGAAGTCCATATATAAAAAAATTATTATAATAATTAGGCATAATTGGAATGTTTCTTTTAATTGGGATTTCTATAATTAATTTGGATTGTAATTTGAAATGTAATTGGGAATAATTTCAATGTGATTTGCTGTGATTTGTATTGGAAAATTCAATAAATAGATTATTTTTTTAAAAAAGAAAAGGATTTGTGACCTTGTTTCAGGGGACGACCAGCCTGACAATGCTGCTTCTGTTGGTGAGCTACGGGGGTCATGCTTGTTGGGGTATGGAGTGACAGTGGTGACGTCCCTGGGATGTGGATGGGGGGGGAGTGGTGGTCTTGGGGGAGCTCCAGGCTGGTGGCCATCTGCAGGTGTGTACATGCACTTACCAGATGCTACCAACCCCGACCTCTCCCCCTCTACTGCCCCCCTGCCCACACTGGTGAGTGCAGCTCTACTGCTGAGAGGGTGCTGCTGCAGCTCCAACCCCCCTCACTGCAACTGTAAATGAAAATAGGGGTTCATATAGAAACAATTAATTTAGTAGCATTACGGCTCTAAGGAATGCGGGTGGCGCTGTGGGTTAAACCACTGAGCCTAGGGCTTGCCAATCAGAAGGTCGGCGGTTCGAATCCCCGTGACGGTGTGAGCTCCCGTGGCTCGGTCCCTGCTCCTGCCAACCTAGCAGTTTGAAAGCACGTCAAAGTGCAAGTAGATAAATAGGTACCACTCCGGCGGGAAACTAAACGGCGTTTCCGTGTTCTTGCTTTAGTGAGCAAGGTATAGGCACTATTAGCAGTAAGCTTTCTCCCAGTTCAGAAGGAAACAGAACTGCTAGGTGGAGTAAGGAGAGTAAATAATTCAAGTTACTAGCTGCAGCGGAGATAACAGAGGATGCCTGCAGCATTCCCGTCTCAGAGGCCCAACCCTGTTTTGCCAAAGAGTTTGTCTTTTGTCCGCTCCTATTCACAACTGGACAAAGGTGGAGCTGTGGTCAAGTGTAAGTAGATAAATAGGTACCGCTCCGGTGGGAAGATAAACGGCGTTTCTGGGCGCTGCTCTGGTTCGCCAGAAGCGGCTTAGTCATGCTGGCCACATGACCCGAAAAAACTGTCTGCTGACAAACGCCGGCTCCCTCGGCCTGTAAAGTGTGATGAGTGCCACAACCCCAGAGTCGTTCGCGACTGGACTTAACTGTCTGGACTTACCTTTTAAAGGACATAATCTTGTTGACTCTAGACTGAGGGTGTGCTTTGAGCTCTAGCCGCATTGCTGTGTCTTCTTTCTCCAACAACGGTGTGCATTTCAGTGTTGTTTATGAAGAAACAACAGTGTGTCAGCTTGAAAAGTTCAGATCCAGTAAATTGTCAAAATTGGGGTTGGATTTACGCTATTGTTAAGCAGAAGAAGCATGGGCTGGAAGCTACACCATGGTCTAAAGTGTGCTAATGGTATATTAAAAATTATGTAAACAGAATTTAAAATATTGAAGTGTATGTGTTTGTTATCCCAGTTATGTAATGTTTGGAGCAAGTGCTTTTTGTATTTTTCTAATGGCTGCCACCTCCTGCAGGTAAGAATGGGTCTCTGTTGCCTGGCATTAGTCCAGCTCCCTTCTCCCAGCACACCCAGCATCCCTCCCAGGAGCTGGAATCTAAACAACAGATCTGTCCTGGAATCCACTATAAAGTAAGGAACGGCAAAATCCTGTCCATAAGACCTGATCGATGATATTTGGAAAGGGAGATCTATTTCTGAACTGTTTCATTTAGCTCACATGCGACCACCACATAGGTCTGTATAACATGACGGGGGTGGGTGGGGTGGGGTGGGGTGGAATTAAGGAGATGAAAAAATGCTCCTGAGATGTATTTAAACACAACAACGTATTTTGTGTGCTATAATCTGGCCATGGAATTTTTATCTACCTTCATAGAGCAGTTGTGTTTATAGCAATACTTATTGCATTAAAGGGATGTGCTCTATAAGAGAAAAAAATGCAGCACGTGACACGGCACAGGAGAGTATGGAGGAATGCAAAGTGGCTTTGGAGAGGGAGAGGAGATGAGAGCCAAGTGAATGCCTGGCATGCCTTTGAATCTTCAGATTTCCACATGGGCAGGTGCTTTGCAGCCTCCGTGTGTCTGAGAGCAATTAAAGGTTTATGTGCTGTTCTTTGAAAACCAGGGAGGGAGGCAGGCGAAGAAGAGGTTGCTGTTGCATTAGTAGTGAAGGGACAAGTTTGGTTACAGGAAGAGGACAGTTTTGGCTAGGCGAAAGAGAGCTTTAGGGCAACCATACTCTGATAATATTCCCCACCCCCCATTTATTTTTAATCTCTATGCTCTGGATAGAATAATTTGCTTCATGCATTATAATGAAGGACACTCACCTGGCTCCATCATTACATATCTTCAGGTGCCAGGCAAAAACATTATTTTTTCATCAGGACTTTGGCTTTTAATTATCTATGGCCTTTTTGCATGAGTGGGATGTTTTAATCAAGTTTTTTTTTAAAATAGGATTGTCTCTTAGATTGTTCCTCCCCTCAGTGCTGGTTTTAATGTATGTACGTGTTTGTTTTTTGCTTAAAACACTGTAAGTCACTTTGAGTTGCCATGGCAAACAAGTGAGAATTTTTTAAAATTCGGAATCGATTCCTGCATTGCAGGGGGATAGACTAAATGACCCTTGTGGTCCCTCTCCAACTCTCCAATTCTATGATTCTAAACCACTACTCCTAGGGACGCAGGTGGCGCTGTGGGTTAAACCACAGAGCTTAGGGCTTGCCGATCAGAAGGTCAGCGGTTCAAATCCCTGTGACGGGGTGAGCTCCCGTTGCTCAGTCCCAGCTCCTGCCCACCTAGCAGTTCGAAAGCACGTCAAAGTGTAAGTAGATAAATAGGTACTGCTCTGGCAGGAAGGTAAACGGCGTTTCTGTGCGCTGCTCTGGTTCGCCAGAAGCGGCTTAGTCCTGCTGGCCACATGACCTGGAAGCTGTACGCCGGCTCCCTCGGCCAGTAAAGCGAGATGAGCGCCGCAACCCCAGAGCCGTCCACGACTGGACCTGATGGTCAGGGGTCCCTTTACCTTTAAACCACTGCTACAAATAATAATACATTCATAGGGATGAAGGTTCTGTCTCTGCTGTTTTGTTGCCATTTATATTGCATAAATGCCAAGATCTGGCAATACCTGGATCTCCAAGCCGTCACCAGAAATTCAGGTTTTGATCTGAGGTGGAAGAACAGGTGATGCTGCTTCCGACTGAGTTGTGGGTGACATTGAAAGGCCAACTACATATTTCAAAAAGCACCTTCCTTGCAAGTGGAAAACAGTGGCTGTGGCTGGACCTGAGGGCATTGCTAGGTCCTTGGGCCACACTCTAGTAATGCCCCTGACTGTACCCTCTCTGTGTGCAGTACTATTCAAACAATGGTGCCCCCCACCAGACCCAGGCTGCTCTAACTCCTCCCCCACCCCCCATTCTGCTTAGGGTAGTGGTCTTAGGGCCAGACCAGATGGGGCATTAATTTCCTCCAGCCAATTAATGTGCATCTTTTTGTGTGTGTAGGCAGCAGCTCAGGAGAAGCCTGAGCAGGTGGAGGTGGGGAGGGAAAGTTAATTATTTCTCTCTCTCCCACAGCCCTGACAAATATAATCTCTGAGGCTGCTATTTGCATTTCAAGGGAAAGCTCCGTTAGCACCAATAAGCTCTTGCAACTATGACAGGAGCTGTCCAGCAGCTCTTAGACAAGAAAGGAAGACCCTGTGGAAGCTGGAGTTCAACTGCTTTCCCATGCATTGAGATCCCCTCCCCAATAAGTGCTTTCTTATTGCTGCTAGGTGTCCTTATGCACCAAGATTTTGACAACCTATAGGGAGAGCCTGGGAGACAGTAAATACTTGGTTTCCCCCAAAACCTTTGACACAAGCTCTTTTTACACATTACTCACCTGTAGGACATAGGGAAGCAGGTGGCGCTGTGGTCTAAACCACTGAGCTTAGGGCTTGCCGATCGGAAGGTCGGCGGTTCGAATCCCCGCGACGGAAGTGAGCTCCCGTTGCTCAGTCCCAGCTCCTGCCAACCTAGCAGTTCGAAAGCACGCCAGTGCAAGTAGATAAATAGGTACCGCTCTGGCGGGAAGGTAAACGGTGTTTCCGTGCACTGCTCTGGTTCTCCAGAAGTGGCTTAGTCATGCTGGCCACATGACCCGGAAAAACTGTCTGCAGACAAACGCCGGCTCCCTCGGCCATTAAAGCGAGATGAGCGCTGCAACCCCAGAGTCGTTCGCGACTGGACTTAACTGTCTGGACTTACCTTTTTAAGGACATAATCTTGTTGACTCTAGACTGAGGGTGTGCTTTGAGCTCTAGCCGCATTGCTGTGTCTTCTTTCTCCATTTCAGTGCATTTCAGTGTTGTTTATGAAGAAACAACAGTGTGTCAGCTTCAGCTCACATGGAAGAGCTCTGCATAGTTGGGATGCCTGATTGTGTGGGTGTCTTGATGGTGTAACACCCCTGCACACGAGTAGGCGCTTGTGCATAGGGGTTTCCTCACAAACAGCAACAGTTCAACAGTTAAACTAGCTATCCCTTGGACAACCTGATTCTAACATTCTTAAATAATAAAAAAAAGAATGCATAAAATTAACTGTACATTTAAGAAGAAACGCATGCTCTTTTTCAAGCAGGTTGCTTCAGCAACCCCCTGTAGAATTTCTAAGTTGTCTACTGCCAGTAATTGAATTCTGCGCAGTTCTTCAATCTTTTTTTGATCTTCCAGTCAACAATGCAACACAAACTGTTCTTATTTTAGGGAGTCGTAATTGGATAAAATTGATGGAATCTTTAAAACCAGGATTAGCTGCTGCACAATAGAGATATTTAATGAAACACACTGCGATATTGTGTGCCCTGTGCAGATTCCCCCACAATTTGAGGTTGGGTGAGTGGTTAGAAACAGGAGTGGCAGCCAGTAATGCAGAACTCTTTAGCAAAGGAACTCCACCTGGGGAGCTTGTTTCTGTCTGTTAGGAAGTTTTTTTGTTTTTTTGTTTGTTTGTTTAGACTTTCCTTTCCAGGAAAGCATTTATCTGAGAATTGTTGATGTTGTGGCAGGCTGGGACTGGGCTGCTGTTGGAAGCATATGCTTTACATAAAGTATTTTAATAGTTTTATTGCAACAGTTGCTATTATGTATTTATTTTATTTTGCAATTATTGTGAGTTACTTTATGAACCCTAGTGATCAAGAGTAACCCTGCTCATTGCAATTCATCCGCAGCAAATGATTCCCCACCCCAACCTGGCCAGGCTGTGTCCCAAGAACTGCTGGTACCACTGACAGCGCAATGCAGATGGAATCAATGGCAGGACAGGTGGGTGATGCAGAAACAAACCCAACAGGGCATTCTCAGAATTGGCTCAACCTGCATTGAGAAATGAGTCCCCGCCAGAAAAGGTTTCTGACGGGAACTGTGACAAGATAAACCCGGAAAAAGCCAAGATGCCAATGGATGGGTCTGACATGTGGGTGGAGACCGCTGTTGTCAACCCTCCCTTTTTTTTGCGGGAAACTCCCTTATTCCAATGCCATTCCCCACTGCTATCCCGGATTGTTGATATCCCTTAAATTTCCCGGATTTCAAAGGAAGCAGCTCCTCTCCCTCCCTGCCGGCCAGGGAGGCTCCTCAGCTGCGTTGCTCGGCTGCCAATAAGGAGTCTGAGACCGACTGGGGGCGGAGCTTGCATGCCTTTTGCAGCCAGACCCTCACGCCCAACCAGACAGACAGCCTGCCTGCCGTCTATGCACTCGCTCTTTCGCTCACCTGTTTGCGCGCAGCCTCTGGAGCGCAGGGTGGCGAGGCTACTTGGTGCCATTGCACCGCCCTTGCGGCATCCCTTATTTTCAAATCCCAAAGTTTGAAAAAATCCCTTATTTTCAAATCCGAAAGTTGACAGCTATGGTGGAGACGTCACAAGGCAGGAAGCATAGATTCTTCCTCAGGGATGGAGATGACTTGCACAAAGTACTAAGGCCTCATACCAAGCTGATTTTACTCACCAGGGATGTTCAGTGTATTGCAGAATGGGAAGGAAATGTGTGTTTTCCTAGGCAACCCCATTGCTGAAAACTTAGATACTAAGTCTGTTGCTGTTATAAACAACAGGTGCACTGAGGTGAGTTTCACTGATGCAGTGGAGGGCATGCGCCTGATGCGCAGAGCAGGAGGGCTACGAAGGGGGAGAAGCTCACCAGGTATGCTCAGGAGTTTGTTAACACAGCTGTTGCAGATTTAGCTGTGGCTAGTGGCTCGACACTAAATGGGACGCGGGTGGTGCTGTGGGTTAAACCTTTAAGCATATAGACTTTTGAAACGGATTATATTCATATGCTGTTTTTTCGTGAGTTTATACCAGATTATACACAGATTTTGGTCCTGTACATGCATGTGTTTTCATTATTTATATCTTGAGTTATCAGAATTAATTCCTGCCAGCCTGTTACGTTTGTTGTTTGGTGGTTAAACCACAGAGCCTAGGGCTTGCCAATCAGAAGGTTGGCGGTTCGAATCCCCGTGACGGGGTAAGCTCCCGTTGCTCGGTCCCTGCTCCTGCCAACCTAGCAGTTTGAAAGCATGTCAAAGTGCAAGTAGATAAATAGGTACCGCTCCGGCAGGAAGGTAAACGGCGTTTCTGTGCGCTGCTCTGGCTCGCCAGAAGCGGCTTAGTCATGCTGGCCACATGACCTGGAAGCTGTACGCCGACTCCCTTGGCCAGTAAAGCGAGATGAGCGCCGCAACCCCAGAGTTGGTCACGACTGGACTAACGGTCAGGGGTCCCTTTACCTTTACCTTAGTGGCTCGACACAGGCCTTGGAATCCGGAGTCTTGAAAGGGGTACAGGGTTTGTCCTCGAGGGACGGCAAACCACGCCCAAAGGCTGTAAGGGTAGACACTGTTTCCTTGGAGAAGGAAGCTGAACCACGTCCAAAAGCTGAGTGTGCCTCAGAGAGGAACGAGGCTAGGCCCATCTTGGCTTCTCAGATCACTTGAGCCTGTTGGGCTTCATGCTCCAGTACGCTTTTCAACCAGTCTAGAAGTGGCAGCCCAGCTATAGCCAGCCAATTCCATTGTTTACTAGGAGATGTCCTTTTTCATAGAATCCTAGAGTTGGAAGGGACCCCCAGGGTCATCTAGTCCAACCCCCTGCAATGCAGGAATCTCAGCTAAAGCATCCAAGGCTGATGGCCATGACTATCTGAAAAGATGTACTCCATGAGTTGTTTTTGTTTCCAAGTTATGTTTACGATGTTGCTATTGAAAACTAATAATAATAATAATAATAATAATAATAATAATAATAATTTTATTATTTATACACCGCCCATTTGGCTGTGTTTTTTAAAAAAACATATTAACCCCCCCCAGCAAGGTAGTGTCACACAAGTCTCATGGGGGGCGGGGCGTGTGGTGCACCATTGTCCCCATCCTGGCTATAGGACCAGCTGGAAGCACTGAAGAGCACTAGGTTATTCTCTCTCCAGACTTCTCCCCCATGCTGATGCTTAAACAGCCCCCCCCTCCCATGTTCTCATATTCTTAAGTGTCTTTCTTTGTCTTCCTTGTCGGAGAGAGTGAGTGAGAAGCCATCACGAGCACAGACACAATAAATATAGGAAAAGGGTTAGTAGTCCAGCACTGCAGTTCAATTAGAGAAGCTCCTTTTAAAAATCACTGCCGCCGCCTCCTCCTCCTCCAGAAACAGGCAGATCCTGGGGGGGGGGGGGGCTGGCAAGACAATAAGGAAAAACCAAAATTGCAGGCAGGGCTTTTAGGGGCGGAGGCGGGGAGTTGTTTTGCTCCTCGTGTTCTTCTCCAGCATCTTGCTCTTCCGATCTTTTCTCTTCCTCTCCCTGAAATGAGGGGTTGGCTTTTGTTTAGCATTTTACCCCCCTCCTCCCTCCCTCCCTCCCTCCCGCCAGCCATGCTTCTCTGAGCTCCGAGTGCACAGGCTGGCATCTGCTGTGCTCTCTCCTTGCTCTCAGCATCTCTCTGGAGCACGATTACTCCACGCCCTGGGTGAAAGCGGGAGAAATATGTGCTGAGATGACATTTCGGTTATACATGATGCCATTAAAATATGATAAGAATGCTATTAACATTAATAATCCTTTTCATTGTATCATTTAGGGAGCAAAACAAGCCATTAAATATTACAGAGACATTGGTGTTTTGATGGCTTTGAGGAGGGAAACATTTGGACTTATTTGTCTACATACTTCCTCTGGAGACAGAGAAACCCCAATGTTATTTCTGCAAATGGTGTGCTGCCTTTCTGCATCTCCAAGGAGCCTGGCATGGCCAAGGCAAACCTCAAATGGGCTGGGTATGAGGTGGGCGAAAGAGTGGGCTTCTGGCTCTGGTCAGTGGGCCAAATCCTTCTCTCCTCCACCTTTGGTGGGCCAAGCGGGACAGGGGGGTGGAGTCCCCTGTCTGTCAGTCACCGTTGATGAATTTATCAGCAGAGACTTTTTGGAATGGCGCTTTTGCTCAAAGAGAAGAGCGTGTCAGTGATAGTTATGGGTGAGCTTGTTTGGAGATTCTAGCAGGGGAGCGCAGCTATCGTATACCCTTGACCGAAGAACGGTACACTCCTTCTATCTGGGATGGTCGTCCTCTTCCACCGAGGGCACAGCTTCGGGAGGGACGCACATGGAGCGGTGAGGGAGGAAGGGGACACCCACCTAGCCAGCCAGATCAGCCGAATCAACCCTGGCGATCAATGGGGAGACAGATGTCGCAGCCAGATCGCCCTCACGAATGTGCTGGACTCTATGGACCACATGATCCTGGATTGTCCCCCCCTCTCTTTTTTAATTTTTTTTTAAATTTTATTTCACAAAATTATAATATACACCCATACAACCATATCAAACAGTCACACACAAAAGTTATACAGAGTCATACAAAAACATTCAAACAAATCCCTCCCCTACATACGTAACCCCCTCCCCCACCCCCCCAAACATTTAAAATTACTTCCTGAAGTTCATCCTCAGGTTTTCTTTTTTTCTTTCCTCCTTGTTACTTTGTGGTATATCAAATTCATAAAATGCAATATTTAAACAACCTATTTGGTAACATAACTAGTTCTTATTTACAATTTCATTTCTCCAAATTATATGTATCAATCTAAGCAGATCGTTAATTCCATATTTACTCCTTCCTTCTTTAAGTATTCTTCCATGTATTTCCACTCTCCATTAATTTTTTGTTTTGTTATGTTTCTAATAGCCGCAGTCATTTTGGCCAAATTCATAAATTCTACAATTTTTACACGCCACTCCTGTATCGTTGGGATCTCTTCCCCATTCCAACATTGTGCTAGTAATAGTCTAGCAGCTGTGCTCGCGTATAAGAATATGTTTTTCCTATCTTCTGGAATGTTTCTGGAACATTCTCTAATATCTTCCGAATTGGTCCTTCAATGTCCTCAATGTGGCCTAGTGCCCTTTTCAATAACCAACTTACGATCCAGTTCCTGCTGAGGGATGATTCCTCTGCCCTCACTAGAGCTATGGCTCAATATCTGACTAGGGTTTTTGAAATCAAGGCCAGTATATCTAGCCTGACCAATAGTGACTAATGAGGATACTTTTATCCTTTTCTATTTATTGCGTGCTTTCAGAAATATTATATTATATAGAAATATTATATAAATAGATGGTTTGTATGTCTCCTTTTTATATATGCCAATAAAGGTGTTGAGTTGAGATAGCTATGGGCAAATGGAGCCAGATTGAGAAGCAGACCTATGACTGTATCTGAAGTCCTTAATCTCACAAGTGATGAGTGTAGGGCCAACTCTAGCAGGGGAGCACAAGTACCTACACAGCAGTTTGATTCCTCTGTTGTTATCGGAGCTGCTAATGTGCATGCCAGCCAATGTCTCACGCAGTATTTATTTGTTCATTATTCATTTTTACAAATACCATACTGAAAATAAAGACACGCACCCAGAGAGAGAGAGAGACCTACAGACACCTACAGACACATATATGTGGGATATGTCAGTCGAATCCAACATTCTAAGAGAGGACTAACTGCCTCTATGTGACAGTCAGTTTGGTCCGTTGGTCGGTTAGGCTGCTGCTGATAGAAGTGTTACCGTAAGTAGTAAATGCTCTGATGGAGTCTTTTTAGGACTCACTAATATCTAATATATAGTTCATATCTTTTGTAACCTAAGTATGTACTCAATGAATCTGATAGTAAACTAGTTTATTTTGTTATCATTCAGATTCATGTGTATTTTTCTTTTAAGAGGGACAAAAGGGATTAACAACCAAGAAGGCGGGAAGGTAGAAGACATAATTATTAAAAGGACTCAAACGAGTCAGCAATCCGCTTGCTGCTGTGTAAATTTCACTAAAGTCAGCATGGGTTTCTGAAAAATAAGTCGTGTCAGACTAATCTGATCTCATTTTTTGACAGAATTACAAGCCTGGTAGACAAAGGGAACACTGTGGATGTAGTCTATCTTGATTTCAGCAAGGCCTTTGACAAGGTGCCCCATGATATTCTTGTAAATAAGCTGGTAAAATGCGGGCTAGACAATGCTACCATTCAGTGGATTTGTAACTGGCTGACTGACTGAAACCAAAGGGTGCTCATCAATGGCTCCTCTTCATCCTGGAGATAAGTGACTAGTGGGATGTCACAGGGTTCTGTCTTGGGCCCAGTCTTATTCAACATCTTTATAAATGACTTGGATGATGGGCTTGAGGGCATCCTGATCAAGTTTGCAGATGACACCAAATTGGGAGGGGTGGCTAATACCCCAGAGGACAGGAACACACTTCAAAATGACCTTAACAGATTAGAGAACTGGGCCAAGGCAAACAGGATGAATTTTAACAGGGAGAAATGTAAAGTACTACACTTGGGCAAAAAAAAATGAAAGGCACAAATACAGGATGGGTGACACTTGGCTTGAGAGCAGTACAAGTGAAAAGGCTCTAGGAGTCTTGGTAGACCACAAACTTGACATGAGTCAACAGTGTGATGCAGCAGCTAAAAAAGCCAATGCAATTCTGGGCTGCATCAATAGGAGTATAGCATCTAGATCAAGGGAAGTAATAGTACCACTGTATTCCGCTCTGGTCAGACCTCACCTGGAATACTGTGTCCAGTTCTGGGCACCACAGTTCAAGAAGGATACTGACAAGCTGGAACGGGTCCAGAGGAGGGCAACCAAAATGGTCAAAGGCCTGGAAACGATGCCTTATGAGGAACGGCTTAGGGAGCTGGGTATGTTTAGCCTGGAGAAGAGAAGGTTAAGGGGTGATATGATAGCCATGTTCAAATATATAAAAGGATGCCATATAGAGGAGGGAGAAAGGTTGTTTTCTGCTGCTCCAGGGAAGTGGACACGGAGCAATGGATTCAAACTACAAGAAAGAAGATTCCACCTAAACATTAGAAAGAACTTCCTGACAGTAAGAGCTGTTCGACAGTGGAATTTGCTGCCAAGGAGTGTGGTGGAGTCTCCTTCTTTGGAGGTCTTTAAGCAGAGGCTTGACAGCCACCTGTCAGGAATGCTTTGATGGTGTTTCCTGCTTGGCAGGGGGTTGGACTGGATGGCCCTTGTGGTCTCTTCCAACTCTATGATTCTATGATTCTATGAAATTTAAATAAGGAAACGTTTAACCCTGCTATATTATATATAAACGCTCCTACAATATATACCGTACATACCTATGAATACAAATGCAAACACTTTTACATACATAGATTGAGTGGGTTCCTTCAGTTTAATATAGAAATCTTTTTTTATGTTCCACTCTCTTTTCCGCTGGTTGAAGGCAGGGAGCTCTTAGGGAGAGAACATGCTTGGCTGTTTCAGGATCTCCTTCTCCTGCCCCTGCCTTTTGTCACTGTGACATTGCTCTCTCCTACCTTTTCCTTCCAGGGTTTGTATTAGGAAGTGCTCTTGGTTAGGTTGGCCTGGGTAAAATAGGAAGGGTGACCTTCTACCAAAGGAGGTGGTGGGTTCTCCCTCACGGGAGGTCTTCAGCCAGAGGCTGGGGATCCATCTGTGGAGATGCTCTAGCTCTGCCCTTATGTCTTGTGTATTATTATTATTAATAATAATAATAGTAATAATAATAATAATAAATTTTATTTATACCCCGCCCTTCCCAGCCGAAACTGGGCTCAGGGCGGCTAACATCAATAAAATTACAATAAAGTATAAAAGAAAGAAAAAACAATTAAATACAGGTTAAAATACAATTTAAAATTTAAAATGCCGCATCATTTATCGCCCATAATCAAAACCATAAGGGGAGGAAACATCAGACTGAGTCCAACCCAAAGGCCAGGCAGAACAGCTCTGTCTTGCAGGCCCTGCGGAAAGATGTCAAATCCCGCAGGGCCCTGGTCTCTTGTGACAGAGCGTTCCACCAAGTCGGGGCCAGTACTGAAAAGGCCCTGGCCCTAGTTGAAACCAGTCTAACAACCTTGTGGCTCGGGACCCCCAAAATGTTGTTATTTGTGGACCTTAAGGTCCTACACGGGGCATACTAGGAGAGGCGGTCCTGTAGGTACGAGGGTCCTAGGCCGCATAGGGCGTTAAAGGTCAAAACCAGCACCTTAAACCTGATCCTGTACTCCACCGGGAGCCAGTGCAGCTGGTAAAGCACTGGGTGAATGTGGTCCCGCGGCAAGGACCCCGTAAGGAGCCTCGCCGCGGCATTCTGCACCCGCTAGAGTTTCTGGGTCAGCTTCAAGGGCAGCCCCGCGTAGAGCGAGTTACAATAATCAAGCCTGGAGGTGACCGTCGCGTGGATCACTGTGGCCAGATCAGGGCGAGAAAGGAATTCTACTCTATGCTCGCCTTATAATATGGTTCTGGCAATAGCGAGGTGACTGACTGCTACCAGAGAGTGAAGATAAACTGGAGGAGGAAGTGTCTTGCGGGAGTCAGAGAGGTCAGAAATATCTGTGGGTTTCTTTAACACCTTCTCTAATGATCTGTCAAAGACAGTAAACAGCAAAGCTCACTGTATGGCACGATGAGCTTGACCTGCTGTACTTTGTTGGGACTGTATTATTCACAAATACTTGGAGACTTGTGAGAAGATGAAGGGTGTTCTTTTTAATGATTCCCCCCCCCAAACAATGACTGGCTGGAAAATCTTTAGTTTCAGTGACGAAGAACCAGCCACTTGATCATGTGATCCGGGTGCCCAATCATGGAGCAGTGAACTGCCAAAAAAGCCAATGCAATTCTGGGCTGCATCAATAGGAGTATAGCATCTAGATCAAGGGAAGTAATAGTACCACTGTATTCCTCTCTGGTCAGACCTCACCTGGAATACTGTGTCCAGTTCTGGGCACCGCAGTTCAAGAAGGATACTGACAAGCTGGAACGTGTCCAGAGGAGGGCAACCAAAATGGTCAAAGGCTTGGAAATGATGCCTTATGAGGAACGGCTTAGGGAGCTGGGTATGTTTAGCCTGGAGAAGAGAAGGTTAAGGGGTGATATGATAGCCATGTTCAAATATATAAAAGGATGTCATATAGAGGAGGGAGAAAAGTTGTTTTCTGCTGCTCCAGAGAAGCGGACACGGAGCAATGGATTCAAACTACAAGAAAGAAGATTCCACCTAAACATTAGAAAGAACTTCCTGACAGTAAGAGCTGTGCGACAGTGGAATTTGCTGCCAAGGAGTGTGGTGGAGTCTCCTTCTTTGGAGGTCTTTAAGCAGAGGCTTGACAGCCACCTGTCAGGAATGCTTTGATGGTGTTTCCTGCTTGGCAGGGGGTTGGACTGGATGGCCCTTGAGGTCTCTTCAACTCTATGAGTCTATGATTCTATGAACTGTGCAAACAACCAGCCAAAGGGAAGAGTTCCCAAATAAGTGTATTCACGTGATTTATTCATAAATGACTGCAGACAACAAAGGCCCGAGCAGATAAAAGAATGCAAAAACCCAGAAAGAGCAAGAAGGTTAAATTCTCAGTCCATTTCCCCCTCTATGAATAAGATGAACAGCTCCAATAAACAGCTACTTAATGACATTCAGTGATGTAACAAAAGTGAAGAGAGATCAAAGAAGCAGATAGGAGGGGACAGGTGAGTCTGAGATGAATTATGGATGAGAAAAGAAAAGAAAAGAAAAGGAGAAAAAAGTGGATCTTTTTGCGGTAGAAAACACTGCTGGGTGATTTTATTCTGGTTGCAGTTTGTGCAATCCATTGCTTATGCTGCTTGTATTGCAACCGCAGTAATAACTTTTACTGGTATTTCTTTTTCCAAATAGAGTTTCTGTCTGGGGCACAAGTGGCTGGAGTGACTTCGAACCAGGCTTGGATCTCTCAAATTCACAGGGTCGATGTGCGGGTGAAAGCTGCACCTGTCCTCTTTGTTTTTTTAAAATTATTATTATTTTTAGTTTTTTTAAATTAACTATTCATCTTTAAACATTACACAACAAAAACACAAAATCCAATTCAAAACAAAATTCAAATTCACAAGCACAAGCACAATATAACAACAATAAAAGAAAAAAGAAAAAGAAAAGAAAAGAAGAAAAAGAAAAGAAGAAAAAGAAAGAAAAAAGAGTAAGAGCAGAGAAAAAGGGGAAAAAATGCATATATTTTCATATAAACAGTCTTACAATGCAAGGGTTCAGATATTAAAATTTAACTATACATCAACCATCTTGTTCATTATCTTGTGTGCCTTGCATTGCTACCATTCCACAAAAGAAAAAAGAAAAATATGCCAAGTGTTGACTTCCACCTGACATATAGTATTTTAACCAACTTTTTTGTCTGTCTTTGTTAGAAGGGCAGGTTAAAAATGGCATCGGGTGGAAGTCAACATCACACGATGGTGAATGTGCTCAAGCATTTCAGCTTGCTGGAAAGAACAAGCTCCCCCCTCCTCGACCCAGGTGCTTCTTGGGGGGTTATCTCGACACCCACACCCCTGAGCCATTTTCAAGGGGTGCAGCGGAGGCACGAGGGGGGGGGGGAAGGAAAGTCCTGTTGTTCCAGCAGAAATCCTTTTGTAGGGCTTCTGCTGATGGGGCTCTTCAGATGAACTGCACCCAGAGTCTGCAGACTGTCAAATACTGCCAGCGACCACGTAGTATGAAATCCTGAATATTCAATAATGGTGAATATTGAGTGCCAATTACTGAACGCCGTGGTGTGTCTAATGCCGACAAGTGGATGCGTAAATTTCCACAGATATTCAATATCTAGATCTTGAGATAAGGGTTTGCTGGGGGGAATAATTCATTTCAAGCTGCACCAGCTGATGCCTTTCATACAGAGTGCTGACCATTTTTGCCTTAACAATTCTAGGAGCAGGGTAGATCAAAGAGGCAGGGCCTGGAGCAGGATAAAGAGTTGAGATCCTGGAAGGAGAATGAACACGAAAAGCTTTCTGATTGGTCTCGTGGCTGGCATTGGTAGATTCAGCGAGCCAAGCCCATATATTACTCGCAGTGCTGCAACTGCTCAAAGCTGCAACTGGTTTAAGTTGTTGCCACGTCACCTGTCTCCTTCCCCTGAACAGAACATGTGGTGGAAGGAAAGGGATTGCTAAGGAAGCACCTGAGCCCTGCCATTTGCGTGTCGAGGTCCCAAACCACCCCTCAAAATAAATTCACACTTCAGACATAAATTTTGGTTTTGGTTTTTGGCATGAATTTGGCCACAACTTTATTAAATTACAAGATATGTGAGTGGTTGCGTAGGCATTGGTTCAGACTATCTGTCCCCTAAGGACAGAACTGACATTTGTCAGTAAAGGGGGAAAACCATCCAGGTAGAGAAAGGGGGCCGGATGTGTCTGACCCTCCCCTCTTCCCACAGGCTCCCAGGGCTCTTGCGTGGCCCCCGACCAGGGGATATGGACAAAAGCATGTCGAGCCCCTGGATTCCTTTAACGGAATTCCCCACACACCACCATCAATTGGAGAGGCAAATGCAGTCAACAGTCCCCTCCTCCAACCAACATAATAATAACCAATGCCTAACCGCCAACCTTACAAGTTGTGACTAATTGCTACGCAGTAGGCGAAAACCAGATGGCACCAGCCAATCAGCCAAATGGAAAAATTACTACCAGGACCCTGCCCCAACAGCAGACGACCCATGACAGGCATAGGAAGGTCAATACAGAGGCCTAAAATTAGGGAGGGAGGGTGGGTGATCCGAAGCACGCAGCCAAAGAGGGAGATCACGCTGCATGCAAACGCTGGGCTGTCCATCATAAATGGCAACATATAATTCTCCCAACAACACCCCAGGGTCCAATCACAGAAGTGGCCATCCAAACCAACCCGCCCAGCAACTAAGGGGTAGTTTGCTAGCCCCCACCGCAACACGTGCTCTCCATGATGGAGAACCCGCTTTCTCAGAGGGCAGCTTGTATGACAGTGTGCTACAGCTGGAATTCAGTAGCTCTGCTCCTTAGCGCTCATGCACAGCCTATGTAGTTGAAGTGCAATTGAAAAGAGCGCTGGCAGCTTTCCACCAAAAATGAACATTCCAGCTATACAAAATAAAATCTGGCAACCCAACCAATTTTTGGTTTTTACACCAATGAAATAAAATAAAATCTAGCGATTCCTTTAGCAGAAGGTGTTAGTTGTTTGTTTGTCTTAGAAAGCCAGTTTGCATCACAGTTTCCTAAAGGAGAATTCCTTCCGCGCCTTTGTGGCTGAGAAGCCTGAGTTCTAAGACGAAGCTACCAAGCAGACAGGAAAATGACAGCCTTTATCATCAGAACATGGCAAGTAAAAAGGACAGGATACAAGCCCTAAAGCTGAGGCTAGGGGATGACCCGGAGTTGCCATTGTCTAGCGTTCTTTGCAGGTTGTCACCAGCAAAGAGGGAAGAAGATTTAGCTTGTTGGAGCCACAGCTTAAGCTGATAAAAAGTACATTTGAGTGACAATTGTCAAAGGTTCCTTATTCCTCCTCCCAAAATACCTTGCAACATTTCAAAAACGAAAATACAGCTGTGTGTTTGTGCCAGTTTTCACAGTGAGGATTATGGCCTGCTTCTCCACCCTCTCACTGTTACACATCTCTGAAGACTCTCCTTTGCCTCTTTCTCATTTACGATGCAGCAACTTGTCCTGTGCTCACTCTTGAAACAAGCTGCTATGACATTTTGCCTTAAAAAAATGCAGTGATATTTATTAACAGATTTCATCTTGCAATGGATTTGTCTGTACATGCTGTCAATCCGTGCACCTCAGCTGCAGTCAGCAACATGGACTGGAGGTGCATTTTAAAGGATGGAAGAGAAGCCGTGGACCAGCCCTGCCCCTGCCCATGTACCAACTTCAGGATGCATTTGTTCCTCCTACTCGCTCTGGGAACCAAAGAATGGCAACCTCTTGCAACATGGTTGTTTCTTCATAGGTAAAGGGACCCCTGACCATTAGGTCCAGTCGTGACCGACTCTGGGGTTGCGGCGCTCATCTCGCTTTATTGGCCGAGGGAGCCAGCGTACAGCTTCTGGGTCATGTGGCCAGCATGACTAAGCCGCTTCTGGCGAACCAGAGCAGCGCACGGAAACGCCATTTACCTTCCCGCTGCAGCGGTTCCTATTTATCTACTTGCACATTTGACGTGCTTTCGAACTGCTAGGTGGGCAGGAGCAGGGACTGAGCAACGGGAGCTTACCCGTCGCTGGGATTCGAACCGCCGACCTTCTGATTGGCAAGCCCTAGGCTCTGTGGTTTAACCACCCGCGTTTCTTCATAGAAGCCTCCAATATCTCTTAGAAAACAGAATAGGGACAATGATTTAGGGGGGTCAGTCATCAGAAATCGGGGACTACCCCAGTACATGCGAAAAAGGATAGGTGGAATGTGTGTATTTCACAGAGCATAGCTGAATGCTCCCAAGGTCATAATTTTATTCATTTATTTATTAAATTTGTAGACTGCCAGTGCTTTTTCCTGGAGGTACTTAACAGTACACAGTGCTGGCAGCTTCCTCCCTCCCAAATCTATCTATCTCCCTCCATAGCTGTCAACTTTCGATTTGAAAATAAGGATTTTTCCAAACTTTCAGATTTGAAAATAAGGGATGCCAAGAGAGCGGTGCAATGGCACCAAGTAGCCTCGACACCCTGCGCACCAGAGGCTGCGTGTGAACGGGTGAGCGAAAGAGCGAGCGCGTAGATGGCAGGCAGGCTGGGCTGTCTGGTTGGGCGTGAGGGTCTGGCTGCACAAAGCATGCAAGCTCCACCCCCAGTCGGTCTCAGACTCCTTATTGGCAGCCGAGCAATGCAGCTGAGGAGCCTCCCTGGCCTGCAGGGAGGGAGAGGAGCTGCTTCCTTTGAAATCCGGGAAATTTAAGGGATATCAGCAATCCGGGATAGCAGCGGGAAACGGCATTGGAATAAGGGGAGTTTCCTGCAAAAAAAGGGAGGGTTGACAGCTATGCTCCCCCTCTCCCTCCCCCCCCCTCACACACACTCTTGGTCCCAACTGCGCAGCTGCACTAATAATAATAATAATTTATTATTTATACCCCGCCCATCTGGCTGGGTTTCTAGCCTTAGAGCCAGACAACAAGTTTGGAAAGTGCCAAAGTGAGCAGCAGCTCAATGTAGCAATCTGGAAAGAGGAGCCTCTAGCAACAGCCAATGGCTCTGCTCCAAAGCGCGTCTGTTAAGGGGAAGGAAGAGCAGGTGAAGGTGTGTGAATTAAAAAGAGAGCGAGAGGCACAGAGAGATCAAGCCACCTGGGGGCAGTGCTTAGGAACACTTAGGTGCGCTTCTGTTTGGGGAGAGAAAGGGCTGGAGGGAGTCTTGAGAAAGGAAGTGCGGGGATCTCAGGGCAGTTCACAATGTCAAAATGCAAGATAAAAACACAAAAAACATAATAAAAACACAACGAAAGAACACAAACCAATAACACCCCCTTTCCCACAGAATGTGAAAAGATCTGCGGTGAAATTCTGGTGGTGTCCACACCAGGTGCCAATGTGTTTGTGGGTCATTGCTTCTTGTTTGTGTTCTTGTATACCTTCATATACAAATCAGTTTTCAATTTTAAAGCTCCCAAATCGATTTGATGTTGCTTGTCCACCCTGTTGGGTGGTGCTCTATGGAATGTATTTGCGCCGGTGTTTTCACTTCTCTCTTCAACTTGGGCTTTCCCACCTATCACACATTTTGGAAACCTGAGGTCTGGTGTGGCCACGTGTGCAGGTATTTGCCTGTGCCCCATTAAAAAAATATATATTATTGAATACACACACACCAAGATTTGCAGAATTTTTTTTTTAAAGGTTTGTCCTTTCTAAGTCAGCAAAGGATTTGGAGTTGCTCACATGGAAGGCTTCAGCCTCCTTCCTGCCCCTTTATTTTCCTGCCTCCTCACATTTTACTTTTAATACTGCTGTTTTGTGCAAGAGCACTTTTGCACAAAAGAGTTCTCTTAAAAATAAAAATACCACAGATCTGCCTTCAGCAACAACCAGGCTGCATCCTTTTATTTAAGTTGATGGAACCAAAATGATCGTAGCGGGTGTGGCAATAGATGGCATTCACCCACTAGAGAAAATATGCCATTTTATATTGCCTTTTCTTTATTGGATTATCTGAAAATTGGAAAAGAGAAAGGCATTCAGTTGGCATGGAAAAAGCCCATACAGCTCACCAAGGTTCAGAGGGCAGAGCCTTCTGCAGCCTGAGAAGACCTCTGATGAGCCATCCATTTCCTGACCTTTGCCAGTGATGGTACCCTCAAATGTGCCTCCACAGCTGACCTCAGATCCTGGGCAGGATTGTGTGGGGAGTTGTGTTCTTTCAGTTACCCAGGTCGCAAGCCATTTAGGGCTTATGGACATTTGGCCGCCCACAGATATGCATGTCGTTTTGGGAGAAAGCAAAGCAGTGTGGTGTGAGAGCCAGTGTGGTGTAGTGGTTAAGAGCGGTAGACTCATAATCTGGGGAACCGGGTTCGATTCCCCGCTCCTCCACATGCAGCTGCTGGGTGACCTTGGGCTAGTCACACTTCTCTGAAGTCTCTCAGCCCCACTCACCTCACAGAGTGTTTGTTGTGGGGGAGGAAGGGAAAGGAGAATGTGAGCCGCTTTGAGACTCCTTCGGGTAGTGATAAAGCGGGATATCAAATCCAAACTCTTTGTGGTCTTCTTCTTCTTCTTCTTCTTCGCTTGAGGACTGAGGGCAAAACCTTCCTTCTGTGCTTGATGGTGACCAGGATCCCATAGGTGCTTCAGTGGTCATGGGGCTGAGCACTGCACTACTTTTATGCAGGGCTTTTTTCCAGCTCACTGGAGCTCAGATCTGGCACCTCTCAGGTGGGCACCATTGCCATTCTACATAAGAGAGCAAGGGAGAAGTTCTTTTTTTTTTAAAAAAAAAACAATTTTTATTTGGTTTTACAATTTTATAGGCATTTCACACTTTTCACAGTCAGGTTTCCTTCCTGACCTTAATTGATATTCCCTTAACTTTGCCTGGGCCTGGCCCTTTTCCAGGCCAGGTCACATCCATATACTAACATTTTCATAAGACTCCCTCACATCCACCCCATTGTTTCCATATTCTTTAAAATTTTAAATCTAAACAGGTTCTAATTCATCTTTCATTACTTCATCTCAAATATTAAGCTTTTACAATAACTTACATCCTCCTCAGCATACTTATGTTTCACTTCAAATACATTTTCCCTTCCGCCTCCCCTCTCTCCCTGGGTACGTAGCCTTGATATTAACTCTTTATCTTATCTTAATCATATATAATCTTATTATTGTCTCTTAGTCGTTCCTTTGTCGTGTCCATGGTTCTTGTCCAGAAGTCCAAAAACAGAAGAATATTTCTGCAATGTCCTCAGCCTACCCCAGTCGGTTGTGCTGTCCAATACCATTGTCTCTCTTTTGTAGCAATCTCCAAAGTTCCTAGCCAAACCTCCTCTCACATGGTCAGGCCCTTTGAATCTTCTTTCTGCTGCTTCTTGTTGAGATTAATTTTGCTGATTTTCCTTATGGTTACTTTCTTGTTGCTGCATTTGACAGCTCCAGTTTTCCTGTGTTTATAAAGTTTCCTCTTGCAGCTAGGTACTGTTGATTTCTTCTCCTTCTTCGCAAGGAGAAGTTCATGGTGAGCTCTGGCGCCTCTTTTTCTAGAAAACAGCACAGCTTGTAGGTCTTTGTGACATACAAGCTCATTTTCCACACACCTAACATCCAACACAATGACAGACATTTTGCTAGTATATAATAAAAAGTAAAGAAATTCAAGAAAGCTCAGAAGCTCAATGAAGCATGAGATAAGAGCCACATTCACTCTCAGTTCTGATATAATGTACCTTGACTTTAGTGAGACTCTTGACACAGTTCCTATGACAGTCTCATAAGTAAACTCAAGAAGAAACTGCCATCACGTTGGGTACACAATTTCTTGATAATTCACACTAACAGAGCAATTATGGCTGGATCAGTGTCAAAGAAGAAGGCTATATGAGGCAATCCTGGGTCTAGATCTGCTTGACATTTTTATTAATGACTTGAGCTGAAGTATTAGAGAATATGTGTATAAAATTTTTGGACAGAAAAAGTGGAAGGGAGAGCAATGCCCTTTTGAGGACATGATTAGCATAAAAATACCCGTGATACATTCAAGGGCTCATATAACGAATGCAGAAAAGAAAAAGCTTAGTCCTGACGAATGGAAAGTTTTATATCTAGAAAAGAAAGGGGGAAAGTAAGTGTGCCTGTAATCAAACCCTGGTGTTGGAGTGTGGGTTTAGGATGCTGCACAGCCCCCTCTTCTTCGCTGGCAGAGAGGGGAGCACCGCTGTGGCGGAGAGGCCTCATAGTTGCCCAAATGGGTGATAAGCTTCTGACAGTGGTCCCTCTGCCAGCAAAAGCACCAGATGTAGGGCATTTCAGGGTGGGGTTGGGGTGTGCAGTCATGGGTTTATTGTTTATCACATTACCGGGTATGTGTTTTAATTCCACTGGAGTGGGAAGTGACAGAAGACAGGATGTTTTGTCTTACTGTGTTCCCTGAAGTGGGACTATTGCCCTTTGTTCTTTCTCTTTGCTGCCTGATGCTAGAGAGAGGGAGCCATGATGAAGTGCTATGTGTGTAGATATGTAATAAAGTAGATTTAGCCCATAGCTGTCAACTCTCCCCTTTTTTGGCGGGAAACTCCTTATTCCAATGCCGTTTCCCGCGGCTATCCCGGACTGTTGCTATCCCTTAAATTTCCCAGATTTCAAAGGAAACAGCTCCTCTCCCTCCCTGCCAGCCAGGGAGACTCCTCAGCTGCGTTGCTCGGCTGCCAATAAGGAGTCTGAGACGGACTGGGGGCGGAGCTTGCATGCCTTGTGCAGCCAGACCCTCACGCCCAACCAGACAGCCAGCCTGCCTGCTGCCTACGCGCTCGCTCTTTCCTCACCCGTTCACGCGCAGCCTCTGGAGCGCAGGGTGGCGAGGCTACTTGGTGCCATTGCACCGCCCTCACACAGCATCCCTTATTTTCAAATCCGAAAGTTTGGAAAATCCCTTATTTTCAAATCTGAAAGTTGACAGCTATGATTTAGCCTACATGCTGAGTTGCTGTGGTCTGTTACGCAACTGCGCAAGCTCTGTGGATCCCTAAGTGTGCAGGTGTCTTCTGGCACCTGTCACTGTGATGTTCGGGGAGAGGAATGCCTAAAAAGCCCAGGAAGGAGGAAACTTGCCAGTCAGGCATGTCTCTGCCGAGGTTCTACATGTGAGTAGAGGCCGTTTTCTGACACAGGGTGCCAGAAGCTTTGATTTGCATGATCTCCTAATAGGCCTGATCTTCAAGCCTCTCAGGTGCAACAGCTTAGAGCAGGTGCAGCAGAAAATGAAAGAAACATCCTCACCACTCACATCTTCTGCCCTGGTAAGCAAGAGCAGAAAGAGCTTTGGATGTGGCAGAGAATCCGCCGCTCTGTACATCTGTGGCCGTTAGGATTGTTCTACCTGTCAAAACAGGGTGAGATTAACCAAAGGCAATGAAAACGTCTGAAAATAGAGCTGTGCGTATACAGTGCCATAAAAAAATATGCCACTTAGAAAGACGTCAGTTGTTATCCCAGTACGCATTATCAGAACTTAAGAGTTCTGGCTAGAATGTTTGGACTAAGACCATGTATGAAGCTCACTGGGTGACCCTGGGCCAGTCACTGCCTCTCAGCCTAACCTACCTCACAGGGCTGTTGTGAGGATAAAATAGGCAGTGGGCAAACTGTATTTGCCACCTTGAGCTCCTTGGAAGAAAGCTGGGGTATATATGTAATAATAATAAGAGCATTATTGCTCTTTCTTGAGCGCAGGGACCAAGGCCAGTGAGAACAGAGAACTGGTGGAGTCAGAGGAACAAATTTGAGAATTGACAAGAAGGAGAAAATCTAATTTAATGCCAACCCCATTCCATTCCCCAAAGGCACAGGAGTAGTAGAAAAGCAAAGGAACCAGGAAAAGGGTGGAAGGGAAGCCATATGGTATATGTATACATGTTGTATTTGGTACAAAGTTATAAGTGGGACAGGGGGAGGGGAGGGAGGGGGAGGGGTTAAATATGCTCTCTTTTCCTGTTTTTGAAAATGCAAATAAAAAAATAAATGGAAAAAGAAAAGAAAAGAAGTTCCCCCCTGATTTTGTGGTTTGAAAATCTCTTATATATCCTAGCCTTCCCGTACCACAGGCATGCATGCCACCCAAATTTTAGATCGTGCCCTTCAAGATCTAAGAAGTGGCTGTTCTTCAGTAGAATCCATTCTTTCAACCAACATAAACATGATGCGTCAAAATATAATAGTAAGCCAGGGAGAGCAAAACCACCTCTCTCTTTGGTATTGATCATAATTTTATGTTTTATCCTGGGTTTTCTCCCCTGCCAAATAAACCTAGATAGATCTTTCCTTGAAATGTCATTCCTTGAAATTTCAAATGTCATTAACAATAGGAACTGTCTGGAAAAGGAATAGCATTTTGGGAAGTGTGTTTATTTTTTAGCTGAGATCTTGCCCAGCAGAGACAGTTGCATTTTACTCCATATTTGCAGATCTTTTATTTATTTATTTCCAAACCTTTACATGGTTATCATTAAAGATGTTATGACCGTTCGTTGTTAACTCTAGAGGCTTCATCCTCTCAGAAGGCCAACAAAGGTGCCTCGTACAGCTACCTTGGGGGTGGCAGGAGGGGAAGCCTCCACCTCTCTCATGCTGAGGCCAAGACAAGGAGATCTGAGGGCTGAACAAGTGCAGGCCTAAAATGTCTCCTCAGAAGCAAGTGCCATTGCACTGGAAGGGCATAGGCTCAATGGAGACATCTCTATGGTGTCCTCATCACTCACCCTCTCCTCCTCTCCAATTTCATTCTCTGCATCTTCCAAGGAAGCTTCTATTTTGAAATATACTCGGAGTCCTGTAGTGGTTTCATGCTCTTTATTGCAGCTTGTAAAACAGTGAACAGTGACTCAAAAAACGTCCCCCCCCCTCTTCCGGTTGGCGTGCCGGAGATGGCGGTCGGGGGGAAATGTCGCTCCTGACATTCCCCCGGCCGGACCGGGCAAAGGGGTGCTCGCGTCAGCGTCGCGACCCCCAAAACCCCCGGGAAGGGCGTCCCGGGGTCCGGAGGACCCGCAGGAGCTCGGACGCCGGTCCCGATCCCAGGGAGCTCTTAGCGGAGCTCCCGGGAGCGATCGGGCGGCGGAGCTCTAGGGCCCGTTGACAGCCCCGTCCGGCGAAGCTGCAGGACCGTCACCCCCGAGCGCGCCGATTCCTCTTAAATTCAGAATTCGGAACTGTAAGTAATCTGCAAGAAAAAGTTTTAATTTTGATCTAATCTGACCTGGCTCGAGGACGAAAATACGGAGGTCCGTCCCTTGCCATTGTGTAACAACGACAGGGCATTGTTGCACAGCTTGAGAAGTATTGCCTGGAATTTGACACTTTGTTTTGGAGATTTAACCCTTGCGCCTCCCCCGGTCCAAGGGGGCAGATGAAGTTACCTTAAACTTTATGAATGAGAGGATTATTTTGGTGTTTTGGAACTTTTGAAAAGTTTGTAAAAGTTTGGAAAAGTTAGAAAAGAGTTATTTGCTAGAAATGGCGGCGAAACAGGATGTGGATTTGTCAACATTGCTGGAGGAATTGAAAAAACTGAGAATGGATTACAATGCTGGAGTGAAAGAACTGAGAGCTGAGCTGGCTACAGCTGGGAGCAGCACTGTGACTGAGATAAAGCAAAGTATAAATAACGGTTTGACTGGTCAGGATTTACAATTCAACCATGGGAACAGTGTACTTGCTGAGCCTAAACAGAGAAAGCCTACCCTGAAGAAAGCCGGCTGCAAAAGATTCATCTACTTAAAGCAAAGAGCTGTTGTCATCATCAGGAACAAGAGAAAAAATAGAAGAATAGTTAAAGAACCACAGCTCATCGACAAGCAGCGGAGAGGAAGTCGTGACAATCTGGACCAAATATGGAAGGGAAGGCCAAAGATTTTCATGGACATGGTTTTGGATGTAACTCTGCAGCAAGGACAATGGGTTCCAAAGTTGGAGCCCGCAGGAATAGGATGAACACTTATATGTAGTAACTGTTTTGTGACCTACTGGTTTTTGAACACGGACTTGGCAGGACTTGATTACAGTATGATTTTTGAAAATAATGATATAAGATTGATAGATATTTTAAATGATAAGTAATTTTGATGTTGAAATTGTCTGCACCGGGATTGGGGGGGGGAATAGGGATTTGATTAAAGTAAAAGATAAGAATATTAAAGATGTGAGTGGTTGGTAAGCGATTTGAAATTTGAAATTGTGGAAATGTTAATGATGTGGAATTAGAAACCTGGTAAGAATGTATGTTATGATAAAGGAAAACAATGAGGGGGGGCGTGAGGAAGTCATCAGAGATTGTAGAATTTGTATGTGATCTGGCCTGAATCGGGGCCGGACAAAAATTGGAAAATCAAATAAATATTATTTTAAAAAAAAAAAAACGTTCCCCCCAAAACGTCTGCTATATATACACAATGGGTCCCGTCTGATTGGTTAATTATGGGCTGCTCCTGTAGGCCAATCAGGTTGCGGATTCACTTCATCCAGGAGCCTGATTGGCTGCTTCTGCAGGCCAATCAGGTTGCTGATTCACTTCATCCGGAATCCTGATTGGCTGCTCCTGTAGGCCAATCTGGTTGCTGATTCACTTCATACAGGCGCCTGATTGGCTGCTCCTGTAGGCCAATCAGTTCAGTACATAACATCTTTATTGCTCCGTTTGTGGGAAGTCCCTCCTGCAGCCCCATGCCTTCCCCATGTCTGCCGGTACCCATTTTAAGATCACACTAGCAATTCCCTTCCTATCCCTACACAGAGTGTCTCCCTGAATGTTCTTCAAGGCTCTACTCACACTGCCCCTTTGCTCCTGTAAGGCGCTTCAGCTGCTGCATTGCATTTTTTGTGGCTTTCTCAACTAGCCTCTCTCTCCAGGATTAGTTTGTCGCAATCTTTTGCTCTACTTTAACTGATAGCCAACGACAATATTGTGCATTCCACCTAATCGCCTCTCCCATAACACTGTGAATTGCAGTGTCCTTAGCTGGCGAAATAGAGATTTCTCTTTCTCCTCCTGTTCAAAACACAATTTCCTCCTCCGGCTGCTGCATTCTTCCACATGGTGTTATATTGTCCCCATTTTTAATCTGTAAATCACCATCACCAGGAGTGTGTTTGGGTAAAAGAAACAGAGAATGGCGAGGAAGCCAAACAGGTCTGGCATGCCTGAATGGGAGACGGCATGCAGGTTACTGAGAGCTGCTCAGCTAACATCTGCTGGGCTGTGTGCTGGTCCAAGGGCAATCCAAGAGGCAAGGTCTGGGTCCGGTCCGAAGTCAAAGGAGTCTATGAGGGGTCCGTCCGATGAAGCTGAGGCAGGGTGCAGGGCAGGAAACTAGGTGAGGTCAGGAACACAGGCAGGAACCGGCAACCAGCAATGTTGCTCCCACAAGTTGGGGCTGGGGCTGGCCGGCTTTTATCTGCCCCGAGGCATAGGGTGGCCCCGATCCTCTGGTGACTCACCTCTCCTGGCTTGGAGGAGAGCACTCCTCCTGCGGGAACTCAGTTCCCTTCACCTCTCTGCCCTGAGCCTCTGCAGCTCAGGAGAGGCTGGAGGGTTACCGGACCCAGAGGCAACCTCAGCTTCCCCTGACAGGGCTGGGAGTGGAGCACCTGCAGGCAATGGGTCCTCCACCCCATCAGGAGCAAGAGCAGACTCAGCAGATGCCTGCACCTGAGGATCCAGCACAGGTGAGGACCCTTCAGACTCAGGCCCTAGCCCCGGCTCTGCTGGTTCTGGAGGCGGGGAATCCTGTGCAGGCTGGGATCCCTCAGGTTCAGCATCTGAGTCTGAATCCCAGGCCATCACAGGCTGTTGCTACCCCCACTTGCTGGGCTTGGCCCCAGCTGCACAAGGTAATGAGGGGCCGTACCTTTTACTGTTACTTGTGTTTGTTAAAGATTAACAGAGATTCAAAAGGGACAGAGGACATCATCCGGTCACTCTGTGCGGCAGAATGTTTGTTCAGCTATTTTATCTATGCTGAAGAATTGGAGCAAACAGGGATCCCACTTTCAAAACAAGGCTGGGGCGAACCCTTGCTCTCCAATCATTTTGTTACCACTCCATTCTGTCATTTCAAACTACCAGCTTGAACTGCAAGGGCAGGGGACTAAATACCCAAAACAAATTGACACAGAAATAAAATAATTTCCAGAGGGAAATAATCAGCAGAAGCTAGATTTTTCTCTCTACTATTCTTTGAGGAGGTTGTAGCAATTGGCCTGGCCCTATTGAAGAAGAAGAAGAAGAGTTTGGATTTGATATCCCGCTTTATCACTACCCGAAGGAGTCTCAAAGCGGCTCACATTCTCCTTTCCCTTCCTCCCCCACAACAAACACTCTGTGAGGTGAGTGGGGCTGAGAGACTTCAGAGAAGTGTGACTAGCCCAAGGTCACCCAGCAGCTGCATGTGGAGGAGCGGGAATCGAACCAGTTCCCCAGATTATGAGTCCACCGCTCTTAACCACTACACCGCACATGGCTCTATTGTGAGCCATGATGAGCCACAGGGCTCAGGGAGGGGCAGCAGATTATGACCCCTGAACCTGCTGCCTGCCAGCCCACCCTTCGCTACTATGGTTGTGACTACTGCTGCTCATAACACTCCCTTCCACTCATCTGTTCCTTCCTTCCTTCCTTCCTTCCTTCCTTCCTTCCTTCCTTCCTTCCTTCCTTCCTTCCTTCCTTCCTTCCTTCCTTCCTCCCTCCCTCCCTCCCTCCCTCCCTTCCAAGCTGAGTCTGAAGAGGTGTTGCCATCCTTTGGAGTTGACCTAGACCAGGGGTTGCCAACATTTCCATAGGTGCTAGTTACAAAAAGAGCGGGACGCGAGTGGAGCTGTGGGTTAAACCACAGAGCCTAGGGCTTGCCGATCAGAAGGTCGGCGGTTCGAATCCCTGCGACGGGGTGAGCTCCCGTTGCTCGGTCCCAGCTCCTGCCCACCTAGCAGTTCGAAAGCACGTCAAAGTGCAAGTAGATAAATAGGTACCGCTCTGGCGGGAAGGTAAATGGTGTTTCCGTGTGCTGCTCTGGTTAGCTAGAAGCGCTTAGTCATGCTGGCCACATGACCCGGAAGCTGTACGCCGGCTCCCTCGGCCAATAATGTTAGATGAGCGTGCAACCCCAGAGTCGGTCACGACTGGACCTAATGGTCAGGGGTCCCTTTACCTTTTAGTTACAAAAGGTCTGTCATGGGGTTGGGGGGAATCACACAACACAAAATGGCGGCCACGTTTGAAGGAGCAGAAAAAGAAGCAGGACTCCAAAATGGTGCAGGCATACTCCACACACCCCCACCACCACTGGGGAAAAGGCACTTCCATCAGCCACAGCTGATCTTGCTCATAAACAGTAGCCCTTTGCACATTTCCTGTGTTCACAAGAGAGAGTGGGTGTCCAGAAGGAATGGTGCAGAATTCCCTGTGAGCCGGATTTGAAGGGCCTAATTGAATAGCTGGAAACAGACACCTCACTTTGTTTTGTTTTCAAATGTGGATTTAAAAGTAAATCATGATGGTAGCTCTTGGTTCAGTCCCTGACTGCTGTGTCATTTCAATGCAAATGAAGTAGCTAATGGCCCATCAATTAGCCATCTCTCCACAGGAACTCTTTTGGGACTGGGGAGCTTGACACTTACTGGTAGGAGTGAGACTGGTTTATGCTTATTCGAAGTAAGTCCTGCAGAGTTCAGATGGGCTTTCTCCCTAGTAAACATGTAAAACATAACATTCTTAAGGTTTGCAAGGCTGCCTCACATTGTTTCTGAACCATCAAGGAGATGCACCAATGGAAGAACACAGAAATATTTATGGCAGGTGGTCCTGGGTAGTTCAAAAGGATATTGTCTGCTAGAACCAGAGCCATCAAAAGCGAAGGGTGATCCCTGACATCCCAGTGGTGAAGTCTGCCCTCCTGACTACCCACCCACCATGTAATAACTGTTTCCAAAAGTTGGAGGTTCATAAACTCCTTAAGCTGGAATGTAGGCTATTTTCTCTAGACCAGGCATGTCCAACAGGTAGATCGTGATCTACCAGTAGATCACTGGGCATCTGTGGTAGATCACCGGTAGATCAGTGGCTCCCCCCAAAGAAGCTAAAAAACTTTGGCTCCCCTAAAAAAACCTCAACATCTTTGCCCTGCACCCCTAAAATGACCTGAACCACCCAAAACAGGGCTTTCCTTCCTAAAAAAAGCCTCAACGTTGCTTTCCTTCTCCCTAAAGAAGCTCAACAACTTTTACGTAAACCCCCCAAAACAGGGTTTTCCTTCCTAAAAAACTCGACAACTTTGACCTGAACCCCCCCAAAGGGGGTAGATCACTGCCAGTTTTTAACTGGGAGTAGATCACAGTCTCTTGGAAGTTGGCAGCCCCTGCTCTAGACTGACAGTGCAATCTTATGCAGCTCTACTCAGAAGTAAGTTCCATTTTGATCCATTGGACTTATTCCCAGGTAAGTCTGTGTACAGTTGCAGCACTGATAAGATTATATTGTACAAGGCCCAAAGAAGATTTGGTCGCTCCAAATGGTACAGAGTCCAGTATGCAAGTGGCAGCCATCCCTTTGGAAATACACTTTGGCAAGGAGAGGACAAGACAGACAGCAGCAGGGGCGTAGCAACGGGGGGGGGGGGCGGGCCGCCCTGGGTTCCACCCCAGAGGGAGGTGACACTTTTTAAAAAAATTTTTTAATTTTTTTTAAAATTTTAACTTCATTAAAAAAAAGAGATAATACACACACACACACACACACACACACACACACAACTCCCCACACCTCACAAAGTGGCGCCATCAGAGGGGGGTGACACTTTTTATTTTTTTTATTTTTATTTTTTTTATTTTTATTTTTTTATTTTAACTTTATTGAAAAAAAGAGATAATAGACACACACACACAAAACCCCCACACCTCACAAAGTGGCACCATCAGAGGCGGGTGACACTTTTTAATTTTTTTTTTAAAAAATTAAATTAAAGTGGTGGGGGTGACAAAAAAATTCCGCCCCGGGTACCACCGGGGCTTGCTACGCCTCTGGACAGCAGCACCTAGTGGGCAGCCATGAGTGTAGCTGGGAGGGAGGCAGGGGGCAATTGCCCCCCCCCCCCCAGTCAAGTAAATCAATAAAAAATACTTTTGTAATTAAGGGATGTACCGGTCAGTTTGGGACGGTTGAGCGGGTATGGAATGGAAGAGCAATGGAATAGGGTGGAGGGAAGAGACCTTTCTTTAACCGACACATCTTAGGACAGAAACCGACAACCTGTCCTGTCTCTAGTGTCCATTCCTGTCAGCAAACATGGGGGTGTTCAGTGTAGGGGAGACTGAGAGTTTGTCCACACATCTGCTTGTCCCTTAGCTTCCCTGCCCCATGGGAAAACCTGCTCTTTACTGCTGAATCAGAGCAAAGGTCGGTCGGGTTTTCCATGGATTGACATTTGCTCCGATTCAGCAGTAAAGAGTGGCTCTGCCCAGGGAAAGAAGAGAAGAGTTTGGATTTGATACCCCACTTTATCACTACCCGAAGGAGTCTCAAAGCGGCTCACATTCTCCTTTCCCTTCCTCCCCCACAACAAACACTCTGTGAGGTGAGTGGGGCTGAGAGACTTCAAAGAAGTGTGACTAGCCCAAGGTCACCCAGCAGCTGCATGTGGAGGAGCGGAGACACAAACCCGGTTCACCAGATTATGGGTCCACCACTCTTAACCACTACACCACACTGGAAAGTGCCAGGGCAAACGGAAACCACAGCCCCATGCTTTCTAGGCATGGGGCAAGTGGACAAGCCCTGAGCCAGGACACAGAGGGAGGGGGATGAGCAAACAGGATATGCTGGATTTTGAAGGGATTGTTTATGAAGACTTTTCATGGGAGCCATCCTGGTGGTGACAGGTGCCTTGTTGCAACCCCTGGTCTAGACTCTCAAGAAGCCCACTCCCCTATTTAACTTCCAAGGCCCACCCCTCACTGTGAGGACGGATCCGCCAATCCCACTTCATTTTGTTTCCAGGTCAGACAGAGATTTGCCTTATTAGCTCAGGAACTGTGGTCAAATGGGCAGCTCTGTCCTGAGGTTGCCGCTATCCCTCAAGGTAAGGAGACCGAGGCTGGAGACCCAAGTTGACTCCTCCCTTATGAACAGAGACTCTGGATTTTGCACTCTTGCTTCCTGCAGCTTCCTTGAACTGCTGCTGTTGCCTTTTGGCTGGGAGCTTGGAACAAAGTATTTGTGAAATTAATTAAGACAACAGAGGCCTGAAGAAAGCAAAAGTTAATTAGTTACGGCAATCAGTTAGATTTGATCCAAAGGAACAAACAAAGTGTTAGAAGCATGTCACTAGTGGGCTGCTTCTCTGGAAAAGGGATTATGCGGAGATTTCCACCAAAGGGGGATGGCTTTGTACTCCTGCTCCTTGTGTAATTGGGGATTTAGAAGCAGCACAAAGAGTCATTACCACAAAATTTCTTTGTAAGAGGAAAAAGTTGACATTTATGAAGCACAGGAGGGAACAGCAAAACAAGGCAAATCAATAGGCATGTACATCAGCAAGAGGCCACTTGGAGGAAGGCAAGGGATGTGGGGAGAGCAGTGCTGGGAGCGGCTCTGCCTGCTCTTGGGCATGCATTATAGGAAGGTAAGGGACACAGGATGTTGCTCCCCACAGCAGGGCCCAGGGCACCAGGAAAAAACAATCCATTGTGCACAGAAAGGGTTTGCGAGAGCAAGCTGGGCCGTCTGCCTCAACGCCATTGAATCTGGAGAGATGGACGAAGAGCATCCCTCCTTCACCTCTGCTTTATGCTGTTTGTTTCTCTGCCTGATAATAAGAAGAACTGAAGGGACTGTATTCTTGCTAGCAGTGAACAGGGAGAGGGAAGAGCAGGCTCCATAAAAACAAAACAGACCAAGCTGGCTCCTAAAAAGTGGCTATCATGAAGTACACACAGAAAGACTGAAGAAAATGTCTAGGCTGTGAAGAAATGGGTCAAATTTGTTCCACTGCAAGACTAGAAGAGTGTGCAAAATGCAAAACTGTTTCAAGATCATCTGCAGAAAGTGTTCACAAATTGTGAGTGCCAACTTTGCAACAGGAAGCTGCAGATATGTACCGGTAGCTAGTAACAGATTGACCTTAGCAGATGGAACGCCATACAGTACTTCAAAAAGCGTCCCCAGTTCGTTCTTGCTCATCAAGCTGCTGGCAGGTAAGTTCCACCTCTCCCCACACATCAGTTGGCTGCCCTGTAACAAACACAGGGCCCAAGGGCCTCTCTGCAATATTGTTCATTCAATAATGTTTCTGGGTGTACAAAGACCAGGAGGGGGTATCTGTGTAACAGTGCACTTAGTTGCAAAGCTAGCGAGGCTTGAGTCATTGCAAGCTATTTGTTATCATGCATCTAGCAAAAATGAGCTTGGCAGGGAGAAGGCAAGGGAAGGCAAGGGATCTTTATCAATGACTTAGATGATGGGCTTGAGGGCATCCTGATCAAGTTTGCAGATGACACCAAATTGGGAGGGGTGGCTAATACCCCAGAGGACAGGATCACACTTCAAAATGACCTTAACAGATTAGAGAACTGGGCCAAGGCAAACAGGATGAATTTTAACAGGGAGAAATGTAAAGTACTACACTTGGGCAAAAAAAATGAAAGGCACAAATACAGGATGGGTGACACCTGGCTTGAGAGCAGTACAAGTGAAAAGGATCTAGGAGTCTTGGTAGACCACAAACTTGACATGAGTCAACAGTGTGATGCAGCAGCTAAAAAAGCCAATGCAATTCTGGGCTGCATCAATAGGAGTATAGCATCTAGATCAAGGGAAGTAATAGTACCACTGTATTCCGCTCTGGTCAGACCTCACCTGGAATACTGTGTCCAGTTCTGGGCACCACAGTTCAAGAGGGATACTGACAAGCTGGAACGTGTCCAGAGGAGGGCAACCAAAATGGTCAAAGGCCTGGAAATGATGCCTTATGAGGAACGGCTTAGGGAGCTGGGTATGTTTTGCCTGGAGAAGAGAAGGTTAAGGGGTGATATGATAGCCATGTTCAAATATATAAATGGATGTCATATAGAGGAGGGAGAAAAGTTGTTTTCTGCTGCTCCTGAGAAGAGGACACGGAGCAATGGATTCAAACTACAAGAAAGAAGATTCCACCTAAACATTAGGAAGAACTTCCTGACAGTAAGAGCTGTTCGACAGTGGAATTTGCTGCCAAGGAGTGTGGTGGAGTCTCCTTCTTTGGAGGTCTTTAAGCAGAGGCTTGACAGCCACCTGTCAGGAATGCTTTGATGGTGTTTCCTGCTTGGCAGGGGGTTGGACTGGATGGCCCTTGTGGTCTCTTCCAACTCTATGATTCTATGATTCTAGGGGGTAGATCTACCGGTAGTGAGACCTCTCCACAGCCCCATTGCAAATCCAGACTTCCAGTCCCGTTCAGCACTAAACCCATTGCCACAGAATGACAGAGCGAAGGGCCAAACTTCCTTCTCCAAATTTGGTGCTGCCCCGACTTCCCTCAATTAAGCATAGCCTGAGAAGGAGATGCTGCACACATTCCTAGCATTTCCCCAAGCAGAAGCTGCACTCTCAGTTTGGGAAGGAGAAAGCAATGAACTTCTCAAGCTCTGTTCCTTTTTAAAAAGATGAGAGCATTGGAAATACATCGTTTTGCCTCTTCCAGTCTTGGAACTGCTCTCAGAAAGGAGTCTGGTGGGCATTGATCCTCCGCAATGTCCCTATCAGAGGTGGCATGACTACTCATGTCAGGATGGTGGAAGATTTGCTCCCATAACAATTCACACATGAGCAGAAGAAATTCCATTGTTGTTGTTTATTTACGTACATACATTGCATAGCATAGCATGGCATTGGACTGCATTGCATACACTGATTTTTCTCACCACATATCAGGTACCCATGGCAGCTGATAAGAAAACCTAAATTCATAACATACCACATTTAAAATTCAATAAAATTGCAATAAAACAAAATTAATTGGTTATATGCATGCAGTTTAGGGACGTGGGTGGCGCTGTGGGTTAAACCACAGAGCCTAGGGCTTGCTGATCAGAAGGTCGGCGGTTCGAATCCCCGCGACGGGGTGAGCTCCCGTTGCTCGGTCCTGCTCCTGCCAACCTAGCAGTTCGAAAGCACGTCAAAGTGCAATTAGATAAAATAGGTACCGCTCCGGCGGGAAGGTAAACGGCGTTTCAGTGCGCTGCTCTGGTTCACCAGAAGCGGCTTAGTCATGCTGGCCACATGACCCGGAAGCTGTACGCTGGCTCCCTCGGCCAGTAAAGCGAGATGAGTACCGCAACCCCAGAGTCATCCGCGACTGGACCTAATGGTCAGGGGGGCCAATACCTTTACACATGTAGTTATATTTATATTAATTTGTTGTTGTTGTTGTTCAGTCGTTCAGTCGTGTCCGACTCTTCATGACCCCATGGACCAGAGCACGCCAGGCACGCCTATCCTTCACTGCCTCTCGCAGTTTGGCCAAACCCATGTTAGTAGCTTTGAGAACACTGTCCAACCATCTCATCCTCTGCCGTCCCCTTCTCCTTGTGCCCTCAATCTTTCCCAACATCAGGGTCTTTTCTAGGGAGTCTTCTCTTCTCATGAGGTGGCCAAAGTACTGGAGCCTCAACTTCAGGATCTGTCCTTCCAGTGAGCACTCAGGGCTGATTTCTTTAAGAATGGATAGGTTTGATCTTCTTGCAGTCCATGGGACTCTCAAGAGTCTCCTCCAGCACCATAATTCAAAAGCATCCATTCTTCGGCGATCAGCCTTCTTTATGGTCCAGCTCTCACTTCCGTACATTACTACTGGGAAAACCATAGCTTTAACTTTTGTTGGCAAGGTGATGTCTTTGCTTTTTAAGATGCTGTCTAGGTTTGTCATTGCTTTTCTCCCAAGAAGCAGGCGTCTTCTAATTTCGTGACTGCTGTCACCATCTGCAGTGATCATGGAACCCAAGAAAGTGAAAATTTATATTAATATATGCATATAAAAACAAGATATAAAGAATAATACCCAGCTGGCAACACAACACAACACAAGCAACCATCCTTCTTAAAAGCGACAGCTTGTGAGGGTGATGGGGAGGGGGCAACATTGCGCTTGTGATGTCAGGACACCAGACGGAACCAGGGGTGGAGCCAAACACAGTAGCCACGCAGCTTTAAAGGCCGGCGGCTCCTTTTCTGCCTCCTCCAATGCCACCACTGGCGGGAAGGTGCTTCAACCCTCCTTCCCCTCTGCAGCAGCAGCAGGAGGAGAAGCAGCCGGCCACTAGAGTCATGCTTAGCTCCATGCTTCACCTCCACACTTTTTGGACATTGGGGGGCTGGACCCCACCCCAAAAATATTGTCTCCAAAAGGGTATGGTCCCCAGGAGCTGCCACCCTTGCCTCAAAAGGAAGACCCCCCCCAAAAAAAGCTTGGTGGTGATCTTGCGCCTTACTTCAGAAGATGGAGGGACGTGAAATAGGAAGGAGGCAAAGAGGTGCCCTCTGTGGAAATGCACACAAATGCACACAGTTCTAGCTATGTTGGGAAATGGTCTCTGCTGCAGAACTTGCCAATCTGAGAGGTTATGAAGAAAATACTCTTGTGCGTCTCCTGTTTGTTGCGTGTCGAGGTTCCCAGACAGCACCCCCTAATAATTCACACTTCACACAGTCATTTAAGTTTAAGGTTTTTGGCATTAATTTGACCACAACTTTATTTAAATACAACCAATGTGAGTGGTTGCTTAGGCATTGGTTCCGACTATCTGTCCCCCGCCCTGGGACAGAACTGACATCCGCTAGCCAACGAAGTCAGTAAGGGTAAATACCTATAGGGGAGAGATCAGGAGCTGGGTGTCAGGGCCTCAGCTCTCCCCCAAAATGCTCCCAGGGGCTCTTGCCGTCGCCCCTTGTCGGGGGGTATGGACAAAAGCATGATGAGCCCCTGGATTCCTTTAACGGAATACCCTAGCAGCATTTTTTAGGGGCAGGCCCAGCCAATTCCTTACCCCTAGACCAACCAATTTTAACCAATGCCTAACCGCAACCTTTCCTGCCAACCTAGCAGTTCGAAAGCACGTCAAAGTGCAAGTAGATAAATAGGAACCGCTCTGGCGGGAAGGTAAACGGCGTTTCCGTGCGCTGCTCTGGTTCACCAGAAGCAGCTTTGTCATGCTGGCCACATGACCCGGAAACTGTATGCCGGCTCTCGGCCAATAAAGCAAGATGAGCGCCGCAACCCCAGAGTCGGACACGACTGGACCTAATGGTCAGGGGTCCCCTTTACCCTTTAACCGCAACCTTACAAGTTGCGGTTTAGCCTGGAGAAGAGAAGGTTAAGGGGCGATATGATAGCCATGTTCAAATATATAAAAGGATGTCATTTAGAGAGGGAGAAAGGTTGTTTTCTGCTGCTCCAGAGAAGCGGACACGGAGCAATGGATTCAAACTACAAGAAAGAAGATTCCACCTAAACATTAGAAAGAACTTCCTGACAGTAAGAGCTGTGCGACAGTGGAATTTGCTGCCAAGGAGTGTGGTGGAGTCTCCTTCTTTGGGGGTCTTGAAGCAGAGGCTTGACAGCCACCTGTCAGGAATGCTTTGATGGTGTTTCCTGCTTGGCAGGGGGTTGGACTGGATGGCCCTTGTGGTCTCTTCCAACTCTATGATTCTATGATTCTATGATTCTAAGTTGTGATGATTTGCTACGCAGTAGGCAAAAAACCAAATGGCACCAGCCAATCAGCCAAATGGACAAAATTCCTACCAGGCCCCCGCTCCAAAGCAGGCGACCCCATGACAGGCATAGGAATGTCAATCGCAAAAGAGAAAAGGCCCTGAAAACAGGGCGGGCGGGCGGGAGATCCGTTGCACGCGGCAAAAGTGAAACCTAAAAGCCGCGTGCAGGAATTTAAACAGCTATGTCTGTCAATCATTAACTTGCAACAAGCTCATCTCCCCAGCAACATGGTGAGCCCAATCCCAATTGTGGCCATCCAAACTAACCCGCCCAGCAACAAGAGAGTCGTCCTGTTAACCCTTCCGCAACCTGTGCTCTCCATGATTGGAGAACCCGCTTTGCTGGAGAATTTCCCAATGGACTGTGGCAAGGGCCAGAACTGCCTATTCCGCTCTCTCCCACCCTAAAGGTCACCCTGCCGCCTTCTTTTGCTTCCTGGTAGAGGATGACCCTGCGCAAACTATCAAAAGCTGACAGCACAAAAGCTTCCTGACCTGCCAGTTGTCACTAGGAGTGGACAAGAGACAAACTCTTCTGCAAAACAGGGTTGGGCCTCTGAGACGGGCATGCTGCAGGCAGTGAAGCTACCATTTTATGCCTGAGCATCCTCTGTTATCTCTGCCTTCTCCGCTGCAGTTAGCAACTTGAATTATTTACTCTCCTTCCTCCACCTAGCAGTTCTGTTTCCTTCTGAACAGGCAGAAAGCTTTCTGCTAACAGTGCCTATACCTTGCTCACTAAAGCAAGAACAGAACGAATCTCCCCCTGGGGGGCAACTGCAAGCAGGAGAGCCCCACTGCCTTGGGACACCTGGGAGACACGGCTGTGTGACTCAAAGGATGAATATTGATGACGAAATCTGGAAATTATGACCTGTATATTCTAAGATACATATTGCTGGCATCAGACTCCATATGGTTTAACAAAAATATATCATGTTGTTATTGATGTTTTGGGGGAAATAATGCAAGCTGGGAGATTTCCTGCACGCTTGGTGTAGTTGTGATAAGATAAGTGAATTAGCGTGACACATACAGTATAAACAAGGTGATATTTGTTAAGTTGTCTCAAAGGCAGTGTTACATTCGAACACTCAAATCTGGTAGGACACTATTTAACGGCAGTCGAAATCCTAATTGCATCCAAGTGTCACTCACGCAGTGTTCTGACTGCAAAAAACGTGGCTTAATAAGATCTGACAATTGGCTAAAAAGACCAGACTTGCTGACCTGGAGTGACTGAGGGAGATAGGATAAGAGAGAAAAAATAATGAAAGACTATGGTCTCCCTTTATTGTCTACAACCAGAAATTCAAGATAGATATGAGTATTCCACTGCTGGTGTCTATAATATTATTCTATTGGTGCAATTATTTTTCTGTGTTATTTATTTCACAACATTTATAGACCACTTGATAGTGGAAAAGCTCCCCCACTCGAACCACAGATCAGGCAGTCAAAGAAACTACATAGCCCTGTTGATACGTAGCCCTGGCCGTTCACTTTTAGTATCTCTGCTGTTATAAACAGCACTTCATTACTGTAAGCTCCACGCCCGTGATATATGATGGGAATCTATCAGAGGCCGGCAGCCTGCAGTTTGATGGACTGGGCCTTGCTGACAGACGCTGGTGGGGCCCCCATCACTCACAGCCTGCACTTTTATTTATCATTAAACTCCTGCCAATAGTTTTTTGTTTTGTTTTTTTGTTTTAATAAAGAGATTAAATAAGAAAATGCCAGGCAGTGGGGTAGGGACTGAAGTGTTTATGGGGCCTCTCTGACTTGCATGAATTTGGGGTCGCCCCAATGGCATCACTTTAATTTTTTTAAAATTATGCAAGATACAAAAAGGTGGCAAGAAAATAGCAGCTGCGTTGGAATCTGCACTCTCTGCTAGGTTTGAAGGCTAGAGCTGTCCCTCTATAGCTGCTCTAATAATGAACCTCACAGTAAGGTGATAACTTGAATTCTACTGAATTAGAAGCACCTTTCCTGTCTCAAGACTAGATGATTTCTATCCTTCATATACTGGCTTTGAATTAATAAAAGAGCTCTCTGTACATTTCCACAGTGGCTAGGAATGGCGTCAGCTTTGAATAGCTTTGTAATTGTAAAATATGGTACCCATTTCCCAAGAGCTAATAAAGAACAACTTCTCCTTCTGCCTTCTATCCAGCTTGCATGAATTTCTTCAGATTGCAAAATTGATCAAAACAATTTTTACTGAATGTTTCATTCCCCTGCTCGTTCAAATATGTGGCACATGTTTCAGCGCCATTCTTAGCAGGAGTGTCAGGGATGAGCTCGTTCACCTGATGGGAGAAAACTCCAGCAAATGCAACATCCACATAGAAGGCAATCATTTGAAGACCCACTCGATACAAAATGGATAGACTCCTTCCAGGCAGGCACAAGACACCCAAGAATCCACTTACAAGCCAATGCAAATTTCCAGCTGCCCCAAATGAATTCGCACCATCAGAAAAATCTAATCAAAATGCAACAGCACTGGATAAAGGAGAGTTTTGTATCTTTCCATATATGGAAACTTTCCAAGTATGGTTCAGTCATACACACATGTAACTCGATTTATCTACCGACAAGTATTGGCAAAACTGGAAATGCATCTGTGCTTGTAGTATTATGAAAGTTCAGCCTGAGAACGACGATGTGCCCTTCACATGCGCAAGCAACCAACCACTCGCAGCACAACCCTATGGCACAATCACACTGGCTGAGCAGCATACTAGGAAGCAGCATAAGTTACAGTGGTACCTCTGGTTACGTACTTAATTCGTTCCGGAGGTCCGTTCTTAACCTGAAAATGTTCTTAACCTGAAGCACCACTTTAGCTAATGGGGCCTCCCGCTGCCTCTGCGCCGCCGCTGCCCAATTTCTGTTCTCATCCTGAAGCAAAGTTCTTAACCCGAGGTAATATTTCTGGGTTAACAGAGTCTGTAACCTGAAGCGTCTGTAACCTGAAGCATATGTAACCCGAGGTACCACTGTACTGTAGCTGGTAAGTTATACCAGCAAAATGACATAATGTTGGAATTTCCCCGCTAAACTGGTGGGAGGTTCCAACTCAGAAGGCAAGAATGACGCACGTTAGCAAGGAAATATGACCTTAGTCACAAAGCTGGCTGGGTTAGATATATCAAATTATATTTCTCTCCCCAGGAAATACTGGCCCATCTCAATTCTTGTTTTCTCTTATTTATGATTCCTGCCGTTCATTGTCCTTTCTGGACAGATGCCCCCCAAATGCATTATGGCCTGAGAGGGCCTTATGACCCTGGGCCTATCCTGCTGATTTTATTAATTTTTTTTATAACACTGACACCTCCACTATCTGGGAAGACATGGGAGGCAGGGATATTTCAGAGACGACGGCTGTCCACTGCTGTGCTAAGATGGCTTTCAAAGCCTCATTGTGGTCAAATTTTACTCCCAGAAACTTCCTCACCGTTTTGTGATTTGTGTGTTGAGGACACCAAGCCACCCCCCAAAATAAGTCACACTTCAGACATTAATTTTTGTTTGGGTTTTTGGCAAGAAATTTAGGGCCACAACTTTATTTAAATACAAATCACGTGAGTGGTTGTGTAGGCATTGGTTCGTCTACCATGTCCCTAGGGGACAGAGCTGCCATTGGCAGGAATTAAGGAGACCCTTTAAACTGAGGGGAGTTAAAGAGCCTGGGGGCACAGTCCTCCCTCCCCCCAGGGGTCCCAAGGGGCTCAAGCATGGCCCTGCATTCCCGAATCGGGATCGGACAAACTTATAGAGCCCCTTGGATTCCTTTACCGGAACTCCTAACACCAACATCGGTTTTAGGGCGACCACACCCATCCACCGATGAATCAATGAACCAATGCCTAACCGCCAACCTTACAAGTTGTGACTAGTTGCAATGTAGTAGGCAAAAAACCACTGGCTCAAGCCAATATGCCAGATGGACAAAATTCCTACTAGGCCCCTGCCATCAAGAAGCAGACGACCCCATCACAGGCAAAGCAAGGTCAACACAGAGGCCTAATAAAAAGGGAGAGGAGGGCGGGGAATCTGGAACACACAGCCGAGAGGCTGACTCACCAGCGTGCTGGGGTTATATAGGACCTGGGCTGTCCGTCACCAAATTGCTACATGCAATTTACCCCAGCAACACCTAGCCCCCTCCCACCTGTGGCCACTGTCCACTCCTTCCTCGGACAACCAGAGGGAGGAGGGGGAGGTGCTTTCCTGTCCCAACCACAACACGTGCTCACCCTATAGGTGAACTCGATTTACTTATTTCTGGTCCTCAGTGGTGGAATTTGAATTTTTCTGTATGAACCAGCACAGATTCCTTTGATTCTATAGGGCAGAACCTGACTGATTTGCTCTTTCTGTAGCATCATTCCATGCAGAGTTGTTCATACTGTGCACTGAGAAACATGGCGTTCTTCATTAGGAAGGTCAGAAATGGCAAGCACGCTTCCTCGAAAGTCAGTCTGCCCACCAGTACCAATTCTACTGGGAAAGGGAGTGTCAGATGTGTTTAGGGTACAATCTCACTTCACATAGGAACAGCTCCAACAGGCCTTGGCAACACCTTCAGAGAAATAAGTGTGCACCCTACAACGTGTCACAAAATAAGGGTGCTTAGATTGTGACTGTTGCCCACTATACCTGGCAGGGCTGCAAGAAGATCACAGGGGCAGGATGACTGAGTGGCTCAGGGTTTCTCCCTAGCTTCCTCCCTTGCAAAAATACTGTCGACAAAAAGCATTGCAGTTGTGCAACTAATCAGACTGAAAAGCGTCTTCCTTTGGTTCAGAAGCAGTTCCTGCAGTCACAGTTGTTCCAATACCGGGAGAAAAACTATGTGACCTCCACCAGGTTTAGAATCATAGAATCATAGAGTAGGAAGAGACCACAAGGGCATCCAGTCCAACCCCCTGCCAAGCGGGAAACACCATCAAAGCATTCCTGACAGGTGGCTGTCAAGCCTCTGCTTAAAGACCTCCAAAGAAGGAGACTCCACACCACACTCCTTGGCAGCAAATTCCACTGTTCTCTCCCTACCCTCTTCCTTTGCAAAGAAACAGTGGACACTTACACATTAAGGTAAAGGTAAAGGTACCCTTGAACATTAAGGTCCAGTCGCGGACGACTCTGGGGTTGCGGCGCTCATCTCGCTCTATAGGCCGAGGGAGCTGGTGTTTGTCCGCAGACAGCTTCTGGGTCATGTGGCTAGCATGACTAAGCCGCTTCTGGAAAACCAGAGAAGCACACAGAAACACCGTTTACCTTCCCGCCGGAGTGGTACCTATTTATCTACTTGCACTTGAAGTGCTTTCGAACTGCTAGGTGGGCAGGAGCTGGGAACCGAACAACGGGAGCTCACCCCCATCGCGGGGATTTGAACCGCCGACCTCTTGATCAGCAAGCCCTAGGCTCTGTGGGTTAGACTTACACATTACAGGTATATTAATACTTAGCAACTACGCTGCCATGCTGTCACTATTTCTAATGTGGGCTCATGGCACAATCACTTCACTTCATTCAGAAGCAATAATAATAATAATTTATTATTTATACCCCGCCCATCTGGCCGGGCCTCCCCAGCCACTCTGGGCGGCCACTTAATGTTCCTTGCAAAGTATGTGTAGGATTTCAGCCTGAATAATTAGCCTTAAAGATGCCATACAGGACTGTGGATAAGGAAGTCTCCATAACTGGCCAGACCTATAGGAAATGATGGTTCCCCGATCCCATTTTATTCACTTCTATACCCTGTTGTGATGATAACATAAGAGGAAGGAGACCCATGAATGCCAAATTGAGCTCCTTGGTGGAAATATGGGATGGGTATAAACACACCCACTGACAAAAATAAAAAGTGTCTCTCCAGCTATCCTGTCCCAGATTTTGAATTGGGGGAGGAAGATTAGTTTTGGAATTATTAAAAAAAAAAGGTAAAATGAATAATAAAATGAATCTGGAACACAACCAGCGTGTTCAGGCCTACAAACACTGACTTTTGCATGTACAGTAGGGCCTCAGCAAATCCAATGTGTGACTGTCCACTGGGGAAGGCTTGCCTGAGGTGGGATGCAGGCAAGGCACAAGCCCTGCTCCCATCCAACACAGAGGCTCTGCACACTCAGTTCTCATCTGAACCATCCCTGGCACCATCCTCCAATAAATAGCAATTTAAATTTCCCAAAGTGTTTTATAGTCTTTTTCCTCCTCCCAACCCTGTAATGTTTTTTTTTTTTTAAAAAAAAGCTAGCAAAAAGAACAGGCACCTTGAAAGGCAACAAATTTACTGTGGCATAAACGTTTTGGATTGATCAGATGCATCATTCTTGGTAAGACATGAAGGTTTATAGAATAACATATTTGCTAGCCTCTAATATGCTGCTTGACTTTTGTTTCATTTCTGCTGTGAGCCGTGGCTAGTTCACTATCCCTTTGATGGAAAGGATGTCAGGGTACTGTGCTCAAGAACCAGTGACAGAGAGAAGGATTTTACAGTTAGGCCTCCAGATCCTCTGGTGTGCTTGCTTTTTAAAGGCATAAAGGCAAGGAGGTTCCTGCCAATTGGCTGAAGACTGAAAATGTGCTGGCAGTATTCTACCAAGTCAAAGTGTGATGCAGCGTAAGGGGGGGTTAACTGTTAACAGAACCACCTCCTGCTCACAAACCACAGCCTCCTCCCACAGACTTGAGCAGGGGAGACAGGTTAGGAACAGTGCGCCCCAGAAATAAATGATGCAAGTAGGGACAGCATGTACCTGCCTCAGCAATGAGGAAAATCTGTTTGTATTTAATAGGGTGATTTCGCAAGGCATTCTGTTTTCACAGTCACCAACCTAAAACACACACACACACATACACACAGCATTTTAAAAACCTAAATATAAACAGAAATGCAAAGCCTCCACGCTCCTCTCAAATGCAGAGACACACATTTATACCTGCATTTCCAACTTAAATACAGCACACAGGCAGGTGGAGAATTTTTAAACCTAAAGAGAAACAGGAAGGCAAAACCTAAACACACACACAAACCCTAGAGCTCTCACAACACAAAAGTGTTGGAAGTTGCAACACAAACAGAAGCTGCCACCATTGCTCCTCCCCAGTTCGCAAAACTAAATGCAACTGATTAAAAATAGACAGAGACTCATATCATCACTATCTCCCAAAAATATCCATGAGAAACAAGCTGCTCAAACTAGCAGCCCCGCCCTGCTCCCGGCTAGCTGCAAAGATGGTGCTGAGAGGTGTGTGGAGGCCTGTCCTTCAAGGAAGCAGCTTTGAGCAGGATCAGAGCAGACACATTGGCTCGCAAGTCAACATTGCCAACATGAGAACAGGAGGGCTGGGAAACGGCACAAACAGGGCTAATGGCCAATAGCTCTTTTAAGATAAAAACTTATTGCCATGTGGTGTTATTTCTGCCAGGAGACAGATGAGTCAGACCTCCTGGCTATAGCTGTATTTTTGGATTGAGATTGGCAGAGAGCTGATTGGTCAGTGAACAGGAGATGGACAGAAGCGTCTCCAGGAGGAGCCCTGCAAATTCAAAAGGATTATGGAAGGATGTATGCTGTGCTAGCATGCTGAAGAAGAAGAGTTTGGATTTGATATCCCCCTTTATCACTACCCGAAGGAGTCTCAAAGCGACTAACAATCTCCTTTCCCTTCCTCCCCCACAACAAACACTCTGTGAGGTGAGTGGGGCTGCGAGACTTCAGAGAAGTGTGACTAGCCCAAGGTCACCCAGCAGCTGCATGTGGAAGAGCGGAGACGCGAACCCGGTTCACCAGATTACGAGTCCACCGCTCTTAACCACTACACCACGCTGGCTCTCAATGTCTGGAGTAGACATTAACTGGGAAAGCCTAGATGTGCCTTGCAGTCCAGGACGCAGCCTGATAGTCAAGAGACAGGGATGCACACAAACAAGCCACAAACATCCCCAGCATCCATTCACACGTTCATATGACATTTTTCATTCAGCTGCAATTGGTTTATTTTGCACAATTATTTCTTCCATTTCATCACCAGTTTTTTTATATATATATTTTATTACACTTTAAAAATACGTATTACATATGATTACATACTTCATTTCTATTAACACAAAATCAAAATTAAAGTCAACAATAGTGTGATAGAGAACAGGAAAGAGAGAGAAATGGAAGAGAAAGAATATGTTAAAAGAATAAAGGCGAGGCAAAGAAAGAAGTAAAGAAGATCACACACATCATAGTGCACCGTATCTCGGCCATCAAGAGATGCTTACAAATAAATCACTTTCTGTGTGGGTTATGCAAAGTTAATGAATTTCCAGAGGGGCATCCCCAGTAGTCTTTGGCAGCAAAAGCAACAGAGAGTTGAAAGACCCATCTATGGCTGAGACTCTAACCATGCCTACTCAGAAGCCCCACTGAATTCAAGGCAATTCACTTCCAGATGTGGGAGATGAGTGGGAATATGGATGAGGGAATATTGTTTAATATTTCCTATCCCAGCTTGTGTTAACAAGCTCCAAAGTAGCAGAGATTCTCATCCCCAATTAAACGCAGCAAAACGTGGCGATCAAGTTCGTTTGAACTTCTATAACAAGGCAGATTCCTGGCATATTTCCCCTGGTTCCCCCTTAAAAGTAAATACACAACACATAGCTCTTTGAAAGTAAAAAGGTTTACTCACAGACATTTCCAAGGTTCTACAAGTCTCAGAAAGGCAGGCTAGCTTAGATTAAATGTATATACATGTGGAGACTCTCCTTAAGGGAGGAGGCTCTATCTGGGCCCTCTTGGCTGGAAGCCAAGAGTGCATCTTCTCTTGAGATGTTGCATGATCGAAGTCCCGATGAGGAATGGAAGCTCACCTGTGACTTTGAGTAACTACAGGTAAGGCTACTCCCACCTCTGTTCACACAGAGGAAGTGGTCTCAGTCCAGGTACAGGAAACTCTAACTGGAGGACTGAGACCCCTTGTGTACATTCTAGGAATGTTGTGATTGACTGCACCAGTGTTATACATCCCACACCAGATACGTGGGATTAGGGTTGCATTTTATTCTGCTAGTTTGGTTTCGGAGTTCAGTAAAAAGCTTCTCATCCTGTCTTGTTTCCCTCACACAGGAATTGGCTGCCCCCAGATGGTGGAATCCCCTCCCAAGAGAAATTAGATGGGCTTTCTCCGTGGTGTCCTTCTGCTGGAAGGCTGAGACCTTCTTGCTCAGTCCGGTCTTTGAAAACTAAGGTGCAGATGATGCTAACCACTGGACTGGATTTTAATGCTGGTTTTAAATGTGCTTTAATGTATTTTGGCTACAGTATATGTTCCTGGGATTGAGTCCAAAGCCCAAACTGTGTATAGTTAAAACACATGGGGTTCAATGGCGGGTGGGATTGCCAAAGTATTTCCCCCCCAGATGCCCCCCCTCTCTCTATATATAATTTTTCCAAGTGCGTAAAGCTGAATGTGCACAAGTTAAATGCACATAACTTGTGATCTTACTGTCTTGATTTTATTACTTTGTGTTTTATTGTCGTCTTTTAAAGTATTGTAAACCTTGAATCCCAGCTTGGGAGAAATTAATTAATTAATAAGAGGGATGATAAGGTGGCTCACTAGAACATGAGACTCTTAATCTCAGAGTTGTGGGTTTGAGGCCCACATTGGGAATTGCAGGGGGTTAGATTGGATGACCCTCGTGGTCCCTCCCAACTCTATGATTCCCCCAGGACAGGCAGTTTAATAACATTGATCTTAAAGCAGCACTCTCTCCCTGTGGAAAAAACAAGGCGCTGCAAAATTTGATTGGTTTGATAAGGTTGGGTTTCCATGAATCAGTTAAATCAGGGGTCGTCAACCTTTTTATACCTACCGTCCACTAATGCATCTTTCTTGATGGTAAAATTTCTTTACCGCCCTCCAGTGCTCGATGGAAGGAGGATTCAGCTTGTGCCGTAGAACCTCCTACTGCCCACCTAGAATCCCGAAACGCCCACTATTGGGCGGGTAGGGACCAGGTTGACAACCCCTGAGTTAAATGAACAAATGCGAGACATAGTTGCTGCTCTTGCCACCTCAGATGTCACTTTGCAGGTGCTACATGCATCTGGTTTCCAAGTGGAGCTGGACACTTGTCACCTGCTGTTTCATGCTGGGGCAAGGAATCTCATTCTTGTACAGTCATACCTCGTGTTGTGTACTCTCCATGTTGCGTGCATTCGGGATACGCACCACGGCAACCCGGAAGTCCTCCGTGGAGCACATGCGATGCACGGGAGCGCGCGGGTGCGCAGAAGCGTTCTGCGCATTTCGTGCATGCGCAGAAGCGCTCAAATCGCGCTTCTTCTGGGGGTTTTTTCCGTGTGTTCGTGATACGCACACCCAGGTTACGTAGCGCGACCCCGGAACGGATCGCGTGCGTAACCTGGGGTTCCACTGTATAGGTACTTTGTCTGTAGTCTGTCCTGCGACAGCAGTTGCCTTGTGTCAGGGTAGTACCAGCAACTCCCAGCTGGTTGCCCAGGAAAGTATAAAGACAAGGAAAAGTTTCTTACAGTCCTTTTTATTTCAATCTTTACAGACTATGGATCCCAAATCCACTGCCCCTGTGGATCCTGCCACCTGAGGTGGCCACCTCACTTTCATTTATTTTATTTATTAAATGTCTATACCGCCATTCATCTGAGGATCACAGGGTGGTGTACAATATAAGAACACAAAAATACATAACATAATAATAATAATAATAATAATAATAATAATAATAATAATTTATTATTTGTACCCCGCCCATCTGGCTGGGTCTCCCCAGCCACTCTGGGCGGCTTCCAGCAAACATTAAAATACATTAACAAATCACAGATTAAAAACTTCCCTAAACAGGGCTGCCTTCAGGTGTCTTCTAAAAGTCTGGTAGTTGTTTATCTCTTTGACATCTGGTGGGAGGGCGTTTCACAGGGCAGGCGCCACTACCGAGAAGGCCCTCTGCCTGGTTCCCTGTAGCTTTGCTTCTCGCAGTGAGGGAACTGCCAGAAGGCCCTCGGCACTGGATCTCAGTGTCAGGGCTGAACGGTGGGGGTGGAGACGCTCCTTCAGGTATACTGGACCGAGGCCGTTTAGGGCTTTAAAGGTCAGCACCAACACTTTGAATTGTGTTCGGAAACGTACTGGGAGCCAATGTAGATCTCTCAGGACCGGTGTTATGTGGTCCTGGCAGCCACTCCCAGTCACCAGTCTAGCTGCCGCATTCTGGATTAGTAATGAATGAAAACAATAACTCACTCCCCACAGTTTCAAAAGCCATAAAAGTAAAGGTAAAGGGACCCCTGACCATTAGGTCCAGTCATGACCAACTCTGGGGTTGCGGCACTCATCTCGCTTTATTGGCCAAGGGAGCCGGCGTACAGTTTCCAGGTCATGTAGCCAGCATGACAAAGCCGCTTCTGGCGAACCAGAGCAGTGCACGGAAACGCCATAGATTGTTTAATTAGCCAAAGGCCTGGTTGTGTCAGGATGCTCCTGGCTGGTTGCCCAGAAAAGTATAAGACAAGAAAAGGTTTCTTACATTTCTTTTTTATTTCAGTTTTTGCAGAGAAAGGCTATAAAACCCAGCCTCTTGGATAACAGCATCGTCCCGAGTGAATCACCACCCACCCGTCTCTCCCACTTCCTCATTCTTCATTTTCACTGTCTCCTCTATGGGTGCTGCTACGTGCCCTCTGTCTTTGAGCTCTTTGCTCTCCTACTTTTAAGGCTCGCCGGGTTCTGGGAGATGGAGGGTCTGAAATGCTTTCTAAAGACACTGTGTCAGCTGGGAGTTGTTCTGGCTCACCCATGATTTCCCAGCTTCCCCCCTCATCTGCCTCTGAGCTGTGACCTCCATCAAACCCCTGTTGTAAATCTAAACTGTCTTCCTCTTCCTCCTCCCTGCAAGGGTCAAGCTGGGGAAGCGGTCTCCACCATTCCTCCTCTGCCCAGTCCCTGACATCTTGTGTTGTCTTGAGGTTTAAAAAATAAGTAAAGGTAAAGGGACCCCTGACCATTAGGCCCAGTCGTGTCTGACTCTGGGGTTGCGGCGCTCATCTCGCTTTATTGGCCGAGAGCCGGTGTACAGCTTCCGGGTCATGTGGCCAGCATGACAAAGCTGCTTCTGACGAACCAGAGCAGCGCACAGAAACGGCGTTTACCTTCCCGCCAGAGCGGTTCCTATTTATCTACTTGCACTTCGACGTGCTTTCGAACTGCTAGGTTGGCAGAAGTACATTTGAAGTACTCCTTCAAAATAAGTACATTTGAAAAAAATAAAAACATTAAGGAAAAAAACCATTATGCCGGAGCATTGCTGGGTCAAATCAAGCCCAAAGCTACAAGATACTTCAAAGAGAATCTCTGGTAGGATATTACTAGCAAGCAACAAGTTGTTGAACCAGGAGCATGAAGGCTGCCCTCCGCAGAATACGGACCAGGCGAAAGCAGGCTCTCTATAACCAGGCTTTTGCCTGATTTGGACATCCTATGGACTTTTAAATGTGTTTGTGGGAGAGGGGTTATTGCTTTGCTTTTCATTTGTTTCATTATGTATTTTGTGTTCTCATTTTTTTTATTTTTATGCTGTGAACTGCCTTGTGAGCCTCAGATGAAGGGGTGGAATATATATTAAATAAATAAACAAATAAACAAACAAATACAGTCAAACCTCGGCTCCTGAATCCTCCGTTTTGGAAACGTTTCGGCTCCTGAACGCTGAAAACCCAGAAGTAAATGCTCCGGTTTTCGAATGTTTTTCAGAAGCCGAATGTCTGATGCGGCTTCCGCTTGAGTGCAGGAAGCTCCTGCAACCAATCGGAAGCTGCGCCTTGGTTGTCAAACATTTCAGAAGCCGAACGTTTGACAACTGAGGTTTGACTGTACTGAATGAGGTGTAGCTTCATCTACCTTGTGATGTCACAAGCTTCATCTACCTTGTGATATTTAAAACAGAAGCTAAAATTAATTTCAGAGCACTGAGTATTGAGGCTTTAAGAGAAACAGTATCTTGTTCCGAAGAGGCTGAAAAATGGTACTTCTCTCTCTCTCTCTCTCTCTCTCTCTCTCTCTCTCTCTCTCACACACACACACACACACACACACACACACACACACACACCTATCTCTGAATGAAAACTACCTTAAGGGACTAATCTTTTTCTGGTTCAGTGAGGCAGAGTTTGGATGAGCTAGCTCCTGTAATGTAATGGGTTATGCTGCAACGTTTCTGTTTAATCCAGATTAATTATGCAAATATATTCAAATTACTCCAGGGTGACATGTAAATTGCCAAGCATCATGTGATGACTTGGCTATTTGCCTCTGGGCAATCATTTTGTGAGAACAAACTGTATGTGTACAAGGAAGCTGTTACATGGTGGTTCATCTTCTGTGTGTGACAAGGCCCCCAGGCAGAGCAAGTGCCGAAAACAATACTGCACTGTGCTGGACAGGATGGGTCCGTGTTTTAAACATTTTATTTCTCCTTTATTTTAAATACTTAAGGTGAACAAATTAAAACAATAAATCAAACATGAGGAATGCAAAATTAAGCTACAGCTACAATCAAGAAATCAACATCTGTACAGAAGCTGCAGCAATGAAAAGGTAAAGGTAAAGGGACCCCTGACCATTAGGTCCAGTCGTGACCGACTCTGGGGTTGCGGCGCTCATCTTGCTTTATTGGCTGAGGGAGCCGGCATACAGCTTCCGGGTCATGTGGCCAGCATGACAAAGCCGCTTCTGGAGAACCAGAGCAGCGCACGGAAACACCGTTTACCTTCCCGCTGGAGTGGTACCTATTTATCTACTTGCACTTTGACATGCTTTCGAACTGCTAGGTTGGCAGGAGCAGGGACCGAGCAACGGGAGCTCACCCCATTGCGGGGATTCGAACCGTCGACCTTCTGATCGGCAAGCTCTAGGCCCTAGGTTTAACCCACAGCGCCACCCGCGTCCCGTCTCAAATGATATGGCTCGAAAAGAGAGATCTCAGCTTGCCATTGAAAGGTAAGAAGCAATGGAGCTGGGCAACCTTCTTGTGGCAGGGCATTCTACAGTCCCACCGCCACAGAAAAGGCCCTGCCAGCCATGCCTTCAAGCGTCCCAAGTCTACTTCTATGGACGCTGGTGTTGTTGTAACAATGGGTACCAGTCTGAACTTTTTCTGTGGATTTAGTACTGCACATTACAGCATCAGTTAACTTGGCATAACTTGGCATGCACTCCCCAATGAACTGTTTTAAACCCTGGCACTGGTAATCATCTTAAACATGAGCATAAGTAAATATTCTGACATAATACCTAAAGTAAAGAGCAGTGCACTAATCCTGTACAGTGGTACCTCGGGTTACAAACACCTCAGGTTACAAGCGCTTCAGGTTACAAACTCTGCTAACCCGGAAGTAGTACCTCGGGTTAAAAACTTTGCCCCAGGATGAGAACAGAAATCGTGCGGTGTCGGCGTCAGGAGGCCCCATTAGCAAAAGCGCGCCTCAGGTTAAGAATGGTTTCGGGTTAAGAATGGACCTCCGGAATGAATTAAGTTCGTAACCCGAGGTCAGTGGTATCGCGAGGGAGCGGGGAGGGGGTGGTACGCCCCAGGTTCCAGGGGAGGGGGGTGACACTTGGGTCAGCCCCGCCCTGCCCCGCCCGCAGGCCCCGAGCGAGCCGCGGAGTGAGGTCGCTCCACCCTGCGGCCCATCCGGGGCCCACCCGCCGGTGCTGCCCTGCGTGATTGGTGGCTCATGGGGCTCCCCTGCCGCTGCTGCTTTTCACGTGCCAGCTCGCAAGGCCACCGCGGGAGCAGCGGCGGAGGCCCGGCAACGGAGTGCACATATTTTGTGAATATTTTAATCCTGAGTTTATTTAATCCTGAGTATAAAAAGTTTCAAATACAAGCAACAAAGTATTCTAACAGAGGACACAATTTCATGCATCTGATGAAGTCCACCCATGCTTATGCTATAATTAATCTGCTCGTATTGCTGTGTTGCACAGAGCTGTAGCAAACGAGATTTCTGTATCATGTTTGAAGTGGCCCTCAGTTTGTGCCAGACCCAAAGGCCAGAAAACAAACGAAAATCTCCTGCAGCAATCAAATTGTTGCTGGGTCACATCTAATTGCAGTGTCTTTGATAAGACCTTAAAAACTGAGCATTTATGTCAGGAAATGAAGTTTATTCCACCATCTGTGGCATACCAAGGTCCTATTTTGGCCCCTGCCAAATTAACTGCTTGACAGGAAGGCTGCTTGTCTGCTTATTTGTCAGCGAGTTTATGCCAGTGTTATTTGAACAAAATGTGCAATCTTTAATTAATTGGAATAAAAACTGAACCGTTACAGGCTCACGTAAAAGTTTCAGATAGTTCTTTTTATTGCCAACCTTTCCCTGAAAATGTTAGATACAACCACATTTCAAACAAATGCCATTTTCCTACAGCATTCTTAACAACCAGCCTCGCCCATCCACTAGGTTTTCCAGCACTCCCAGTTTGAACTGAATATTTTCATTGAATCACAGAATTATGGAGTCAGAAGGGATCCAATGGTTCATCTAGTCCAGTGATGGCTAACCTTGACACTCCAGATGTTTTGGGACTACAACTCCCATCATCCCTGACCACTGGTCCTGTTAGCTAGGGATGATGGGAGTTGTAGTTCCAAAACATCTGGAGTGTCAAGGTTAGCCATCACTGAATTCTAGTCCAATCCCCTGAAAGACAGGAATTACAGACAAAGCATCCAACCTCTGCTTAGAAACCTCCAAGGAAGGAGATTCTATCACCTCTTGTGGGAGTCTGTTCCACTGTTGAACAGTTGTTACTGCCAGAAAGCTCTTCCTGATGTTTAGTTGGAATCTCCTTTCTTGTGACTTGAATCCGTTGGTTCGGGTCCTACCTTCTGGAGCAGGAGAAAACAGGCTGGCTGCATCTTTCATGGGACAGCCCTATGGATATCTGAAGATGGTGAAGTACTTTGCCTATTGCCTCTCAAGCAACTGGTGTTATTTCACAATAGCTGAGCATTCTACAATAAATCCATCTTGTGAGTCAGGGGACAGGTAATGAGCCTGAATCTGCTCACTCCTTTTCTGTGACTCCTCTACACTTAGCACATGTTCCTGAAGGATGAGGACCTACCTGGAGAGCAGTTCAATGAGTCCTAAAAGCTTTCCATTCTTTGAATCACCAGTTTGATGGGATGAACCAGTAAATGCTAGACCACATTCGCCCAAGAAGAGTATGACATCAAGGATGCTCTTCAAAAGGTTGTTCCATTACACAGCTTCAGTTCTGGTTGATACATCTAAGATGATGTCAACTCCTGTACCAGACAGCAAGTGTCTTTCTAGTTCTCACCAAGCTAAGTAACGTTCTCTCATAGCTGTCAACCCTCCCTTTTTTTGCGGGAAACTCCCTTATTCCAATGCCGTTTCCCACTGCTATCCCAGATTGTTGATCTCCCTTAAATTTCCCGGATTTCAAAGGAAGCAGCTCCTCTCCCTCCCTGCCGGCCAGGGAGGCTCCTCAGCTGCGTTGCTCGGCTGCCAATAAGGAGTCTGAGACCGACTGGGGGCGGAGCTTGCATGCCTTGTGCAGCCAGACCCTCACGCCCAACCAGACAGACAGCCTGCCTGCCGTCTACGTGCTCGCTCTTTCGCTCACCCGTTCGCGCGCAGCCTCTGGAGCGCAGGGTAGCGAGGCTACTTGGTGCCATTGCACCGCCCTCGCAGCATCCCATATTTTCAAATCCGAAAGTTTGGGAAAATCCCTTATTTTCAAATCCGAAAGTTGACAGCTATACCCATAACTGGCCTCCCCTTCCGCTGCACAACTACGAATTTAACAATTTAATGGCACAAGGGGAAAAACTGTTCCTGTGCCTGGCCGTTTTTGTGTCCTGTAGCGACGTCCAGATGGAAGTAAATCAAACAGATTATGACTAGGATGCAAAGGATCTGCGACACACACACACACACACACACACACACACACACAGCGCAGAATAAAGATAAGATAAGATAAGATAATTTATTGTCATTGCACTTATTCCAATGCCGTTTCCCGCTGCTATCCCGGATTGTTGATCTCCCTTAAATTTCCCGGATTTCCAAGGAAGCAGCTCCTCTCCCTCCCTGCCGGCCAGGGAGGCTCCTCAGCTGCGTTGTTTGGCTGCCAATAAGGAGTCTGAGACCGACTGGGGGCGGAGCTTGCATGCCTTGTGCAGCCAGACCCTCACGCCCATCCAGACAGACAGACTGCCTGCCGTCTATGCGCTCACTCTTTCCCTCACTCGTTTGCCCGCAGCCTCTGGAGCGCAGGGTGGCGAGGCTACTTGGTGCCATTGCACTGCCCTTGCAGCATCCCTTATTTTCAAATCCGAAAGTTTGAAAAAAATCTCTTATTTTCAAATCCGAAAGTTGACAGCTATGTTCTCTGCGAATATTGCCCTTTCCGTGTTTTGGGATCCTGTAGGAAAATTTCCGCCCCTTCCCCTTTAGAATTCCAGTCTTCAGCAGATACCAGAGCAGACTTAGATGCAGAAGTGCTAGTCTTGACCGTCTCGTGCCAAAATAATTGACAGAGGAAGCAATATAAGCTGGTTTGTTTCTGCTGACTCCAAACAAGCCACACTCTTACAATATAGTTCTTCCTTAGTGCTTTGAAATTTCAGTATTCTTTCTGGGAAAACTTTATTGCAGATGTCTTTTGGGAATGTTTTAGGCAGAGGGATGTGGCCATAATATATATTTCTATTTCCTTTTGAGATGGAAACTCAGTTGTGATGCATCCAGGGTCAAGGTCTACATTAGGATTACTCCTCTCATCTTCCAAATTCACTTCCACATGTGCCTGTATGCCTGTTTCTTTTTCTTTTGTATTTCCATTTTCTGCATCGGCCCCTTCATCTGTGCATGATTACCGAAGTCAACTGCTCCTTGTTTGGGGATGAGGTTTCCAGCCGTTTCTTCTTGCTATAATTCTATAGATGAGTTCATTTTTTTTTAAAACACACAGTTCAAATTGAGAGCTTTGGTTGACCCCTTTTCCCATTTTTCTTGTCTCTTCCTTTCTCGGCGCCTGATTTGTGAAAATACATTTTGGATACTTGATTTATCTTTATATAGGCAAAAATGGCAGTTAGACAAAATATTATATACTAATAATTTAGTAGCAGTAAAAGCAGTGGTAGCTGTGGTAGTAGACTAGTAGTAATATTTCCATGCTTTAGTAGTCACACTTGTACCAAATCTGGTACATTAGCACCAAACGTGGCAACGCTGCATTAAACGCTTCCATAAAACAGCACAGAAGCGGTTGCCATGGTGATATAGAAAAATGGAGAAGGGGCGGGGTAAATATGACACCACTTACCCATTTAAGGGTTAAATCGCACTGATGCAGTGATTCTATTCATTATACCTCTACATTTCCCAATGCTACATAATATTATGGATCATAATTTCTACGAGTAGCAATATATAACACTACGCAGACCTACACAAAACGAGCACACTGGTATTCAAGACCTGCAGTCGGAAATGCAATGGTGGAGTGTTGTAAGTTATAGTTGTGGGGGATTTGCTACGTAAATTCATATACATTTAATACTTTTGATTTTAGAAGAGCCAACGCCATAACAATCGTGCTCCTAAACCAGGAGTGGAACATCTTGTGAATTCTTTTGCTCACTTTTTTCCAACTGCTATTTATTTATATGAGACAAAATTAATGGGATGCATTTGGAGTGACGTTGTTGGGATAGGAGTAGCTAAAACTGCCTATTTGCTCTGTAATAAAATGCCGCATGCTAGAACTGATCTCCTTCTGTTCAACTTTATAAATGTTCTCCAGACTTCACCATTCTTTCTGTCAGTTTCAGCTTTACTTGTAAGCAGCATTGTAACTGTAAGTACAAACTGCAGTCCGTAGCTGTGCTTGTTTGATCAAAACAACAACAGTGCGGCAGGAGCTCCCTTGCAAACTTTGCAACCTGTTGTAAGTTAGCCAAAATAACTTGAGTTGTACTCAGTTGTAAAGTTACTTTAATAATAATAATAATAATAATAATAATAATAATAATAATTTTTATTTGTACCCGCCCTCCCCGGCAAAGCAATTCTTTGTTCATTGTATCTGAGCAACACTGTTTCTTAAGTTAGCCAATAAGTCCAAATTAGCAACACCTTATGTCAGAAACGGGGACGCGGGTGGCACTGTGGCCGCAGAGCCTAGGGCTTGCCGATCAGAAGGTCAGCGGTTCGAATCCCCGCGATGGGGTGAGCTCCCGTTGCTCGGTCCCTGCTCCTGCCAACCTAGCAGTTCGAAAGCACGTCAAAGTGCAAGTAGATAAATAGGTACTGCTCCGGCGGGAAGGTAAATGGGAAACTGTTAATGTTGAAGGTTTTACAATTTTTTATGTGCTGTAAGCTGCCCAGAGTAGCTGGGGAAACCCAGCTAGATGGGCGGGGTATAAATAATAAAATTATTATTATTAATTATTATTATTATTATTACCAAAGATGGAAAGGAGACAACTATGAACAACAATGCATCTCCCATACCACTTTCAGCACTTTTCCCATCCATCATTGCCCTGCTTGGTCCCTGAGCAAACTAAGGGATAGCCTAGAAAAATGAAGAAATTTCTGTCCCAACTTTGTTGTTGTTCAGTCGTTCAGTCGTGTCCGACTCTTCGTGACCCCATGGACCAGAGCACGCCAGGCACGCCTATCCTTCACTGCCTCTCGCAGTTTGGCCAAACTCATGTTAGTAGCTTCGAGAACACTGTCCAACCATCTCATCCTCTGCCGTCCCCTTCTCCTTGTGCCCTCAATCTTTCCCAACATCAGGGTCTTTTCTAGGGAGTCTTCTCTTCTCATGAGGTGGCCAAAGTACTGGAGCCTTAACCTCAGGATCTGTCCTTCTAGTGAGCACTCAGGGCTGATTTCTTTAAGAATGGATCGGTTGGATCTTCTTGCAGTCCATGGGACTCTCAAGAGTCTCCTCCAGCACCATAATTCAACTTTATGCTGCATCATAATTCATGAAAATGGCAATTATTTCACCAGGCAGGTGTTCATAGTTACATGACAATTTATGCCATGGCAGGAGGATCGCATGATCCCTCCTTCTGACGTCTTTGCCCATTCCTTCTCAAACACCTGCTCTCTGTTGGAACAAGCTCTCTGATGAGGTGGCTGTTCCTTTGCCGTACTCCCTACAAAGGGCTTCTTAAAACTTTTTCTTCTTAAAATCCCTGTTGCGACTGTACCACCCGGGATACGCATAGCCGCAGTGCGCGCACTAACTCCAGCGTGAAGTGGAGTCCGATGTCTTGGGCTGTTTGCAAGCATGTATGTGTCAGTGATTCTGGCATGGCTCTGCTCCCCAGGCTGCGGGGTGTGAAAAGCTCTCTTCAGCCTCTCGGGAGAGGGCAGGGGGCAGAGGAGGAGCAGGGCTCTCGTCATCCAACTGCAAGAACATGACAGCCTCTCAGATCCGCTCTGCTCTGCCCTCATTTGCTTAGCGACTGTTGCCAGCAGCAGAGAACAGAGGACCCACAATCCCTGCTGTTTAGGAAAGACTCATTTGGTTCAGAGTTGTCGAGCTCATGAAAAATGCAGCGGCTTTTTGAGTGTGACATGGAATTGGTTTTAGCCTGGAATTTAATGGGGAGTGCTGGGAAATGGTAGATTCCTGTGGTGCTGTCAGAAGGGGTATAAGTGGAGACACCGTGCTTCTTACAGGTGCCTTCTCAAATCTTCTCTCCTTATCTCTTTCTCTCCACACAGCCACTATTCTGTCAGGGTTGCACCAGATGAGCAGGAGTGGTGGCAAGCCCCCCCCTAGGCGAGGCGGCAACCACGGAAGAGTCCAGAGGAATGGAGGGATTCTTACCTGAAGAAGACTGGTGGTGACACTCCTCAGAAGAGGAAGAAGCAGATGGGGAAGAGGGAAGGCCAGAACAGGAGGAGGAAGAAGTTGAGCCAGAATCAGGCCCTTGTGAGGAGAGGAGCCGGAGGGCCCCCTCCCCTCCTCCCATCTCAGCTGTAGAGCGTAGAGCTGAGAAATGGAGGGAGCAATTGGAAGCAGTTGCAGCTCGTAAAAGGCGTGGTGATGAGCTGGCTACTTAAGGAAGGCCGGCTGCTTCCCTCACCAGCACCTGCAACTGCTGTGCTGAAGCACATGGTTGTGCCTGCTCATCCTGCTCCTGTGTACCTGACTCCGGCTGGTTCCTGACTCGGACTGATCCTGACTTCGGCTTCTCTTGACCCCCGGTACTGACACCTGACTTCGGCTGGTTCCTGACTCGGACTGCTCTTGACTTCGGCTTCTCTTGACCCCCGGTACTGATACCTGGCTTCGGCTCGCCATCCTGTTGGCGCCATAACATATCCCTCCTCTCTGCCACCCTACCCAATATCCTCTCTTACAGTCCATCTTCGCCACATCAAGCCATTTTAAAAAAACAGCTCCATCTTAGCCAATGCAGCAGGAGGCTGCACAAGTCTTCCCACCACCCCTCTGTCATAAAATCAGAAGGGGGATTTGAAGAGGGCCACCTAGACATTTTCACCCAGATATAGTGCTGAAATATACTCAGAGTCAAGTGTGAATTTCATGCTCTTTATTCAGCTCATAGTAGCAAGGAATGAATCTTTCCCCAAAACGTCCAAACCAAGAACAAACTTAGTTGGTCTCTAAGGTGCTACTGGAAGGAATTTTTTTTATTTTTTATTTTGTTTTGACTATGACAGACCAACATGGCTACCTACCTGTAACTGGTGCTATATATACATTATTTACACAATGGGCCGCACGTGATTGGCTAATTCCGGGCTACTCCTGTAGGCCAATCAGGTTGCGGATTCACTTCATCCAGGAGCCTGATTGGCTGCTCTTGCAGGCCAATCAGGTCGCTGATTCACTTCCACCTGGAGCTGGATTGGGTGGCTCCAATCAGACTGCTGCATTTTGGATCCTATTGTTCTAGGATTCAGCTCAGTACATAACAAGTGCATTCCCGTTATTTCAATTCCTTTTGGAGGAAACGCCGCTATGTGTGCACCTGTCCGATGTAACCTCTGAAGCCTCTCCCTCGCTGCTTCCTCTTCACTCCTCCAGTGAAATTATCCGTCAACCCCTCTAATCAGATTCACAGATGCTCCAACCGTTTTCTCGGATTTTGCACCATCTCCCTCTTCCCCACAAGCCTGCTCAGCCCCCTCCGTCCCTTCTCACGGCTGCTGCTGCTGGCCCATTCTTTGGTTAGGCTCCTTACTTCCCCTATGCCATAACCCCAGTCCACAATCACACAGCCTCCCCCATCAACTCAGAGAAAGTACACATCTCTAGGAGATGTCTCCATCTGTCCACCTCTGATCAGCTGTCGCTTATTTTCATTTTCATATTTGCTGAATTTTTATTTCACTGAAATAAGTGAGAGTGAGCCCACTAGTGATGAGTCTCCTTTTTGTGCGATAAATGTTTTCTGATATCGTTTTGGTTTACTGGATGGAAAGGGGGTGGCTTAAAATTATTACTTTTAAGGGATGTGTTTTCTAATCCTGCAGCAGTTCACCTTCAAAGAAGCCGGCGGAATAAACTGGATAATCAATTATACTGGGAAGGAAGGGGGAGTTGCTTTATTCACAGGCATGCTGCAGCATGCCTTTCTCTTTGGATTCTGTGAATCTGATTTTCTATTGGTAAAACCTGTCTGGAACCGCTCAAGTCTCTGACTGGCCTTACATTGCAGTGACCACTATCTGTTGGTGCCAGAGCCAGTTGCTTCTGGGATTTTCTCCCTGGCATTTTGGTAAAATAATAGCACTGATTCTACATATTATGTGGCTGGCTACAAATAGAGCTAATCTTCAAGCTGAAGGTAGCGTTGTGGAATCATTTTATTAAATACAAACAGAGTGTCTGCCCTGGGGAGGCAGGGGCCAACAACCACGGCTAGGGGTAGCCAAGGAGTCATGGTGATGTCAGGATGGGTGACACCTGGCTTGAGAGCAGTACATGTGAAAAGGATCTAGGAGTCTTGGTAGACCACAAACTTGACATGAGTCAACAGTGTGATGCAGCAGCTAAAAAAGCCAATGCAATTCTGGGCTGCATCAATAGGAGTATAGCATCTAGATCAAGGGAAGTAATAGTACCACTGTATTCCGCTCTGGTCAGACCTCACCTGGAATACTGTATCCAGTTCTGGGCACCACAGTTCAAGAAGGATACTGACAAGCTGGAACGTGTCCAGAGGAGGGCAACCAAAATGGTCAAAGGCCTGGAAACGATGCCTTATGAGGAACGGCTTAGGGAGCTGGGTCTGTTTAGCCTGGAGAAGAGAAGGTTCAGCGGTGATATGATAGCCATCTTCAAATATATAAAAGGATGTCATATAGAGGAAGGAGAAAAGTTGTTTTCTGCTGCTCCTGAGAAGAGGACACGGAGCAATGGATTCAAACTACAAGAAAGAAGATTCCACCTAAACATTAGAAAGAACTTCCTGACAGTAAGAGCTGTTTGACAGTGGAATTTGCTGCCAAGGAGTGTGGTGGAGTCTCCTTCTTTGGAGGTCTTTAAGCAGAGGCTTGACAGCCACCTGTCAGGAATGCTTTGATGGAGTTTCCTGCTTTGCAGGGGGTTGGACTGGATGGCCCTTGTGGTCTCTTCCAACTCTATGATTCTATGATTCTATGATTCTATGAAAGCGCGGCTCAGGATAAGAACGGTTTCAGCTTAAGAACGGACCTCCAGAATGATTTAAGTGCGTAACCAGAGGTACCACTGTATTCTTTATCCACTGTCAGGGAGCCAGCTAGCAACAGATCACACTGGGTGGAGTGCAGAAAGAAGAAAAGATGCTGAATACATAGAAGCAATGGATTCAAACTACAAGAAAGAAGATTCCACCTAAACATTAGGAAGAGCTTCCTGACAGTAAGAGCTGTTTGACAGTGGAATTTGCTGCCAAGGAGTGTGGTGGAGTCTCCTTCTTTGGAGGTCTTTAAGCAGAGGCTTGACAGCCACCTGTCAGGAATGCTTTGATGGTGTTTCCTGCTTGGCAGGGGGTTGGACTGGATGGCCCTTGGGGTCTCTTCCAACTCTATGATTCTATGATTCTATGAAATGAATTAAGAATCACAACGGAAGATTCTTAAAGCATTAGCCCCACTTTGGAAACAGGACCAGATAACAGAGAACTCAAAAAATCCTAAAGAAAATGATTGTGAGAAATTTGACAGCATCTGTAACCATTTAGCTAATGCAAGACAGTGGAAATTTCTCACTGACTGAGCAGATCCTCTGAGGTTTTATGAAATAGTCCAGTGAAGGTTTCTAGTGTGCAGCATATGCACTGAGGAAGGACCACTTGAAACAGGGCTGTGAAAAAGTGAAATCCAGCATAGATATATTTAATGCCCTCTCCAAAGTCCAGCTGTGAATGGTTGCATTCTCTCTCTCCCCCCCCCACCCCCAGCACCACCCCTTGAAGAGCTGCCAGAGGATGGAACTTTGCTTGCCTGCAGGCGGCTTATGAGCAGATGAAATAGCTGTGCATCTTAGATCAGCCAGGCCTGCACAAGTTGTGACCCACCAGGCTGAATGTAGCCCAGCAGGCAGGGCTGTGCTACGGCCACCCTCCATGCCTGTGCTGCCATTGCTGCCGGGTTGTTTTGATCAATTGCTTTATTATATTAATATTGCTCTGTGTTTTTAATACGTGATTTGTGAGCTGCTCAAAGGGCCCTATTCAAAGTGGAAGATGCAGGATGGCTATAATCCTCTAAGTAAATAAATGCCACTACTCTTTTTTGTAGCAAAGCAGGAAGTTTATGGTTTGGTACAAGGGTGGATGCCACCTGCAAAGTAAAAGCAGGTTTAGTGGTATAGTCCACAGTTGACACCTCAATTATGTCCTGTCTGGACTACTATACTGTGCTCCACTGGCTGCCCCCTAGGTCAGGAGACCAAACCCTCCTGTAACCCCCTCTTGCAATATAAGCAGTTACTGTATATGGGTGTCAGGGATCTGCCCACCCCTGCCAGTCCAGCTCTGAGTGCTTACAGGGACCCGCAGCCTGTGTTAACGACAGATTCATCTTCGAGTGAATCCGGCAGCCCCTGTTCGGGGGAGGAGCAGTTAGTGGCTGAGAGCCAGGGAGTGCCAGGTGTCCAGGGAGTTGCTGGGAGACCCGGCACCACCCAGCAGGCTCGCTCGGAGGGGGAGGCGTCAGTTCCGGCGCCATCTTGCGTAGGAGGAGAAGGCGGCAATTTAGGATGCCAAGGTTTTGGTGTTGGTGCCAAAACAGAAGGGAGGCACTTCCGGATTCTGCTAGTGACTGAGCAGACATGATAAACTGAACTCTGCACTGTAAATAGCTTTGCACAAAATAAAGAGACTTAAAGACAAGATGGCTTGGTGTTACTATTGAACAACCGATAAGGGAACCTGACAATGGGGCTAGGTCTTTCCAAGTTCTGAGGAGCTCTTAGAAAAAGACTTGAATATTTCCCCCCTGAGAATTTTCTGTAAAGGCCTTGGAAAGGCACAGCCCATCTCAGATTAAGATGAGTAGGTCTTACCTACCACTATGCGCTCATACATCGTGAATGCCGAGGTGGATAGAATCTGTCGGAAAGATTATGGCAGGCTCACAGTGAAAAAATGCACAAGCCCCCACATGCACACCTGTGTGTGCACTGACAAATGCATAGACGTGCCAGTCCATCTGTCAGCTTTTCATCCCTTTCTTAGATAGGAAGGAAGGAAGGAAGGAATAATTTATTGGCCAAGTACATTTTCCAACATACTTGGAATTTTGCTTCGGCTACATTGCAGTGTAAACATACCTTATGCAAACACTGTTCCACTCACAATACAATGACACAGCAAAGAAACCCCACCCATAACTGGCCTCCCCTTCCGCTGCACAACTACGAATTTAACAATTTAATGGCACAAGGGAAAAAACTCTTCCTGTGCCTGGCCGTTTTTGTGTATAAAGTCCTGTAGCGACGTCCAGATGGAAGTAAATCAAACAGATTATGACTGGGATGCAAAGGATCTGCGACATACAAACACACACACAGAGTGCAGAATAAAGTGGTAATCCCCCCCCCCACATGTCAGTGGCAGGTATGCAAGGATAGGCTGCATGTTGGAATGTTCCTTATCTGTGGAGAGAGGTAAGCCAGGGAGCAAGATTCAGCATCACCTTCCCTTTGATATAGCGTGTTCTCCTTCATGGAGAGCACGTGTTGTGGTGGGTGCCGGCAAGTCACCCCTCTGGTGCTGGGCGGGATCGTATGGATGGCCACTGTTGTGATTGGACCCTGGGTGTTGTTGGGGAGAATTGTATGTTGCGATTTGTTGATGGACAGCCCAGCGGATATATATTGGTGGGTATGCAACGTGATCCCCCTCTTGGCTGCGTGCTTCGGATCACCCTCCCTCCCTCCCTATATTTTAGGCCTCTGCGTTGACCTTGTTATGCCTGTCATGGGGTCGTCTGCTGTTGGGGTAGGAATTTTTCCATTTGGCTGATTGGCTGGTGCCTTCTGGTTTTCGCCTACTGCGTAGCAAATAGTCACAACTTGTAAGGTTGGCGGTTAGGCATTGGTTATTATTATGTTGGTTGGAGGAGGGGTTATGATTGACTGTGTCTGCCCCTCCAATTGTTGCTGGTGTTAGGGGAATTCCATTAAAGGAATCCAGGGGCTCGATGCTTTTTGTCCGAACCCCCGGTCGGGGGCTAGGGCCGTGCAAGAGCCCTGGGAGCCTGTGGGGAGAGGGGAGGGTCAGACCACCCGGCTCCATTTATCTCTCCAGAGTGTTTTCCCCTTACTGACGGTCGTCAGTTCTGTCCCCTGTGGGACAGATAGTCTTAACCAATGCCTAAGCAACCACTCACATTATTTTAATAAAGTCGTGGCCAAAATCATGCCAAAAACCAACACTAAAATTCTGTCTGATGTGTGAATTATTTGAGGGGTGGTTTGGGGACCTCGACACGCAAGCTATTTTTCATGTGCAGGGGAATTTTCTTTGTGCGGCAGCAGCAGCAATATTCAGTCTCATACACACCTGCCGTCTGCGCTGGCAGGATCCTGGAAAGGCTATTCCACTTGAATTTGCTGATTGTGTAAGCTCCCCCACCCCCAGCACACACAGGCAACACAGAACAAATGGCCGTGTGGCACCCCCAAAGGCACAGGCAGAGCAGCCAGAATACAGAACAACGTTACCACCTATGTGCAAAGATAGATACTCTCATGTATACAAAGATGCTTGCAGCCCTCTCACCCCTCATTATAGGAGAAATGGGGGGAGGACTGCCCCCGGGGCCCTGCCTCGCCTCTCCTCAGCGCGGCTGATAAAGGCTTGGCCTATGTAATGACTTCTTCTTTTTTTCCTGTGGGAGATACACAAGTGTGCCAATGTAAATTGCTCCATTTGGAGGGGCTAATTGCACTAAAAGGCAGCTAGATCTGTGTTTTTTCTCTCTTTTACATTAGCAGCTGAGCTGTCAGATCTGAAATGGAAACTCATTTTTAAGGCTTTGCATTTACAGTGGCTTCAACAATGAAAAATGTTCCCTGACAGTAATAGAAGGCAAACCTCATTAGAGAAACTTAAACCAAAGCGGCACAGTGCTAAAGCCCTCAGGCTGCTTCCAAGCATCTTAAGAAGGAATGAGAGCATTTTTCACATGACTCTCTCTCAATCCATGGAGTGCACTGGCTCTGCTAGACAATTGCTGCACCCTCAGGAGCTGTACATCTGACATGCAGAGCCTTTCGAGAGAGATGGCAAATGGCTTTTGGGGGGCGGGGGGCGGGTAGGGACTGGGAAAGGAGTGGCGGAGTTCCTTCCCTCTACTGCTGCTCCGGCTGTTAGGCTAGGATATCGATTAAAAAGGGGAAATCTGGCATGCTGCGCATGTGTGAGTCACAAAACCTGGAGGGGAAATCTCATTTCATACGCACACACCAGAAAGGATGCCACCTCCAGTTTCCTACCCCAGAGGGAGTTTATTTGGCAAGGAAATTACCAGGCACTTCCAAGGCACAACTTCTATGCTGAAGTGTGTAACTGAGAAATTGGAGGTGCGCAGAATCTTCTACCCAGTGGCGTAGCATGGGTTGTCAGCAACCAGGGCAAATGGGGTGTGTGCGCATGGAGGCGAAGTCGCCCGCTGCGCCAGCCCAGCCCTCACTGCCACCAGAGTGCCCCCCACACTGGAGCCAAGTGGGGCCATGCTGTGCCGCCTGCCCACCTGTGCAGAGGTAGCCCAGCCGGCCAATGTGGCCCTTGGCAGGGGAAACACCCCCCAACACCCACAGAGCGGTGTGACTCATACTTAATGGCCATTCTCAGGCTGGCTTGGCTTCTGACACGCCTAAATTCAGCACCTGGCAGCCAATCTTAATATGCCAAGCATTGATGAAACGCCAACACCAACTAGATCCAGGAATTTAGGGGAGCCAAGACACACACAAACTCATAACACCCCACTTTCCAGCTCTAGGTAAAGGTAAAGGGACCCCTGACTATTAGGTCCAGTCGTGACCGACTCTGGGGTTGCGGCGCTCATCTCGCTTTATTGGCTGAGGAAGCCGGCGTTCAGCTTCCGGGTCATGTGGCCAGCATGACTAAGCCGCTTCTGGCGAACCAGAGCAGCGCACGGAAACGCCGTTTACCTTCCCGCCGGAGCAGTACCTATTTATCTACTTGCACTTTGACGCGCTCTCAAACTGCTAGGTGGGCAGGAGCTGGGACCGAGCAATGGGAGTTCACCCCGTCGCAGGGATTCGAACCGCCGACCTTCTGATCGGCAAGCCCTAGGCTCTGTGGTTTAACCCACAGCGCCACCCGCGTCCCTTTTTCAGCTCTAGAGCATACTTTTTGAGGTCCTGCACCACAAGTAGTGTACACATTATTTCAAGTTGCAGTGACCAGAGGAGGAATGACTGCTGGGAGGAGTGTAGAGGGGGGGGGAATGCCCTGGTGCCAGATGCCTTCACCTGCCCCAGCTGCAATAAAACATGTCTCTCGCCTATCGTCTCTACAGCCACAGTAGGCGCTGTAACCTTCTAACAGTTTGACTCCCCCCCCCCCCGGCACACTCCTCCGTTTTATTTTCAATCTCTTTCCTAACGATCCCTTGAAGGCAAGAAATTTACTTTTAAAAAGCGAACACTAACATTCCGAGGAAGTTGAAATTGTGCCAAATGCTATGCTCTGTGCTCCCGCGGGATTATGGGATTACTCCATGTTTCCCATCATTTGACTGACATCCTTGGCAAATGGCCCAGGGATCTGCGCAGGCCTTTTCTATAGTGGATCTGGGAGGCTTGCTTTGTGCCTGATGGAACTGCGGAGAGATGTTGGGGGTTTATGCCACAACTTAGCCTTGCCTGTGGCGCTCAAATGGTATGCAACGGTCCTGAAGTAATAACAGTATCTCTGAGTGTTTCTTGAATGATTGCTTCCAATACAAATCATTCTAAAACATGGCACAACTTCCTGGCTTTAAGGGCCTTGGCTATTTTATCTCGTCTCAGTGCTGTTTCCGCAAAGAGCCTCTTTCCCCCCATCCTGGCTAGCTCAGTGTCCGTTCGCCTCCCTCTTTCCTTCAGACATGTTTTCTCAGGTGTTTCTATGACCCCAAGGGCCTGTTGGTGTGCAGAGTGTCTGACGGTAATTGGAGGAAGGTTTTTTTTGAGTTAAAGCCTTCAGGTGAAGTGATGGGTTTCCACTTTAAAAATGGCTCTAATGCTTTCTGTCCCTCATAACTCAAAAACAACTTGGTGTAAAAATGACACATTTGTTTTATTGCAGCTTTCTCACAGAGTGGAAGTAATATAGTCTCAATTCTCCACCATTTAGGGGAGCCAGACCTTTCTCTGTGAGAGGCAGCACTATATGTGTTGCCAGGCTTCCCTTGGTCTGGGGAGAGGGTCTTTCTTGCTTCGAGAAAATTTCCATTAGACTCCCCATCCAAAAATGGCAGCACCATAGCTGTCAACCCTCCCTTTTTTGGCGGGAAACTCCCTTATTCCAATGCCGTTTCCCTCTGCTATCCCGGATTGTTGATATCCCTTAAATTTCCCAGATTTCAAAGGAAGCAGCTCCTCTCCCTCCCTGCCGGCCAGGGAGGCTCCTCAGCTGCGTTGCTCGGCTGCCAATAAGGAGTCTGAGACCGACTGGGGGCGGAGCTTGCATGCCTTGTGCAGCCAGACCCTCACGCCCAAGCAGCCTGCCTGCCGTCTACGCGCTCGCTCTTTCGCTCACCTGTTCGCGCGCAGCCTCTGGAGCGCAGGGTGGCGAGGCTACTTGGTGCCATTGCACCGCCCTCGTGGCATCCTTTATTTTCAAATCCGAAAGTTTGAAAAAATCCTTTATTTTCAAATCCAAAAGTTGACAGCTATGGGCAGCACTTGTAAATAAGGAATATAAGGCACACTGTTCTGTGGGAGCAGGAAAAGATGACCATGATGCCCTAATCTCTAATCAGGAGCAAGCATACAATGTTAGTTTGTCAGGGACCAGGTATACTAAAGAGTCCACAAGAGGCAATGCTGATTTCCTTATTCTCTTTGACAGCCACCTCATTCTGGGTCCTGTGCCAGCTGAGGAAAGGGTTTCCCACCTAAAACAGAATGTACCCCTTTGCACAACCCACCACCCCTTTAGAGTCCACAGCTACCACCTGAGAAGGGGTGAATTATTCCAACAAATCTGCCCCTTATTCCGGTTGTGTAGCGTGGTTTGCTCAAGGTCGGTGCACTCACACCAGGGGGGTGGGCAGGGTGCGGAGGGTGAACGGAGCCCCCTGTGCCAGCCCATCTCTCACCACTGACGCCGCTGAAGAAGAAGAGGAGTTTGGATTTGATATCCCGCTTTATCATTACCCAAAGGAGTCTCAAAGCGGCTCACATTCTCCTTTCCCTTCCTCCCCCACAACAAACACTCTGTGAGGTGAGTGGGGCTGAGAGACTTCAAAGAAGTGTGACTAGCCCAAGGTCACCCAGCAGCTGCATGTGGAGGAGCGGGGACGCGAACCCGATTCACCAGATTACGAGTCTACCGCTCTTAACCACTACACCACACTGGAGCAATGCCAGCCCCAAGCCGCTTTGCAAGGCTAATCCCAGCCCCGCAAAGTGGCTCACGACTGGCAGGGCAGTGTGAGAAGGATGCAACAGCCAGGTGCCCTTTGATCCCAGCCAAGATCGAAGGGCACATGGCTGTTGCATCTGTCTCATGCTGCTCTGCCAGCCCCGAGCCATTTTATGATGCTCTCAGCCTCATGAAAAATGTCATTGCCCCAGCAGCCCCACCCATGCTATGCAGCCTTACACATCAGCCTCCAAATCCCCCTGGGTCTCTCTAGGTTGTGTATAAAGGTAAAGGGACCCCTGACCATTAGGTCCATTCGTGACAGACTCTGGGGTTGCGGCGCTCATCTCGCTTTATTGGCCGAGGGAGCCAGTGTACAGCTTCCAGGTCATGTGGCCAGCATGACAAAGCCACTTCTGGCGAACCAGAGCAGCTGACGGAAACGCCGTTTACCTTCCCGCCGGAGTGGTACCTATTTATCTACTTGCACTTTGACATGCTTTCAAACTGCTAGGTAGGCAGGAGCAGGGAATGAACAACGGGAGCTCACCCTGTTGCGGGGATTCGAACCGCTGACCTTATGATCAGCAAGCCCTAGGCTCTGTGGTTTAACCCACAGCGCCACCCGCGACCGTAGGTTGTGTATATAGGGCCTAATTAGCCTGTCAATGGAAAACCTGCACAAGGACTTCCACAATGAGGCTTCTCCTGCTCTCCTCTCTCTGCCTCCTAAATTGGCTAGAGGTGGGGTGGTTGTTTTTTTTTTAGGAGAACCCCACAGAATGGTACAAGGGAGAGAAGGGATCGTTCATTTCATCTGGCAAGCTACAGTTGTTGCGCAGAAGAACAATGTTCACAACCTCTAATTGCCGAGGTGCTAAAATAAGAATAGACTTCACGAGAGAATGCACTTTTATGAAAGAAGTTTGAAAGTTTACTAAAATGGGGGGGGGGGGGAAACAGTTTTAAAAGGAAGATACGCAATACATAGCTTACAAAAAGTCAGTACAGTGGTACCTCGGGTTACATACGCTTCAGGTTACAGACTCTGCTAACCCAGAAATATTACCTCGGGTTAAGAACTTTGCTTCAGGATAAGAACTGAAATTGTGCTCTGGCAGCGCAACGGGAGGCCCCATTAGCTAAAGTGGTGCTTCAGATTAAGAACAGTTTCAGGTTAAGAACGGACCTCCGGAACAAATTAAGTATGTAACCAGAGGTACCACCGTTTATCCCTTTGGAGCAGAACAGCAAAAGAATACAGAATGATACACCATCCACTTTCCCCGGATGAATCAGTCCTTAAACCCACCAGACTCTCAGTGGTTTGTTTGCCTTGTTCCTTGTCTTGTACCACCTTGAGGTAACCAGCTTCAGAATGGCTACCTGTTGACCTTGCCTCTCATGAGTTTCAAGGGAGTTCAGAGCTTTTAATTTTCCTGCCCTCAGACAAGAGATGCCCTTTCTCACATCCACAGTGGAGTTCCAATGCCTTGATATTTGAGCCTCAGGGTAGATATAGTTAACCCTATAATCCCCAATGAACAAACAGGTAAAAATATGCATCCCGTATAATATACGACAGTCTATACAAACAGTCCATTTAAACAAAGCCTAGAAAACGGGCATTCTCATATAAGTAAAATGCAACAGTCCGTCAAAGGAAGGTCCAGCTTCTTTGCATCCTCCATTTGTACGAAACTTGCTTTTTCAAGTCTAGAGGTAATGTACCTACCTCAAAGTTAGGTCTAGCCTTCCATGTAATAGGAACCAAAATGTTCAGTCACTGAGTAGGTGCACAGAGGGGAAGAAATCCAAGATGTGACGCATAAAGATACAGTTAATGAACTGTGTTCTGTCCCTGTAAGAGCTGGGCAGTAGGGATGAACGAATCCGTCAATTCTGATTTCTCTCGGTTTCTCATTTTTTCCCATCTTATGTTCAGCTCACTGCATTTCTGCATTGATTTGCAATTTTTTTAATGTGCATTCTCTTAATAGACAATTAAGTATGCAATTTTACCTAATATATGCCCTTTGGGGGAGTAATTTCCCTAATATAATGCATTAGTGTGTATTATTTACACTAATAGACACATTTTTGTACATTTTTTTGTTGGGGAACTGCATCAGAAAATTAAGAGACAGACAAGTTTCAATGTGCGGCTGTATGTTAGTTCTTGTATTGTCAACCAGTTAGGTATAATTAGGTTGATTCACACTAGAAAGCGAGACAACCCAATTCATCCCCTATTCCTGTGGCCTTGCCTCTCAACTCTTTCCCTCCCCCTGCCCCACCCTTAAACTGGAAGAAACCCTTGTGCTATAAACATTGGTTTTGTGAGCTGTATTTGGATGGTTTTGAATGACCCCTTCCTAGTATTTTGGGGTGGTCAGGGGGGTGAAAGGGCAGCAATATCTGCAAAACTTGCATCTCAGTCGACAGAAAGTTTACAGAAGCTGGCAGGAAAGGCTCGCTGCATCTCTGAGAAATACTGCATATGGAGAGAATTTTTCTCAGAACAAGACCATGGCCTAGCTGAACAACTGGTGAGTGTATAATTTAGCAGCAGTTATTAATAGATGACTATGTCTTTGCAGATCATGATTACCGTATTTTTCGCTGTATAAGGCGCACCTGACCATAGGACGCACCTAGTTTTTAGAGGGGAAAAGCCCCATTTTTGAGATCAGCTCAAATTTTCTGCAGCTTCATTTGCAAAGGAGAGAAAAGCCCCCATTTTTTGAGGATCAGCTCAAAGTTGTTGAGCTTACTTTGCAAAGGGGAAAAACCCTGTTTTATGGGGTTTAACTCACAGTTCTGCAGCTTCAGGAAGCCATTTCTACAGTTCCAGACAGATAATCTAATCAGCCAGTCACATGTCTCTGGGGAAACAGCCTCCCTCTGCAAGGGGGCGGGGCTGGAATCTCTCTCCCTTATCTCTCTCCCTGATCTTTTGCTGAGGCAGCTGCTCAGCGGGCTTCCTTTCAACACCCCCCTTCACTCTCTCTTTTTAAAAAAAAAAGCACGATCTGCTTTTGCCCCTGGGCAGTTCAGCTCCAGGGACCACGCATTCACTCCATAAGACACACAGACATTTCCCCTTACTTTTTAGGAGGAAAAAAGTGCATCTTATGGAGTGAAAAATTACAGTATATGTATAATGATAGGATTCTTAGGGGATCTAACTCAAAGGTAATGCAGTCATCAGGACCGGTGGTGCGTGGCAATTCTGGCGCCCTAGGCGAGGGGGGGCGGGCGCCACGTGACGTCAATTACGTATGACGCACGTTAGCTGAGCGGTTGCCCCGCCCCCTGCCCTGCCGGGCGCCCCTCGCCGCCGCGGTTTGCTTGCTCTGCCGCTGGTTTGGGGGCGGCAGGCTGGGCGGCGGCGGGGGGGGGCAGGCTGGCCTGGGCCGCCGCAGTTTTCGCCACAACCTGCTTGCTCCGCCGCTGGTTGGGGTGGCACCGGGCGGCACTGGGCGGCAGGGGCAGGCTGGCCAGCGCCCCCTCCATTTTGGCGCCCTAGGCAGTTGCCTAGTTCGCCTAAATGGACGCACCGGCCCTGGCAGTCATCAGTGGCTAGTGATGCTGAGTGGGGAAAGCCTTTCCTTAAGCTATTGGGGTCCGCTTCCACAAGATGTCTTTTAAGCAATGGCTTGCCCTCTGTACCTCTCCTCATGGTTTTCCAGTTTCACAATTCTAAGTACAGTGGTATCTCTGGTTACGAACGCTTCTGGTTAGGAACGCTTCAGGTTACGAGCTCCGCTAACCCGGAAGTACCAGTAGCTGCTCCTGGTTGTGAACTTTGCCCCAGGATGCAAACGGAAATCATGCGCCAGAGGCTGCGCACGCAGCGGAGAGAACCCTTTAGCGAACAGACTCCATTGGAAGATCTCTCCCTCATCACAGTTGATGAGGTATATGAGACGCAGCAGCAATGTCAGTCCTCCGGGAATGTGCAGGTGACCTTGGAAGGGACAGCACATGTAAGAATCCCGACCAAGCCTAAGAGGAGGCGTGTAGTGGTGATAGGGGATTCCCTACTGAGGGGTACTGAAGCAGTGATCTGTGGCCTGACAAGATGTCTCGAGAGGTGTGCTGTCTCCCCAGGGGCCAAGATCCATGATGTAAACAGAACGGCTGCAAGGAATCATAAAACCCACTGACAAAAACCCCTTCCTTTTAGTCCATGTGGGAACCAATGACACCGCAAGCCATAGCCTCCAGAAGATCAAAAGTGATTATGAGGCTCTGGGCAGGAAGTTGAAGCAATTAAATGCACAAATTGTCATCTCATCTGTCCCTCCCAGTTGAACGACGTGGCCCAGGGAGAGAGCGAGAAAAATAGGGAAGTGAACAACTGGCTTCGCAAATGGTGCCAGCAGGAACGTTTTGGATTCTTAGATCACGGTCTGCAGTTTCTTGAAGATGGACTTCTGGCAAGGGATGGGCTGCACCTCACAAGGGTTGGGAGGAATGTTTTTGCCAACAATCTCAAAAGCCTCATCAGGAGGGCTTTAAACTGACTTATGTGGGGGAGGGAGACAGTGGTCCTGAAGGTAGGAGTCTATCAAATGCTGAAGATGATCATCCAAATGTCAAGGACCAAATGGAGCAAACAGCACACAGACCTAGTGGTGGGAGGAAAAAAATCCTTAAGTAGGAGACTAGGGGGAATGATCAATGGTTTTCAATGTCTGTATACAAATGCACAGAGCATGGGAAATAAACAAGATGAACTTGAGCTCTTGGTACAGCAAACTAAATACGACATAATAGCATCACTGAAACCTGGTGGGATGAGTCTCATGATTGGAATGTAGTAATAGAGGGATACAATCTATTTCAGAGAAATAGACCAAACAGGAAAGGAGGAGGAGTGGCGTTATATGTCAGGGATGTGTATACCTGTGAAGAGATCCACGATTTAAAACTTCAAAGCCAAATTGAGAGTATCTGGGTCAAAATTAAGGGAGAGAAAAATAACAGTGATCTCATTGTGGGAGTTTACTATAGATCCCCAAGCCAAACTGAGGACATAGATGATGCCTTCCTGGAACAGATGACCAAGCATTCAAAAGGAAATGAGATAGTAGTAATGGGGGATTTCAACTATCCTGATATTTGTTGGATGTCAAACTCAGCCAAGAGCATAAGGTCGAACAGATTCCTCACTGGCCTTGCAGACAATTTCATTGTCCCAGAAAGTGGGAGAAGCAACAAGAGGATCAGCCATTTTAGATCTGGTCCTAACCAATAGTGATGACCTGGTTAGTGGGGTAGAAGTGGCAGGATCATTAGGTGGGAGTGATCATGCTATTCTGGAGTTTATTATTACATCAGAAAGGAGCAACCAAGCATACTAAGACTCAAATTCTAGACTTTAAGAAAGCCGACTTCAGAAAACTTAGGGAAATGCTGGGTGTGATCCCATGGTCACTAATACTAAAAGGGAAGGGAGTTCATGATGGATGGGAGTTTGTTAAAAGGGAGATATTAAAAGCACAACTTCAGCAGTACCAATGAGACGAAAACATGGAAGGTGCCTAAAGAAGCCAGGGGTGGCTATCTAAAGAACTTTTAACTGAGTTAAGATTTAAAAGGGATATGTACAAGAAATGGAAAAAGGGGGAAACCACCAGAGAGGAATTCAAACAAATAGCCAGCACATGTAGAGACAAAGTCAGAAAAGCTAAAGCACAGAATGAACTCAGGCTTGCTAGAGAGGTTAAAAGCAATAAAAAGGGTTTTTATGGGTATGTCCGTAGCAAAAGGAAGAGCAAGGAATCAGTGGGGTCACTTAGAGGAGAAGAAGGTGAAATGCGAACAGGGGACGCAGAAAGGGCAGAACTCCTCAATACCTTCTTTGCTCAGTCTTCTCCAAAAAAGAAAACAATGCCCGACCTGAAGAATATGGAGCAGATGATTCAGCAGGGGAAACACAGCCCAGAATAAGTAAGGAGGTAGTACAAGAACACTTGGCTAGTTTAGATGTATTCAAGTCTCTAGGGCCAGATGAACTACATCCCAGAGTATTAAAAGAACTGGCAGAGGTGATTTCAGAACCACTGGCAATAATCTTTGAGAATTCCTGGAGAACAGGCGAAGTCCCAGAAGACTGGAGGAGGGCAAATGTTGTCCCTATTTTCAAAAAGGGGAAAAGAGAGGACCCAAACAATTATTGCCCAGTCAGCCAGACATCAATACCAGGAACGATTCTAGAGCAGATCATTAAGCAAACGGTCTGTGAGCACCTAGAAAGGAATGCTGTGATCACTGAAAGTCAGCATGGGTTTCTGAAAAATAAGTCATGTCAGACTAATCTGATCTCATTTTTTGACAGAATTACAAGCCTGGTAGACGAAGGGAACACTGTGGATGTAGCCTATCTTGATTTCAGCAAGGCCTTTGACAAGGTGCCCCATGATATTCTTGTAAAGCAGCTGGTTAAATGTGGGGCTAGACAATGCTACCATTCAGTGGATTTGTAACTGGCTGACTGACCGAACCCAAAGGGTGCTCATCAATGGCTCCTCTTCATCCTGGAGGGAAGTGACTAGTGGGGTGCCACAGGGTTCTGTCTTGGGCCCAGTCTTATTCAACATCTTTATCAATGACTTGGATGATGGGCTTGAGGGCATCCTGATCAAGTTTGCAGATGACACCAAATTGGGAGGGGTGGCTAATACCACAGAGGACAGGATCACACTTCAAAATGACCTTAACAGATTAGAGAACTGGGCCAAGGCAA